>JAHXMQ010003319.1:30965010-30988390 GCA_020466415.1 Ammodramus savannarum pratensis | reverse complement strand
CGTGCTGCCGGCCTATGCTATTGAGTTTCAAGATAACAGTTTTAAGTACAGGCTGCATTTTCTCTCTGTGTCTAAAGGGGGGGTAAACAGGTTGCTCGGTACTTCTTCTACTTTTCTACTGGGTTTGGTTTACTGTGGATGGGCCACATGGTCTTCCCCTCCCCCAGCCTAGCTTGGAGCTGGGTTGAGGGAGAGAGCAAACTCCTTCCCGCCGGAAATCCCAAGAGGGTTCTGAAGGAAAGAAGTTCTGCTTTTAACTCCTTGGGTTTGTGGTCTCAAGAGGCGGATCTAATGTCTCACTGGTTAAACTAGGTGTTCATCTTAAAATCTGAACACTCATTGGTGACTCCCAACTAAACAACATATCTCAGATGTCTTATTTCCGATGAAACCACGACAGCAGGACTTGTACTTTCCTTCTGTCAAAACCAGCCACTTCACCACCAGCCTTACAGTCACAATGGCCAGATATCTTACCAAATCAAGCTGGCAGAATAGCTTTTTTGGCTTTAAATTTCAGTGAAGTGTATGAGATGGAAGAACTTTGGATTCTTTTAGAATGCAGAAATCAGCAAATATTTGCTTTAGCACTATGTACTCCTTGTACTTCTCTTGCCTTTGTGCCATCCTTTTCAAACTGTGCATCACGCACCTGGTCACTTGAAAAGTCTAGGGAAAATGATGGATGGGATGTCTGTGGCACAGAAGCTGTTCAGGTATTAAAGATGCAGAGGTTTCAAGGGGAGGCCCATTTTGAGGTCTGACAAGGTTATGGGAAAAACCTCTAACTCCAATTCTGTCAGGCAAGGCTGAGTTGCTTCAGAACATTTTGGAACATGGCTGATGTTGAGGCTAGGAGATTGTTTGGCTTATGTTTTTGTTTTATTTGTGTGTGATTTTGTTCTGTTCAGGAGATTTTTAAAGATAATTTAACTATATTTTTAATCAAATGTATTATTAAGTGGGCAATTCTGCCCTTCAAAATTTAAGGAGTTACACTGATGTTTAACAAGAAGCTCACTTCCAAACATAAGTGGCGGCTAAATAATAATAGAAGATAGAAAAAAAAACTGAGAGCAGATGACAAATCAGTGGCTGTATTTCAGCTTATTTGAAAATTGTTGTCAGTGGTCTAATCTAAACTGGAGGGCACAAAAATCTCTTGAGCCTTTCTGGTGGCTTTCAGCTCAAATGTCAGTCAGTCTATGCAGTGAACTGCTTTCACAAGATTTCTGTTGCTTTGAATTCTATCTGATTTCAAATTTTGTTTTTCATGTCTCATAAATCTTCATAACATCCAAAACAGAAGATGTATTCTGAGCCAGGAATTAAAATCAATGCATTTTCTTCGAAAAATGTAGCAGAATTTAGTGTGGTAACTTTTTTGGCCTGGCTCTTGAGGATGTGATGTTTCCTGACCACTTTGATAAAAGGATGGTTTAAAACTAATTTTCAGTTATTTTCAGCAGCCATGTCTTTAATAACAATGAGAAATTATTTGGATAACTGTAGAAAATGAAACCTGGAGCTTTGGTCATTGAGACTGCTTCAGTGAGCTATAGATCTCTTTCTGCAGCTCATGCTGCCTGAATGCTGCAGGTAGAGAAATACGGCAACAGGGATCAGCAGTGAGAGTGAGAGAGAAGTTTGGTAAAAACATTTGACTTATCTTTATAAAGAGTAACATAAACCTTGGTTTACTTGTATTAGTTTTTCTGTCTGCCTTTCAGTGTTTTTACTCAGTATGTGAGCTCACATTTTACCTCTTGTACTTGACTTATTGACCATTTCCAGTTGCCTTAGTTCATGCCTGTCCTATTTGACTAAGGTTGCCAAAATTTGTTCCCATCACTCTTAGCAGTTTTAATTGGCTATTCTATCAATTTCAACATTGCACCTGGTATATTTATTTTAGAGTGTATTTCTCTTGCGAAGCATTGTAGGGACAGACAGCAGAATATACCAACTTGTTGCTAGTAGCTAAGGTTCACTGTGATTAAATGGGAACAGTCTTTTTATAGATATTTCAATGAATGTAAAATCCTTAGTGGCAGTCTGCATTTGGGTTCATATGAGGCTTTGTGACTTACTTTTCAAACATAGCACTATTAAAAAGATGGTCAGCTGAAATTTAGATTGGCTGAACTCAGCAGTAATTAGGCACAGAGAGTTTAAATAGAATGGGATTCTTGAGATGAACACAAATGTTTAATTGAAAACAAGATGAAGAACTATTCAACTCTTCATTCACTGCTTCTCACAGTACTCCAGTGGAGGTTATATAGGCAAAATTTCATTAAATGACCTCAGGAAGTGTCGAAAGAAACAAAAGAATGATCAGTAGGCAGGGGCACTTGGCTTCAGGAACTTGTTGCTTTTTCAGGCAACAAGTTGAGTTCAAAACATGGAGCTTTTTGTACTTAGCTTGGTATACTCCCTGTTGTCTGTGAGGGGGAAAAGCACATGAAAATAGAAGATAAATCTGCTCTTCATACCTGATGTCAAGTAGAGAAAGTTAATCCTCTTATCCAATTTGTATTCCATAATGAGATCCAAGTCATCCAGTGTCTTTTTTCAGAGTAGTGTGCCAATGTCTCTTTAAAATCCATTTGAGAATCTGGTTGGAGACAAACGAGGCTCAAGTGAAGATGGAAGGTTCTGCCCCCAGCCACGGTGCTGAGTAGGTATTTCATGGTTTGTATGCAAGAGTAGGAAGTATAAGAATGAGAACTGGATGATTGGAGGGTCCATGTGTGTGCCATGGTACATAGAATTATAGAACTCTTTAGGTTGGAAAAGACCTCTGGGATCATGGAGTGGGTTAACAACCCAGCACTGCCAAGTCCCCCGCTAATCCATGTCCCCAGGTGCCACATCAACACATTTTTTTAAATGCCTCCCTCCAGAAGTGGTGACTCAACCTCGTCCCTGGGCAGTCTGATCCAATGCTTGACAACACACTCAGTGAAAGAATTTTTCCTAATGGCGAATCTAAACCTCCTGTGGTGCAACTTGAGGCTGTTTCTTCTTTTCCTATCAATTGTAGTTTGGGAGGAGAGACTGACACCCACAATAGAGATTCATGATGTATGATTAAAAATATGCTGTATTTATACATATGACATATGAAGACATAGGCGTGGCAGTGTTTGTTTTATGGCTGGGCTCAGTGATCTTAAAGGTCTTTTCCAACCTAAATTAATCTATTTTATGTGGAGTCAGGTCCTTAACCCTTTTTCAGTGTAGATGGTGTCTTGCTTTTTGAATAGCCTGGTTATGTCCCTCAGGGAAGAGAGATGGTGTTTGTCAGAGTGGCAAAATCTAGTTCCTGGAATCCAAACCAGTGACATGTCTTGTTTACTTTATCACTGCTTCTTTTTGTAATTGATCTGAAAGTTCAGCTGTTGCAGAAAAATGACAAATGGTTGGTGCCTTGTATCTGTGGAAACTATCTGGGAGCTATTGTAAAGGCTGGTAAGGCTTTAGCTGGTAAAGATGGAATCTCATGAATGACAGAGCAAGTGCAGTCTGAGAGGCAGAATGGAGGTCTTGAAAAAAATAAAAGAAACATTACAGAATGCCTGATGCAATCAGATAAAGCTGTGATTGATTTCATATGGAAAAGAATAAGATGCTGATGTTTGTGTTTGGCTGCAGGTTTGCTGAAAATATTTTCAAACAAACACTGATTTTTTTTTTTCCTTGGAGTCTGGTGTTTCTTGAGAGCTGTGTCTGAAATTAAACATGTTGGATAGTTCCTCCCTGCTGCCCTCTTACAACATTTAGAGGAAAGGTAAATGAGGGTGCTGTAAAGGTCACATTTTAATTTTGCCCTCAAGTGTCAGGCTCTCCTGAGAAATGCCATTTATACAAGTAGCAAGTGTTCTATATGTTTAAAATCGTTCCATGATAAATTTTGTCTTGATTTTTAAAAATTTTAGTGAACTCAGATGATCTGAATTCAACTACTCTTGTCATGCAGCAGCTGCGAGTGGAAGCACCATCCTAAGTTATATTTAACCAAACTCATTTAAGCACTAAAAGGATGCAGAAACAACTCCAAACAAAAGTTAAAAAGCAAACCCTAGAACAACAACAAAGTCCTGCAACATCTCAGCACAAAAAAAACTATATGTTGTTGACAAAAACCATTTCCTTCACTGAGGAGGGAGCTATGCAGTAGTGTATTTAAATTATTTTACTGAAAAAAATAAAAAGACGAATTTAGGAAAGAAACCTAAGACAGAAAGAAGAAAAAAATTAAGGCACCAGTAGGATGGGTGTTCTCTACAAAACAGAGCTTTTGTGAAAGCATTCAGACAAAGCACAGGAAATGGCCCACAGCCTTTGGGAACTGCTGTTTGGAGAGTTTCTCAGGTTCCTGACTGGACCTTGGTTTCCAGCTGAGTTTGATGGGAGAGACTGAAAATCTGGGGAAGTCACAGCACTGGTCAGTGGCTATGTACACAAGGTCCTCTCTCTGAGAAGACATCAGTGAGTGTGGAATGTCAAGGTCAGTCCCACAGGAATGTGGTAGGCAGAAATCCAATTTAAGTGTGCTTTAAGCAGTTAAGAGCCTGTCTCACAGGTCTCCTAGGGATTCCTCATTTCGGCTGAAATAGGATGCTGATTTGCATCTGAGGCATTGGGATAAGGGATCATCATTAATATTTCCCTAGACATTTAGAATTAGCCACTAAAAGCTTGAAAACTTCCAAAGCATTATGCAGTTACCATTGCTGTTGGAGACATCATCTTTCTGCATATAATTCTGAAAGTTACTGAGCATTTGAGCATTGTGGTGAATGGCGTGGCAATGGGCTTTTCAAACTAAGTATTGACATTTTGAAACTGTTTCCAAAGCTATCACTGTTCAGAGCAAAAAGAGATGCCACCCATTCCAGAAAGACTACAGGGGCCTTTTAGAATCTTAAAAGACATAATTGAAAATAACTTTTCATTAAAAAAAAAAAAAAAAATACAAAAAACCTCTCTTAAAAATAAAGCTCTTTGGTGTAAAACTAAATTAAATAGACAAATCTTTCTACCAGAACAGGGCAAAGAGAAAGCATGTTTTATTCATGTAGCAAGTTGCTGTTTTACATTGATGCAAATAAAACTACATGTGAACTAACAGCTGCTCTCCAACAGATTGCTGCATCTCACAATCTGCAAAGGGAGCACAGCTGGAGAAATCTGCAGAACATTTTTATCTGTAAATCAAACATAAAGTAGGATAGCATTAAGTACTGTACTTACAATAACATCAGTGTTTGCAAAGGGTTTCCCCGTGCTGTATGTAGGGAAAATTGATTTTGTTTTTAGGCTGTCTTCTGCAAAATATCCAGCCAACCACTAATTTCCAAGGTATTCATTCTTACCTCAAGCACTTCACTGTCTGTCAGCCTTGCAGATGTTTTACTGGGATTTAAGCAGGTTTATGTTTTCTCTAACAGAATATGAGTGTGAATACCATTTTTACTTGAAGGTGTTGTGTCCTTTCTTTGAGTAAGGTGTTGGTCTCGGGTGGCCAACAGGTACCCAAAGAAATCCTTATGTCATCTCTAAGAGAAGACATTTCTGACTCAGTCAAGTCTGTCAAGTAAGTTTGCTGCTTCTTTTGTTATTTGAGAAGACAAACTTTTCTTCTAGTCCGTAATTCAGACATTTGAGGGAAACAATGGAGACTGGATGTGTTTCTAAAGGGGTGAGGAAGAATCACAGCTAATAATTTTCGTAAACTCAGAAGTAACATCTTTTGCCTTAATTGATTAAATTAAACCTGGAAATCACTTAGAAATAAAGTGGGAAATACAAGCCTGTGGGACCTACCTTACTGTTTTTTCATCCCCACAATAATCACTTGTCACAAGAGAGGGGTAAAACTGTCACTCATCAGCGCTGACCGTGGTGCTCTGTGTCACTGTGACCATTTTCACTGGCAGGAGCCAGCATGGGAAGTGATGAGAAGGGAGCTATCTTAAGTGGTTGAATGTATAAACTTCAGAGTCCATTAGACTTGTAGGTAAAAGGTAAATCAGTGTATTAAGCTTTTGTACACTGGATAAATATTTGTGGAGGTGTTGAAGGCAGAATGGACTGAAGTGTGAAAGTATAACAATTCTTTATGGAAAAAAACCACAGCAAACCCAAATCATTCAGCTGTTTTTCTGAGCTGGGCTCTTCATCATGTAATGCTCTAACAGAAAACAGAGGTAAATTTGCATATAAGATACAGTATTAAAGAAATGTAAAGTGTTCTGTTTGAAGGGTCATAAATCATTGCATTGTTTACAGCAATGAACTCCCAGGCCGGGTGTTGATTATGCTTAAATATTTACATAACTCCCAGCAGCATTTAACAGCTTTGACTGAAAGAAAGATCATCCATCCTTCTAGTGATTTGAAGGATTAACCTTTCCTTTTTCTTTCATTTTTTTTCAGTTTTATGGAGCTTGATTTTGTTTTGTTGGTTGGTTGGTCCTTGTTGTTGAGCGGGGTTGGTTGATTGGGGTTTTTTGCTTGTTTTTCTTTTGGTTTTGGTTTTCTTAATGTATCAGGTAACATTTAGGTCTTTGTAGCTTGAAATGCTTGTTTTTAGTTTATAGATCAGTGCTCTAAGTGCTGGTAAGGGCTGAAGGGGCCTGATTCAGCAGAGCATCTTAACAGGTGCACGTAAGCTTTGCTGCCTCAGGAATACTGCATAGAAAACTACAAACTAAATAAGTTTGAACAGTTCGAAAGTGTTATCGAAGTCAGTGCCTGATGATCAGGTCCAGTTCTTTCTCTTGAACCAGAAATTATTTCTTTCTACATCATGGTGTGAAACAATTACTTTTGTCCTTTGCACTTTAGTTAGTGGCTGTTCATATTACTTCACTGTGGCAGTTCATATTACTTCTATGTCCTTTGATTGTTTTCATGTGTCTTAATTTCTTATAAATAATATTTAATGTATGTTCCTGGTAACTTCTATGCTTCTGTGTTAAGTGGAGAGATATAAAATTCCTGCCTTCTATGGAAATAACCATTAACATGATTATGAAGTTGCATATTCTGGAATTTGGCTTTTTTGGGAAATGGCGATGCATCAAGAAATTTTTCAAGCAAAGTAAAATTTACTAATTGGATGAAAATTAAAATTTTTACGCATTATCTCTGATGGTGGAAGAGAGTGTGTATTTGCTGGATGCATTTCATTTGTCATTGGGGGTTTGTTCTTTTCTAACTTTACCTTGTAATAAAACTTTTATTGTTTAAATACTGCTTTAATTTCTGGTTTAAAAAAGCAAGTACAGCTGTAATGAAGCTTTATCTGCAAAGAGTGGTTTTGAGTCATAAATTTCTTTCATTGGAGGTACTACAACTTATTTTTTATTTTACTGTGCCACACTTTTATCTACCTTAAGAACAATCTGATCTGTAATATTTCATGTTCAGGCATTGCTTCCTGAATAACAGACTAACTTTGTTATTAAAGAGAATAGCTGAAGCATATAAAAAAGAAACCTAGAAAGGTAACCACAATGGAAAAATATTAGCAGTTTTTATAGGCACATTAAACTGGATACAGATGAATTGCTTTAGTTTTCCCCCACATAGATTTGAGCTTTCAATTCTAAGGGTATCAAAACCCAAGATGAAACATGCTAGTAATAATGGTGGAGTATATAAAAGCCATTTAATGCTCAAAACTTAACTTAGGATACTTATGTCTTCCCTGAATCTACTTTTATATCAAATAATTCCAACTCTGACTTTAAAAAGTGACGAGAAAAAACTTAATTTAAATGAACTAGTCTTGTTAAACTGGAATTACTTAGGCTGATTACTTTGCAATTGGCTGTACTTATTGTAGCTCTGAACTCCCAGAAATGGCAATAAAGCCCTATGCTGCTTTACTAGGCATTCTAACATTGTTATGGCTTGTGTTTATTATGAACTCTCTTAGTCACAGAGAGTGCAATATATTTTCATCCCATTTAATTCTGGGGAAGGAGAAGAGGGAAATGATGTCTGACACTGAAGCAGCTTTCAGCTGTAAGAGAGAAATGAAAGGTGCAATTTTTTGTGAATCAGTCAATTTAGTTGCCAAATGCAGATTTGAAGTTGAGTGTTTGGAGTGTGAGTTTTTGTTTCTGGTTTGCATGTTTGTTTGGGCTTTTTCACTTTGAGCTTGCAATCAGCTTTTTGGTGCCTGAAGCAATATCCCAAGTATTTATTAAGGAAAATATTGCAGTACCTTGCAACACTACTCTTTTGCAGTCAAAATTGAGTACTGTACCATCCTCCTTTTCACAGTCAGAACAATAGATACATTATTTTTAAAACAATTCATTCAATGCAGATTGCTCCTGGAGGATGAAGATAATTTCATGTTGACATTGAAGAGACATGCTTGATCAGAAATGAAAAATAGAACAACATAATTTTTCATCAAACTGGTCTTTGCTTTTAAGGTGACATTTTATTTCAAGAGAAAAATTGAAGGCCATTAGAGTAAAATAATAACTGGCTTATTTTGGTACTGGCAGGGAAAGCAAAATTGTTTCAGAAGTAAAAATTGAAGAGGTATAACAAGGGTGAGATAACTTGATATGTTACTCAGGCAAATGTGTCATTATTACATTCTGACTTCATTTTGAACAGTTTATTCTTCACAGCCTGCCTCACATTCTGATGCAAGATGGAGGATTTTTCTGCTCAGATTTTATGGGGCAAAGCTCTTAAAAACAAAATAGCAAAAAACATTTGTGAGATTTATAGGAGCTGAAGCTGCCTTCAAAGGGCACAGTGCTGTTACCCTAAAAGAAATTTTAAAAACAGAAAAGCATAGGATAATTTTTCTTGATTCACCTCCATCCCAGTGCACCCATAGCCATCCCAGTGCACAGAAAGCAAATCATTAATTTTGCATTTGTGGCTTACTTTGAGACACATTCAATGGTTTGGAGATATTTCTAGGAGCCAGGTGCCACAGCATAGCCCTAGTAGAAATTCAAAACAGAGATTTATTCTGAAAGCAGAACTACAAATATATTTTAAGTTTTCAGAACTCATGAAAATACTAAAGGGAACAGAACGATGCAACTTTCACATCTGTCATGTGCAAGTAGACAATAAAATGAGGGTTATTATTCTACACATGGAACTTTACTTTTTATTAACTCCATCCAGTAGATAACAGACATGTGAGTTAGTCTTCTGGAGGAAGACCAAATCAGTGCTTCAAATGAAAATGTCTGATGTCAAACCAAGAATCAACCCAAGAGCTTCTCTTTGACTCAGACCACTGGAATTGGGATTGGGATTCAACCCACTGCACAGGGTTTCATTTCTAGGTAGTGTGTACAAAGAGGATGAGTAAATGGCTAGGGTTTGTCATGCAAATGGAGCTGCAGGTGCTTCCCAGCAGGCATCGTGTGGTGTGCTTCTCATGAGCTTCCTTGTAATGTAGGAAACTTTAGGGTGCTCCCACAAAGCTGGTTCTGGGAAATGTTCAGCATTGGGGTGGTAAAAGACATGGCAAGAGCTGGATGTTCACTACATGTCGTGCTCACAAGAGCATGGAATGTACAGTGCTAACAGAGGCTTGAACTGACTGCCGGCAAACCTGATTTAAAACTTGATATCTAGGAGACAGACAAGAGCATCTGGGTTTGGCTTTGAAATAATGGATTAAGTAGGAGTGAGAGTTAAAAAAAAAAAAAAAAGAGCAACAATAACAACCTTCAGTTAAAACGTATTGTTGTAATTAAAGGGCATGAATTATAAATACACAGCATAGTAAATAGTAAGAGTTAAAAAAATCTCATAGGCCCTCCAGAGGCAGTGTTGGCATAATGGTAGGTACAGACATCATGTTTTATCATGGTTAATGTTCTAGATATAAAAGAATCATAGGCTGTAAGAGAAGGGCAGAGTGACCTCATTTATTTTGTGATTACCAGTTGTCCTGAGATAGGTGGATTTATTGGTTTTTTTGAAAATGTTAATAGAGTTTGGACTTTACAGCTTCATCCTGTCTGAACAAAACAGATATGTATAGAGAGGTTGATGCATTGCTGTTTTTAAATAAAAACTGGAAGATGAAATGTGGTTTCAGGCTATTTCACCTTTTTTTCCTTCACCACCACTACTCTGCCAGAAAACAGGAAACCTGACCACATCAAGGTGTCCTTTATATCTCATGATATTCTGTGCTTCCTTCTTTGGGGGATCGTACCTAATCTGAGAATTTAAGAATGAAGTTATACACTGTATATAATTCCCATTTATTCTTTTTTCCAAGTTGTCTTTTACTGTCATTCCCCTTAATTGACTTTCTTTAATTTTTTATTACTACATATCTTGCTTAATCAAGACAATGGCTGCCCACAAGAGATTGCAATGTTAGAGGAATCTGCTAGATTATATTGGAGTGTGTTGTTCATATTTACGTGAAGTCTCATACCAATATTTGATATTTTTATTTGAAGTAAGCATCTGGCATAAAGCCAGGAAGACAGTGTGCCAAAACTAGTGTCATTCTAATAGGGTGTCAGAGCAATTTCTTCACAGATTGATTTTCTTTTTTCTAGCTTTTTATCTTTCATTTATCTTCTATTTTGATTAGGTTCTTCTAAGTACAATTTCCCTGTTGTCTTCTTTGCAGAATATAGGATAAACATTCAAAATAAACTTCTGAAGCCTTCTTGCTGTGGTGGAGGTTTCAAAAGACAAACTGAATTTACAATGGCCAGAAAAGCTACTGCCTATAACTACAACACAGATCTATGTAATGCGTCATTTGCCTTGTGTAGCCAATGTTTAACAAACACTTCTGTGTGTCAAGGTTTGCTTATACAGAAGGGCCTTTCTAATGGGGCACAGTTAATTATTGGAAGTGATAGAAAGCATGTTCAAGGACTTGCCTTTTTGTCTTCCTTGCACAAGTGTGCTCTCTTTTGTACTCATTTTTCAAATGATTGAAAGAGGAATAAAGATATTATAGGAAAGGACTCATGTACAATTAATTGTCAGACCTCAATTTAAGAAGAAGGAGCGATTTGGTTCTCTCTGTTCCCAGAAAATATAATTGGGAATGTCTCGGAATGAAATTCACTCAGCAAGGGAACATTGTGTATTTCAGATTTGCCTTCTCCTAAAGGTATGCGGAGGCATCCTGTGTGATTTTCTTTTGTTTCATTGGAACAGCCTGACTGGAGTTGGGACATGTCTGGTGAGACTGATTTGGCATAGTGAGAGTGAATGGAGGTGACTGTGGGGCTGGTGCCTAATTGGGGCATTTTATTATTGCGTTTAATGAGGGCACATTGTGCCTTGGCACAAATGCCAAGGGGTAAAAGTGCAATTAACCAAGTCTTAAGTGAGGAAGAAATTTTAGACTTTGCCATTTAATGTAGTTTCTAGATAAAGATTTAAAAAAAGGAAATTACTCTTTTTCTAGTTTTTTTGTTTTGTTTTCTTTCTTGAATATATGGATATATCTATATATGCATGTCTGAGTTGAAATATCTATGTGATATAAATATCCAGTTGTGACAACAGCTGTCCTCTGAGAATTCTCTCTGAGTTCATAAGATTAAAGTTTTTCCCATTTATTTATTGAAAAGTTTAATTAGTGCTGGATGTCTCAAGCATATTTGCAATTTGTTGAGTTCCAGTGCTCTTGCCAAAAAACAATAGAAGAGTCAGACATTTATCAAATGCTGGGCAAAAGCTCCAGCTGTGATGAAGAATGTAGAAATAAGACAAAACTGGCCATCATTATCAGAGCCTTCCACTTCAGATATTTGCACTTTATCTGAAGTGGATCTTAACCAACCGTGTCTGGAGATTTTCAGTAACAATCCAGTGACATTTTTATCCCTCTGTTGGAAACACTTGGCTGAGCTATTTACATTGACAAGGTGTCAAAGCATGGCAAGAACCTCAGCAAAGCAGTGAGCAGCGAGAAGTACAGGATGTTAGAAGAGTTGTCCTCAAAGTCATAGACATAGGAAATATAATACATGGAGGGTTGGATATATTACTTTTCTTGCAGTAATCCAGCACCACTGAGGGCTCTTTAGTAAGGAAAAGTCACTCTGTGGAAGGTCTAGGTGCTGTGGTGTCTTGTAGCTGGAAGTACCTCTCTCAAATTGTAAGCTTTTGCCTTTTAATGTTGCAGGATTGTCAGTCTAGTTTTATCTCCTGTTAATAACTGGACTAAAATCAAGTGCTCTGTTACTTTGGCAGCATGACTAGCTGCTTGCTGCACCTAAACTGATGGGAGCTGTTGATGTAATTGATGATGTACTTTGGCAAATCAACCCAGGGTAGAAAAGGAGTCGTGAGCCCTCGGATGATGCTGGGTGGGGGAGACCAGTGCTCGAACCAGTGCTGCTGGTTGGTTTTGCATGCAGAAGAACTTCGTGTTGGTGATTGTTTGTCGTTAGAACAAAGGAGAATATTTGTTGTCAGATATTGCATCTTCCAGGGAAGCCAGTGTGGTGGGAAGCCAAAAGGGGTGAGGGATGGCAGGAGGAATGAGGCAGGAAGGTAGGTGTGATTCCTCAGCTGGTCAAGGACTGACTTGGCTGTTCCCATGGCAACAGAGCTCTGTGCTCTCCTTAGGCAGCTGCTGATTACACTTTGAATTTTATTTGCATTCATGATTAAGGAGGAGTATAAAAGGACTGAGATAAAGAATTAAAAAAGCAATAAGAGGATAAAAGACCTTTCAATAAGTGTTCCTTAGAAGCTTTAATTAAAAAAGTAGAAGGAGGAGGAGGGAAGGAAACAGAGATGGAAAGTGATGGCAAAATTTTAGAAATTTTTATTAAATAGGTGAATTACTGTTTCAAGAAGTATTGGAATGATTGGTAACATCCCTGTGAACTTCTTATATTTCATAGCTTTATACCATGTAAAACTAGATTTTTCATTATAGGGAAGAATATTGTTCTTCAGCATAAAGAATTCAATCTAAAACTGTATTTAAGTGAAAGGTTTGCATTATGTTAAGACATCAGAAGTCATCATTCCTAGCAGTGTTCAAGAAACAACTGGATGTGGCACTCAGTGCCATGGTTGACAAGGTGGTGATCAGTCAAAGCATGGGCTTGAAGATCTTTGAGGTCTTTCCCAGCCTGATTCTTTGAGTCTGTGATCTTGGGCTTTTCAGACCTGACTTGCCATTTCATAGGGCTGCTCTGGTCATGGCTGTCATCTTCTGTTTTATTGTGTCTCATATTGTTTTTATCAATAATCACAAATTTCTGTATAGCACATGTCAAGTATATACTGTTTTTGTTATGCCCATGTTAAGAGGAAAATGCCACCACTGAGATTCAGAAAATATTGTAGTCTCTTCTTCCACTCTTAATTATTGATGGGCAATTTAGTCAAATTTCTGATGCCACTGAAACAGAATACACAATTTGGCATTTCAGATATACTTTGGAACAAGTAACCACGATTTTTTTTTACATTCCTTCTACTAAAATAAGATTTTACAAATAGAGTCCGACACTAATAAAACAAAAAGATAGGGAGGTTGCTGATAGGAAAAGTGCTGCAGTTTTCATGACACTTTATCTGTTTATATATCATTACTGACACCAAGTTAGACAATTGCAAAACATTGCAACATACAATAATACAGCTAGATAATATATTTGTTATTGCTGAAGTGTTACAGGATTTGTCACACCCAAAGGTAGAAACGTGACTCTAGACAGCTGCTTTGTCCAATTTCTATCTGCTTTTGTCTGTTGAGTCTAGCCAAATACTTTGCAGATTGTAGCCACTTTGATAGCCAGATGTGCCATGTAGACTGAAGTGACACCAGCAAAGTGGGACAGTTCTGCTTCTGAATCAAATACCTGTGGAGAAATAGTTGGTTATGCAGAGAGGCGGCCTGTGAATGTCCGCACAGAAGAAGGGAAATTTGGGACTTTGTACCCATACTTTCCCCCAAGATGGATGCTGCTTACAGTCTTTTGTGTATTTCTAGCCTGCTCTGTATTTAGTAAGCACTATCTGTTCAAAGGAAGAGCTGGTTATGGGTAAGTTCATGGGGGTGAAGACTGGTACATGGAGCCCCTGGAGTGGGTCCAGCAGAGGGCAACAAAGATGATGAGGGGACTGGAGCATTTCTCTAACAAGGAATGGCTGAGGGTTCAAGAGGATGGCTCAGTTCCAGAAACACTTCCTGTTAAAAATTGTTTATGGATTGAATCACCCTCTGCCTTTAACATTAACTGCCCAAGCCTTTAAGCTAAGATAACTTGATTTGTTGTAGACATATCACCCATTTAATGTCTCTTTCTGTCTCCAGTAGTATTTGAGGGTTTGATCTTGGAAGATTTCATGTTGGGTTTTTTTGTGTTTTTTTTTTTTAATTTTATTTTTAATTTAAATACTTGGCTGTCTATTATGTCAAAAGATGATTTAAACTTTAAAAGGATACTCAGCAGGAAATACTGAAGAAAATAGATATTGAGATGATGAGTGAGAAAAAACTGTATAGAATATCATTTTTCACTGCTGAAACTCATTAGTGGTGTGGAAGAGATCTGTGGTGAGCTGAGAATTTCTAGTAGAAAATGTCAGAATTCAGTTTAAGTGAGATTTGTTACAATACGCATGATGAACATGAATGTTTACTGCCAGTGAGCTGTGGTAAATAGTGACTGTGCGGTGGAACAGATTGCCCAGAGAAGTTATGGATTCTCCCTCCCTGGACATATTCAAGAACCGTCTGGATGCAATCCTGTGCCATGTGCTCTGTGCAGGGTGACCCTGCTTGAGCAGGGAGTTTGGACCAGATGACACACTGTGGTGCCTTCCAACCTGACCCATTCTGTGACTCTGTGCCTGCCAGTTAAGCTAAAGAAAAAAACACAGATTGCCTTAAAAATAAGGCATTTCAATAAATGTTTCCCATTGCTGGATAAGGAATCTCTTAATGTACGAATTTCTGGAGTGAACAAAGAGGTTTTCTGTGCTTTAAATGAATTGAAATTGATGTGGTCTAAATTATTTGAGCTGTACACTTGCATGCATGAATGTGATAAAAATAATCAAATAGAGCACATAAATGCTTGAGTAATGCATGTTATAATTGTAATGCCTGGCTCAAGCACTTACAAAATGATTGCAATATACATGAACGGAAGGACATATTTTTAAATTTGTGGCCAAAATGGACTGCAGTCAAGTTTGAGCTAGCTAAAGCATTTGGAAAAAGTTCAGGTAGTTGGCAAGCCATAAGCTGGCTGTTAATGAATGCAGGATTTACTGCCATCTTCTTCTGGACATAGGGATGATTCCTTCTGCACTTTGATTTTCGTGAATTTTTTCGGTAATATTTATGTTTACTTGGTTATATTCCTCTCAGCTCCCCTCCCCCACCTCCAAAATCTGTTTTTAGAAGAAAACTATTTGTCTGTCATTCTGGCGAGGAATCTATTACATTTTGTCACATCTTGGTGGGTGTGGTGAGCTGTTTGAGAAATGTATTTTCATGAGAGTTAGTATGTCTTGGCTTGGCAGCATTTTTTAAAAAATTTCGTTTATTATAGCCTAGATGTTATGAGAATATATAATCTAGATACCCCTTCTCCTAGGAAATCACTTGTTCTGAGACGTGAACATTTCTCATGTGCTGTAAAAGTGGGACATTTTGACAAATCATTGCATATGATGAACAAGGTTCTCCCTGATATCTGCAAGTCATTGGCAAGCCACAGCCCTGGAGATCTCTGGTTCCAACAGTCCCCCCTGCCCCAAGCTGGCAAATGTGATGTAGTAGGAAACTAATGCCTCTACCAGAGCAGCTTGCACTTAAATTGTAATGGATTGATTGGCCTGCACTCAGGCCAACTACCATTCTCATGAGTTGCTGTTTCATGGGTTTTGCCCAGATGATCTAATAGAGCATTTGTAACTAATAAGCATTTACATGAATTTTGTTCCGTTTGTTTTCCCCTCTCTTTTAAGCTAAATATCAATGCAGCTTTCTGATTTTTTTTTTAAGAGATGCAATACTTCTGCTCTTGGTTTTCTCTGTGAGAAGGCTAGTATGGTGTCTGTGGTCAAACATCAGTCACCTTTTCCTACAGAGAAGATTTTGCTCCTGAAGTCAGGTTTGGCACATCATGGCCAGGCACCTTACAGCCAGTGAGTGAGCAAGAGCAGTCACTGCCTCTGTTTGCTCTGCAGGGGGACGTTATCTAGAGAGAAAGCCTTGGCACGTCACTTCTCTTTGCTACCAAAAATAATTTATCACTAGGGGACCTATTTCTCTATTCACTCCTGGCTAAAACAACACAGTGTCTTGTGTATGTGTTTTGGGTTTGGGGTTGTTTTTTTGACAGCTTCTTAGCACTTTCCAGCTGATGATTCGCACAGATCCCCTATTCCAGGCTATTTAGCCAACGTGATGGCTCTCGGGTAGCTGCTGATGGGGGCTGTCATCATGATCTGACATTTCCTTAGTGGAGCTAACAGGAAGGCTGCTTCTGTAAAGGCCATGAAATTTGGGGCCCCCTGCTTGCTTTCCTTATAAATCTGAAAATATTGATTCCTCTAAAGCCTCTCAAGAAATGCCAAAGTGAGTGGGGAAAAAATAAATTAACATTTTCTTCCCTGCTCCACTTTTTTCTTATCTCTGTTTCTCTCAGCCTGCTGAAGTTGTTTAGATGTGTGGGCTTTTAACAAACATTCCCTTTATAAGTTCCTGATAGCGATGTTACGAAGCAGTAAGTGTGCCAATACCTTGCAGACATTTAAGCAATCATTATAAAAAAATAAAAATCAAGATGGATTTCTGATTCTTTTTTCTACCTTTTTTTAGTAAATGCTTTTAGACTAGTGACATGCCCAAATGACTAAGAAGTAAAAATATTCTTTGTGCCAGGGTTTGTTTTGGAAGCAGGAAAAAAAGGTGCTGTTCTGAGATTTGGTATCTAGGCTTGCTTTTGATGAGAGAAGGATGACAAAGAAGTGAGGTGACAAGAAAGTTGTAATTAAATGTGACAGTTTAAGGATGATCTGAAGGGTTAGATCTTATTTAATGACTCAGCAACCTGGAACAGCCTGAGTGTAGTAAGTGAGGAGGAAAGCAACCTTGATGTTATTATCCCCTGCTTCCTGAGGGATAACCAGGAGTGATGAAGCCTCTCTGTTAGGATTAGAAGCACTTTTACCTCCAGCAATCTAATATGATTCTCCTGATGCTACACAGTGCTTTACTTAACCTCAAAGTACTGAGCAGTATATCCCAGCTGATACAGAGCAGTACTATCAGGTAGGTTTACTAGTTCTCTTATTATCCTAGTTAGTGTAATTGGATAAGGCAGCTTTCCCCCAGGAAAAATGGTACCAAGGAAAAAGAGGGCAAATGAAAGCTCAGTGGATTTTTTTGAACAATTCCATAGCAGTGTGCAGCTTCATTTGCTTATACTAGCTTTGAAATTGCCCCAGTTTATCCACTTAGAAGAAATTAATTATTGCCAATGGAAATCATGCTGGTTTTACATTATATGTAAAAGCTGAGCTATTGTGGATGCTCCAGCAGAGCTTATTTTAAAATTATGCAGGCCCACAATGGATTCTTTTTGCCCCAAAGTAGTCTGGCAGGCTAACATGTTGGAATTATATAAAATATTTGGTTTTCTGTTTATCTTTTCAGGGATTTTTTTTCCCTCTCATCTTAGATGAGTGCCATGAATCTTTTTTCTAGTTTAGTGCAGGATGACCCTGGTTCAGTCTTTCATTATTGCAGCATTTTCAGTCTAGAAAAATACATACTTACTGATCCTTTTAGCTTTTTTCTTGTTCTCCTGCACTCTTTCAGTAAATATAGAGAAGATTTGAAGTTTTTTGTAGTTTTAATGTTGTTGACAGCAAATCTTTTAGCTGTATTGATGTTGTTCAGATGCAAAGCAATAGAAATTACTGAAATCTCAAAAATGTAGGTGAGGTAAATTGTCTCCCATGCAACTCTAAGTTCAGTATCTGTTATCACTGTCTCATTAATAAAGCTGTGTGTGCTCATTTGTGGTCCCTGCTTAAAAGCATGTGCATCTCATAAAATGCAGAAGCCAAGAAATTTCAGTTCAGCAAGGGATAAAAGCATAGCAGATTTAGAGGAAGTATGGAATAGATTCCTGTAACTACCTAAAGGAAGGCTTTTCATGTACACACTTTTTTTCCCTAATTAGTGTGGCATGAAGTGTGCCTAGTTTCAATAAGAGGTTTTTATGGTGTGTGAAGAAAATCTTTGAAGAGTTTATTCTGAGATATAATCCTTAAAGTATTGCTGGGGTGAGTGGTGTTTGTTTTGGTTGTTGTGGTGGTTTTTTTTGGTGAGTGGGGCATTTTTTGTTTGGGTTGCAATTTTCTCTTATGTTTAGACAGGTTTTTTTGGGGTTGATTTTAATTTGTAGAACAAAGTGAGACTTCTTAGACAACTCCTCATCAGTGTACTCTCTCTGGCATTCTAGAAAATGGCCAAATAATGTTTAAACATTCAATCCTGTTGTGCTTGCTTTGATTTTATATTGTGACCTACCCTAAACTAAGTAAATTAAATAATACTCATCTGTCTTTCAAAATCTGTGTAAAGTATCACCATAGGAATCTCTATACTGCTGGATTTGAAGATTGTCTATCTGTTGGATTTTGAGCATGGATGTCAGAGACACACAGTTGTGCTTCCTTTCCTTTAAGATGCTTGCTGGTTATATGTTCCATAGATCGTCTTAGCAGCCTACTGAAGACTGCCTGGATAATGTGGGATTTCATGCCTGTGTGCAAATAGACTTCATGGTTTGCTGAGAAGAAGATATTAAAAGAATGAAATAAGAAAAAAAAAACAATAGGCCAGAGGTATCTGCTGTATCCAAAGCATAATGGTTTGTCTGAAGTTGTTGTAAGAAGTAGCAAGAAAAATGGGAGTCTAGATATGCAGAATTTCTAAAATAGGGTATTTTCTGGTTTTACATGATAGCTGAGTGATTTGTGCACACAGTCAGGATATAGGAGGCACAAATTCTTTTCTGCCTGAGAGGATTTCAACTTATATCTCTCATAATCAGAAGGACAAAGTGTCTGATGGGAGAAGAGCAGGCTGCTGGACCCCTGGGTTACAGCCTGTGTTCCATTACGTATGTGAGCAGCCTATGCAAAGTGAAGTGGTCAGGGAGGCAGACTGGGGCTTCAATACCCAGAATAATCCAGGGTCACATGAGGTGGTGTTGTTAAGCAAAGAAGGAAACTGTGTTCGAATCCTCTATGTCCTGAACAATGGCTTCAATTGCTATGTGTTGATTATGTATGTAGGGATTTCAAGTGGTGAGTCTCCCCAAGTAAATGGGGCCACAAAAACTGTTTTAATAATTAAAGAAAAAATTTTCCCAGTACTGCAGGTCCTCATCAAGTATCTGCTTTTGTGGAAAGGGCTTATTACATAAAGGCACACCACTTTACCCACTTGCTCTACCACTGTGCTAAAGGGAAACGTTTATGTGAACAGATAGATGTGAAACAATTTAATTCAGGAATTTGAAGATATCAGCAGCCCTCTGGATGAAAAGCTGGTGACCTTTGCTTGCAGAAACAACTGCTGATCAGAGTTATGTAGAAGTCCTGCCTTAAGTCTTTTAAAATACTGTCTAACACAATAGTTAAAATCCTACAGCAGCCTGTCTATTCTTAGTGTTTTATCCGTCCTGCCTGGAACAACTCTGGTAATAATGATGGACTTCCCAAAAGAATGTAGTCAAGGCTTTACTTTCAATTCCATATTCTGTAGTATAGCCCTAAACGTATCTGTGGTGCTTGACCAGAATTGATACAATTAATAATATAACAGCTCAAAGTCTCCTTCTTTTAATATTATAGTACAGAGAAAATTGGGGAATACTAAGTAAACATCTAACCACAGTGTGCCTGCATTGGACTGGTTGGATGTTTGTTCCCTGTAATTCAGACTGCTATGGGTATATGCTAGCTTAGTTCAACTTATAAGAGCTATTCTCTAGTTTGTTTAAATTCTGACAGTTTATAGTGCATCTTGCAGAGACCCATTACTGTCATGCCACCTTGGAAAACCAAGTGGAACTGGATTTGTAAGTTGTATGGTGGAAACAATAAAATCGAAAAAGCTGGAGTGACCCTTGGCTAGAGTTTAAAATGAATGTGTACAGAAACATGGCTTTTTGTTATTAATGGCAAAGACAAACAAAAAGTGATCGTTGCCAGCCAACAGTTCCTCCTGCTCCTCCACAGCTGTCTGCTTCCTCAGGGCCATGCTATCTGTCTTTATGTGAAATTTTCCCTGATCTAGTTTGTCCAGGCTTACCAAACATCATAGGGACATGCTGTTTGAAAATCCCCTCATTTGAAGTAGTCAGGTTTCTGATTTGCAGAATTGCTAATCCTCCTCCACCTGAGGGAAAGTGGTTGCAGCCTGTGTTTTGAACAGTTGCCCTATTAAATTTATCATTCTTCCTCTTCTATAAAATTTATTTTTTTGTCTAATCTATTTTTCAAAACAAGAGTGCTGGTAACAACTCCATTTGCAGAGGTATCTATTAAAAATGAAACAATGGTATCAGTCCACCAAAACAGCATTATGTGCTATAGTCTTCTTTGTGAAAGGAGAGTAGTTCCTAACTCTGCAGCAGGATATGCAAGTGTGAATCCATGAGCCTGTGTCAGCTCCTATTAGCAGCAAAAAGACAAGAACCCAAGGCAATGGACAGTTTACATATTCTGCAGCCAGAGGAGTTTCTATTTCTGTTATACTCCCAGATATAGCGAAAAAATTAGCATGTGGAGAAAGCTGTCCTTTAGCTGATAGAAACATGTGAAACAGCAGCATCTCAGTGTGTGATTACAAAGCAGTGGCATGTGCTAGGTTGGGAATTGTACCTCAGAGGTACAGCTGTGGTCTGCAAATCATGCTTGTTTGTTGTTTTTGAGAAACAGCTGGATTGGGTTCTAGAATGGGTGACAGAAGAGGCTTGAGGACTGCAGCCCCCTGAAACTTCCTGCCACCTCAAAGAGCTTTTGTGGTACATTTCATTGTCGTTCTCCAATGAAATCCTCAAATCTGTCTTTGGGTGGTAGACTTGGACACCTTCCCAAGAATGTGTACTTGGAAATAAAAAGGAACTGATCTGCCAGGTTCCTGCATGGAAGTTGATCCAGAGGACTTTATGTAAATCACAGTGTAAGCAGGGGAATATGGGTATAGGTGATTGTCTTTATGGGAAACATCAGGAATAAGGTAAACATGAGTTCCATGGTGAAACTGTGGCTGAAACTTTGTTCCACTGGGGAGGGTGGGTGCCCGCCCATGGGCCCAAGAGGCTGAAGCACATAATTTAGGTCTGTTCAAGGTTCTGTAACCTGCCTCTCCTCTGCAGAAAAAGGATTTCTTGGAGAAGCAAGACATTTCAAAAAGGAGTTGGGCTAAGGGATATTGATCATGCCAGTCCTGGAAGGCATGCCCAAGTAATTTAAAAGGAATTGTAATCACAATTTTAGCTTCTCACTAAAACATTAGCTCCTTGGATGCTTTAAGTGCCAATTGGCAAAAAGCAGTAGAATAAAAAAATTGAGCCAATAGGAAAAAGTGTTACTCACTGGAAGAAGCTTTTGAGAAAATCACTTTAAAGTGGACTTCTACTGCAATTCGAGGGCTTTCCTTATTTTTCAAATATAAAGAGTTTGAGAATAGAGCTGGGTTGTGTTTTTGTTTTCATTTTGTTTGTTAGTTGTGGGTTTGTGGAATTTTTTTCATGTTTTAAATACTTTGCTAGTTCCTGGTATTTGCAAACTTAAGAGATGCATGAAGATACAAGGCTTACTCTTTGCCATTCTTTATTTGACATCCCTGGATTATAACAATGATTAGTTTTTCCTCTAGAAATGACTGTGATACTGAGAACAGGAGGATTTCCTTTTTCCGCTTTCTACTCTGTCTCACCTTTTGTTGCTTGGGAAGTGTGGCATTTTGACAATCCTCACGTGTGTGCAAATCACCTTATTCCATAGTATTTGACATTGCTCATCTGCCTTCATACAAAATAACAAGGAATGAAAGCTGCATTAATTCCTATGTCAACTTAAAGGCTAAAACAGGATTTAATTTTCTATTATGGGGATAAAGACACTGGATTTTTGGGCATCCCTTGCGCTAATGCTAAATATTTGCTTTACAAAGCACTGACCTTAGACATTTTCTGTGATTGGTTGTCTTAATGACTTAGAAGTGTAGGCAACTTTCATAAATGATAGAGACTGTGTTATTCAAATTGAAGGATGTGTTTTTCTCTTGGTTTTGTGTTTGGTCCATGCATCTTGTCACAGAATATATTTGTGCATGAGAAGTTGGAGCCAGTCATGTCACATTTTCTGTGTATAGATACTTATTTGCTTGCATGGGTGCTGCTGACAGACCAAATAAGAAAATGCATGCATCCAACTGCCAGGAAAAAAAAAATATCTCCAGTCTATTCACTACATTGCAATTAAAAAATAAGCTGTTATCAAAGGCAGTAAGGGGAAGAGAATGAAAGAAAAATACTGGCTAACTAACAGTACCTTACCACATAACAGTATAAAATTCCCCTGCTCACAAAGGAAGATAATTGACTGCATAAGACTTGAGAAATGGAAGAACGGGCTTGGCTCTCTCCTCACTAATTCCTAAGTGAAAATCAGGCATAACTCTTGGAAGTCAGAAAACTTCACACCTTTCAAAACTGGTGAATTGAGATCAGGGCTATTTGCTAAGCTTAAGCCTCCTGTTTTATCCAAGTTCTGCAGAAATAGACTTGCAGACAAAGGAATAATGTATTAGAATTATGCAAACTCATGTGTTAAAATGAATTTTGAATTTATTTACTCTTGACAGCTAGTCATCTGTAATGAAATTTCTGAAAACTGACCTTCTTGATTTTTTCCTGTGGCACAGCTCTTGCAACACGATAATGGGAGGCAGTGGGAAGGGTAGGCAGTGTCTGTGCTTTGGCCAGAAATGATGCCGAATTTTGCCCCAAAAGGCGAGAATAACTGCTTAAGGAACTCAGCTTAAGTCAGTTAAACAAGAGGTATTTTTTTTTACGACGTCGGGGAAATCGCTAAAGGGATTTCCACGTTTCTCGTGACAAAACAAGCCTTTTATACAGTTTTGGATATAGGATTACATCAGATCACATACATAAACATATCTTCGCATGAATATTCATATGGGGCGTGGTGTAGGCAGAGCGTGGGCGGGGACACCTCTATTGAGGATCATCTTGGTGGTCGTTCCGGTCGCCTTCATCATGGGCTCGGGTCTCCTGATGAGTCTTCCTCCTTAAACTTTTGAACTCCT
>JAHXMQ010003319.1:30872177-30964910 GCA_020466415.1 Ammodramus savannarum pratensis | reverse complement strand
TAACTCGTTATTTCTTAAAGACTATCTGTTTAGGGGCTTCAGGCCAATGGCACAAAGACCATGTAGACTTTGCTACAACATCCTTGGCAGTGCTTATGTGATTTAAGAAAATCCTGCCCTACTCAGTCCTAAGGAAGCCTTTCTGAAATGTCAGCATTTTTTTTTCTTGCATGCACAGGACTAAAACATCAAAGAGGCATTTGGAGTGCCATTTCCCTTGATCGGGGACCAGAGTTCTGGTCCTATTCTACCAGACTAGGCAGAATAAGAGGGTTTTGTGACTCCAGTTCTTCAGATGTGCTGCTTAGTCTTTTATGTCCTTCAGATCTTGTGGTAAAATGTAAATAACCCTACTTGGTTGTTTTTATGAAGTATTGGACATGCTGGAATAAAGAGAGTACTTTTTATGTCAGTTCTTTGGTTTTGCCTCTGTGCTTCCCCACAAACAATACCTGTAGTACTGCAGATCAGAAGGTGTGTGGCAATCTGGTTTATTGCCATTTTCTGGGCATCCCTGCAAGCTGTGCCAGCTGAATGCATGGAAAAAGCAAGTCAAAGGGAATGATGCTCTGTGCAATCCACAACTAGGAGCTCTTAATATAGACAGTAAGCCTGGTTCCCCTCTTTCATATCAAGTAGTGACAGAACAAGTCTGTTGCTACTTGAGAGGTAATATCAATGCAAAATGACTAAAGAAGACAGAATCCTGTTGTGGAGTCAATACTTTTGTTTTGAGGAATTATTGTGGCAGCATGAAAGAGCTGGAGAAAAAACCATGTCAGTAAATACATGAAGTGCTGCACCACAGGAGCAAAGTCTTCAGTGGAAAAATAGACTTGCTGGTATCTGAAGCAACACAGTGAGCACCGGTGCTTAGATCCAAAAGCAATTAAAAGATTTTAAGACATCTAGGAAGAAAATGGTAATTTCCATTTCAGGGAAAAGCTAGTGAGCAGACAGCAGTCCTACTGCTTCACTCCGCATGGTGCTCCTGCACGTGGCACTGCTGTCTTGGGCTGTATAACCCGGCAAAACAACTTCTGCTCCAGCTTTGGAAGCTGAGACCAATTTTTTTTTTCACTTTCTACATGGTTTGTGTTTGTCAGGGAGAGATACAATTTTAAAATGCTTCTTTAAAGTCAGAGGAAAGATTTGCCTCTGATTCCAAATAAGATTTGTGTCAATTGATTTCTAATAGTTCATTAAGCATGTTTTTTTGTTGGACATGTCTCTCCAGTGTCAGTAGTGGGTTTTTGTGGAGGGATAGAATGTAAGAAATTCTGCACAAGGCAGTCTCACACCTGAGGAGTTGCAGCTGTGCTAATCACCAAAGGTTAGGAAAGGCCTGCCCTTAACAGGCCACAGCTGTGTCCAATAACGACGAGTGCTACAAAAGAGTGGGGTAGCTGGGTGAGGAGAGAGATGGAGTTTGTTGGCTGTGCTGTAAGGAGAGATGGAGTCAGTGCTGTGAGGAGTTGACCATGAGAAATCACCGAGAAGGTAGGGAACTTTGAAATACGATGACAACAGGTTTTAAATTTCATTTCAATCTGGTTTTCCCATGGTGTGAATGGTTTAGAGCAACTGCTGGTTTCAAACATGTTTAAGTGTTTGGTGTTACTCAAATGGTCCTTATTGAAAATGCAGATTTTCCATTTTGGAGTTATGCAGATTTCTTTTTCTGCGACATTGGAAAAAGTCAAGAGGAAAGAGAAGCTTCATTACCTTCTTTTCCTGGCATCTCTTGCAGCCATTACAGTCAAAGCAATCTCAGTAAAAGGTTGCAACAGGCGCTAAAGGAACACTGCACCATTATTATTCCTGGAGTAAGAAAGCAAAAATAGACTCTCAGACTTAGGCACATTTTGTCTTCTCTCTCCTTCTCTTCACATGCTGAAGCTGCTGCCAAGCCCAGCTGCTGCTTTGTCTGTAACATGCACCAAGTTGATTTTTTCCCCAGTACCTACCCTTTTGGCTGACACATCTGTCAATGCATTGGCTATTTCCACTTCAGCAGATACAGTACACTGTCACTGTCCCCCTTGCTGTATCTTCTGCTCTCCTCCATTACTCCTACACAGCAGCAACCTCCTCCTCCTCCCTGATATCTAAATGGATTTATTGCTCCCCAGCTGCACATCTTACTGTCTCATCACTTACTAACATTTAACATCCTTCTCTATTACCTCAAAGCTGATGTCATCCCTCGTTATATTCCTTTATTGTTGTTGCTTGCAAAGTCCTTTGTTCCTTTTTTTGGTCTCCCCATGCCTTTCACTAGTACTGTTTTAACATTTCTGATTTCTTATCTTCACTATGTCAGCATTGCACCCTCAGCTCTTTGTCAATTTTTCTGGATTTCTAGGTCTTGCATACTTGTTAGTGAATCTCTGGCTTATCTGCTGTTGCTAGAGCCAATCATATGCACATCAGGTATGAAAGAAACCATATTTGAGAGTGTTTTTAAGTAATATGAGCAAAGATGCTGGAGTCTTCTGACAGGAGTATTTATATCTTATTCCAAAACTCATGATCATGAGCTCAGGAGTTGAATTATCTATGCATAGTTCCACCTTGTTCCCCCCTACCTCAATACCTTACAATTTCCCTTCTGTTGAACTCTCATCTGTAGTTTTCCTTGCAAAATGTTTACTCCTTTATCAAATACTTCTGCTTAAAATGACTTCTCCATGTCTGCTGGCACTTTGTGTTATCCATCCATATCTTTGTGTTATCCATCAGCTGTATCTCACCTACAGCTCTGGTCTCCTTTTCTGCATTTACTCTCCATTAACTACATACTTGTGTCTCAATATTTTGTCATAATCAACAGTGGTCTTGCTCTGGGGTCACTGTGGATCTGAAAGTCTTTGTCACCTAATTCTGTTTTGTAGGTTGCCTTGCCTTCCTTCAAAATCTTTACTTTTAATAAAGCATTGTTATATTGGGCTCAGAACGTAAAACACTTTCAATGGCACACTAATGCACAGAACAAACAATGAAAAGTTGCAACAAAGAACTTTATTTTCAGCCTTTTTGCTTGTTTGAGTTTGGCACGGAAAACAATTTTCTTGCTTTGCTTTTTGACCTTGGGCAAGCAACTCCTCTTGGCACATCTGGGGTTTTTTATTCTCTGAAATAGAGATGAAGATGCTGAGCATCTTTGCAGAGCACTTTCAGAGCTGCAAATAAAAACTAAAAGTTAAAGGTAGTTGATTTTTTTATTCTTTTCATGCTTGTTTTCCTGTGTGTCAGTCAGTGAAACAAGCAGAATGTCTATTTTTAGCAGATAATAATGGTGATAGTTGTTTTGACTCATCTGAGGTTTTCTTGAGTGGCTAAGTTGCTAATGGAACTGATGCTCTCAACTCCTACAGACTTCTCAGTTTTTTCACAGCCATGTATTTTTTTGCAACTGATTTACCACCTCCCTTGCTTTCTGCTTGTTCTCATACAAAGTTCTTAGTCTTGATGTAGAGTCTGTTTCCCTTTTTTGTGTCAAATGCAAGATCTGGCGTTTGTAATGTTTGCTCTTTAGTTGCTCTGTTTGATTCACTCATCTGGAAGAATTGGCTCCTTTTTCTTTTGTTGTTGTTTTTTTCTTCTTTTTTTTTTTTTTTTTTTTTTTTTGTTGTTGTTGTTGTTCTTTGGAAGGTTTCTTTTAAGAAATAAATGTGTACCTTTTTCATCTTGGAAGCTACGATGTCTGCAATGCCACATTAAAAGACTGAAATAGTTGCTTAGCTGTCCCAATAGCAGAACACTCCCTGAATATTTGCTGTTTGCACTGCAGGAAAGAGAGCTCTCCCAGATTACTTTTCACAGATTTCTTTTGGTTTGGGGGATGGTCTGATTTTGAGCAGTGTTGCTCAGTAATATCTTTGCTTGGGAGGATGCCAAGCTCATCCAGGGCAGCACAGGCAGCTCTTCCCATTGTAGGGCTTCCAATTAAACTAATACTACCAGCTGTGTGTTCTTTTGTCTGCCCTGGACTGGGCTGTGGTATTGTGCTTCCCACTGTATCTCTTCAGCAGAGCCTGTTGTCTCCATATTAATAGTTTGGGCAAGAGAAGGGGGGGGCATGAAGCATTTCAGAAGAGAGAGGAGATGTAAAGGAGCTCTGCTGATGTGAGTTATTCTCAGAAATGGGCCTTCTAACCTTGAAAAATTGGGTGTGGGGAACTCAAGTATAATCTCTTTCATTTAGATCATGCAAAAGCATTCCGCAAAGGTGTCAAAGTGTCATAATCACCAAAGCATAAGGGAAATCAGACTACTAATCCCAAATTAGTCATGCAACAATCTTCAGATTCTCAGTCCAGTGTCAGGTTCTCTAGATTTTGTTTCTGGGCATTGGAAGCAACAGGGTGAAGGAGGAGGGAGAAAAATAAAAATGAAAAAAGAAGAGATGGATGAGGTGACATGAAGAGAAAAAAAAAAAAAAGAGTTGTTTTGCCTGTCTGGAGCAGATTCTAAGGAGAGGAGAACAGGCAAGGGGAGGATGAAAGCCAATGCTCTCTGATGCTCAGGGCAGGAAAAATCAGATAGGAAAGAAAGTTAGACCCAAGACAGAAAGGATGGAAGGCAAAAAATTGTAAGACAGTCAGATTCACAGGGGGCAAACAAAGTGTAATTTTTGTCAAATATCATAAAATTCAGTGTTTTATCCTCTTAACAAGAAAATTACCCTGGTTTCTTTTGAGCAGGTTCAAAACACGATAAATGCTGATGCTCAAGGTTTTAACAGATTGTGTTGGTGGTGGCTTTTTTCCCCCCAGCACTTCTACACAGACTTCCAGGGAACACAGAATTATAGTAAATCCCTGTGATTTTATCAGGATGCTATCTTCTGATAAAATTATATTTAATTTTATATTAAACTGCTTTAAGACTCAGCCTTATTGTTTCCATATAATTGCTGCTAAGCAGCAATTGTCTGCTGTGCAGCAGGCAAGCTTGATATTGAAAGGGTATCAGAGAGTATGTGCTGCCTAGTAACTCTTCAAACAGCTGGTTGAGGAAATAAAAGATCCAGAAACAGTGCAAAGGTGAAGGAACAAAGCAAGAGATGAAGTTGTCGTTGTACACTGAGGAAATATGTCCTTCATATATTAGGTAATCAAGTGGAATCTAGCGCTGGAAATGGGAAGTTTTGATTTTGCTGAATGGATGAATGGAAATTGCTCATGCAACACGTTGAGCAAGGATGCTGGCAGCAAATGAGATTTGGCTTGTGTCGGTGGGAGTTCAGCACAAATTAAAGAGAATATTTTGGAGGCATTCTTGGAATCTATGCCTGTGTTTGCTTGCATTTCTTATTTTCCAATAGTCTACATTACCTTTGCAGACAAACATCCCTGTTGAGATGCCAGGGCTCTAGAGGTCAGTTTTGTGATGTCTATCTAGCCTTTTCTCCAGTGAATGTCACTGCCTAGCCTTAATTGATTTTAAATTTCTTTCCATGCCCCTTTTCACATCTTAGTGCACATTTCAACCCTTTCTACAACAGTGCTGCCTGGCACAGCCTCCTTTTTCCAGATCTATCAATACTACATCCTCTTTTGACATATCAACCATAGGCACTCTGAAAACATCCTGTGCATTTTGGGGAGTATATTCAGGTTTACATCCTAACAGACATGGCATATAAAGCCACTCTTCAGCTGAAGATTTGTGCCCGTGTAACTTCTTTAAAGTGAGGGAGTGGTTCTAAATGTTTTTTAAAATGTTCAGGCTTCTTGAAAAGCTGAGAAGCATCATTTGTCTGAGACAAAGCCTGAGTGCAACTGTTGGGTGCCAGGTAAAAACCAGATTTAAAAAACCATAGGAAGTTATGCTGCTGTTTCTCTGCCTGATGTGCTAACCTGGCAAGATATGTATCTTCTTTGCACATCTGTAGAATCAAATGGAAGAGCTAAAGGTTGGCAAGCAGGGAAAAGTAAATAAATCGGGATGCTTGTCCAAAAAGAGAATTTGTGGAGCCTTCTTTCTGTTTGGTGGCCTTTGTAAGCTGTAGATCTTTCAAGCCCTCTAACTGAATCCTGCAAGCCGTGGCATCAAAATACCTTTCATGTATAAATCTTGCTTCCCTCCAAACTTGGGAGACTTGTAGCTCATTTTTTTCAAGGCTCAGATTAATTATTGCATTTTAATGTGATGGCTTTAACTCTGCCATAGTTGGCAAAGCTTATATACAGGAAGATATCTGACCCAGAAAAGGCTCTCAAATGCTTTTTAATACTGAAAGTTTCAAAAGTTGTTGTGGTGTTTTGTGCAACAGAGATGCAAATGTGCTTTCTGGTAATAGTTTTAGATATCAGAAGTTTGGATTATTTTTCCCAAACAAAGAAATCCCAAGGCTTGTAAAGCACAGCTGCTAAGGCTCAAACACAAGTTTGTTTTACGGTCAGGACAAACTAAAATCCCTTAAAGGTTAATTACAAGTGAGTTTAAAATACTGTTAGTCAGAATTGTGTATAATGTAGTGGCAGGAGGGAAATTTTTACTAACGTTTACAGAGAAGATGTAAATGAAGTGGAATTCTCTAACCTTATCTAAAAAAGGAACAGGATAGACTCTGTTATCTGCATTGCAGAGGAGAATATTCTTTAAAATCCAGTCAATAATTTCCCCTCCCCCCCACTTTATCCTTATTTCCTTCTGAAGGGTTTTCAGGATATATTAAAAATTTCCCCTCCCCCCCACTTTATCCTTATTTCCTTCTGAAGGGTTTTCAGGATATATTAAAAATCTAGAAATAATTCAGCTCTAAGTCTGGGGTGAACCATTGTGTTATGAAGGAAAAATAATTTGCAAGAGCAGAATTGCCATCAAAAAGTGACTAAAAGGATTTATTAGAAATTTGAGACCAATCTCACTTGATCATGGATCTCAATCACATTTCATTCTACTTCTTGCATCTGAGATTATGAACACCAAACAGAAAGACCTGTAGTTTATCTGTTTAAACTTCTCATCACTTTTCATGGCTGTTTTCTTGTGAATATATTATCTTTCTGCAATGTACTCGTGGGTGGTTTGGGGAACATTTAAAGGTGACAAAGACAAAAAAATCCTGCATTTTGGGAGGGAGCAGAACATTACAGTGAAAGAAATGCAGATTTTAACCTTATTCCTTACCCTTTGTAACAGAGAATTTCTATGCTATGGTCCCTCAGTCTTCATCAGCACCCTGAAGCTCAGAAAGGATTTGAGGAGCAGCCAACAGCATATTTTCAAAATGAACAAGAAATAATAGCTTATATTTCCAAAGCTACATAGAAGCTGCCTAATATGCATTTCTAAGGGCTCGGGTATTTTGACCCTTGGATCAGATGTGTATCCTGGTTTGGGATTAGTACAAATAGGGACAATGACTTTCTGGAATGCATTAATAAATCCATTAGTACTTTCTTCATTACTACTATATGGAGAAAACCTGAGGCTCCTATGGATTTGGTTTTTTTCCCTGCCCTCTGACCAAAGTCTATGTTCCTGGCCATTTGGATGGGATGGAGAATAAATCTGAGTATTCTTCCAGGGAACCTGGGATTCTTCTGGTGGTGAATTGTACAGGCTCCAAAAGAGAGTAAGAAAAAAATCTTTCTGTGGAAAGACTGTATTCACCTTAAGCAGAAATCAAAGAAAGCAAATTTGGCCCAACTGTATGGAACCCTCCTGGTGACAAAGTCCTTAGAGCATTTTCAAAACATAGAGCAGATGCGCAGGGTAACAGTCTCCATCCCAAATCAGAGATAGTGAAGAGAGGTTTTCCTCCCCAGATTCACATTCAGATAAATAGCTTGGAGGCATTACACTACATGGGTAATGTGGAAACCATCCAGGAGCACTGAGATTGAAATGATGTCAGCTTTGAAGAGGACATCCAGCGGGATGATGCTGAGGTGTGTGGCTGGCCCATGGGACCGTGATTCTGGGAACAGTGTTCAGAGCTAATTTTTGTTCACTCAGCATCATTTCAGTCAAACACTGCTGCTTTTCTGGAAGGAGCTTGGTAGTTTCTAAATTACAGAAGCTTGAAAGAACCGTAGAATATATGTCTGGTTATTTAAATGGATCCTACCCACTATTTATGCACAGAATTTAGCATTTTCAAAAACATATTGCTCTGACTTTGTTTAATCACCAGTTTAAGTGGGAGCAAAATTGGACTGCTATCCAAGTCTCTAGAGAACCTATTCTACTTTTTTTTCAGTTTGGCTCATCAGTTCACAGTAGATGAGGGTGATGGGTTGTGATTTACTATTAGAAGAACATGGGAGAAATAAGAAAGAAAATTCTCATTTTCATAGCAATAGTTGAAACTCAGTAGGCTCCTTTTTTTTTTTGTGTATCTTATTTATCCCTACATCTGTTTTTAACTTGCTCTTATTTATAGATTTTTGGGGTGTTTTCTTTCTACATTACAGCAACTAGTAGTTATTTAAGGACCTACCATTCTTTCCATTTTAGAGAGAACTCATTTTAGGGACACATTTGTTCCCATGGCCATTTAAATTCTGCTTTGCTGGAAATGCTTGTACAAGCTAGTAGCCTAGATGTAAATTATTTATTTCCAATTCAATTGGTTGTGCTCACAAAAAAATAGCACACTAACCACAAAATTACGTTTTTTATTTTCTTTCGATGCCTGCCAAACTAGCAAGAGTTTTTACTCTGAAAGATTGCTTTTTTGTTACTGGCAATTGGCCCACCAGCATTGAAAATTCAGAAACTTTTTATTTTGAAAAAAGACCAAGATAAGCTGGAGAGTTAAACATAATGCTGAGTACATACCAGCATATGCTATACATGCTGTATATATATAAAAAATGGTGAAGCATTTCAAGTCATCTTACTGATATTCTTCATATTCACTCTATGAAATGTTGAAAATAATGTGATCAGTTTTATTCCTTTAGCTGGTGAAGATGCAGTTGTTTAGAACATCTGCTACATGGTGATTAGAAGAGTGAACTAATATTTGGACAACTTCTGTTTAAATGTAGCTTATAGTTTGAAACAATATTTTAGAAACACTATTACTGAACTTGTGCTCTTTTTTTGTTAAATTTGCGATGGAGCTGTGTACAGGTCCATCTGAGTTTGGCACTTCTACATGGCATGACTGAGGACTTCATAGACCCAGCAATATATTTTTTTTTCTCTACTTGATGGCAAACTAATATTCCTTGATCATATTGGCAGTAGACTAAACACCAGCTTGAAAATACAACCAACCAAGGCGGTTGTAGTAAATTAAGTTGCAACAGAGTTTTGAATACCAAGATAGCATTGAAGTGTGTGTGTATGTATGTGTATATATATATGAGTATATAGATGGGGCAAAACAAAACTTGGATATGTCAGGGTCGGGGAAGGAATGCAACCAAGATCTCAAATATGTTTGAACTATAGCTTTTAGTCCATTGGTGAGATGCAGTTGAAAGATTTGGCATCTAGGAGCAGGATTTAATAGAGATGGTGTTACTGAGGGAGGAAAAAGGCTTAAGAAAGTATGTAGACCTCAATCTTGTGCTTTTTACCAATGAACTCTTCTACTGGAGACAATAGTAGTTCGTCTTGGCTGAGAAATATTTGAATGTCATAGATTACATTTTTACATATTACAGAGGCTTTACTTTGTATGCGTATATACTGCAGAAACTATATTTGTGTTCAAAGAATAATCCAGTCAGTCTGACTGAGAGGTGAACTCTCAATTCGGGCACTGATTTAGTAGAAAAAGCTCCCTCTGAGGTATTGTCCCTTCTCCAGCAGCTGATCTGTGTATTAACTAGCCTCTAAGAGTGCAGGAGTAAGGTCTATTTTAGCATAATTAAGAGCATATTGTCCCAGTTCAGCAAGTCCAATTCTCATAGGCATGTCATGGAAAAAAGAGACGCCCAGGGAACTTTGTCCTGAGGCTGTTGTAACAAATGTGATGCAGTGTTAAGGGAGAAGATTTTCTTCCTTCATTCAGTTTGTTTGCCAGTATTAAGATTTGGTCCTGTGGAGCTGAATGTTCCATGCTGTTTTCTTCCTCTTCATGTTTGAATAACAATTTTCATAAAAAGCATGTCTCCCACTTCATGGCTTTACAGGGAGTGGTCTGAAAGAGTTGGAAAGTGTGCCTGGAAATTTAGACCTTTTCAAGCAATTTCTAGAATGCATTTTGACATGGCTCTAGTTTTAAAAGTCAGTCTTCAGAGACTGGTGGGTCACACCACATATTTTATCTGAACAAGTGACATCAGAGGCAACAACCTTAATATTTTGTGCAATTAGGCTTTTGAAAAATCTAACATTTATTTTTTCATATCAATTATATAAAAATCTAGCAATATATCAACAGAAAATAGTTTTTTCTCAAGCCATGGCACTCTCACTGGGATATGCATCCTAGATATTGCAGTCCTTGGTACAGGAAAACCATATGAAGGAAGAGATTCAGCATCTCCCTAAAAATTTAACTTGACAAGCCTTTTTTCTTTGATTAAAGTGATGAGGAAGGACTGTAACAAGCACCATAAAAGATGAATAGTTATTAAGATTGTTTTGAAATGTTCCAAATTTTAGAAACTTGTGAGATACCAATATTTTTTTGTCCCATTATCAATCATATTTGTACTTCCCTGAAGAAGGATACTTGAAATTATCAAAAATGTATTACCTTTAACCTGAAGTCCAGAATCTGAGCTGTATTCAGAGTGTGTAACAGAGAGGACACTTTATCCTAAGCCAAAACACTTTGAAAGCTCTGTGTGGGAATGCTCTCTCTCTCCTATATTTATCTGCATGAAGGAATTCAGAAGGGCTCCAAGGAACAAAGCCTCAGCAGCACCATCAGTAGGGCCTGGAAATACGCCCTTGTATGTTCCAGATCTCTCTCTCTTAATGAAAATAGTGCTCTGGCTTTAGGAGACAGTGGTTCTCAGCACTCCTGACTTCTGGTGCTGTCCTTTGGCTTCAAAGTCAATCTCTATATGGGCCTGATGTGGAACTCCATTCCATACATTGCAAATATTCCAATTAAGATCAATAGGTGTGTTTGGAAAATATTACTCACTGTGAGTAAGAGCCATATGATGTGAGACAACAAATCTGGCACTAAAATATGTTTTTATATTTTCAGGTGAATATATTCTCACATGTGGGTTTCTTGTTTTGGCCTGCCCCTGTTGTATGTGCAGAATAGTCCTGCAGAAGAAATAATTGTACAGTTTAGTATTAGATATTCCTATGTCAACACATATTTTTTTTTACCATTCCATTACTCATTTACATGCATAAATGCAGGTTAACTACTTGTGTAACTTTGCCAGTGAAAATTTGACTATTTCAAAATTTAGCCTTGGTTGTGTTCTGGAGAATTATGCTACAAATCCATGTTACTTCTTCATTCAAGCTCTCCAACCTTTCAGAAACACAGTATAAACACTGATTCACAGGGCAACCCTTCAAAATTACAGACTTAATGATTATAAATTTCTTTGATATTTAGTGATTGCATAAACATTGTTCATGATAAACACAATTTTATTAATGTGGATGTTACTGGTGTTGTACTTAAGGCTGTCTACTGTAACTAATAGGACCATTAGTTAGTCTTAAGGTGTTATATTTTGCAGTCAACTTCATGTCTTAAAGATGTGAGGAAAGTAAATGTATAGAAACTGTTCAGTGAATTTTGAAAGCATTTTGCTATTCATAAGACTAGCTTGGGGGCAAGGGGAAGATTGTTTGTCTTGTAAAGACAAAGAAAAGTTTATGTGAGATATATACACCCTATATACATATACCTCTTAAATCCCAGAAGCAACTTTTTTCCCTTGGACAAGTTAATGCACATAATGCTATTCAGTTGTCTTCAAAAGTTGACAGCAAGCCTGAGCTGTTATTACAAGTTTTCCTTGTATAATAAAGATACTATACTATATAAAGATACTATTATTCATCGAGCTGTTGTGCTAGACTTTGAACAGAGTGCTTATCTCCTTGGGTGGTTGTGTTAATTCCATAGCCAAAATCAGTTTTTAGTGTTTTTGAGAAGATCCAGTGATGGATTTCATTTCAAAGGGAAAATTCATTTTTTGATGGGGTGGACAGGACAGTCTTCCAGCTTAGACCGCAAGAAACCTCAAAGTGAATAGACTGGCTTTGTGATTTTGATGAATTTTAGATCTGTATTACTCAATATAAAAAATGCACTCATATTTTCCTTGATTGGACCTGCTGTGTTTCAGCTCCCAGCGTATTTCAACAGCAAAACAGGCTGTTTGCACTGAACCTCTCTCACTCCCCATATCTCTTTGTTTCCTTACAGCCTGTGACCTGATGAACCAAGGCATCCTGGCCCTTGTCAGCTCCATTGGGTGCACGTCAGCAGGATCCCTGCAGTCCCTGGCCGATGCCATGCACATCCCTCACCTCTTCATCCAGCGCGCCCCAGCAGGAACGCCGAGGAGCGGCTGCGGGCTCACCAGGAGCAACCGCAATGATGACTACACGCTCTCCGTGCGGCCCCCCGTCTACCTAAACGATGTCATCCTGAGAGTGGTCACAGAATATGCCTGGCAGAAATTCATTATTTTTTATGATAATGACTATGGTAAGTATTTATTTAACAGGGTGGTTTTTGTCAAATCCATAATCCTGTTGAAAATTGTCACGTTACGGCTTTATAGTCTTCCAATAGATTATGTTTTGCTTGCAAACATTTATGGTTCTGGCACCATTTTACAGCACCTCAGAGAAATCTATTTCTAAAATCCATCAACATTTACAGGTTTATTTGATAATGTCTTTGTTAGAGTTAGCTGATAAATTAAGAACTTATGTGTTTTTCTGTTCTACCCGTGTTTATGAAGCAGAAAACTTTTTAGCCAGCTCTCTTGTTTTTTTGGACAGTAGAAACAGAAAATGACAATTCAAAATGCAACATGTAAGCTTTGCATTTTGTAGATTTGTTTATTGTGTGGTGAATCTCTTCTGTTTGTTGGCATATACTTTCTGGCCATAACCTGAAGTGATGGTGAATGTAGGTCGGAGGTTTGGCAAGAGCAAGGTGCTAGTCATAAATATAAAACATGTAGAAAGAAGTTCTCAAGAGTGAAGAAGTTGAGGAGGAGGAGGGCTTGGACAAGACAACATTCCCTCTGTTTTGAGTTCATTCAGTGTTCCTGAAAGGTGCTGAATTGGTGATTTTTGTGTGATAGAGTAAGTGTGACACAGATGGCAGTGTCACAAGCCTGCACCATCCAGCTCAGTGAATCAGCCAATTTTGGCCCAAATATTTTCTACAGCTGACAGGAGAACTGGAAAGATTTCTCCAGTAGGCTGCATTATCTAACAAATTTAACAATCTTTATTTCTGTAAAAAATTGCTTTGCAACCAGACCTGTTTTCTTCAAATGCATCCAGTATTCATAAGTAATCATGACTGGCTTGGATGAGCATTTTAAAACTTATGTCCAAAGTTTAATCTTTAAGTTATAGAAAAATGCTCACTTCAGCGATTTTCTGTGCATAATATCTGGTTCATTCAGGTGAGGTGTTATTGATTTTTGTTCCCTGCCTACATAATAAATTCTTAAATTAGAAGACTAGAAAGTGATGAATAAGAGAATTCTTCTCTGTAACAGACCAGCACCTAAAAGCACCAGCCATGGCATAAGGAATACACATACAAAAACCCCTAAAAATAAAAAAAAAAAAACTAAAAATCTCACAGCAGATTATTTTTGCTCAGAAACTATGAGTTTGTGTATTTAAATGCCAGGTACCTATGAAGACTACTATAAACTTTTCATTTAAGGGGTATCATTTTTGCATGTATTTTTGAGTTCAAAAGCATCAAGCAAAATTTATAATTAATATCTTTGAATAATTATATTTGAAAATACTGGGTTTTAATTATTCAAGTTTCGTTATTTAATTTAAAAATACAGTTTAGACACCATGCTATTTTGTGCTTGCTATCTGGGTAAGAACTTCATAATGGTGTGACTTATGTAACACAGATGCTGCAAGGAATTAGTTTATGAGCAATAGCTCATTCAGTGACACAACATCCTCAGATGTGACCTGTGGCAAATATTTAGACTCTGTACCAGCCATTCTGGCATTCAGAACTCAGTAGTCAACAAGTAATGCCTTACTAACCAAGAGAGGCTGGTAATCTGACTCTGATTAGCCATCACCATCCCAGACATCAGGACAAGGTGCAAAAAACCCCCAACATTTTGCATTTAGTATATTCTGAGCAGTCTGTCCCCTTTCTAACCATTTGTGTGGCTTGGGCATTTTTTTGGGGGGTGATTTTAAATGTTGTTTTGAGATGAGGGATGTGTGTACATAGTTTGGAATTAATACCACAGATAAAATTATTTTAAATGTAAGCTGGTATTTAAATTAACCTACAACTTGGAGTAGAGCTATTAGCTGTGCAATGGTATGTTTCTTTAGACTGCATCAAGCAAAATTGTTGATTTCAACAGCCATCCTAGGGCAGCAAGCCATTTCTGTATTCTTTTGCTTCCTACTGTTTCTTTATAAAATTTTATAAAGATGCTGATTTCATTGATGGTTTCCCTCTCCATTTTTAATAACAAACAGAGCAGAACTTTGAGATCAGCATATCTAACCTGAGACCTCTCATTCTTTCCTTTGATAACTGGCTCTCCATTTCTTTTTCTTGTTCATACTGGAATGCCCCTCTAATCCTTTGCTGCCCTGTTTCAGATGAAACCATTACATTTCACCATTAGGTTTCAAAACCACTGTGTTTTGCCTGTTCACAATCCTTTTACCCAGTTTTTGATCTATGACAGCAGGTTTTCACAGACACATGATGACTTTTTTTTTATTATTAGCCCCCAGAGAGTAATCTTGCCACATTGTTATAAATATTAACAAATTATATCATTTCTCCCCTTTTCCTGCTATTTTATTGATGAACTGCAAAAATTTCTCCTATGTTAGCAGTTTGCATTTTCTCTTCCTGGATTCTCTATTGATGGAAGAACAACTAGCACAGAGAGAGGGATGAAGAAATTAATTGCATGAAAAGAGGAACTATAATCGCTTTTTAGTGGATTACAGAGTGAATAAGTCTGAATTCAGTATTTTCCATACTTTGAGCAGCAGATTGGACAGTATAATGTCGTGAAATTTCATCCAACTCTAATAATTCTGTAATGTGTGAGAAAGCCACTATTTAGATGGGTCTCTAGACATGAAATATTTTTACAGAAGAGAACTGTTCAAGCGTCAGTTTGAATTTTTAAAAAGAGAGTTGGGCCAAGAATTCCAGAAGATCCTGAGGAAGGGAACATGGCCGTTAGCTTCTGTGCCTATTTTAGGAAGAAGTCAAGATTGATCATGCGGAAATGGGGCGGAGGTCCAGGAATAATCCATCCCTTTGGTCAGCATCAGTGCAGCTAAGGGTGGTTGCAATTTCCTCTGGGAGATCCCAGTCTTGTACCTCAGCTTCCCTGAAAGGTCCTGCTGCAGGGAGACTTATTTATTTTCTTAGCTCATACAGACCTAAAATAAAAATCTTGCTAAAAGCTTTGCTCAGTGTAAGTGCTTGCAGCAGTTACTATTAGTCATTTTAATAGAACATTTAGTATTAAACATTAAACTAGGTGGGAGTTTGATACCTGCATTAGAATTGATTTCATATTAGGAGCAAATTATTGATATGCTGTGCACAGCTGTCTGAAAAACTGACACCTGTGCAAGCAGCAATTTCTTGCCCTGGTGATATTTTTCATGTGCAGCAATCATTCCTTCTCAAGGTGTGTATCATAACATGAAGTGGTGTCTCCATAGCAGTAAATGACACTTGACAAATAATGGGGATATAGATTCTGGTGCATGTTGATCTTTTTTTTTGTCTCATTCTTGCCATCTTTTTCTATGTTAGAAAATGTCAAAGCAATAATAGACAGATTCCAGCAACTATCAGAATTTCACTACTTGCCTTTCTAATAAATTATTTTGAGTAGTCATTTAATTTAATTATTTAAAACAAAATACTTTAGTTGTATTACTGAAATTATTTCCAGCAATAATTTTGCTCTGTGGAAGAAAATGGGCCTTTCATATTTGAAACAAATTTTCCTACAGTAAAATTAGGATCTTATCCAAAGTACATACTGCATTAAACCAGTTGCCTTGCACATTTCATAAAGGCTGCAAACCTTTATGTGTCAATTTATCAAAATCAAAGGTTTCAAATCCTATCAATACAATTGATTTTGAATTTTATCTTGCAGTCTATCATCAATTGCTTTTCATTATCAGAGAATTTTTTGTAATGGAAATGTTTTCTGCGGATTTGAGAATAATTTCCCCTATGTTAATCCTACTTAAAAATCTCAAATTTTATTTTGAATCCAAGTCGATGAGTATATTCAGTTTTACTGTTTTAAGACTACTGTACTAACATTTAAATCTTAGAAACTTCAAGTCTACTTAAAGGTTCTTTACTGATAAGGAAAGTTAAGTCTTCGAAAGAAGCAATTCTTTCATTAAGTCATAACTAACTGGATGTTGCAAAAGTGAGGTAGAAATGCATTTCTGCAATAATTGACATCTAAATTTCAAGTTATGTTTCTTTTCTAAGAAATTTGAAGATAGGCTGACTATTTTAAGACAAAACAAATGACACCTTGAGAATTGCACAAAACCTTATTTTTCTACTATTGACTTTGCTTACTATTGCTAAGTAAAGACTCCAGAAAGGACATAGTCTTTTCTAAGTGGTAGAGCCTCCCTAGTAACAAATGTAAAGCCAGCATAGAGTAGGAATTGAATTAAAAAGTGGGGATGTGAGAAAAAAGAAGATCCTAAAGTGAGCAGGCTTAGGTGATATTTGCTTTATTTCATTTACTATAATTGTATTTTTAGTGTATAAATTCAGATGAACTCTTGAAAATCAGAAGAAGTTGTCTTTTCCCCAATCCTTGCATTCTGCAAGCATGATCTAGAGCAAATCCCAGTGCTGCCAGTCCCCCTGTATTCAGTGTGTTTTGTTCCTTCTGGTAGAACAAGTTAGGGCCTGTCCAGGACACGAAATCTGATTTTGTTTAGGAAAATTTAATACATGGTTATTAAAAGCCTTCAAGAACAATTCTGCACTTCTTCAAAGGCTGTTAAACAGAGTCTTCTTGCAGAGATAAAGAGTAGGCAGCATGAAATGCAGCAGAATTATGCAGCAGACTGATGCCTTTCTCAAACTGCTATTAAAATTACTATCCACACAGCGTGTAGAAGCCAAATCATTTGAGCAGCCAAATCAGCTCCTACTCGCTTCATTCTTGACTGCTCAGCTCAACGTGTAGGATCGCTGTGCAGAGGGGGTTTGTGCATCTCCTCCTCGCAAGCAGATGTAGAGACTGGGAAGCTCCTCCTCCTGTCTGCATTCCTCCTTAGGAGCATCAGCACCCTTTCAGTGAGGACATTTTGAGATTGGACACTGTAAATGTATAACTTATCTCTCTGGAAATTGCCAAGTTTGGATTTATAAAAAAGAATCACTGCCATCTGTAAACACTTGGAGCAAGTTTGCCAAGTCATTAATATTTATGGTTTCAAGTTCAAAGCAAGCAAAATGCAGTTTGAAACAGCAAATCCTACCTGATCCACAGACTGGCCCATGACAGTGGCCAGTCACAACATGAAAAAGACACATTTCATGGAATGAAATAGTCATTTGAGACCAGAATGTGTGAGCCCAGGCCATATGCGCAGAGTGATTGAGCTGCAGTCCCCGCACACTGTTGGGTTTTATCTCTGTGGTGTATCAACAAGGGAGAAGCTTTTGCAATTTGTGTTTTACTCTTGGGCAGTTTACAGCTCACTGTATTTTTCAGGAAAAAAATGTAGATACTTTTCTGTAGTAGTAAATTCTTTATGAAGGAGCCAGTCAATCACTGCAGGAACATAGTTGTGAATCTCGTGCAATTTACAGTGTAGGTATCTCTGCATTTCTAAGATGAAAGACAGAAAGTTGAGCTGTTTGGAAACATTTATTTTTAATGTTTTATTGCTGCTAAAGTGGATAGAAAGATTCTGTAATCTTCCTATTGAAAGGCTGAGGGAATAAGACTTTTTCTGGAGAATTAATTTTATCTTCATCCCAATTCTTTTATTGTGGTGATATTAACATTTTAAAACCCTTCTGTATTTTTTATTAAAAGAAATTTTTTTTTCTTTTAATATAAAATAAAAACCCCACTTCTCTTTCCCGATTTTTGGCCTAACCTTGTGTATTTCATCCCAGCATGCTTTTGATATGCAGCCATCACTGGAGATCTATGAAATATTTACTGATTCCAGAACTAAGATATCTATCCTTACAGTTTTTTGACCTTTCAACTAATACTGCAAATATTTGGCAATGGATATTTGCCATTCCCTTAGGCGTTATTTTAATTTTAACTTTTGTAAAGAAGAGAGAAAAAGCAAGCTTTAAGGCTATGAAGGGGATTTGCTCTGTGAGGCTGAAGGAGGCATTCCCACAGGAAACAGAAGTTGTTGAAGAAGTAATTGTCGAGACTTGGCTGGAGCAGAAGGAAGTTAGCAGTAAGAAAGACTTTAGTGGTCATCTATCTTGAAAAACTTCCTCATCGATCTCCCTTCTTGCTCTTTTATCAAGTGCAGGGGTTTCAGATTAGTTCCGCACAAGGAAAGGATGAAGGCAGCAGTGTGAGGTACCTGGCCAGTAGAAGGTGTCTCAAGCTCAGTCTGAGAGAGGATTTTGCAGAGAGACAAAATAAAATAGAATCTTAAGGAGAGCGCAGTGACATTTGCATTACGGAGAAGTTCAATCTAAGTAAACAAGTCTGTGAAACTATGAAGATAAAAGAGCATTATCCCCATCCCTACCCCAGAAAGGCAGTGGTTTTCAAATAAATTTGAAAATTTAGAATTGGAGTGCTATTCTTGTAAGATCCCAGCAAAACAATGGTTATACCTGAAATCTGAAAGGCTGAGCTGCTTGCAGTAAGGCTGCCCTCCTGCATTTTAAGAGGGTTGATATTCTATATAATGCCCATCTCTCTGTATGGGTCCCAAATTCCCAGCATTTCCTTTAAAATCAGTATAAAATAAGTGGTCCTGTGGATCACTTTCCTGCACATATGTTTTCCGGAAATAAATATGATGACCACTGACATAGATGTGCTTGAAACCATAACATTTTCTAATCGTTTTAAGTTTTAATGCAAGTTTAATAAAGACTCATAAAAGAATCATGCTCTCTTTAATCGATTGCAAATGCTTATAATTACCCTGAGGCTGTTTTCAGCTTCTTGATGACTATAATATTCTCAAGTCTGTCTCCAGACAGTCTTAAAACTGTTTATTACTCATCTGGCTCTTTGCCAGCTTCCCGTACTCATTTGCTTCACTGTGCCTCAATAAACATGTAATTAATTCAAGCTTATTACTGAACCTTTTTTTTTTTTTCCATTAGTATTTATTACGTCATTCAGATAAGGAAAGGCACATTAATTTTCATCTGTGTAACTTTAGTGTGTAACTTTTCTGTCACAACTTGCATTTGCTGATTGACTTTACTACTGCAAATTGAGTAAATCATTTGGGCAACCGTGAAATTATTCAACTTCTGAATTATTCTATAAAGTTTCTCTAGTGGAAAAGTGGGCATGCTTCTACTTTTCAGCCACAGAACACTTGGAGGAACATATTGCAGGAACTGGAAGGGAATATGTAAGATAAGGGAGTTTGTCACTCCCTCATGTTGCAGTCATTAGGGAGGGGATGGGTAAAGTGTTCAAAGGTTTTTCCTGACAGTCCCATCTTGTGTTTGCAAGCTGGGGCCAGAATGAAACTGTAAGTGTTCTCCCAATATCTGTGCAGTGGGAAAACTCTGTAAATGAGGTGTTGAGGTTTTGCAGAGGTACAAGATTTAATTTGTAGATGCAGCCTGCATCAGAAGAACGGTGATTTATTTAAAGAATGATTGAATAGCTGAAGCTTGCACTGATATCTGCCACTGTTTGCTAAGTATTTTTCAACTCTCAAGACATTGCTCTGTCTTCTCAGAAGTTCTAAAATTAAGTTTGTAAGTTTATGATTTGGCAGCTAAATAAATGAACAGTAATAAAATTAGGAAACTGTTGAGAGAAGTAATTTTTGCACATTGAATTGAAGAAATTGTATCACCATTGAGAAAAAAAACCCCATGAATTTGGCACAATAACATCATAAATGTCTATTAATATCATAAATTGAAAAGAAAACTTGTCTGTGAGAGTTTTAACCAGTCAAGAAAAAAGAGGAAGCAGAGAGACAGGAAAGAGCTAGAAAATATTTATAGCAGTATTCCTAAATCTTAGCTTCATTTCTGTAGGTTATGTTCTTCACAGCACCAGTTCACTCATAAAATACTCCTTTTTCTATACTGTAAAGTTTTAATCAACTGGCCATGTTCTTTGGGAAGAGATTGATGCAGAGTCAGAGAACAGTTTGACCAAAGGAAGTTTATAACACACATCAGTCATGGAATGGCTTGGGTTGGAAGGGGCATTAAGAACCATTCAGCTCCAGTGCCCTGCCATGGCCAGGGACACCTCCACTAAACCAGGTTTCTCACAGCCCCATCCAACCTGAACTTGAACACCTCCAGGGATGGGACATCCACAGCTGTGGGCAACCTGTGGCCATGCCTTACCACCTTCATAGTCAAGAATTTCTTCCCAATATCTAATCCAAATCATCCCTCTTTCCTTTTGACCTCATTACTCCTCCTCCTATCACTGTAGTTCCTGGGGCAGAGTCCCTTTCTGCCCCCACCCTTCAGGTACTGGAAGGTTGTTACAAGATCGTCACATGAGCTTCTCCTCTGCAGGTTGAACCCCAACTTTCTCAGCCTGTCAAATATTCACAAATTATTCACTGCAAGGACATTCTTTTTGTTGTTTTTTACTCCATCTCCCGGGAAGGAGATGCACAGTTCCTCATGCTCATGAGAACCAACAGGGAGTAGCAGTGACTTATAGAGTAGAGCTGGTGAATTGTACAGACAGACTTGTAAAAAAATATATATATAGTTGCTATTTAATAAAGACTTTTATCTACACAGAAATATAAAGTTCTGTCATACAGGATTTACACATAATTTTTTAAGTTTGGCATTACTTGAAGGCACTAGACAGGGAAAATTCATTTCTTTGCAAGAGGTTATTTCACTCAAAGGCAACCCATAGAAGCCTTTTGGAAATCTCAAATGCAAACTGTAGTCAAAGGGGAATTGAATGAAGAGATAAAAAGCGGGTTATACAGTCAAAAGTACATGGATGGAATATATTGCCATGTCAGCCTTCACAAGTGATCACAATCTGACTTCCTTTCTATTTTTTAAGAAGTTACAGTGACAGCAGATACTCTGAAGGATTAGTTCTAGCTTCATTCTTATTTATCTTTTTTATTCTTTGCTTTTCCCTCTTTCTTTCCAATCAAAAAAAAAAAGGAAAAAAGAAACTCAAAGGAAGCATCTTATGTCAAGCCTCAGTAAGGTTCAAAACTGAAGTCATGCGGGATTTGAAACCTGCAACTGTTCATATCTTTCCCTTAATACAGATTCAGCTCCTCAAGACTATCTGTATTGGTTTTTCTTATTTAAAGGATAATTTCTAATAACTCATAATGTGACACAAAAGTAACTAATGTAAATGACATTTGAATGAACCTTTAAAATAGGGATTATATAAACATTTCAGTAGTCCTAAAATAGTTCATATCAAACAACAAAAATTGAAATCACCTGCTTATATTTTAATTTGAAATGGAAATATCTTCAAAAAAAGAAAAAAGTATACCAGAGTATTTTTTTTTCTTTTTTCTCAGTTCAGTGATACTAAAAAATTTGAGACAATATGGTGTCTTCTTTTTTATGTGTAAAATTTCAGAAAAGTGCAAGTAAGGTGGGAAAAGACCCCAGTCATTTGTGCCATTTACAAATGTTCAGTTTCTCCCAAGATATATGCCCACTTCTTAAGCTGGAGAAATTCTGATAATATAAATGAGATTTTTTATGTAATTAAGAATTTGGTCTTTAATTAATTTCTCATGAGTTTGAACTACTGCTATATTCTCTGAAGTTAGATCATCCAGTTGAAATTGCTCAAGTAATTGGTCCTTCTTAGTTCCAAAATGACAATATGAAAGAGCTGGGATGATTTTTTTTGTAATAATTTTAATTTGGAGATACAACATATAAGGTGGTTAATGTGAGGGAATCCCACTGTTGTGAAAGTAAAATGACGGACTGTTACTCAATCATCCTGCTAAATTGTTATTTTCCTTTGTCTTGATCATGTCTCTGATCATGTTACTAGAGATCAGCATGTGCAGAGGAATGAAAACGCTTTGCACAAGTCTTTACACTGAGCAGGGGCACCATCAGAGTCCAGCTGCAGCTGCACACCTCCCTAGTGTACAGTGAATTACCTCAGTTAATAGTTGCTGTCATGTTAGCCAGTGTTGTAGAAGAAGGAAATCACTGTGGGAGATTGTAAAGCTGTTCTTGATAAGAATTTGAACAGTGTTATTTGTTATACAATGGCTTTTCTCATCATCTGTACAAATAAAGTGGTCTTTTGTGCAGATCAGCCAGTGAATATTTATGGCAGGCACATTCACCTTTAGCTCCACAGCTGAATCAGTTGGTATTTATCAGCCAGATACTCTGAGGAGAATGTTCTCACATCTGAAATGCCATCAGAGGGAGGATGAGCTAATGACTGTAAGCCAGGCTTGAGATAACAGAAGTGCACAGAGAAGGCCTTGTGATTTAGGTGGAACACAATGATACAGGTGGATGGATTAATTTATTACCATTAGTGAATAGTGCCATCTTTCTCATCTCCTGATAATAGTGTGAACTGAAAAAAAAGTATGAGCTTTGCATCTACTTGTAGATGTTTCTTTTTAATAAGGGTGTAAGAGGTGCTTTAGCTTCTGAGTTATTTAATATTTGCCGTTCATTTTATTCAAGTTGTAAAATCCTTGCTGCATATGCATCCTGGCATTCCTGTATGAGATGCCTGAAAACCAGCATATTTTGTTCTAGGATCCCCTGATTATTAGGCTTTCTCCAAAATGGATTAGGTGGGCTTGCTCCCTCTGTATAAAACAGAGGTGGCAAAGAAAGTTATGGGGGGCCAGAGAGAACAAAAAGTGAGATGAGATCTGGTCCCATGAATAAACAAAACCTTGTGTAAGAATCATAGAATGTTCTGAGTTAGAAGGGACCCAGAGGCTCATGAAAGTCCCACTCCGAGTCCTGCTCTGAACAGCCCCACAAGTCACACCATGTGCCTTAGCTTTTCCACTAAAAACTTTTTATGGTTTATGTTAGGTCAGATCTGAGTGCTCCTGCCAGGCTGCTCATTTAAGAAAATTTAGACCCATAGTCTGTGAAGGGCACTTTTCCTGACCATGCTCTGTGTTTAAGACACTCACATGTTTCTTGTGCTTTCTTCAGTGTCAAAAAGATTGTTCAGTGAGAAGAAGGTGTGTGAGTTCATGCTTCATTTCCTAAATTCTGTCTTAGATGGTAGCTGACACAATAATGGCAATTTTGGTGAAGCTGTCACCAGAATTCAGATCTCAGCTGGAGCAGTGTTATACTGAGTACCTGCAATTGAATATATCAGCCAGGTCTGCAGAGGCTCTGGGCCTTGAGCTCTCCTCTGCAGGAGGCTCTGCATGTGCCCCTGAGCTGTGACCACAGCCAGGCTGGTGTGCCCAGTGCCAGACCAGCTGTGCACCACCAGTGCAGCCAGGAGACCTCTCTGTAGATCTCTGCCTTGTGATATGGTTAGGTATGCCCAGGAAGTACATTTCCAACAGAAGCCTTGATAAATTTTTCTTGCTTTGTTTATTAGTATTTCCAGGCCAACTTCACAGCCTCTTAAATTGAGAACAGTTTTGGTTATAAGGAGAATGTTTGGGAATGCTTCTTTTACATTACCAGCCACGTTTAACCCTCTAGATGATGCTGACTACAGAGGGGTACTCTGTTCTTGTGCACACATGTGTAGACTGGAAGTGACGGCTGTTCAGTAAAAAACAGGAAATACAATGCTAAATAAATGCATTGAGCTGGGAGATGAGGTAGCAACTTTGGCTTTAGCATTGATCTGTTTCTACATGCTAACTTTGGCTTTGATCACTGAGGAGGATAATTAATACTGGTGATAATGGGAAAACTCTTCTGGATTTCTGGCAATGACTGTGACTCATCTGATTTAAATAGAAAGTAGAAATGTGACTTCTGGCTGGGCAGCAGGTTGGTTGGCGAGCAAATTCAGGGTAAGAAACACCTGTGTTCCAGACATGAACAGTCTTGTGTCTCCTCAGTAAAGCCATCTGTGCCACAGGTTGCTTGCCAGATTTTTCTGCAGAAGGAGTTGATCTATTAGAAAGATGATTCCACAGTTCGACATGGATATGTGCCACTTGCAGACAATCCACGCAGGAAAGATAATGCTGCCCATTCAGTGGCAGCATCTGTTCTTTGGCACACACTTGGAATATGATCACTGCTAGTGACTCACTGCTGAAATATTGGAAGTACCATCATGATTTAAATTGCATGGTGTTTTTGTGTGCTTTCTGCTGTTTCACAGCAGCAGGTGAGCGCCACCAATACCTCCATTCTGCTAAAGGTAAGCTGAGGTATAACCACAGTCTTATTTATTTCCTGCCCCTGTCTCTATGTTGTACCCATGCCAAAGACAGAAGTAATAAAGAAGAAGTAGGAATCCTGGTTTGGTACATTTTCCATTAGAATGATGGTGTTTTCCTAATAGCATATCAGACAGATACAATACAGATGGCACAGTTACCTAAAAAATGTAGCGAATTGTGGTGTTGTGAGGTCCCCAGGATGAGGTGTGAGATGAGAATTTGACTCCGTGTTCTCAGAAGGCTAATTTATTATTCTATTCTATTCTATTCTATTCTATTCTATTCTATTCTATTCTATTCTATTCTATGAATGATATACTAAAACTATACTAAAGAAAGAGAGAGGATACATCAGAAGGCTAAACAAGAATGATAATGAAAGCTAGTGACTGACTCCTCAGAGTCCAACACAGCTGATGGTGATTGATCATTAATTAAAAACAATTCACATGGAATCAATCAATGGTGCACCTGTTGGTAAACGATCTCCAGATCACATTCCCAAGCAATCAGATAATTATTGGTTTCATTCTTTTCTGAGGCCTCTCAGCTTCCCAGGAGAAAATCCTGGGCAAAGAGGATTTTTTAGAAAATACCATGGTGACAGAGAACAATACTGAATCTCTTTTATCCCATCATTTAGTGAAGAATCAGCATAATTGTTTCCTTGTTTATATGCAGATCTTCATGGCAAAGAAAACCATTTGATCCTATAATCTGACTTCTGAGTCAGTGCAGAATATCAGTCAAGAACTCTAGTGTGTTTATAAACCCAGATCAAATGGAATTATGTTCTTGTTTTGAAAAAGGACCAATGAAACTTTGTTTGGAGGTTCCTGCTCACCTGTTCTGGTGCCGGAAAATATATGGATTTATGAGAAAGATTTTAAGTCTTTACAAAAGCATTCATAGCCTAAGTAAATTTTCTTCCTGGTATTTTGACAGCATATTTAGGTCCCATCTACATGTGCTCCTTGTGCTTCAGTGACTTTGACTTCAACCAGTCAGTTTTACCCATTATATGATTTAATTAGTCTGGATCCTCAGTAATCCTCAGAGTGTGTGAGCCTCAGGAAGTTTAGAATGAAGGCGTTAAAGTGGAAAGAATTTATTTTATCATTTGCATAAAACTAGACATATTTGTAGCACTTCAAATAATCTTGTTGGTATTTAAAGTGCCAAAAATTTCTAACATCTCTGATTAGATTGAATCTAATTTTCCTGATTTAGATATTAAATAGAAGCTGTAATTAGTATCTGATTCTCTTAAGGAACTTTATTTTTAGGGCATGCATGTATTTTATTCACAGTTAAACTATCATACAAGTGTTTAGTAATACTGATATTTTGGCAGTGTCTAGAGAGTGAAGTTTTGGTGATGAATGTCTAACATAATAGCCTAAATGCCTAAAATACCATTTCTTTCCAGTTCATGGTATTTTGGAGCTCTAGAGAGGAGACCCAGCTTGGTGACTGTGACGGACTTCCAGGACTAACCCTGTTGAGTTACTCTTGTGAACTGTTTCATTACAAGCTGTTGCATGGCTATTTCTTCATTATTTGAAGCATCTCAGTAAACTGGGGCTGGAGGAGAATATTAGCATATTCTGTAATATTCTCTAGTTAGTTGATGCCTGCTGGATGTAGGCAGGGCATTTTTTCTCCTGACTGAAGACTGAACTTTGTTTTCCTAATATTACTGTTTGTGGCACTCCCGCAAGAGCAGGGAGCAGGGGAAGTTGGTAGGTCAGGACAAAAGTCTGAGTAGCCAAGCTGTTGTGAAAGTCTAATTGGAAGCTTTCTCAACAGTAAGATGTCTCATGCAGACACATAAGAAGCCTGTAGCTTCAGGTCTGACCATTCCCCTGGAAAATGAGTGATTGAGACAAGAAAATTCTGAGGAATTCCCTCAGAGGCTGGATCTAGGACTATGCATCAAAGGGAGACCAGATTGAGTATTCTAATGGGAGAAATATTTTCTGGTGGATTTTAACCACTAATGCCCTCCTAAACCTGAGGAACCTGTATTTTTTGAAGAAATGTTTCTTCAGAAATTTCTGTTTATGTGGCAATGCTGATTTCCTTCCTTTTTCTCTTTTCCCTTTCCCATAGTGTGTGTTTCAGCTGGTGTGTGTTGTGTTGACTGCAGGGCTGCTTCTTTCTCCCCCAGTTGAGAGCAGTTGGGTGTGTGGGAGGCTTGCAAGCCAGGAGGGGAGGAAGGATGTCCTGCTCAGCATCCTCTGGGACAGCAGGATGGGAGAGTCCTGCTGGAGGGGAGAGTCCCCTTGGGCAGCTGCTGGCTTAGCTCCTGAAAACAGCCTGAGCATCTGCAGTGGTGGCTAGGGGTCAGATAGTGAGGGCTCAGTGAGGCTGAAGGGATTTTCCTAAAGTCCAGGAGGCCCTGATCTGACTTGGGAAGTTATTGAATGATTTTCATTTTTGAACATAAACATTGGCATTTTAGTTAAAGCCATCTGAAAGAGCAAAAGGAAAGAAAAAGTCAAACATGCTTGTGGGATTAAGTGCTGGAAAAATCCCTTCCAGAGGCTTAGGCCACCTAGAGGTAGCATAACAATGTGAAGAGTACCCAGACATTTCAGTTTGGTCGACTATAAATATAGTACAAGCCAGGGAATAAACTCAGTCAACATTTTGCTGATCAAGTCTTCCTTTCTAAGTCCTTCTTAAAGAGGACTTTACCCAGAGTGAGCCAAAAAGAGCTCTACAGGAGCAGTTTACTGGGGAAATTTTACTAAACTCAGCCAGTGGTATCAGATGAGAGCAGGCAGTATCATTGCAACAACTGTACATGTGGCTTTTGTTTTGTTTTTGAAGAACATAAATAGTTGTGAAGTTTAAAGCAATATTAAGACTTATTGACAAGTGAACTGCCCAAGCTTCACTTAGACACATCAAGCTACATAGCATGGATAACATAGTTTTGAGTTTGATAAAAGAAAACGGTCTCCTTCCTGCCTTTCCTATCCTCAGTTGTCCTCGAACAACCCTTGCATGAAGAAAGAATTGTGATGGTCACTATGGTCTCATTGCCCTATATGGATTTTAGTGTGAAAGTCCTTTAAGAAAGATTAGGACCAAGTGTGATGGTTGAATGGCCAAATTAGGAAAATTTCCAAAAGTGTTTGTAGGTTTGTTTTCTAATGGCTCTTTTGGACAGTAGCTGTTGTGTGGCCATTCTTTCTCCTGTCTTAGTACTTTAAGAACTGCAATGAGCATAGCTCAGGAAGAGGTTTAATGAATATTAACAGAAAGCCTGTAGGGGTCTACCTGACATAAATTTTCTGTGAGATAAATGGAACAATTACTTGTGTCTTTTTTTCCACTTACCAATTAACATCTTGTTTGCCTTCTGCTTTTTCTAGATATCCGTGGAATACAAGAATTTTTAGACAAAGTATCTCAACAGGGAATGGATGTAGCATTACAGAAAGTAGAAAACAACATCAATAAAATGATCACGGGGCTCTTTGCCTCTATGAGAATAGAAGAACTGAACCGCTACCGGGATACCCTGAGACGGGCCATTCTCATCATGAACCCTTCCACAGCCAAATCATTCCTGACAGAGGTATGTCTTTTAATGGCAGGTTGTCTTCTTGTTTTGCTGACCAACACCACAGCAGCCTGTAAAAAGTATGGTTTATTTGACTTCATAATGGTAATAAAAATAAACTCAAGTAAGCCCCCCCCTAAGTAAAAGTTTAAATATTCTCTATTCAAAGATCAGCATGCAAGGATGTTTACTCATGTTCCTAAACGTGCATGTACATTTAAAGAGAGAACAAATAAAATCTCATCTCACATGAGCAAAAGCATTTAGGAACTATACAGAAGAATTACCCCTCAGACTTCTGTTTGAAGCTCAAAGGTACTGTATTGCCATTGTGACCCACACTACTGAAATATTTACAATTGAAAGTTTTAGTATTTAGAGAAATATATATATATTATATGTATTTCTGGATAAAATGTGTTTATCTAATAGAAATTCTCTTCTTCTACATAAAATGATGTTGATATTGTTGTCTTTTGTGCCACTGAATAGTAGTGAGAAGTAGTGGAATATATGGAAAATTTGATTTGCATGAAGAATTTGAGGTGATAGTCTAGAGTTATGGTTTCAAGCAATATAGATTTTCAAAAGGTTCTTAGGGATTTAGAGAAAAAAGACCTGCACATTGCATTTGACCTTAAATTGTGCAATCTTTTTAAATGAGTGGCATGGTTCTTTTTACATGGCACTGTGCTGTGTTTCAAATGTGGTTTTGCATGCATGTATATTCTTCATTATCAACCAGAGCTTAAAAATCTCTGTTTTGTTCCATAGAAATACACTTTCTTTCTTCAATAATTTATCTTTGGATCTGTTTCTAACTTGCATTACTTTTCTTCTGTACTTAGCTATTACCTTGGTCTTGAGAAATTCAAGCTAAAAACCTACTTCTGCATAAAAAGTACTGTGTATCCAGTCTCAAGTGAATGCCTTTTAGAAACATTAGCTAGAAGTTGGCTTTCTTGGTTTTTTCCAAGTTTTGTTTGCCCTTCGTTTGTTTTGGCTGGGTGTTTCACTGTCCTCATTACACACCTGAAGCTTGCTAATTCTGAGTAATGAGGGTCTGCTGTTCTATCTAAGTGTGTGTAGTGCTTCATAAGGTTTAAACAATTTGTAGGCATATTTAGATTTTTCTGTAGTGTTTTCATCACCCATGTCAAAAGTGTTTTATTTTTTGGTAAGATGCTTTATCAGATATTTAACATTGCAACTTGAAAGACGAATAGTTGGGGGCTCAAACTACTATAACTCAGCAAAACAAAACTCCTGCTTTGTTCTTACAGAGAAACACTTTTTTAAAAAAGATACATTTTATCTCTTTTTTTACATACTTGGGCATAGTAACAAAGTCGTTGTCATCTTTTGAAGGTGTTGCCAAGAAAGTGAAAAAATTACTTTAGAGTTCTTACATTGGCATTGGCCACTCAAGACTTCAAAAACCAAAAGACCAGTAAAAAAACAACAAAACCAAATCCTTAATCCCCCTCCCACCAAAAAAAATCCTATATTAAACACCAAAAAAATCCTAAAAACAAGAGACTCATAATGTTTCTCCTTTTATGGAGGCTGTAAGTCTACCAGGGAAGATCATTTTCTTCTCTTCAACTGTGGTTCAAAGACTCTCACATCAGCTCCATATTGCAGGTTTTTTCCAGGATAGCAGCATTTATTTGGAGTATATGTGACTGGTAAATTTACAGGGGCCTCTTAATAAGCAGGGTTACTCAAATAGAAATGTTATTATTGCCATAGCTTATTTATGTTAGTGAGAGGAAATGAACTAAACAAGTGAGCTCCAACAGAAAGTCTTTGCAAAAGAAGTTTGCAGGGGTTGCTTTTCTAATGGATATTAAAAACTGTTATTTTGAGTCAAACCAGCTGCTGTTCTATAGGGGCAAACAAATTATAAAGCTCTATGGACTGCCAGTGGGCAAAGATATTCCTAAACAATTTAATGATCTTGCTGTTTCCAAAACCTGTGCCTTGTGCATGGTCAGTTTAGGCGGGAAATTCAGCATAACCTAGTGGATTTAGCTTGTAAACCTTGTGATTATAATAAGAAAAAACTGCGTATGCAGAAAACCCCTTTGGGCTTTTTCTGCCCAGCAGAAGTTTTTGGCTGCCACGCTGGATTCAGCTGCCTGCTTCTCTCCCCAGACCTCACATAATCTCTGCTGCTGGGTCCCTTCTTAGATGACTGCTCTGGCTGAACCCTGTCATTGTTCAGCTGAGAAGAGGGTTCATTCACTCTGCAACAGCTGTAGTAAGCGTGGTCTTGATTACTATGCAAGTAACAATTATTGCAGAGTAAATAGCCAGACACTGGCCTGTGTAAATAAGCAGTCTGTAAACTGGAGTTTGCTTGTGTAGAATTTATCTTTGTTCAGACTCTTTGAAATTCAGTGTTTGGAATATTTTTCTTCTTTTTTTTATTTTTTTTTAAGCAGTATTGCTTCTTATGTTAGGCACTTCTTTCTCTCCACCTCCTCCATCTCTAGAGCTTGCAGAGAAGAGATCTGTACTTATACTCTTAATAAAATAGAGATTAAGAAGTAAGTACACTTCTGGCTGTGGAAATAAAAGCCTACCTTCTCTTTAAACACTATGTATTAATTTGCCCTCCATACAGCATGGAAAGGCAGGAAACTCTGGGAGCAAGTATCACAGTATTCCTCCTTTCTGGCTAAAGGATTAATGTGAAGTGAGAGGGAGGGGCCAGCTGAATTCCCAAATATCCTTTGTTGCTTTGAGCTGGAGATGGAGGAGCAGGGAAAAAAAAAATTGTTCTGGAAGAGTGAAATTCACTGGGGCTAAGGAGTGCAGAGGTTTGGAGCTGGCAGAGGCTGACACCTCTCCACAGACGGGTTTGTGGCAGCAGGAAAATACTTTGCCAGGGGTATACTGGTGGCTTGTTCAGGTTTGGTTTTTTTCTGGTGCAATTCTTCTCTACTCTCAAATAGCTGCCCAGGTCCCACAGGCGAAGCAAACTTTTCCCACTGAAACTTTTGATTACTAAATATCCTACTGTCTTGCACAAAATTTGCTGTGCTATCTGATAGCACTGGTGATGGATGTGAACTGTGTGTCAGTTTTTTGCTTTACATTTTGGGGTGGGGATTCTTTTTCTCATGGTCTTCTGATTTGCTATTAATACGATGGATAGGAAAAGCCATGTAAGGGAAAAAATAAGATGTCCTTAGATTAGATGTCTTTGCCAGCTCGGCATGACAACAAAAATTAAGGGGTTCAAAAGCCAAGTGTGAGGAGTCTGGGCAGGAGCAAGATCAAGCCAAGAAAGTCAGGTGGCAGCAGAGGTTCTGGGGATAATGAAGCAAGTTTGAGAAACAAGGCTTTGGGAAGCCATTCTTTAGGACACAAGTCAGATGTCCTCTGCTGAACCAAAATGCTGTCAGTACATCTCTGCTTTCAGTTTTTTTTTTCTGTTTAGCTAAGGAAGCTACCTTGTCACTTGAGTGCAGAAATTGAATGTGTTCTTCTCTGTCAGACTCCAGGAGCTAATAATGGGGCTACAAAGGAGGGACAATGCAGCTAATTCATTCATTTATTTATAGAGAAAAACTTCACACATTGAAAATCCAGTAATCCATGTGTGAAAGAGCCCTAGCATCAAGCAAGGATTTTGATGGAGTTTTGACCGGCAGGTTCTGGAAGGCCTCGGTGTGAGTGCTGAAGGAACTGCTGCCTCCAGCCTCTCCTCAAAGGAGGGATTGCCAGCCAAGAAACCTCAGCCAATGTGGCTGTCTATCTTCCTGCCCCTTGCAAGGTCCCTTCTCATGCTGCTGTGGCAGGGGTTAGTGGTCACATACAAAGAGAAGTGAGAACATTTTTTGGCTGTGCAAACAAGATTCAGCAGTTTATCTAGCAAAAATTTCAGAGCATTGGCAATGTGTAAAAGCCAACAAAGCTCTTTGAGGCTTGACAACCTCAAGCCATCAATGCAGTGAGCATTGACACTTTCCAGGTTGGAGAATACTTCTCCTCAACTCACTCTGCACTGCATGGTTTGTGTAAATGAAAATATTTGCTATTTCTTATTGCGCAGGTTCCACTCTGCAGCACACTTGAAGTCACTGAACCCCATCATATCCAGACTTCAAGCATGCTGGAGATATTGGAACTGTTTACTGTTAAACATCTATTAAAAGTTAAACTCATCTGCATGACAGAACTGGGTTCTAATTATTGAAAAGGTGTATTCAACAAAAATAGCTGCTGCCAAATCTTTGAGTTGCAGCAAATACGTCCTGAAAGTTGGCCTGTGTGTTGGTATTATGTTTATTGCACTAACTTCTATAGGTACTGTTTTATTTGTTTATATTTATTCTCAAAGAAAATTAAAATCATGTAGCTTTCGGTATTAGTTTAATCTACTACTCATGATTTTGAAAACAAATTTCCTTTTTTTCTATCCCAGGCTAATGTAGGACAGTATTAAAATGAGATTACCTTGGATGAAAAGAAGCTACACTGCTACTTTCATGAATAAAAGAACTTTATAAATGAAATGGTAAAATATACATGGAAAATAGAATTAAGCCTATAAATTAAGTACTGAGGAGTTCTTGCCATGTTGTGGGCAAGTGGAAAAAAAAGGAAAGGGTGTTTAAGGAGCAAATGTAATTTAAATTGCCTCATGTAATTGAACTTTCGACATGCTTTTACTCATCGTTACTGTGAATAGAATGAGAAGTAACATTTATTCTGAGGAATGAGATCATTCCTGATAGCAAAAGCCCTGATTTTTATTATATTTGATTGTTGTCTCTCTGTTGAAAATACCAGTTATTCTAAAATGTAGTTATTTCAAAAAATATAGGGTTTTTTTCATGCAGTGACATAGTTGTTGTTTTACCAGATATTAGATCTAATCATGAAGCAAATTGTGAATCTTTGAGATCTATAGACAGGGATTTGCTTTAGTGTTACATAGTGCTCTAACCAGGCTTATTTCTTTAATCAACTTATTTACTGAGAATTAGGCAAATTTATTCAACTTTTCCAACCAAAAGGTTCATTCAGCTTATGTATGTCCAAAGTTCATGGTAACTTAGTCTTTTCCTTTTTTTGCTGTTTCCCCCTTTTTAAAAAAATCTTATTTCATGATGGTTTTCTTTTTTTATTTTACATGTGTCCCAATGAAGACTAGGAAGAAATTAGCTCTTTATTTTTCTATTCCTTTTTTTATTAATAAGGAAAGGGATTCTGTCTTCAGTCAAAAGCATGATATACAGATATGAGGTGAAGTGAATGAAGTTGAAAATAGGAGTTAAGAATCTGATTCACCTGTGTGCCACTTCCACTGAAATCTGCAGTGAGAATTCAGATGTTTCCCGTGGGAACAGATGGCAATGATTTTTGTTGAGGTGGACAGAAAAGACGCATAACAGGGAGAGGTAGAAGGCTCCAGATAAGTATCAAGTCCACATAATTCCCATAATCTGCTGAGTTTGAAAGGACCCACAGAGGTCGTCAAATCCAATTTCTGGTCCTGCATGGGACACACCAAGTCAGACCATGTGCCTGAACATGTTGTCTAAATGCTTTTTCATCTCTGTTGGGCTGGTGCTGTGGTCACTTCCCTGGGCATCCTGTTTCAGTGCCCAAACACCTTCTAGGTGAAGAATCTCTTTTCGATATCAAACGTAAATCTCCCCTGACACAGCTTCAGGCCATTCCCTTGAGTTCTGTCACTGGTAACCACAGAGCAGAGATCAGTGCCTGCCCCTCCTCTTCCCCCCATGAGGAAGCTGTAGACTGCAGTGAGATCTCCCCTCAGTCTCCTCCAGACTGAACAGGCCAAGTCACCTCAGTTTCTCCCCACATGGCTTCTCCTCAAGGCCCTTCTTATTCTTCACTGCCCTCCTTTGGATGCTCTCTAATAGCTTAACATATTCTTCTATTTCTCCCTTGCCCAGCTGCTGATGCTGTGCCTGATGTCCCCCAGGACAAGGCTGGCCCTCCTGGCTGCCAGGGCGCTGCTGGCCCATGTTCAGCTTGCCATCAGCCAGGACTCCAGGTCCCTTTCCATGGCACTGCCTTCCAGCCTCTCATTCCCCAGGGTTGAGAGGTGCAGAATCCAGCACTTTGCCTTATTGAGGTTCATATGGTCAGCGATTGCCCAGTCCTCTGATTCATCAAGATCTCTCTGCAGGGCCTCTCTGCCTCTGAGGCAGCCAACATATCCTGCCAGGTTTGCATTGCCTGTGAACTTACCTAGTATCTCTTCCAGTGCTTCATCCAAGTCATTCATGAAGACGTGGAAGAGTCCACAGCCTGAGATGGAGCCCTGTGTAACCCCCTGGTGACAGGTCACCAGTCTGGTGTCACCCCGTTCACTGTGACCCTTTGAGCCTGACCAGTGAGCCAGCTGCTCAGCCAACACATTGTGTTTATCCAGCTGTGTGCTGGACATTTTGTGGAGAAGGATCCTGTGAGAGTCAGCATTGAAAGCATTATTGAAATCCAGAAATGTTGGTTTGCCTTGGTGTGCCTTGCCACAGGCTGCCGGTCCCAAGTATGTTCAGGAACAGGCATCAGATTTGGATTTAGGAGATCCAGAACCAGATTTTCTTCTTCTGCTATGTGTGTGTCTCCATACCTGTGTACAGTGTATATGGGCTAAAAAGTAACATTCCTTTGTGTACATACAAACATGTTCGGCAATGATAAAAGTGTATTCATCTGCCACCTGAAACCCACACAGCGTTTTATGTTTTCAAATTAACTCTACTACCCAAACAGTTTCATCTTGTCAAAGTAAAACAGAGTTGGGCTGAGCAAGGATTTGCTCAGTTGAATTTGGCAATTGAACTGGTCCAATGATAGGCTGAAAAAATACCCAGGTTTCATGGGAAGCCTGTTGGATTTCCAGTTAGGCTGAGAAGTGACTTGATGGTTTGCCACATGTACAAGTACATCACAATGTGATAGCTGCTTGGTATTTTCCCACAAACTAATGAAAAGAGTAATTCTTTATCACATTTATTGATGCGTGATGCTTGTGATGCATTAGATATGCAGCATAATTTGATTTTCAGTATTGTCTTTGTCCAAGTTTGTTCATGATCGCTGAAAATTTTTAAACAATCCTATTTACATAAAACACAAGTCAGAAGTCTCTAAAGGCAAGAGTTGTTCAGGCAGTTCCCTTTTAGAGGGAAAGTGAAGAATCAGCAGCAGACATATGGACCTACTGCTATTTTTGTCTCCTTTTCCTATAATTTTATCATGAGTGTGTATATTGATTGGATTTTATTTAGAAGTGATGGTCTTCAGAGGCCAAAATCAGATTTTTCAGTCAGTGACTGTTTGCTCTTTTTTTTTTTTTTTTTCTTGTAAGCTGAGTGTTCTCCTCTTTGAGGTCATCTCTCTCACCTTAGTGTTTGAGCTTTTAGACCTGCACTGTCCTGGAGAGCATATTTGCCTTTTTGGAGTCCATTCTCTACACCATTGCTTGCAATACAATAAATCCTATTCATTGTACTCCACTGTAATTCATTGTTGTTGTTAATTACAAGGTTGAAAAATGTATATCTTTTTTTTCCTTCTTTCTCCAGCATTAAGCACAGAATTCATAACAAATTGAATTCAAGGCAAATTGAAATACAGGCTTAAAGGATTTTTTTATTTTGTAGGATCTTCGAAATCTCTAGTAAAGGGATGTTCAAAAAATATGTTCAGAATGTCGAACCACTTAAACCACCCTTTAAGTGGCCTCCCTGACTTTTTTTTTAAACCTGCAAGAAGGGGTCTTGGATTTAAGATTTTACATTTTAGATTTTTCATTTGAGTGAAAATCTGAGTAAATTCTTGATTTATGGTGTAGTCCAATTCCTTGCCTTTTTATGCTCTTGCATCCTTGAACATAGGCCATCCACCTGATGGCTGAATGACTGGATGAGAAAATGACTGGGGTTTTTTTGCTATCAATAGAGTGACATTGGCTTAGATTTTGTATTCACTTGCTTACTACAAGGTGAAAGTTCAAGGAGAAAATATTTCACTTACAGAACAATGAAAAATAAAAGTCTCAGTGGTAAAATAAGTCAGCTTCAAAGGGATTTCTGTCATTTGCATCATTACTGAAACTGCAACCTGAAGCAATCCTTTCTGTGTGTTTTCAGGCATAGAAAAATTGAGTTTTGCAATGTAGAGTTAGGGTTCTTGGGACAGAACTAGTGCTTGCTGCAGCCAAGGTAATTTATTTTGGTATCTAAAATGAAGCAAAATCAATTTTGGAAATCTATCCCAATGCAGAAGGTCTACACTTAGAAGAACAGGAGCTGGGGGCTGTCTGCAGGTCCTTTGCACTGATATGAGGTCTAGAACTAAGGCTGTGCCTTTTTGTTACTGAGAGGTAAGGCTCAGTATTGGTAGCCTGCAGCTCAGCTGGCACATTTGTGTTGGCTGTGAAGGTTATTGTTTTTTTTTTATTTTGATTAAGGCTGCTGATAACAGCAGCTGAAGTGAAGCAGCACATGGATATATTTATCGTTCAATCAGCCATGCCTCACATGTGAAAAGTCAGGCCTGACTGATGCTACAAGTCTGGTGGTACCTATATACCTTGTGAATTGTACCAAAGTTCTCTAGTCTTTTACACCCTCAATGAAGTGTTGGTGGCATGAGGAGGCACTCACTGAAGTGTGTGTGCAAGGCCAATATGTACCAGAGCCCTTGTGTGATTTACAGCATAAGAAAGTCACACCTGGTGTCTGCATTTTGAGTATTTCAGTATTTTCTTCATTCTGGCTGTGTGGTGTTTAGTGCTGTGGCCTGTATTACAGATAGATATTCGCATGGGGCTGGTTTCCATCCTGTGTCACACTGTAGCAGAGTTGAGAGATGCCAGATCTACCACTCTAGTGACAACAACAAAAGCTGTAGTGTATTGTTTCTTCTATAAAAACAAAACTTTGTTGATGAAACATACTCACATTCATTATAGAAGTGTATGCAGGACAATATGACTATAACTGATCTGTGCCTTGTTGTCTGTACAAATACTTATGGTATCAGAATTTGGGTAGTTACATAATAAAATTTTTGTCTTGGAATACAATAAGAAAGAAGCCCCACACTATATGTGAGCTCTGACCAGTATTTTGTATTGAAAGCAACAGTTAAACTGCTATTGTGTTTGAGAGAAAAGAAGGGGAGCTTTAGTGATTAAGTACTGAGTAGAGGATGTATTATGTACTTTATGGGAATCTCATAATATTTGCTGTTGTGTAAACAACTGTTTGGTTATGCTCTCCTGTAATTGCTTTCTGTTTCTCTGCATGGCTTTCAAAGACTCAGTAATTGACATCCTCTTCTTTGGGATCTTGCTGGTTATGCTTTTTCTGGACTAAAACAAATAACTGAGGGGCTGACCTCCCATGATCTTCAAAGATGTAATAATTATTTTCTTCTTCAATTTGTGTTGGCTATTCTTTGTTCTGCTTTCTTAAATTGCTATCATACTTAATTAAATTCTCCTGTTGTCATACCAGCAATTTTAATTGGATGTGATAGTCTTGGTTACTGCTTATCCTTCCTCCCTGCTTTTATAGCCTCCCTATAAACATCTCTGTTGTGTTCCTCTTGAGAGACAAATGTCTTCCCAAGGAGAGTAAATTGCTTCAACCAGCCAAACAGAGTAAATAAATTTAAAAACAAAGAAAGCAAGCAAGCACATGAATGCAACAAAGCTATTACACACACATTGGTAGAGACAGACAGTGTATTAAAGTGTGTATTTTCTACATAACTGAGAGTGGCTGAATCTTGTGTTATAAAAAGCCCACTCTGAACATCTGCAAAACTAATGTGCAGTTGATTGCCATGGGATGAGTGTCTCTTTGAAATAAAATGACAGCTAGAGAGGATTAGTTTATGGTGGAGATAAGATCTGACAAAACTATTTCTAATCCAATCCTTTCTCCAGAGTGATGTTGTCTGATTGGCAGGACTGTTCTGCCTCCTTCCTTCTCACCAGAAGATAGAGGTATAGTCATTGCATTAGTTTATCCTGGTTTCCAGAAAATATAATTGATTTCATAGCTACCATGAAAATTCAGTGTTGAACATTTCTAACCCCAAAACACAGTTAATTTACTCACAATCAATTATAATATAATTCAGTTTGTCCTTCAGTTAAACTGAAATGAAAACTAATAGCAATTATTTCTTATGACAACATTCCTTGTGACACTGAAGAAGCTCTCATTAGTTTGTCTGAAGTAAAGGTAAAAGTTTATACCCTATCACTCCTTTCACAGTTTGCTACGAGTTTTATAGTGAAGTTTTGTTGAGCAAGATCTCCCATTTTTTTTCTCCTTTTTTTTCAGATTATGTGTGGTAGTTTTATTATGGCTGTAATGCTTTTGCCCCATATACTTGTGCTCCTTATGTCAAAACAAATTCCTTCCTTTAACATTTGGTCAACCAGATTAGATAATTATCTGTAAATAGATTAACAGCATGTTAAAAAAAATGTTTGGTCCACCACTAGAAAGAATGGCTACAATGATGGTACCTGATTCAGGTTGCTTTTGTAGACACTTCATAATCAGCAGTAATATTTTTGAAGACTGTTTTAAGAGAATTTATTCTATTTTGGAAGCACTTAACCAGCTAGCTGATTTTATGGTTTCAACAGGAGTTGGGGACTGCTGATGTCAAGAACTAATTTTAGATTTACACATAATGAGTTTCTCACCTCCCCACATAATTTTTCCCTAGTTAGGACTTCTGCTATTTAGCTTATTTTTAAATAATTTTTAAAGATTCAGGAGTTTTTTGTACCAGATGTTCTTTTTTTAAATGGAATATTAAATAGTGCTGCGATTCATCTGCAAATTTCCATAAATTGAAGTAACAGCTGCTTCTGCTGATTGTGAGGATAGGTGTAAAAAGTATCACTTCGAGTTTGTAAAAACGTGCTTTCTACTGGTTTCCTGGGTCGTCCTCAGCAAGGGCCCTCTCTTTAAATAAGAGCCCTGTGCTGGCTTGGGGGATTCACTTATTTTGTCTCCTCTTACAAGTGACCAGGCAGTCGTGTTGAGAAGGACTTGGGGATGCTGAGGGATGAGAGGTTGGACATGATCCAGCCATGTGCATTCACAGCCCAGGATGGGCCACACATCCAGCTGTGGATGCCCCGTCCTTGGAAGTGTTCCAAGCCAGGCTGGATGGGGCTCTGAGCAGCTTGGTCTAGTGAAAGGTGTCCCTGTCTGTGGTAGGGGAGTTGGAACTTGATCATCTTTAAGGTCCCTTCCAACCCAGACCTTTCTGAGAAAGGGAATCAACATTTGAACATTTGGTTTTAGATCGATAAATATTTTGATCTTACAGAAATTCCTGTATTTCAGAGCAAATGAAGAATCACAGAATGAATCAGGTTGGAAGCAACCACTAGAGGTTATCTAGCCCAACCTCCCTGGTCAACTGGAGTCCATTAAACATGTTATTCAGGATTATGTCCAGATGCCTTTTGACTATCTGCAGAGAGGGAGACTCCATGACCTCTCCAGGCAACCTATTCCAGAGTTCAGCCACCCTCACAGTAAAAATATTCTTTGTCACGTTCAACAAGGAGCAGCAGGAGTTTATGCTGTCAGCACAAATTAGTTTAAGAAATAGTTGCTGCACACAAACACTAGAGGAGGAAAAGGAAATGAGCAAGATCATAGTATTGCCCTGCTGTGTTAAAAGATGAAAATAATCTGTTTCGTTTGGTCTCTTGTTCTTTATCGGGCTTTTGAGCCAGTATTACTTAGAAGTTAGATGGACACAAATTCAAAGGAGATGAAATAAGGAGATAGATTTTTGTCAAACTGCTTTAGGAATTCAGCAAACGAAGTTGCCTTTAAGAATGCTTTGCAGAAGATGTTTATTTGGTTATAAAGGCACTAAGAGCAAAGGCTCCTTTCAACCCATCTTCAAGTAGCTGGAGACAGGCCAAAAGAAGGCCTTGAGGCTGGGCCTTAGCTTTGGGAAGTAGACTGATCATGGGACTTGGTATTTCTTAATGGGACTTATAGTGGAAAAATTTCCATAGGTTATTGTTTATGTTATTCACTGGTTTTACCTTGGACAAGAAGTGAGGTGTGCTTGGGAGAAAGCAGAGGAAAGAAAAAGGGAAGAAGTTGCTTCACGTTTTCTCCAGATTTAATTAAGCAATGATGAAAGCACCTTCCCACAAACTCTAATTTAAACAGAGACCAGCAAAAATAGCATGCCTGGCATTTTTAAATGCTCTGAGAAATGAAAGGTTTTTATGTGCAATATCCTTAAAACATTTTCATTACCTGGAGATGTATGTTGTATTGAAATTTTCCTCTCTCAGGAGAGAGTTGCTGTTAGGTCTAAAGAATACCTATTTCATATCCCCTGCTAGTTCTCAGTTCACCCTCATGGTAGTCATGTAAATGCAGATCTGATTAATGATTCTTTGATTTTTATTTTTTTTTAACATTTTGCCTTAATTTCAAAGGGGGAAATTAGTAGTATTTATTATAAATAAAACCATGTTTTATTTATATACTGTGTCATGCATATTTATCTAACGCATGTCTAAGCCAAAAATTATGCTTGTAGAACAGAAATCAGACTAGTAGTGTGCTGGTGTACAATCAGTATTCAAAGAATAAAGCCTGTGGTTTCTATTCTGTAAATTACTTAAGTGTTAGTAAAACTTCATTGACTTTAAGATATCAGATCCTGACTGAAGCCAACTAATAGGTTTTTCCATTTAAAATTTTCCATTTTCTTCTGGTCTGTGCTTCTGAGATAGGCAGGCAGATTACCTGAGGGCCTCGACTCCAAAACATATTTCATAGAATTTCAAAGCTCTGGCACTTCATTCCAAGTTGGAATAAAACCAGATTTTCAAACATCTACATCCTCTGCAGAGTTATGTGATCTTTGTTTTCATTCTGCTATTCTCCTGACTAGCTTTCAAATTTACTTCCAAGCCAAGCTCTTTGCATTTCAGCCTGTTGTGCTGCGGTCATGGGTCTTGCAGCACAGACAGAACATCACTGTCTTTGCTGTGAAGGCATTTAGGTATCCACACTGCCAGCTGCGAAGGTTGGACTGAAAGTACTTTTTCATTGTCCATTTAATCAATCTTCATTTTACTCTTGTTTAGGAAGTGGCTTCCAGCCTGCCATTATGAGGATCCTAATGAGGCTTGTAGCAGTGAGTGCAAGCACGCTGTCAAACCAGTGCTCAGAGGGGACACACAGAGTCGAGCGCTGGCCTCGAGCTGGCTGACAGACTCATGCAGGCTGAGGTGCACACTGAACAAGGGAGGAGGCAGAACAGGGTGAGGGAACTCAATGTACTGCCACTTCTCCATCACAGCTGTCTGGTCACACCTCAAGTGTGTGTAAAGACAAAACCCTCAGACTGAATTCCCTAGCTTTGCCATTGCTTGTGGAGATGGAGATTTGAGGCTTGGTATTTATTCTCAGAAAACAGTTTTGAGAAAATTTGAAATTAAGTGATTGCATTTGTTTTAAAATTAGAATTTCATCTTGTATTGTCATGTCTGTTCACTGTCCTAGTTACACCAAAAAGCTAAATCAAAGGCTTTACTGTATATTGTCTGTCAGTGCAGTGACTTTCCCTGAGGTGTAACTGTTACTGTTTGCTCAAGGAATGTTCTGTTGTGTTTGTACAATGCTAAAAAAGGTGCACATTCTCCAGGTTTTTGATACTTCTAATGTATGTTATAAAAAGTAGGGAAAAGGGTTTTGTCTCAAGGGCATAATGCATTCGTTTGGGATAAGAGGAATAGAAACCTATAATTCCCCTGTGAGAAAGCACTGGAGCTGCTTTCATGTCTGACAAATGCTTTGTTTGGATTGTGAAATAAATTCGACAGGATTAAATTTGTTGGGTTGAAAAATACCAATATGTAGTGTAGGGTGAGAAATACAATTTTTAGCCTGGTACAAATGTGCATCCCCTCACATTTCTCATCAAGGTAATATAACTTGATGAGAAATGCTGCTTTTCTGATTGAGCTACCCTGATGCAGAAAGAATTGAGAAAGTGGAAAGAGTCAATGAGTACCAAGAAAAATTAATAATTGTTGAGGATCAAATAAAGTGAAAAGATTCAAAATAAATGTATTTCCACAGTTTGCTTGCATTCACAACACTTGATATAATTTATACTTCAATACAAACCATAGAGTTTCCACTTTAAAAACATTTTTTTCTTCTGTCTGTTCTTCTGTATATATTTACCTCTTTTTTTTCCCCAAGGTAAGTGTAGTATACTATTTTTTCCTTTTACACAATATTTTATGAAGTTCCTTTCATATTTGTCCTGGTAAATCTTCCATTAACAAGATTCTTGAGATGCCCTGCATATCAATTTTTACTTAAAATTAGATGTATCATTTCATCCTTCTTGCCTTGCAGTCTTTGTAAGATTGCCATGAGAACATACATATGCTATGGCTATGGTCTTTTTCCTTTTAAAGTTTTTTGTTAATCTCTTAGGACTACAGGGTTTGTAAAGCTCCAGGCAGTTTATTTGTCTTCATCTCTTAACAGTGGCATCATTTGCAGACTCTCAGTCTGAAGTGATTACTGCAGGATTCCCTGATGTTTTGGATGGATCCCTGTCTGCACATTGCTGCCTTCTCTCCACATGTCGCTGGTGCTCATATGGACCCCAGCCAGCAGCTTTCCCTCTCTGGGGGCCATCAGCCACTGTCAGAGGGAAAATCTGCATGCAACTCCCACTTATTTGCTATCTGACTAAAACATTTTTCATGAGGGCTTTGTGCTTTTCATGGGGTGGATGAGTCGGATTCTCATCATTTATATGATGATCTGATGTTCACGCAAAGTCCCATTTGTAGTTTGGGGTTTTTAACCTTGCTAGGAGTTAATGCTTTGATGACTTAAGATGTCCTTTCTCCTTTAGCTTAGTTTAGTTTATTTTTTTCCTTATTTTGTATTCAGTTCAGTCAATCTGACTGCAAGTCAAAGTGCTTAGGATTTGAAGATGATGAGCTCTTTGGCTTCTGTACACATTTCTTGCTTGCTTGAGCCAGTCACACCTACTGCACTCAGTAATATGAAACTGGAACTTTTAGCTTCTGGTTGCTTGAAAATGTTTGGTTTTCTTTGTTTCACCTCTAAAATTTTATGTTTGTTTTCATATACCCCAAATCAAGACATAGAACCCCATAAGCTCCTCACAGCTCATAGTTTATTTCCACTGCAGTCTGCTTCTCCTTTTCCATGCTGACTTATGCTCATTCTGCAGTTTGCTTAGTCCAGCACCTCTTCTTGCTCAAGGGTTTCAGTTCTTGTTCTGATGGGTTTAGCAATTTTGGTTTAACATTATTTGATATACAAAATACCAGATTTTCAGAAAATGCAGCACTTAGTGGTGGTAATTTACTCTGATGAAGATGACACATGATTAATTTAAGACAAATAGATCATGAGATGTTTTTCATAAGAGCATTTTTCACACTAAAGAATATTTGTGCAAATCAACAGCATCTTGCTACTTTTACCCAATTAGTGGGGCTTTTTTTTCCCACAAAAACACTTCGCTGTTTCTTTTTGTATGACTTTTAACTGATTTTCCTAATGGTGTTAATTTTTTTCAAGGAGATTTTTTCCATGATAGGGTGGATTTTTTTGACACAACCCAATAATATTGCTGTTAATATCTTTTTTTCAATGTGTAGCATTTGATTCTTCTTTCCCATTCGTGCATATTCTCCCAAAAGATGTTTCATTTTCTTTATATTGATGATATTTATTATGTTTTACCATACTGGTAATTCCCATGGATTGAACTTCTCTGTTTATTAATGGTAACAGAGGTATAAATATAGTCACATCACCTCTTCCCTTCAGGATAATTTAGGATGAAAAAGAAAGTTCTTTTGTTACTGATATTTTGATGGCAATATTAGTTACCAGTCAACAAAATTTATCAACATCAGTAAATCCATGTCTCTGAGAGGTTGCTACAGTAAGTTTATTTTTAATTGAATAGTTCTTACCCAAGCTTTCATCCTATGGATGACTCTCACAGTAGGGATGCTGGTGATTTGCAGTTGGGCATAATTATTTCCTGCTGTCTTCTCTAAGTCTGTAATGTCTGGAAAATTATGTTTGGGAACATAAATTCAGAATCTGCTCTGTACTAATGACTGCTGATTGTTCTTTCTGGGTTTTCATGCAACTTAAACCTGCTCCCTGTCTTTCAGACATCTGTTCAATGTCTAATCACCTAAACTTAAGCAAGCTTTAACCTTTATTTGTTTAATTATTCTGGCCAAGCTGCTATATTCTCATCCATTCCGTATTGCTCAAGTTTCCCTTTTCTCTGGATCTTCATATCTGCCCAGCAATTCAAACTAGCTGATTCTGTTTAGGAAGTAACTTTCAGGTGCAGAATTTCTCAATAAAAGGTGCACAGCTGAAATGTGTTGCAATTGCAAAATCTCTTTCTCTGCTCTTGATAAATACAATCTCACACAGTTTGAAGCTATTCAAAATACTGATGAAATGTGTTCTAGCTTGTTGGTCTCCCTGTTCTTGAGTCTGCCTTCTTAGTGGTGTAGAATACAAAGCTTTTGTTTTTTTCCCAGAGCCCTTTTTGAATTATTGAATGTTGCTTTTTCTGAATTTTAAATGGTGTTCAGATGTCAGCTCTTGTTTGCTTTGCCCGTCTATTACTGTTCACTGCTTTCTTGTGAGTGATCTCGCTTCTTCGATGATTTTCCCTTGCACGTGGAAAGAGCACATTACTAATTCACACTTAACCAATTCATTATCCTGCCTCTGACCTTTCCTCTAAACTTTTTTGTCGCCTCTCCTATGATTAACTTGACAATGTACAGGCAGCTGTTAAGCTGAGACAACTGCCTACTGAGGTGACTAATATTCCCTTTGATCTTTGTTCCTCTTTCTCCCCTCTACCTATCACTCTGTCTGCCTACTTAACTGATCTGTCTTGTTTTTACCCTTCAGATACCAACTTTCAGAAGGCAGGATCTTCTCTCATCTTTATCCGTGTGCCCAATGGGTTTTGACCCACAGGACCCCCTTGTGGAATGTGCAATGCTGTTAAGGATTTATTTGTGCTGAGGTCCCACACTCATCATTTGCTGTCTGCTGTGGTTTCCCCCTTCCCCCTTGCATGTTTTAGCACTTCTGTGCCAACTTTTTCACTTTTAACTGTTTGCTTAGTTGTGAAATATTTGCTTTACTCACATGATTCTATGATTCTAACCCCACTTTTCATGTAGGGTAGCTACAAGATTTCTTTCCATTAACATTCTTCCAATAAATGTAATGCCTTTTTTACTGCATCTGTGTAGCCATTAAAACTTGAAGTCATAAAGCCATGATATAATATTATTTGGCTTTAGTATTAATTGGTCAGTACAGCAAGCTGTTAAAGTGGGTATAAAAGTCACAAACTATTACTGAAACTCTTATAAATAAACTTGATAATCAAAAAACATATTGGGTGACATAGAATATCACAAATACCATTGCAGTTAAAATACAAGGGAATTCTAATGTAACTAGATGAAATTATTTTACAATTGTGAAGGAAGAATGAGGCTTCAGTTCTCATAGTTCATTCATTCAGAGATTTTGTAACATAAGTTACGATGTCTGGAGGAGCTGAGTAGCTCTGAATGCATAAGTGCAGTTGTACTGACTGCATCCACAACTTGCATGCTTTGTAATGTGCTAAGGTTTTATTTCCTTGTGTCTTACTTCATTGATACCAGACCTGCTCTTGCCTTCCAAGAGTATACACTGTTAGTTTTGTTCCTTCTGGAATTTCAGTGTTTGTGGACTGGTCCTTCTGCGTGCCCACTTGTACTAGATACTGTAAAAGCAAAGGAAGGATAAAACACCTCTGCTCTAAGACTTAGTTCAATATTCAGTCTAAATCAAGGTTTGTTTTATTTGTACTTATCTGAGCATCATATCTGGATTTAAACTGTTATTCAATGTGTCTGTGTCCTAATTTAATTTCTTGTGCTGTTTTACAGCCATATTCATTCAGGTGAAAAATTGTTGTCTAGATCTTCTTTCTATACATTGTGATTACTAAAATGAAAAAAAAAAACAAAGTCCATAAACACTTGTTGGAATTAAATCCAACAAGTTTTTCATAAACACAGCTATTGCAGAGAGTTTCTTAAGTCATTGGTAAAAGTAACAACAACCAATTTTCTGCAGTTTGAGCACATTGGCTTTTTTCTATTGTTTGTCTCCTGTAGATAGTTGCATACATTTTGATTTATCTAGTGCAACATTACCTCCACAGTTGGCCTTCTGTGTAATACATTCTCTGGAAAGAGAAATTAGCCTTTTGTGCTCTCCCTTTTAACGTTCTCCAAAAATGAGTATGTCCTTCAATATTTGTATATTCCTCTAAAGAAAAAGTAGTGTTTCTTTGGCTCTAAGGTTGCTGTTTCTTTTCTCTTTGATCCCAGAGGAATTATGTTTGACATTTCCAGTTTTGGTAATGATGGAGCCACAAATCTTTCATTTTTAAAGATCAAATTATCCATAGCAATCCTTGTAGGATGTCAGGGACGCTGTTTGTGTGACAGATGGATAAATATTTTCCCTTGGTTAACCAAGAAAAAAATGTTTCTGGTAGTCAGGAATGCTAGAGCATCATTTAATTACAGTCTTTAAATTAAACACTTTGGAGACATATATTTATTTCATCTTTGTTAAACATGCTATACCATTTCCATCCAATGAGCAGGGTCTGTCATAGCAAGAAGGCAGAAAAAAATTTCAGAAATAGTAAGATGTTAAAGGACCTTGGGTGTCACTGAAATGTGACAGGCATTTCTTCTTGTGAACTTCAGCAATGCTGAAGTAGACTGACCAGCTCAAATACAAAAGCCACTGGGGGAGATCAGAGGTGGTTGTCAGTGTCACAAGCCACTGGACATGATATACCAAAGTAGATTTTCTCTCACACTGCAGTTTCCACTAGTGCAGCAGAATGTTGTCCATTTTTGTAAACAAATTATTTTCTTATATGCACACATAATCCCCAAACAGCTTAACTGTAATTATGGAATTATTTTCAAGGAATGCACCTTTCTTTTCAGTAGCAATTAGGTGCTTTCAAGTTATATCATTCTTGATAATGTTAAATGTTAAAGCAGTTTCTTTTTTTAAGTAGGACAGTCAATTAAAAACTTTAGTGATACAAGCCATACATAACAAAAAGGAGAGAGACCAATGTAAGCCTGTCAAGTTCAGATAGCATGTGGGGCTTCAAAATAGGCTGGCTCTTGACCAAAAAAATATTTCTCTCAAGGGCAAGGCTGTGAACTGACTTTGCTAGAGGTGCTCCCACACTGCTCATTGACAAGAGATCACACAGTTCTTTCCCTGCTGCAAACCTGAAGCTGTGTTAACATATGCCCATTTACACTGAAGAGGTGACTGCTATTTCTGCAGTGTTTGCATTGCTGTCCTTGCAGCTTTCTTGCTGTATAATGGAAACTGATTTTAGAGACAATGGCCAAAAGACTAAAAAGAGAGCAAGAACAAGTGACATATCCACTTAGAAAATGAGAAGTTCATTTTAAAAGCAGCAAACATGACATTCTCATTGTTTCAAATATGTTAGTACAGAGTTGTATCAAATTACCTTGTCTTGCTAATTGAACCAGTAAAAAGACCTCACGATTACAACAGTAAATTTTTCCCATTATCTTGTATTAGACACATATAATCTCTAGGCTGGAGCTCAGACTTTCTAATTTTGTTTTTTTAGCTGCTGCAGAGTGGATTTGGGGAACAATTAAATGAAAATGTCTTTTCAATTTTTCAGAGTTGGTTTGTCTTTATAAGTCTGGCATGATATCAAAGAGACCTTTGCACATAAGTTTGTTTGAAATACTTATGGAGGAGGTTACTCTGGCAGGTCTCAAGCTGTATGTGGTATTTCATAGAGACATTCCTGCAGTTTTCTTTGCTGAAGCACATTGCTCATTGCCTGTCACTAAGTTCCTGCATCTCTTGTTTATTTTTTATGTTCAGATACCACATGCAAACATACACAGTCTAAATAGTAAGCAAATGTAAAATGGTGTCTGTTTTGAATAATGTAGATTAGAATTAGCTCATAAATGAGTTTATTTGAATTCTAATAATTGTACTTTGCCCTTCATAAAACTATACTACAACATAATTAAAATTTGCTAAGTCAAACATGACACTTAAGGAAGCACTGAAGTGTGTGTCCCTGAGATCAGGTCTACTGCTCTGACACATGTCATGTGAGAGAAAGTCAGAAATATTGTGATTGGTTCAAGTTATACAGCACAAGTATGGACACTCAAACTCAAATTTAACATCAAAATTAATGAACCTGTGAGAATGAGGCATCAAATTACCACTGAAGTTGGGAATTTACCAGTAAATGTTGGGGTTCTTAGAAGAATCTGTTCCTCACAGTTGGAAATTATGAAGACCTCTGTCACACATCTCACTCATATAATTTTTTGTGCATTATTTGTAATTAGTTTAGAAAAGATTTAGAGCTGTAAGAAAAGACTCATTATAATATGTCAGACACCATTAATTCAACCAGCTTTTATTTGGCAATAGGAAAATCAAGACAGGTCATACTTTTAATTTCAGAATCACAAACAGGACAAAGTATTTTCCTTCATATATTTGACTCAGAGAGCAATGGGGTTTCCAGTATCACTGTTATCATTCTTTAAGGTAACTGCTAGTCTACAATGCAGACAATGAATTAAGCCTTGAATCTAAATTTAGATACCCATGGTTGGCTCCTGATGTTATGAAATGGAAATACTCCATTAAGCTATTCATATAGATTGGACTAAATCATCTACTTTCAGAATCTCAAATGACTTGAGATGCATGCCAAGATTCAGTTTAAATTCTTAAGCATATTGAGCATTAAAAGTGTTATTAAATCTATATAGATGCCTGAAAATCTATCACTGACAAGTAGGGAGGTTAAACATATAAAATTCCCTTTGATTTTTAATCCAAATTCTTTCCTCAGGAGAAATTTATATGATGTAGACTTCTTGAAATCCCAGCAGGTGGATTAGTGTTCAAGTGTGTGCTTAGATATTGGTGTAACTACATTCTTAAAAATGTTGGTTTATGGTACAATATTCTAATGCCTATTGAAAATCCCATGTGCCTTGGGTATTTCTTAAATATATTCATGTGTTTTATTTGGTGTATCTAATTCTTTTAAATATATCATACGTATATGTTATATTAATGAGACGATCACCACCTGAAAATTCATGTACTGTAGCTATGAAATCCAAGGGTTAACAACTCTCAAGTCAGAAGGACAGATGTTCAAACTTCCACTGTTTGAACAGTAGAAGAGATGGCAGAGATTGGAGAGACAAAAAATGCTCCTCAAATAATTATAGGCAAATTCAGCTATCTGGATTATAAATTACTCATTCAGAATATCTGACAGTTGTATTGCATGTTTAAGTGTATATAAGGAAGCTAAAATTTTCAGCTTTTGTAGTAAAAGTACTTGATCAGAAGAGATAATTCTTGAGACCTCTGAATTTTAATGAGCTGCAGTGAAAAGCCAGCATTTGAAAGTTTATTTTGAAATGTACAGTTCAGAAAAAAATGCTTCTGAAGCATCTTCTTCTCAAGATGCTTAAACATAACTATAAATACAATGTAATAATAACTATAATAATAATAATAATGAGAAAAATAACAATGATAATTTGCAGGCATAAAATCATAAATCCATAACAATACCAATATCAAGAAATTAGAACATGGCTGAATAGAGAAAGTAAAATAAAATTGTCCTGGAATTTCACTAGAGAGAACCCAGTAAAACTAGCAGATTCTCATATAACTGTAAGCTCACACACAGGGACCAATTTTTGCAGTGCAGGTGAAAGGTTTGACTTTGTCCTTGGGGTGGGAAGTTGGTAACAGATGAATTTCCAATAGGTTGTGCCTATGGAATACATTTTAGGCAGACACAAGCTTTCTTTGTCCACAGTTGAAGTGGGCAGAAAACTAGCCAAATTCAGATGTTACAGTGCTGAGCATCATTTAATTATCTCTGCTGACAAGAAGCTTTATATTAATATGGAGTTGTGTTTCTCCTGACTTTCATTCAGGTCTGTGCGTGGGTGGAGACAAGTCATATTTTATTGTTTCTTCATAATGTGTTGTGCAAATGCAAAACCAGAAATGAATGAAAGTAGCATTTGGAATTACTGCTGGAGTGCACGTGGCTTTGGGTTACTGGTGTTATGATCAGATTAAATGGATGGTTGAATAGTTATGCTATTTTTCAAGAGGTAAAATTTAATCACTACTCCTCCAGGATTTTACATATTTCTTCTGGGTACAAGAAGTATATTTATAATGGGAATTTCAGTGGCATTTTTTAGGATTAGAACAATTTATAAGTCTTGATTTTTGTAATACATATTCATCCATGTTTACAGAAAAGATTGTAGTCTTGGGAGGTAATTTTTTATAAGAGAAAGTACATTTCCTCATTTTGTTCCTTTTTTAAAATTATTTTTGAATATGTTCTAAAGCTATTCTCAGGAGATTATTTTTTATCATCTTAGGAGCCATGATCTACTCTCCTCATCTCTTTGTTGGACATACATGCTTCTCCTTTTTTTTTCTTGACTTTTAAGTATTAATATTTTAAAGAGAGACATTTGGAGGAGAGGAGGAAGGTCACAAACTATTCAGCAAAGCTTAGGAAAACACCAAATCAGTTTCAAGGCTTCAGAGAACACAAACCATGCCCTATAGTTTAAGCCTTTAAAATTATAAAGTAGGTAAATTGGATTCTCATGGAAATTTCACAGAAGGCTCATATTTCCAAACACCAATATAATGTCTGAGTTGAGGTGAAATCCACATGAGATTTGCGGACTTTAAAATTCAGCACTTTCATTTTATGCCATTGAGGAAAAAACCTAATTTTTTTATTCATATTTCATAAATAGCAGAATGGAATTTTACCCTCTGTTGACTGGCAATACCTTGCTTTCACCAGGATGAAGCCATTAGAGATACATTATAACTGTGCTGTATTTCAGGGTCTGCTGATGTTTCCATTTACAAGACCTGTCTTGGAGACTGACATAAAACCAGAAGTTCCAATTTATTTCCAAGGAAAATTGAAAACTTCTGCTATCATGAAAACGGGGCATTTTAATAGTGAAATAGAAAAAAAGGAAACCTTGAAAGTATTTGGTAACTTTTTGTATTCATTGTAGGGATCAGTAATCTATACTCCTGTGCCTGCTAATTACTTCACCTCTAAAAGTGGCCAAGTCTCTTCACTCCTTGCCACAGCTTCACCTCTTTCATATTCAAATATTTGGGAATGGATCTTTTTGCTATGGATTTTAGCCTCTTAGCTTAGTTGAGCCCACTAAGATGACCTAATAACAAAGTTATTAAGTGTCATGAAATGCAGGAGCAGGCTCCTGTTTTCAAGGGTAATTGAAGGTGTGGAAGGTAGATTGATCTTAAATGACATTTGCTTGAGTCATTTCAAATTGGGCTGCAGCCAAACCCATCAAAGACAAGACCCTCAGCTGCCTCTCAGGCTGAATAAACTATGTTGACATAGGTGACTTACCCCATTTTTTGTTAGGCAGAGGAAACCAGACCAAGATTAATGCTGAACCTGTTTTACATTTCAGCAAAGTGTCCTTGTCTTACATTTCACTTTCAGATGTTTGAATAATACAAACAGGAAATATAGTTGGTCTCATGATAGCTTATCTGACTCCTTTTTCTCATGCAGTTTTGAAGATTTCTGCTTCAAATGAGGCAATTTACTGATACACAATCTTCATCACCTCAAATACCTAAACAGTATTTAGAACAGTCAGGAAAAAAGCAACTGTTTAAGCTCTATAGACAGAACTTTGTGGTCCAAATGCATCAGTAATTGTTTCTTCTAGCCAGAGGACAGTACAATCATTTGTTGCTTTGGAAGTTACTAAATAGCTGCTTTAACAGGCTTAAATCAACGCTGTAATTTAGGAACTTTTCTAGCATCTTAACAAACTCCCAGAGGAAAGGCTCATTAGCCTAGTGTCTGAAATTGATTTTCTAAAGTGTACAGCATTTGAAATATTTACTTGGTGATTCAGGCTGGAATGCTGCAGAAATGAAGGTGTTTTGCTCTAATGTCTTCTAGAGGCTAGAGAGTGAGAAAAGAAGTCCAGCACTGCCATGGAAAGGTCCCTTCCAATTCTTTTGCTTCCTTTCCTCTTGATTAGCATGGCTTCTACACTATAGAGCAAGTAGAAAATTGGGAGAAATTGGTCCTTCAGCTCTTTTGTAGCAATTCTTTTGTGTTCCCATTTCTGGTTTTGTACAGGTAGAACACAGGGTTCATGCTCCTATAAGCAATTGAAAGGTCATCTCAGAAAGAGAAGTGAGTAGAAGATGGAGAGCTGCCTTTCTGGTAGAGGTCTAGTGTTTTAGAGGAAATGCAGGAGTTCAAACCTGAGTGCCTGGCAGTGGCAGTGCTGGCAGCTAACTGTTTTTCTGTGTAATGCTGTTTCCATCCTAAGAAAATGCTGATGTGCAGCACTGCAAAGTCCAGGTGAAGGAAAGCCCTGCCGTGCCTTTAGATGGCTGCTTACAGTGAAGAGCTAAGCAGGCAGGGGAAGGTCTCCCCTCCCTTTTATCTGATTGTAGTGAGCACAGCTGGCTACAATAAATGGTCATGACATGCTCAGACACTGGAAATGAGCCTGGCATGGGTAGAAGAGTCACTGCCATCCTTGCCTAAACAACAGATGAAGACAATCCCAGTAAGTAATCACTTTTGAAGGGTTCTCTTTTTCTGTTTGTTTTGTTGTGTGCTGTTTAGGAGAGGGAGGTAACAGACTAGGAATTCAAACAGTCCTTGTTTCTTACTGATGTCAAGTACTCTGGATAAGCTTTTAGAATTTCCTCCTGTCTTTTATACTATCAAAGGAAAGGTCATGCTATTGCCACTGTGCACATTAAAGGGGGAGGAGAAGGAAGTGCAGAGGTCCTTCTTTCTTCTTTTATCCAGGCTGTGTTTAAGGAACAGAGGTCTCTGAGCTGAAATAGTCCCTTTAGGATGAGTCCTGTGCTTGCATTCTTTCTTCTGTATCTCTCCTGTTCTCCATTCTTTACATTAGCAGATTGCCTAATCTGGCTGTTCATGGTGGGTAATATCATTAACTTTTGTTTTTCTGCTGCTTCTAGCAAGTCTAGTTGAGCAAAAGTAAAAAAGCTGAGTGGTTATGCACTTTATTTCTGAGTGTAATCAAAATTGCTACCATTATTGATATTGTTTGCATACTAAATACCCTGAACAAATCCTGTAAACTGGCAGTGAATGTCATGCAAAGGAGTTTTCATTGATAATACCTTGGAAAAAACAGAACAGAAATCCAGAGCAAGAAATTAATCCCCTTCCCAATGGTCACATAAGAAACTTTTTCAAGCTGAAGGCTACTAAGATATTATCAATACACATTTTTGAAAGTAAGATTCCTATATTTCTATAGTACATGTTGTATTTTACCCCCGAAATCATCCTCTAATAAGTGTTCAAAAGGAAGAGATTATATCATATAGAATCTATACTGCTGAAATGTCAATGTACTGCCAGCTGAAGCAATAGTTTTCCATGGAGTACTGATGTGTATATTGCCATTTTTTCTCACAAACTCAGCAGGTGGATTTAGAAGTCAGACATACAGCTGTCTTCCTCTCTGAAGAATACAAGTGAATCATATATTGCAGTTACAGAAAACAATGCATTTATCCTGAAAAAAAAAAAAAAACTACAGAAACAACATATTCTGCCACAGGAAAGGTTTTATTGTGATTGGTTTTATTATGATTTACACTTTAAGCTCAGTTATTGGCAAGCTGGGCAGTGGAGAGGGAGGAACTGAAACAGACACCCTGAGGACACTGACACTACCTCTTATTTTTTCATATTTCACTCAAATAATTTTGGGGACTAAGATGAAAGAGAAGAGAAAAATATAAAGAGAAAAATGTACATGAAAATGGCCATTCAAAAAGTCAGGATTTCTGTTTTCTTTGAATTAAACCTGTCCTTAAACATTTAAAAAATATTTATCAGTAGAATTGTTCCAAATGTCAAGGGGAAAAATAAGCTTTTGCATAGATCTGGACATAATGGATTTTTACTGATATCAGAATGTCAGGTTTATATAATTGTCTTCTTTAACTGTTGGTAAGCTGGGAATGATTGTATTACTGTAGAAATTCGTTCTCACAGGGTTGTCACAAGGTTTCCTTATTTCAGAAAGGGGCAGTTCAGGTGGTACAAACAGCTTTCTGCATCCACCAGACAGATATAATTGCTCTTCCACTCTAGTAAGCCAAGTGTTTCTAAATATCATTTGAAAAAATATCTGGTTGTCAGAGTCTTGAGAGAGAAATGCCAAAAATAATGCATCTTCCTCCAAGATCTCTCAAAGCTAGACACTCAAGTTAAGCAATGGCTTAAATTATTACCCAGAATTTGGCAATGCTTGACATGAAAACATCAGCAGAAATTAAAATTTATATAATGAACACCTCATGAGAGAGTAGATGTGAATCACTTTGAAATACTTGACCGGAGGAATTTGAAAATTTCTTTGTAATGAAAAGTACCAAGACTTGAGGATGAATTATTGCGTGAAACCATTCGAAATACTTGTGCAAAACATTCAGTGCTTAATTTCAAAAAGTAGCCACCTCCTCAAATAGTGGTGCAAAGGAGTATTACCTTTAGGAAATAAACACTCTTGATTTTATCATCATTCTTAAGCTACCATCCTGGGAAGTCAACATGGTTGATTTCTTACTGACCCTTTGTGATTAGAGTGGAACAGAGCAGAGTTTGGTGGTTTTAGTTTTTTAGTGGTGGTTTTTGTTTGTTTTGGGAGGTTTTGTTTTGGGGGATTTTTTTTGGTGGGTTTTTTTGGTTTGTTTTTTGGTGGTTTTTTTTTTTTTTTCTTTTTTTTTTTTTTTTTTTTTTTTTTTTTTTTTTTTTTTTTTCCTTGGAAATATTTGGATATGGCTTTGGGGAAAAAAAAAATAAAAGTACACAAGCAGGAGATTTACTCCAGCTCTAAATAGGCAGATGTCTATGAGCTCTGAGATGGTATTGTGTCTAATGGAACTAAGATATTGTCCTGGGATATTTTATTCAGCCCCTGTGCTCCCCACATCTCACTGTCTCTCCCTGGACATCAGCTCAGTCAAGTAAATGCAAGAGCACCTGAAGTACCCTTTTCACCATTCTGAGTTTGTGTCTGATTGACAAAGGAACGTTCTGAGATTAGTCAAAACCCTACAGAAGTTACAACTCCTTCTTGTCTTCTTTTTTCCCCCTCATCTTTCTTATCTACTTCTATAGGTATAGTTAAAGCTAAGAAATATTTCTGACAGGCACATTCTATATTTTTACCTCCTGTCATTGACGTCTGATGCCACTCAGCTTAGTTTTACTTTCATATGTCATATTTTTACTCAGTTGAGAGTGAAAATGGGAGAAGAGAAGGTAGTGTATTAGTTTATATGAAATAAAAATGAGGATTTTTTAATCTATACTGTTGTTCCAGAAAAGGTATTCCAGAAGGATTGCTCTACAACCGACTTTTTCACTTGGAGCAGAATGTTTTATTCTGTTAAAAATTAATTCTCTTGGAAAGCAAAGGTTTTTGATGAACCGAAGATGAGAACATATCACAGGCTTGACTATTAGAGCTGTGCTGAGATATAGTATCTGTTGTGATTTTTATGAAAGTATAGAACCTGTTGTTAGGAGAATTTGAGATATAATGGCACTAATTTTTATTTTCCTGAAACTCACTTTTGTTAATGGTTGGCTATTTCATTACATTGAACTGGGTCAACTTATCTTATACTGGAAGGAACTTTAATTTTAGGTCACTTTAGGACTTTGGAAACAAATTTGAGTCTTAGAACATATGAGAAACTAGTGCCTGTATATAGCTCAACTTTATCAGTGTAAGCACACATGCAATTATCTCATCCTATAGGAAAGTTTAATGTAATTTCCAAACTTTCTTAGCATGCTCTTAATATTGCTTTCTAAATTACTGTCTTCCTCTTCTTATCAGTTTTGGCTAGTACTTCTGCTCCTAAACTGCTTCTTTCCTTCTGACACTGGTCTGCTTTCTGAAATCCTGGAGTTTTTTCCACTCAACTTTCTAAGCGTTTTATAAAAGTTCTTCCCAGCTTGCTTTCACTGCAAAAGCTAGGACTTAGTGAAATGAACTTTTTAGGAATATGGGAACAGACTTTGCACAATTACTTTAAATTGTCCAGGAAACAGAGCTTCTGAAGTGTCCTGTCCTAGATAGAGTTTAAACAAGCATCACATGATTAAACAGAATCAACCCTTTGAAAGTTTTTGTTTGCCATTATTTTATTCAAAATTCTAATAGCTTAGGGCTTCTGATAATAGAAGGTCCTAGAAATCACTCTAAGTCACTCTAAATTCCAACAGCAGACTCTGTGGGAATTGGTCACATATAGGCTTCAAGGCACCTCATTAACTGGTGTTACAGGAGCTTTGCCATGGTTTATTTTAAACTCTCTCATTTCAGACACTCTTCTGGACAGAGTCTATGAGTATTCAGAAGAAAAATGTTAATGAGTCAGGGAAATCACTGTTGTATGGAGGATTCCTTCTTTTTTCTTGGAATAATAATTTTTTCTTCTTGCTTATGATTTAAAGAGCGTACTAAGAAAGAGGTAGGAGAGAATGGGAATTAAGGTGAATTTTCACAAACATACCTTAGAAGGAGAAATTTTGCTGATCCTTTGGATTTGCACAACCTTTATTTATCCCCAATTGCAGTTCTGTGTGTTTTCCTGGTGTCTTAAGACAATTTAACTTTAACATGGATTGCATCAGCAGCCTCATTGAGAACGTGTCAGCAGAGAGAAGGAGGCTACAAAATGTATGTGATCTCTAAAAGATCATAACAGAAAATGAAAATAAGTGTTTTAAAATTAATATTGCAGATGTGGATTTAGTTTAGCTTTTGTTGGCTTGTGTGTTTGTTCTTCTTTAACAAAACAGGTTATTGTTATAGTGAGACTTTTGACAACAGGTAGTTTTCAACGTCCTCTCCCTGTCCTTGTACTTAATTTACTGCCAACTTCAGTTTTTTTCAAGATGCAAAGAATGGCATAGTCTCTGCACTGGGGAAGGCTTTTAACCTTAAAAATACAAGTAATGTCTATAGCAAGAAAGCAAAATCAGTCACCAAGCAGGCTGTGCTCTGCAGTGGCTCGTGTGTCTGATGCTATCAACTCAGTGAAGGGAAAAGAGATGCTCAGCTGCTCAGCTGTCATTTTGTGTCACAGATTTGATGCAACATTTGATTCTTGGAAAATACCAAGAGTCCTGAGAGCAGGCAGTCGAGTCAGCAGGTCTTGGTCACTTCATTCCCCCTTGCCCTCTCAAGGAGGGCCACGTTTCCTAGAGAGTGTCACAGCCCACAGAGGGATAGAGCCATGCACCAGGGATTTTGAGCTGGAGGACCAGGAATGGTTCCTTTCTTGCAGATGAAGAAAAAGAAACCATGGGTTTTAGAGGAGGGATGGATTACTGGGGAATTTTGTTCTTTTTCCACATTACAGTGCTGCTGGATAGACCTTCAAGAGCAGTATTTTTGACACTGATATTTGGAGTTGGGTGTGGTGCTGCCAACTCAGACTGCTTAAAGGAATTGCAGGTAGGCAGCCTGGTGCAGAACAGTATTTCAATCTCAATATGGCAAGCTTGTCTTAAAAAAAAATAATTAATTCTTCTGTTTTAATCTTGCTTTATTTACTTAGTTGGGGTTTTCTTAATAAGGAATGACAGATTTGGCACTCTGGCTCTTTTCCCTACTCTGAGAGGTAGCGCTTATTCTATCATTTTTAAAGTGTGAAGGGACTTGCCCTCTTGTCTACGACATGTAAAGCAAGCCAGAAAAACAGGATTACTGCTCCTCATTGGTAGTTTGTCCTGGTTTGGGGATTTTGTCTTTGTTCACCAGGCAGCAGAGATGCCTCACTAGCAATGGTGTGTCTGTGTATTTCAAAGCAGAATAGTAAACTAGTTCCTTGTACTTAGTGAGACAACCTGTTTTGAAAGGATTTTAGGGACATATCCATTAAGTGGAGGGGGGAAAAAAAAGGGAGAAAATAATCTGCATCTGAATAGGTTTCATTCCTTTGTGACTAATATCACAAAAGTTGGTTGTATTCTCTTTCTTGTTTCAGCTCTAAAAGTTGAAACAAGAAACAGAGAAAAATACATGGAGAAACTCTCCATGGATGGAGAAATACTTGAAGAAACTCGCACTTATTCCAGATGGACAGACTTATCTCTTGCTGGATTCCTGCTTTTGATTGACTCCACTTCTCATAGTGCTATGTGTGCATGGAACAATAGAAGTTTGTATAGTGTAGATCTATAGAGAAATCTGTGTGTACTGGGCTTGTCTGCTCTTCCTTTTTCTCCTGACCTCTGCAGTCTCTGCAAGCACCTCTTGTGTAGAGAAATGGTGTAAAAATCCACTGCAACAACAAGGAAAGATTGCTTAGAAATTGCACACAAAGAGTTCTGTGATCATTTCAAACCTGAACCAGTTTTTGTGCCTGTTCACCAGAGTAGGATGGGGAGGCAGGAAAGAGGGAGGAAGGACCTGTAGAAGGGTCTTTCTCACAGGTCAACAAGGTCTGTTCATGGGCAGGTGGTGTTGCTGTGGCAGAGGAGCCAAGTGAGATCTTACACATCCCATACTTGTCAAATAGCAGCAGGATATGTGTGGGTGTGAGGAATGATCAAGAATTTTCCACTGACCACCAGAAATGTCTGTTCCTCAGAGACAGAAAAAAAAAACCCCTTGTTACAGGCAAGTTGAGTTGAGTGTCTAAAGCAAAGCACAAGGAATAATTTTTCATAATTGTCTAGTACAGCAAACAAACTTACTTTTAAGTATTTGAATTGTACCTGCTATTATTTAGATAAGGTTTAGGTTTTTTAAGTAACCTCCTAGTAGCCATTCTATTCTTTCCATGCTTCTCCACTGAATACCAACTATGTTTGATATAGAACTGGTAATGCAGATTGTACATTAATATGGACTGTGAGATGAATGAATATGGACATAATTGATTCCTACCCTGAAATGGAGCTATTAATTACCTAAAACAATAATGCCATAATAGCATTTTCTGTGTGTATATATTTTGGAGGGGGAAAAATGAAGAAGAGAGATAAAGATATGGTTATTGCCTTGACATTTTGGTAATGAGATTTTATGCTGAGCTGGAGTGCAGGAAAAGCACAGCAAGGGAAACTAATAGAAAATAGTAAGGGAAAGAGCAGAGGTTGGAAGGTACAAAGGGCATCTTTGAGGAGTCACACAATTATGCTCATCTCCTCTGTTGAGCTTCCCCTGCTTGCCTGTCTGTTCCTAACATTAGCTCTGAGGTGGAGGGAGAGCATTGCTGCAGTGATTAAAATATTTAGCAGTTAGAAGTTATCTCCATAAACAGAAAAGCATGTATCACTGTGGACTACCTAACAATATTGTTGTTTATTAATAAACATTGCATGGGAGTAGATAATAAAAGTGGCAGCTGATCCTGCTCCTTTTTAGCTGGTCAGTGTCATACATGTTTCATATCATTCTTTCTTATCAGTTGTTGCTTCGTTTCCTCTTTTCTGTGTCTTCATATTTGGTTTTGTTAAGGCTAGCTGAGGGGGCAAGGGCTTCTTTTTTTCCCCTGTAGCTGAAGAGTTTTCTTCACAATCATACAGCTATAAAATTAAGATTAAATAGTTATAATTTATCCTGGGAAAAGGTCAGCTTCTCTATATTCCCTAGAAACATAATACTTTGTTTTGTAAAACAAAACACTTTTTCAAACATAGTTTTGCAGGACTGTTGTACATATTTTCTATGAACCGGTTCTGAAAAAATACTCATGTACTTGTGGCAGCAAATGTAATTACTGTTAATATGTTCAGTAATATTTAGTTGGGTTATCTTAGGTACTTCTCTGTTGCCTGATTTTTTTGCTCTAATTATTTTATTTTTTCCATGAATAATGAACATTACAAATTCTAAAGGAAAGGAGTTGTTGAAAAGAATCATAAAGAAACATTTTATTAGAATAGCTGTTGATTGTCTGTTCATTGGATTCATTAGTGTTGTATGAAAGTAACAACTGAGAAAGAAGTAAGTGAAAAAACCCCTATAATCCAAAAAAGTTAATTATTTCCTCACCAGGACTATGTACAGTGGCTTAGTCTTGGTTACTTTTACATGTAGAGCTCATTTTGTACTTGAAATATTAAATTTCCTCAGTAAGTTCTTCATAGCTGAGTTTTAGATCTGGTTATAAAATTTCATGCTTTGTGTAAATTAAAAGGAAAAACTGTCTTAATAATGGGACTGAAATGAAGCTAACCACTGTAGTTGATGTGCTAATATGCTGGGGGAAAAAAAAAGGGGGGGAATTAATTTGTCACTATAATAAATTGTTAATTTGAAAGCAAGAGAGATTATACCAGTTCCATAATTAATTGTAAATGTTTCACCCCAAGGACTTTGTTTAGCTCAGGAACTGATTGAACAGGAAAGATGGAATAACTTCAAGTAAATCAGTTCTTAAAACATCTTCTGCCCAAACCTCTCCTCTCCTTTTGTGCCCCAAGCCATGTTCCATCAGTAATTAACATCTTCAGAAGAAGAAGGTGTAATCTTGATTTATTTTGTAAGGTTTGAATTTGTGTGTTGATACTGATGCTGGGCTCTGATGTGGGACTTCCCACAATCCATGAGTCAGAGAGTTTGCTTATTGAATTCCAGATTCACATCCAGCTTCAGCCCTTATTGAGAAATGGTTCACAGGAAATATCATAGTCAATCTGGAGTCTAAACTTCAGGCTAATTTTGGTCACTGTGAGAAAGCTGCCTTCTTCACTGTAGCTCCTACAGGTGATCTGATTTACATATATACATATTTATATATATTTACTTAAGTTTTCATGATTTTCATTATTTTTTACATGAGAAGGAGGGGAGGGGTGAAGTTATACCCTCATTTGTCTCAGTGCATTGGACCACAGGAATTTGGTACCTTTTACATGAAGCTGGATAAACTGTGAAAAAGCCAAAAAACCTAATAAGTTTAAACAGGGTCGCGTGAGGATGTGACATAGTATTTTTTATTTATGTAAAATGTATTTATTTATTTATTTAAAATAAGCTCAATATTCTCACTTTTCTTTGTCAGTATTTGTTACATGCTTTTCCTGCTTTAATTATAGAGCTAGAGACACTTGAAGAAATTAATTCCTTGTAGTCCCCTCTGTCCTTAGTCATCTGCATTAATATTCATCTTGGAAGAAAAGACACACTAACACAAGGAAGGTGTGTTTCTCAGAATGGGAAATTGTCACTGTCACCGCAGCAAGGGTGGAAAAGAGACCTTCACACTGAAACTATGTTTTATAAGATTACTTGAAAAAGTCTCTAAGTATCTCTACATCATTATTTCAGAGAGACTGTTGCTTCATTCCCATCAAAGTTGTGCTTCTGCCCTGATAAATCCCTAAAATCATCCTGTTATTCTGGAAATTAGGTGAGAGCACTGGCAAATAACAGCAAATGGCTGAAAACAGCTTTCCCTGCAGGGAGCTGGGCTAGAGGTCCTGAGGTTGTAGATAAAAGTTTGTTTCTATCTTTAGGATTGAGGAAGCAAATGGATCCTTAAGGGAAGTATTTTCTTGCATGTACTTTTGAGAATATTAAGCAAAAAATAAAATCCTAACTCATTTTAACGGCACATCTAAAAACCTAGGTGTCAAAGACCAATAAGTATAAAGTGGCAATGGGCTGCTAACTCAGCTTTTATTTAAGGGATCAGAAGTTCAGATAGGAAAACATTAGTTTATTGGATCTATTTTACAGCATAGTACTGTGGTAGTGATTAAATGAACATTACAGAGCAGTTTTCCAAATTATTTAAGGACAAAGGCTAAATCAGTTTATGTTGGCTTCATTATCTCACTAGGCAACATAGATCCTTCATTTCTAAGTTTTCGACACTGTCAAAAGTAATGCACATAAACTCCTTTTGCTAGGTTTTTTGTGCTGTCATGGAAACAACAATTTTTTTTAGTATAAATAAAATCTTTGTAAAATCATATTTATAAGAGATGTAATTTGGGACCAAATTTACCATGGTCATGTACCCTTTTTCTGTTGTACTTATATCATCATTTTGAGCAAAGAGGAAGGCAGAGGTTTGAAAAAGAAGGTTCAGACTTTAAAGAATTGTGTTCCCTTTGTGAGATTGAAATGCAAAATAAGCCAAGAACTACAAATTCTTCTTCTCTGAGGGCTTTTTTTGTCTGAGTATCAGTGTTCTGCAATTCAATATCCACAGAATTTTCCTGTCATTTCCTTCCCTTTAGGAGGATGCCCTTTTTGCTTCATTTTATAGGTCACAATTCTAAAAGCAGGTAAATTTTTTGATATATGGTTTCATGTCTCTAGTTAGTGGCACTTTCTACAGATAATAATGTTATTTCAATAGTGCTTATACAGAACAGCTCTTAGCTTCATTAGTGTGTCCTTTTAATCCAGAGGCAGCTTGGTGACTCTGTGGTCATTTTCCTCCTTGTCCTTTTTCTTATGACTTCAGTTTTCCTGCATGCTTATACAGCAGAGATGGCAAAATTAGAGCTAATTAATGTGCTTAAGATTATAAAGGAAGCTTTTCAGATTAAAGTGAAGAAAATGTGTTTCAGTGGCATCAAATTGATCACTTTATTATCTGATTTAGTGCTTTTGTAGGTGCATTCTAAGAACAGAACTTGTTCAGATGTAAAGAGGCCTCAGACAGTGTTCAGTCACCATTAATAAAGTTTGAATGCTGCTTAAGTGCTCACATGCAGCTCACCTGTACAAGTGTTGGACTGAATCTAGGACCAGAAGCCCATTGAGGGGAAAAAACTGCATTCATAATTATTTTTAAAATTTCCTGTTACGTTGTATTATTCCATGTTAACTGTTGTAGCACATTTCATAATTGTTCCTTCCAATATTACCTGCTCCTGGCAAGGAGCCTTTCAACCTCCTTCCTCTTACCCATTTATGGTGTTGACATCTTCCTGTGTTTACCACTTCTCCTTAGGACCAGAGGAAGAGCATTAAAAAACGTGATCACAATATTTTTGCAGGTACTTGAGCTCACAGGTCTGATTTGCCTCTTCAGTGCCTTCATCTGCTCGAATATGTATGTAGTTGCCAAAAAGAGAGAAGTGCACACACACAAAAACAAAGCAGAGACCTCCAAAGGAGGCTTAGTTTTTTTCAACTTGGTGATGCCAAAAGTATTTATGCTTTAAATGCCCTTTGAACAAGTGAAACACAGCTGTGGGGAGCCTTGGTGTGTTTTTGAGGGAATACTACAAATGGAGCATAATGAAAAGCCTGCTTCCTCCAAAAAGGGGTTTTCTGCTTAGAACATGAAGTATTTTAAGATGACAACACTTATTTTAATTTCATTTGATGAAGGAATATGAGCTTGCTTTCTTTTTCATGTGTCCCTCCTCACACTGAACCAAAGTTGTCATGACACTTCTAATCCTAGCTACTCTCAGACCAAGCTTGGTTTTGGGGTTGGGAGCTACTTTACTGTGTACTAAATTCCAAGTTTTATGTTGCATTTGTTCTCAAAATGAAGGCAAAATTATAGTAATTTCTTTAAAATATCCAGTATAAAGTATAAATAAAACAGTGATAACTGATCATAAAAACAGTGATAACTTCTTGCAGGAGAAGGTTCCCCATTTGATTCAGGTATTGCTCAGTCATGTGCCAGGATACCGTTGTTAGACGTCATACAAGTACAGAACTACAGTGATAAAAATGTTTTTTATTGCCATAAATGCTAAAAAAAAAAAAGTGCCGTCTATTAGATATTGTAACATATATCCAGGAAGATTCATATTCTGACAGCACCATGGTATTTCTCTGCTTTTATCTTCTTTTGCCCAGGGGAGAGTGAAATAGATACACATTAAGCAATTTTGATGGCATCTCCTTCCATTTTGGAGACAGGATATCGTGTGCAGAGGGTCATGGATCAAAGTTAGAATCTTCTTCAGTAGAATGAATTTTCTATGATGTTTACCAAGAAGATTTTCACTTTTGCAGGATCCTGTGAAATGCCTGCTTTGGAATTATAACTCACACAGAGGACATTTTCACATGTACCGAGATATATTCCTGATCTCTTAGGAAAAGCTGACAGTGTATAGGATAAGATATGGTAGATGAAACAAATAGAAATAAATTTGTGGTGCATGCACATATGTATACACCAACTCTGTGTTGTGGGACAAGAGGAAAATAAGCTCATTTTGTTTAGTTTTCAGATAGCTGTATTTGTAGCCTATGTCACAAGCATCAGACACTGCAGTAACGAAGGTTTTTAATATGTTTGCAGTATGCCAGTGCAGAAAATGAACTTGAATTTCCCATGATTGCTTAGAGCTCTTGTCTCTCACACTGAGCTTTAATTCATATCTGTCTCTCATGAACATTAACACATAACTATAGAAGTGCCTTCCTTTACCTTCTCTGAATTTCTGGTTGATTGCAGATGAGATTTGACTTTGGATTTTTTACCTTTTTTACATTTTTTAAATAATTCACTTGACTACTCTAGACAAATTTCTTAGCGAGCACATGAGAAGTGCTATGAAAAGAGGGGATACTAAGGCACTGCCTACCTAAGTGACAAAATGCATCACAACATCCCTAACTACTCTTGCTGTGACAGCCAGATGGTCTCTTACTCAGAAGGGGGCCATTAACCAGCAAGACTGAAAGAAACATAGGAGAGGAATACTCAGGGAAAGCACTTAAATATCCACCAAGGGCTCTGCTGGTGCATTTCTGCTCTGCCTCTGAAATGTTTTTCCTCATCCTGCTGGTGCTTTGAGGATGGAGATCAAACGAGGCATTGGCAGATGAGAAAAAGTGGTGACTCCAGGCAGAGATCTGGGCCTGACAAGGACATAAGTGCCCATCCCTAGAGGAGAAGTGCATATATGAAGCACAGAGAGAGAGCAATGTGGCCCTAAAAGCAGCTGTGGAAATGCAGTCAGGTGCAGGTATTTAGCAGTGTCTAAGCAGTTGTGTTTAAGTGCATGGCACTGTGAAGTAGTTAGGTTCCGTTCTTGCTCACAGATGTGAAGTTCCTGGCTGGGGCATGTGGGAAAAGCTTTACTCATTCCTGTCCCTGACTTAGCTTTGGAAATGGCTCAACAAGTCACCTAACATTTGACACAGCTCTACTGTGTTGTGCCAGCCTGTGTGTCTCAGGTAAACTGGGCTTTAATGGGACTTCTCATGGGCCATAATTATGTTCACACATTCAGAATTTCACTTAGATTTTCATGACAGATGTGTATCTCTCCTACTTGCTGCATAATAGAGCAAAAAAATTATCTATATCGCTATAACACTTCTTCTATTTGCTTTTCTTCCTTTTTATTTATTTTTATTCTTCTGTGTGGATAAGCTTTGTATACATGGGGGACTCTAAGAATGACCACAGAGGACTTCTAGGATACTTGCTTCCAGCTGAAAATACAGCTTTATAGCCAACTTGTTTTTCCTATCAATCAGTCTGGAGAGAATAGTGCTCTATCTTGTTGATCATCCTTGTGTAAATCTCGTGTATCACTTCAAGGATTGTCTGGATATTGGTTCTGTCAGTTTGCTTCTATCACCATTGAAAAGCAAAGACCATGTGCCCATAATATTAATAGTCAGAATAGGAGAGATATGTCACTGTTCTGGTTCAGGTTAGTAAAAAAGATGATTGAAAGAATGCTACAAAAATGCAGTGCTTAAAGGTAAAAAACTGTTTGACAGTACCTGTGGGGAAAAAGGAATGTGTTGCTATAAAATTTATTACGCTCTGTAATGTGTCTTTCATAATTTACATCGAGGTACCTGTACCAGTAATCTCTTATACATATGACTTATTTTCTCACATAAATAATTTCATCAGCTGAGTAATCACATAGACTTTAGAGGAATTGTTACCATGAGTCAAATTATGGCTGTTTATCTATCTAAACTAAAAACAGAACAAGGCAATTACAATTATGGGTTTGGCTTGTTTTGCGTTAAAAAATAAAGTTGTAATATGGGCTTAAATTAAATGGCATCAATACTTTTTATAAAAGTTCAAAAGGCTTTTATTTTTCTATATAGCTCATTTTGCTAAGGCTATAGTTGCTTTCACACACTTAAAATGCAGAACTAATTGTATTTTTAACAAAGTGCATTATATTTTTCCTTTTCTGGAATGTGCAAATCCTCTTAAAGTCCTTCCAGTCCTTTTACTTTTCTCCATCAAAATTTTCCAATTTATGTTTAAAATATGATAGCAGGGATCTAATTAAAGCCTCTTAGTTTAAAAAGCCAAAAGAAATGGGTAACTGTTCCACAACGAAAATTTGAGAAACAGTTCTTAGCAACTTAATCCCTATAAATTATTGAACTGTACAGAATGTCTCAAATTACACTGTGCATGTTAAATGCTTCTACTTTTCTCGGTTTTTATCATTGCAACATTTGCCTCTTCTGCAATTCCTCTGTATTTTCTTTCTGATAACAAACAAGAAGTGTTTTAGAATATGCATACTGGATGACTAGAAAGTTTTATCTTTTTCTGTAATAGAACACATATTGGCTTCTCGTGCTATTTTTTTACTGATAAAGTTGTTTTCAATCTGTTAGGATCTGTCCCATTTTAGAGATGATCCCATGTCCCAACTGCAGTTGTGTTTCAGCTGTGCCTGAGCCTGTAATTTTTGTATGTTTGTACCTCCAGTGTCTGTGGGATAGGTATTGCTTGGACTCTTTGGATCCAGATGCAATTTCTCTGTGAAACCAGCTTTTAAACCAGCATCAAACAATGATGAAAAACGTATGGATTTTCTCTCTTTATAGAGCTGGAATATATTTTAGCCTGTATCAGTTTGTGCTGAGTTGTTATGTTTCTGTTAGCTTAACCATTAGCTGCTAGAGAATTGTGGTAATACAGAGAGTACTTTGTATTCCCCTTGAACATCAGTTTTTAATAACCTTCAGTGACATATATGAAGGATTTCAGATTGAAGGTCTGCAAACAGATATCTAGCCAGAAGGGTTTTTTTGGAATGATGAATCGGAACTGTGTTGCATGGTTGATGTTAAGACACACATGGCTTATAAAAATCTTTAAATTATGGTCTGGGTTCATGTAGCTGACTGGCTGAACTACTCTCAGAAGCAATAGCTGAATTTCCCAAAATTTAGAACTACTTTAGTAGGAAAAATTAAAGCCATTCTGAGAAAAAGAAAAGGCTGCTGTTTTGATCCATGCCCTTTATAAGACTCAGTGAGTCCTTGTGCAGACCTTCTGGGCTTGCAATGCCATTGGACCTTTAGTAAGAGTGATCTATTTTGTTCATCTCCTGTGAAGCACAGAAGCTAAAATGGCCACTGGGCTTTGCAATTTGGTGACAGAATGTTCTCAATATGTTTAGAACTAATTTTGTGTTTTGCACACGTGTTTTTGAGAGCTTGTTTTTCATATGGAGCTTCAAGCCTGCAGCCAGTTAGAACTCCATTAAACTGCTCCTGATTCTTGAACTTCTATTACAAGAAAAAAATGCTTTCAGCCTGTGTGCTTGGAGAGGAGCTGAATGCTAAGTTTATGTGCAAGTCAGAAATGGGGGCTATCTCACTTGAACCTCTGCCACTGTTGTTCTCTGCAGATATGTGAAATGACAGGAGAGGCACCACCACGAAGCTGAAGAGCAAAAAGAGCTGATGGCTTTAGCAATATTTTGTCACTGGAACGGTGACCTTTGTTAATAATGCCTGTGATAGGAAAATGAAATACTTTGTTTCAGTAATGCCAGTCTAATGCTTGGCAAAAATTGCTTTTAAGGCAGACAGCAAAGAAGAAAAGAGAGCAGCACTGTTATATTCTGTAGTGTATGAAGTTGAACATTTTCCCTGATAGGCAGTCAGACTAAATCTTGCGTTTACTAACAGATGCAAAAGGAGTTGAAACCACATTTCGATATCACTAATACAATAAACAACACACTGCCAGCATAATCAGGGCTGGATTTTCAAGGCACTCAACTTATATTTAAATTCCTGAATGGATGGGCAAGTTTCAGAGGCACTCAGCATCCTGCAGCCCCTATGGTGGAAAATCTGAGCAACTTACAGATGCCAAGCAATTCAGAGGGTCTGGCTATAAAATATTCCTTTGCTATTCTTTGGGGGAAAAAAAAAAAAAAAGAGGTAAAGGTGAACTAAGCCTTCTGTTTTCAGTTTGGAGACATAAATTCAATCTATTTTTTTAATAGTTGCTAAACTTTAAAAACAATGACACCCACACTTAATATCAGAAAACAAACAATGAGAATGGGCCAAATTAAGTAGATTAACTTTAATCAGTATTTTAATAATTTGGATTACTGTTTGGAGAGGAAGCTTTTTTTATGGAAAATGGCTGGTCTTAAGAAAACTGTTGTTATGGCTTTAGTTTTTCTGTTTGCTTGCTTTTAAGAAATAGCAGTCTAAATTTATTTGTTCACACTACCAAATAGCCCTCTGAATCAGGCACCCTGTTCTGCAATTTCTGTTCTCTACTTCAAAACTTCAAGCTCTTCCTCAAAGCCTACATTCTTCAGCCTCTTTCTGAGAGTGATTTCCATCCTAATTGAATATTCTTTTATTTTATACTGGTGTAAAGGAAGTGTAACTGTACTACAATCTATGGAAAAACTGAGGTATAAAATTGAGTATGGATGAGAAGGGAAAGGTTATTTAAAATAGAACCTTTATATGATTCCTTTACAAGTTTTATTTAATCAATTTTCCTTTCGCTGAGTGCAGTCAACCCATAGTAATGCACACTGGGAAGACACTTGTGCCCCACAAGTGTATTTTTCTTCACTCTTATCTGTTCACTGCCTTACTAAAGTGGTAACTTTGGTTAATCATGATTCTTAATAGGTATATTTTTAAAGAGGAAGTAAATATGAATTTGCATATTTTTATATGAGCTAACAAAGGAGCATACACTGAAATTATGACAGATACCATTTTATCATCTGTATTGTTTTTCCAAAGCTCTCTTTAGTAGCAGACATGATACTAAGGCAGACTAAAGAAAGGTCCATCGTCAAACTGGCATTCCTTTTTCCTCTGCAAATTAAAGGATCGAATTAATGACTGTTTGTTTGAACTTCTCATGTCACATTTACAGTTTGAAATCTTTCTTCATATTAATAAGGCTTGGGATAAATCAGATGCTGCCTGTAAAGTCTGCAAGAGGTTAAAATTAAGAACTGAACTTTTTGTTCTGCTTGGAAAAATAATTTAAATGTGTAGATGGAGTAACTGTAAATCTGTGACAAAGCTTCATTAATCCCTGATGTTCACTGTTGTGGAGAGATTCTGGCCTTGGAGAAGGCAGTTGCAAAGGCATCAAAATCAGCAAGGCAATTATTTTCCATCTTTTGGAGGGCTTGTCAACAGCCTTCAATCTTGAGTGGGTTCACTAACAGGGTAGCTCCTGAATGGCTGCATGTAGGAGATGCTGAGGTGTTTAAAACAAACACCACAGCTGGGAGAAGTCTCTGACTCCAGCTCTTAATCCATAACAACAAGGAAATTGTGATACCGTGGTGTAGATTCAGGCTTCTTATGTTTGGTTCTTTAACTTCAAAGGTGATGACAACCACTTTGATTCAAAGCCCATGTCCGGGCCCAATATTTAAGTTTTCTTCTTCAATTTCCAAATAGAATTCAGCTTAAAAAAACAAAAAGGCAGATAAAGAATGACATCTTCAGTGGTCAATTTAATACTATCACTATAAACAAAATCTAGTTCATAAAAGGAAAGGCAGGTAGAGGCAACCACTCAGCAGTAATGAATCTGAATTTCTGTATTTCCATGATAATTTGAGACATTTTTTTACTTTGAAATAAAGAGTTTCTAGGTGGAATGTACATTATTGTTCATTAAGAATACCATTATTCTGCTTTCTTGCAACTGCCTTGCAGTGCAGGTAGGAGAATAGGCTGAGTTAAAGCCAGGTAGTTTGGGAACTTAAGAAAAAAATATGTGGTGGCTTGTTTTGGTTTTAGGTTTTGGGTTTTTTTCCCAGAGTCGATATTATAACCACTTTTCAGAAGGATAATAGGAATATAAATCAAAGCATAAATTTGGAAGTAAGAAAACGAACTAAGAATAAAATAACCCTTAAAATGCAAGATCCATAAATTGCTTATAGTTATTTCATTTTAAGCCTACAGTCTACAGGCTGACTTCAGAAAGATGCATGGGTTTAGACACCTATAAAATATACATTATTAGCTTTTCTCAATGATTAAGGAAATGAATCATTTTAAAAAGGCCATTTCTGCTAGACAGAATGTGGTTTTATTTTGTGTTCTCAGTACAAGCCTGTGGTCAAACTCACTGAAGTATTAATGCTGTCTTTATTTACTTTTATTGAATACTTTACTATTTTCTTTAGCATGGGGCTGATTTCTGTACTTTAACAGCCTCTATCTCTTAAAATCTTAGGACAGAAGATACAAAGTGTTCCCTGAAGCTTGACTCATTTCAGATGTAGTTATGATGGCAAGCCAAGTCAATATAAAACTAATTATTCAGTGGAGTAGCCCCAATGCTTTTAGTTTAAAAGTGTCATCTTTTGAAATAGATCTGAAAAAGTGTAAAACTGATCAAGTGCTTCAACTATTTATTTTTAAAAGAAATGCATTTTCATAAGACAAACAAATGAAGGCGTGTCAGCCGTATCACCCATCCTTAGGAGGAGACTCTAAGACAATTTCCTCCTGCCTCCTCCAAATGTGGTAGAAGCTTGCTTTCTAATCATTGGTAAATGTCTCTGTCAGGTTTCAGCCAGTAGTTGGTGTTTTCTTTGGGGCTTTTTGGATGGGGGTTTTTGTTTGTTTTTTAGGTTTTTTTGGGGGAGGGATTTTTTGGATGCTTGTTTCCTTGCTTTTGCTTAGAAGGAATGTCTTGGGAAAGGAATCCCAGAGGGAGGTGATTGTCCAGAAGAACAAAGATAAGTATAGTCACTGTGGTTTATTTTTTTGTCATCTCTCAAGAGCAGAAATGTGTAGAGATTAAAGTTAGATTACAAAAATATTTCCTTTAGTAAAGCAATATTTTTATGAAATAGCAAATATTTTTATGAAAAAGCAAAGATTTTTATGAGCTTTAGGTTCTGGTGTGTAAGAATGAGTTTTATAAATTAACAACTGATCTCTGTACTGAAAAGCTCAAAGGCTAAGAGTGGGAGCACAGAAAGAACTTGCTATGCCACCAGAAGGAAGAAATGGAGCAAACAGCCTGATAAATTGGTGGTGATTGATGAACTAGGAGCTAGGAGGAAGGAAAGTAAAAATAAGCACAAACCTACCTGAGGATCTCCATGAACTAGTCCTGTGGGTGTTTAACCTGCAACAATATACTAAATAGTACAACTCCACACTTTTACCTTCCTCAACTTCAGATCAGTTAAGGTAGTCTTCAGTCTATCACCTTTCTTTGCTGTTTAATAATCTTTAACTTCCATATTTTGCTTTATATACCAGTCCTTGGGGAGACATCTGTGCTTTTAGGGACTGTTCTGAATACTCACTCTAGTCCAAAGCTAAAATCTTTAGTTAAACGTCATGTTAAAAAATGGCCTCTGACTTCTTGTGTTTGATTGATTGTTGGTTTTTGTTTGTTGTCATTTTTTGGAGAGGGGGAGGGAGCAGGGTTGAATTGGGGTAGCTTCCTCTCTCACATGTGTGTATTGCAAGTCTGTTTTTTTACCATATCTTAGTGATCCACAAATTTCTATGCTGCTAGGGGAGAAAATTAGGTTAAGATATGTTCACCTGTAAAACAGCTGTGGTGACTCCAAGAGGCTGGTCCATGAAAAGACATGGACAGCGAATCTAGAGGTATTGGATGAAAGCATTTTTTCAGTCTTCCATTTGGAAGAATGCAGAGCAGTTTGTAAAACCTCATATTGGTTTGCACATATTGTAGGCAGACAGTGTTCGGGAAAGCTTAACAGGAAGTTGGTGTCCCAGCTCAACTCTTGGGAAACTTTCTAAATCACTTTCTAAATTATTCCAGTATCAGCCATTCCCAGGGCTATAGGTTATGTAATGCCATCTTGTTGGCTTTTGTGGAAAAAACAATCAAATGGAAAGTGTCGTTTGCTCTGTGGTGGTCCAGCAGAAAGACTCACAGTCAGTGAATCTGAAGTCCGTACTGCAGGTACTCCTGGTGGAGCAGAAAGTTAACAGGAAAGCAAGCTCTAGTTCAAGACAGTTCTCTTCAACATTTTGAGAAAGGAGCCATGGCCTCTGGGTGCCTCGTCACAGAGCAGTCCCAGCTGTAGCACACGTACACCAGGAGCCAGGGAGCTCTCATCTGTGTTTCAAACAGGGGATACCTGAGACGGCCTGGTCCTGTAAGGATCTTTGCTTACATGCAACATTACTGCTGCCTTGGGTGCGGGGGAGGAAGAATTATATAACTTAAAAGATTGCCAATAAAAATGGCGGGAGTTGCCATAACAACAAACTGAGTGGCAGGGCTAAAGGCGGGAAAACTGGGGAGGGCAGAACCATTTTATACAAAATAGGGGGAGCAGTACATAAAATGGGGGAGTAATACAATAAACTTAACAGACACACCACAACACTTGGGTGTTTGCAGCCTTGTCTGACTAGTTGCATATGTGTGGGGCTAAATTTTGAAAATCCAGAATGGTTTGCCTGTATTTCCTTTGTGAAGGAAAGGAATGATCTTCCTTTATCATCTGTATCTTGCAGGTTTTGCCCACACTTTTGAGTGCACAGCTATAGGAAAGAAGCAATGCAGATATTTTTTGATGTAATTTTCCATTAAATGAAAGGAATGCTTTTCCTTTATGATCTGTGTCTTGCAGTTTTTGCCCACACTTGTGGGCCCATATCTATTAGAAAGTAGCAAGGTAGATAATTTTTGATGTAATTTTTCATTAAATTACTTGGGATTTTTTGATTAAAAGCCTTTTTTCTTTCTTGCTTACTGCTGCACATTGGAAAAGCTTGCATGCTGGCACTACTACAGCTGCTTTACTTGCTTTAGATTGTCTTGCATTTAGGCCATTTAAAGGTTTGAGTGTGAACAATAGAAATACTTATGACAAATTGTCAGGCTCTTCCAAAGATTCAGAAGTTCTGGAGTTGCTGCCAATGACAGATGATTTGTCCTTGCTCATCACTTGTCATCTTGGCAGCGTTTTTGTGCTCTCTACTAAATCTCCCTCAGTGTGTAGTTGAATTCTTTAGAAAAAGAAAATTAGTTTCTGTTTCATCTGTGCTCGTGCTCATCAGTTCAATAGCGTCCATGTTTCATTAAGTGGAACACCTTCCTCATGAAGCATGAGTTTGATTTATTTTAATAGGGTGTTAGGAGAGCTGCTGGAGCTTGGCATGAACATATTTCTAAAGTTACAAAGATATTAAGAATGATCTTTTGTATCTGTTGCTGTGGATTTCTGTGACTGTGCATGAATAGCACTGTATACTTGACAGGGCGTATCCTTTGCTGCAACTAATAAATCCTTTGCAAGGATTTATGCAACTAATGGCAATGTTTTCAAATACTCAAGTGTGAACTCTGTGTCTGAGAAGGGGCTGAGTGAGTAGAGAGTTATTTTCTTTTTCAGTTTTTCCACAATTTCATAAGGTCTGTTTCAGAACTGGCATGCTAACTTGCTGCTTTGAATCTTAATAAGGGAGAATTATGTGATATGGGATGATAAATAATTGAATACCAACAGTCTATAGATGAAAAATACTGAATTCAGAAAAGTAGCTTTCTGAAGGAGTTGGTTAATAGGCTGTGCTCTGCTTGTTCTCTGACACTGATTTAGCTGTCTGAGACAGAAGAGGGTCAGTGGCAATGGGCATTAAACTTAAACACGGCTCCCCAGTTCACCCTGGAGTACTGCATGCAAGTGCTCAATGGAGTAGCAGAGATGGCACCTCCAAAGCACAAAGTGCTTTTTTGGGGTGGTGGATCCTTTCAAGTATTTCCCTTTTAGTAAATAAATATGGTCTGAACTGCAGAACAGTCAATACAGAATTAATAAATTCTGCTTCCTTTAGCTACTAGTAGACCCATTCATCACGAATAAGAAAGCACCTTATATTTAGAAGCTCAAAGGCAGCTGTCTTGGGTTAGACTAAAGTGTCTAACTCCAAAGGTGGCTTGAATGCCTAAAGGAGCAGTAAGAACAAGGTAGGGATAGATGATATTTTCTCCTAATGGTCTCTTGGCTAGCAGCTCTGCTTAGCTCCAGAGAGATTTTTGCATTGACCTATAGCTTTGTATGTTGATTAACCCACAGCTTGTATGATTTCCCCTAGGGGACATGCAAAATGAGAATTTGTCGAATAGGTGCATGGTTTTCTTTGTTTTAGAAAGTGTCAACTTTCCTCCATTTAATATCTTTGTAGATGTTCATCCCTCATCAGGAATGCACACTCTAGTTTTTCTCAGTTTTAGCTTAAGAGGTGAGCTGCATGAACAATAGGTTCGCCTGCCTTCTGTCTTGTATGGAAATTTCCAATCTGTCCCTTACCTTTTGGGAGGGAATAGCACTGCTTCCTGTCACAGAGCCAGCAGAACCAGTGATAAACCTGAAACTTGCATTGTATTCAAATGCTTGAGGTCTTGAAGCCCCAACCTCCTACACGCCCCAATCAAGTTGTTTTATTGCTTCTAAAATACAGGATTTCAGATTTCTTTTTCATTACTGCCCTTATGCACTTGCAAGCATTATTCTCTACATTCATTTTTCCCTGGCACAGAGCACAAGTTCATGTTGATATGCATGCAGATATGAATTTCAACCAGAAAAAGATCATCACTCAGATAAAAATACTTGTTTTACAATTCTGGGCATATTAGGCATAGAAACCTGCTGCAAAACTGCCTTTAATACTTCTGCTGTTTGTGTTTTTATGGTTATGGTCAATTTTAAGCAGACCTAGCCGTGCTCTGTTTGGTTTTTTTTCACTTCACTGTTATTTGTTATCATCCCTTCTATGTGAAAATGCAACAGCTTTTTAAAGTAAAGAGAAAGGCAAATGCAGGAGATAGACAAGGGCATTCTGGAACATTGTGTCATGGCTGCAAAGGCCTGCTGTGTGCAAGTAATGACTGCTGTACTGATGAATAATTGGATCTAAGTTGTGTTACTGCTGACTTTAGACAGTTTGGGAGTTTTTAAAACTGATTTATTATAGTCTTCTACTTGCAGACTAGTGCTTAATAGCTGCTGATGGAGATCATCTTCTGATAGTAAGGTTATGCATATGATTACTCTTAGAATTTGAAGAAAACTTCAGGATTGAGCAACTTTTTCCCTCAGGCATCAAAACTGAAGGTGTGCATAGCATTGTATTTATTTATATTTGTAAAACAGTGGATGTGCCAGTGCATTTATCTACACTGAAAAACATAAGGAGCACAATAATTGGAAAATATGGGAAGGTTATTAATCATGATAAAATTATAGTGTCCTACACTTCCAACAGACACAGTCAGAATGTACACTGCCAACTTTAAGGTCAAAAAAAGGACAATAAATGCCATACTGGCAGAAGAGAAGTTAAGGAAGAGACTGAGATGCAGCATTTTGGTGCTGCTGAAATGAACAGCTCTTTTGAGAGAGATGAGGCTGAAGGACCCAGGAATAAAAATAAGGCCTTGAAATCTCAGCCTAATGCTGAGTCCCAGTTCAGATGTAAAAGCTATCTTAAAAATCTAGCAACTTTCCCAGGGCATTATCAGTCATCTTTTTAAGTGACTGTCAATGCCAGAACAAGCTTTGGGTAGATGGGTAAGGAAAATGGCAAAAAGCAGCTTCTAGCAGACTGAAAGGTAAAGTGAATTTTTAAATCAGGGGCTATTTGCAGCCCATCTAAACTTAGAATATGTTAGTTTGAGTGCACTACAAGTTCCAATCTGACATATGCTTTTTGAAGATGTTTTTAGTATTAAGTAGATTCATGAATGCATAAACTTTAATGGTTAAAACATGATCTTTCTGCTGAGGAGTTTCAACTGTAACTAAAAAATGGGTTAATTTCCTCTTGTTATTTGAAAATTGTGAATAAATCTGTCACAGGTACTCTGAGCTGTTTGAAATAATGTGAGTGACTTGTGAGACCGGTCAGCCTCTAGTAGTGACTGGCTTAAGTGGTCTGTGAGCGTTGCATAACAAAACCAGTGACACTTAGGACCATATGCAGTTGAAAATACATTCTCTGATTGAAATCTGAGAATTTGGGCAAAGTAGGTACTCAAAAGCAAATATTTATTAAGAAACTAAATGAACTGATACAAAAATGGGAGATACAATACGTGAAAATCTGATCAGCTGAAGCTTCAGGCACAAAGAAGTTATCTGGCTCACTTGTAACACATTAATAAAAAGTTAACGGAAAATTTGAATTTTCATTCTGCCGTTTCCCTAAATCTGAATTTTTGGTTGTCTGCCATTTGGAAGCAGAGAAAAAGCTTAGGAGCCCTTTGTGAAATACAGTTATTGCCATTTTCCTACCACCACTGGGAGCCTTGACCCAAGGCCACAGGAACCTTAGGAGACCTCATCTTGGGCAGAGCAGTTACAGCAGGGCAGACGTTCCCAGAAGGACATTCCAGAGCCAAAAGTTAGGAAGGACAAGGTTGCTAGGAACCTGACAAAAAATCAGAAAACATGCTGGCTGTGCTGCCTTTTTTCTTTTTTTTTTGTATTTAATTCTGCTTGCTTTCAGCAGAACTGTATGTAGATTGACTAGCAGAATTGTTCCTGCTTTAGTAAGGCTTTGATTTGTTCTGTTTTATGGAAAAATTAAATGACAGCTTATGTTGTAAATGGGATAAACTTTCTATGCTTTGGAAGTTTATGTAAGGAGAAAATGCTCCATTGAGAATTTTGTTACTACTCTGTCCTCTGTTGACCTTTTTTGGTTCCTGGGTGAGTTTGTATTCCAACTGGTTTGTTATGAGCAATCTGATCAGGACAGCCATGTTGCAGTTCAAGCATCCTGGCTCAGTCTGTTGTGCTGCCTCCTATCACAGTTACTCAGTTTTTGTCCTATTCTTTTATACGTGCTGTGGGAACACCTACAGTGGAGAATGCAAAAAAATGTCAAAGCAGCACACCAAAATATCACGCTGATTTTACCTATTGAACTGCACATAAATTAAGGACTCTGATTCCTGCTAATGCTATTTGAGTTTTCCAGAAAACTCAAATTTTCCATTAGCAGCTATGGCTGCTAATCCCCCTCATTTCTGGTGGGTGCTGTGAGAGTTTCAAGTAAAGAATCAGTCGTACACTGCTGCTCCTGCTTTCCCCTCACCCAGGTCTCTCCAGATCAGAATTTCCAATCTTGCCTCAGCATTCTGCTAAACAAGCAGTGACCCTAGTTCTAATAGCCTTTGAATTAATAATGAGGTTTATCAGTGTGAGCTTTTTCGATGCTCTTAAGATTTGTGGCTAGTTAAATTGTCCTCCTTTGGACATGGCACAGTATAAATTGCTACCATCCTTGGCAAGTGCTGTTTCTGTTGGTTGTCATTAAAAGCCAATGGTCCAAATAATAAGAGGCCAGCACTAGGCATCAAATTGAACACTTAAACACTGTCAAGCCCAAGATTTGTTTCTGTTTTTCTTTGGAGTTTTTTTCTTTTTAATTTTTTAAGGTATATTTAATACAGTTTTAAGTATCCAGTAGTTTTGAGTTGTGAATCAAGATGAGCATGGTAACTATACAAATAAAATGGAATTAATCTGTGTTGAAAACTTTTTGCATGTAAATCCTAATTCAATTTCATGTAGAAAAAAATTAATTTAAGGTGTCCAGCTTTTTCCAGAGTTTGTTTCTGGCCTCCCTTTTGTCAGTGATTTCTTTCCTACCTAATGAAAGAAGAAAAAGTGTATTTTTATCTTCTTCATTTGCACTGTGAAGTGGATTGAAAAGTGACTTGCCACAAAAGTGTAATGGATTCAAGGAGGGACAGGACTGAGTGAAAGATGATTAGAAAGCACATGTTCAGTCCAGCATAAAGGCAGGTCGTGGACAACTTTTCAGCAAAGGAAAGGAGAAGATGTATGAGGGGAGGATGAGAGGCCTTCTGTGCATGGAACCTGAGACAGGCTATAATTTATCATCCCTGTGACAGCCTTCTTTCTCAGGAGAGCCCTTTCCTTCCTGCTCCTTGCACTTCTATGAACTCTAGCATTTGTGATGTCGGTTTTTTTGGTTTGGATTTGTTTTGTTTTTCCTTAATTCAGAGGCTTTCAGGGTAGGTATACACTGGAAAGGCCTTAGAAGCAGGAAATACAGAAATCTTACACAAGTCACTTGTTATTCATTTTCTGCCTTCCTCTCTGTTGCTTCCTCTCAACACACAGTGCTAAAGCAAAAATGTTTTCATTTTTCTCCTCAGTCAACTGAAACATATTCTTTCCTGTGATGCTGGCAATGAAATGTATTTCCAAGTTTAATTGGCAAGTCAAACAATAACACAAATGCTTCTGCAGCATGGTGCTAAAGGTTCAATAGCAAAAGTTCTATCCTCAGTTCAATAGCAAAAGTTCTAGAGAGCATGTGCTTTGAGTTTTGTCATTTGAAGAGAGCATATATTTATTTTTACGTTTTTCTGGCTTTCCCAAGCGAGCTGACTGATAGCTGGTTTGTTCTCTGTTTCAGGTCGTGGAGACTAATTTGGTTGCTTTTGACTGTCACTGGATCATTATAAATGAGGTAATTGTCAAGTGAACATTGTTGTGAACCATGAATCCTGTTTTCAGCCTTATTGACAATATTCATGCTGATTCTCCCTTTGCCAACAGGAAGAAATAGCTATGACAAAGTTCAAGCACAATGAGGGAGTAGATGTTGCATAATAAAAGTAGAATGACAGGTTCTTGGATTTTGCTGGTTCTTCTTGTATGTTTTAAATGGAAGTTCCTCTACGAATAAATAGAAAATAAACTGGAAAAAAACCCTTTATTTCTAAATATCTCAAGAGTTCACAACTGAGCTGACTGTTTTCACAGGATTTTTAAAGCCTTTTTTTAGTATGCAATCTTTTGTGGTGGAGTCCTTGCATTTTGTTAATATTTAATGATTTTTTTTTCTTAATAGAAATAAAAATAATAATCATAATATAAAACCCCCATATTTCCCTTTCCTTTATGAATTCTCCAAATGCTCTCTGATGGTTGATATCTAGACCTGTTGATATTAGTGGGAGGCTCTTTGATAGGCTTCTGGATTAGGTCATATATAAACGTTCATAAAGGAAAAACAGTGTGTTAAATTGAGATTGTGCTTTTACACTGTGAAAGAAGTTCTTCCATGAAAGCCTGTCAGCTAAAATATGACAAGTCAATATGTGAAGTAGTTTTGTGTACAAAGTATTGAACACTGCAGTTCAAGTTTGACAGCATTCAGGTTTTTGAAAAACAATTTAGGTGGAAAATAGCTGGATTCCCTGAGTAGATGACTTTCTCCTAACATGTTAATCATGCAACTCCTGTATATTCTCGGGATAAAAGACTGCATGTAAATTCCATGTCATACTACCTGGATTTACTATCCACTTCTGTACCTATTTATTAGATTTTCATTAGTATGCTGTGCTAAACTGGTGGAGTTTTAGCCAGGTTTTTTTTTGGAGAAAAATATGTCTCTGGAAATGGCTGTGTAAACAAACCAGGTCCAGCATAACCATTAGCTTGGGCCTTGCCTTGCTCCTGACCAGGGCTGTATGTATTTTCCAGCATTGAATGGGGCTTTGCTGGGAGAGAACCCAGCTTTAATCTGCAGGTGGTCATGTGAACAACATACATGTTTTCTTTTTCATGTCTGAATAAATTAGAATTCACTTCAGAGTAAACAATGAGTATTTTAAGAGCATCAACTGAATCTAAAGCTGTCCTCTATAATCAGTAGATGGGACAGCAGTTTCTTAGATAAAGCTCAGATTTTGGCTTGCTGTTCAAGTTAAAGACACTGCCATTGATTTTTTTGTTTCAAATGTTACATGCTTTCTAAAAGATCTAAAGAATGTGCTTGCTTTTCGCTGTTTCAGCTCCTTCACCCTCAAAAATTACAAAACAAGACTGAGGATCCATTCCTAGCATATATGCTTTCTCTTTGCTTTTTATTTAGAAATTAGTGTCTCCATGGGAAAAAAGAAAATCTGCTTTTTAAGCATTGTTATTTGCACATTGCAGCAGCTGAAATGGCAGAGCAATCAAAGTGGTTACCACTCAGCTGCCTTCTCCACTCCAAAACTCTTTCTCTGGGCTGCAGTCCCAGCAACAGGAAAAGCTGAATGATCTGCACAGAGAAATGTACATCATCCCTTCTTAGTTTGATAGTCATGTATATGAAAAGGAAAGCTGTGATTAAATTCATTCCAACAAACTGCTCTAAACCATTGTCATTAAAGTCTCTGCATCTCATTCAGTAATTCCTCTTTTCTCTTTCAGAGAAAGCGAATATGTTCAGTGCTATCCCAGCTTAATCTGCTTCTGGACCTAAATCCATATTAGGTACTTAGGTAGCTTTCTAGCTTTGTTTGTTTAAAAATGCAAATAATTTCAATATTATGTGGATGCAGAAACCATATTAGCAATAAATAAGATCAGTAGATACTACTGCAGCAAGGGTTCTGCTTTGCACAGTTTTTCCTTGTCACTCTGCTCAAATTAGAGGAGAAATCTACATGTTTCCTGAGTGTTTGATGCTGGGTAATTGCTTATTGCCATGTTTTGCCAGTTCAGTAACAAGATTGCAATGCCTCTATTTGGCAGTGCAGGATTTGGAAATGAAGAGATTTGTGGCTCCCTTTCTGTCTGCTGCATAAACCAGCTATCTTTATGTCCCAGTCTGTCTGAGGTGGTCATCCATTACCTGCTGATGGCCACAGTACCTCCATATGACTGGGAGATGATCTCAGAGCTCTGCCCATTTTCTTGCTTCTGTGAATCTTTTGTGACAGCTTAGACATAAGTGCTTGAATGCCTATATTGGCTAAATGACACTGTCAAATAAGTAACTGTAGCACTGCTTCTCTGGCCTCCTAATTTGAAATTCTAAAATTATCTATGATGGTGAAAATGTGTTGTTCCACAAATTGTGCATCTGATTCAAATAATTCCTTGCCTTGAAATGCAAAAAGAAGTTGGAATTGTCTTTCCTTTTCCATCTCTGTGCAATGGAATGCAACCTTCTTACCAATTATAGTAATACAGAAGCAAATACTACCTTCAGTTTTGTAATCAGAAATCTGCTTAGGCTTTGTGAGGTAACATCTGCTATTTTAATTGCTCAGTCTAAATGCTGTAATGCCTGCAAAGAGTTCCTTAATTTTTATTGTCCCATTACTTGCTACCTTATGCAATATAACAAATTTTCTTGAAGTGTGTTTCATAATGTAAGTGTGGGAGGAGGGAGTTTGTTCCTATAAAATGAAAGAATTCATAATTTGCTAAAACATAATGCATTGTATTAGACCGTAGCAAATAATGCAAATCTCTTCTGATCAGTATAGTAAGCTGAGAAAATGCTCTCCAAATAAATGTTCCTGTTTCTTCAGGGCCTTAAAGCAGATGTTACAGTTCTTTATTTAAAATTTGCAGGAGTCATAGATTTGAATGTAGTCATGATCAAATATGTCTTAGCAAAATGTGAGAATGGATTTCTCACACTCTCTCTCCTTCTGTCTATCTGTCTTTCCTTGCTTCATTTCCTCTGCACAATAGTAAATACAGCTTCAAAGTTACAGTATGAAAAATTATATTTCTTTCCTGACTCTTAATTCACAACTGTACAGTAAACTTAGATTTTATTTAGTGGAGCCAAATAAGGGGCATTTGTATGATTTTCATCACTTTGCCTTGCTCTTTTTAAATGCAAAAAAAACTCTCTTTTTTTTTTTCCATTTTAAGTCATGTCTCTCTCAAGCATTTTCCTTTGTTAAAACATTCAGGGTTACCTTACTGTTATCTTGCTATACCTAAGGCTGCCACCAGTTCTTTATTACTATTGTTTACTCAAGGACAGCCCAAAACACTTTCCACTGGCTAGAGTTGGATTATGGAGGTGAAAATATTAATACTACTTTACAAAGGATTGTTTGGATTTCATCTGCTGTGAGGTGGTCAGTTATGACCAGATCTATTAGAATCAGAATGGAATGAGTGCACAGGAAAGCTCATTTGTGTAAGAAGAGAGTGGAAAAAGTTGGCTTGGTTGGAACAAAGACTAAAAGAGGATGTGCTCTCTGTTTATAAACACTTACAGAATGTGAATAAATGCATCATTGTCAAGAGCCAAAGGACAAGGTTGACACAAGAACATATGAGTTCAATTTGTGCCTGACTAAACTGAGGTCAAAAGTTGTTAAAATGTTTCTAATTACCAGAGGCACCAGAGTCTGGAAAAACTCCTGCTTGATAAAAGAATGAAAACAACCTCCAGTCTCTTTTAAAGACTACTTTATGGGAAAAGGTCCAACAGGTTTGCCCAGCAAAGCACAAGAGAGGATTGAAGGACCTACAAGAATGTATTCCAAGGTTGTGTTCTTTTTGATGAAGACTGTTTCCTAGGAGAGGGCTTGTCCTTGCCCCAGGTATTCACCTTGTTCATCATGTTTCAAGCTCAATGCACTCCGCACTCCACCATGAGTAGGAGTGTAGAGCACAACCATGTTTCAGTCTCGAGCAGTTAGATCAGGTCCTATAATCACAGCTCACTTCCAGGAGCTCATTTGTATTCAACATTTTCGTATAGATAATGATTGATAATAGCATTAGAGCTTCACTTGAACCCTTACATTCTCCACTGGGTTGGTGGGTCTGTGTGAAATGAAACCCTCTTTGGATCAGGTGGGCAACCAAGTTGCCAGCTCCTGGCATTAGTGACAGCTTATGCACAGATGGAGAGAACCCTGCGATCTCCAAAATCTTGGATTTTCTTTTCCTCTGTGAAAGCTAAAAACTAGTTTCTCCCTGTCCTGTCAGGTTTTATTCATCCTTTTCTGCAAAGCCTAAAAAACATAAGGGAGATTGATGGGAGCAAGTGATGATGCAGTTCAAAATCAGCTTTTGGAGAAACCTCTTGGAGGTTCATCCAGCCATGCTTTTACCTCTACTTCTCTTTAGAAAGTGCTGAGAAATTTGTGAAGGGCACAAATGTTTTCTGGTGTGGCAACCTAGGCCTTAAGGCAGTGGCAACCTAGAGGCCTTAAGCCACCCTTTCCTCCTCTGCTGACTTTTGGATAAGGAAGGAACACTCTCCTCTCTGAGTGTCAGGATTCTCTGTGATGAAGTCCTGGTATGCACTGAAAAATAGTGTGTGTCCCCTTTATTATAAATACTGGAACCATCTTCTTGGCCCAAAGTAAAGATATTTTCATAAGAAAAGGTATTTTTGCCTTTGTTCAGTGCTTAATACAGGAGCATGTAAATAAATTCTTCCCCGCCGTGTGTCTCACTGCTGGTGCAATTGCTCTGTGGTAAATACTGAGTCTCTGCCTGGGCTGCTTATCTTAAAACAATGGGACAAATATTAGATGTCCAATATGTAGTCTTGATTCCCATTGGAGTCTTGCCTTATATGTCAAGATGATCCTCTTTAGTTCTTGTTTCCTAATCAATCTGTAAACAGTTGTTAATGTAGATCCACTTTTTTTTCCTTATTTATTTGCCTGCTTAGATGAAATGTACATCTGATTTTATCTTTGTTCCATTTCCTGCCAGGCAGTCTCCCCTTAATTCCAAGTTCAGACCAGCAAAAGAAAGGCTTGGAACTATAAATTGAATTTTTGATGAAAAAAGAAAAAAAAAAGGAAAACAAATAAACAAAAAACACACCAAGAAAAAAGAAAAACAACCTCACATAACCTAGCCTAAATTTATTCAGGTGCCAACTCAGTTCAACTTGGCCAACTCTTTAATTTTTTTGACATTCAACACTTGTATAACATTTCATGTGCTGCCCTTATATTGTTACACTGTATCCTCCTTTGAAGTGCAAATGAAAATTGTTTCCTCTCATACAATAGTTGCTTTATATAGTTTTCTTAAGTCAGATCCAAAATTCAAGAATGAGAGATGATATTGGAGAGTCATTATATAAAAGGCTTGTCACTCAGTCAATGCCAATTTTTTAAAAAATGACAAAGAAACACATAGCAAATGACTAATGTTGAATTAGAGGTTGCATGGCATTGCTTTGTTGTCAATCTAAAATCTGGATTTATGGTATAATGAGCATTTAAAATAATAGCTGTCATAATCTGTAGATGTATATACCTCCTTGGCCACCACACAGAAATGGCTTTGGTGTTTCAATTCTGTTATTATTTCCCAGGTGATGTATAATGACATGAGGTAGTAACCCAGAGGTTAAAATGAGAACATTCTATTCAAAATGCACCAAAAAGTGCTGAATACAGAAAACATCAATACACTTTTATGGCAGGAAAGATAAATGCTTGAGGATTTGAAAGTCAAAATCTCTTTTAAAGTAGTACTTGGCAATATAATGTGGCCATCCAGTGTCTGTTTTTACATTATTAGAGCGAGTCTAATAATCTTGGTGTTACAGTTTGGATATACTGTGTAATGAAACCAGGCAAACTTTTTTAAATCCTCTGAGAAAGTATATAATTTAAAATCAAGATTAAAAGTTTCTTGAGCTCTCCTTTATGGTTATATTGAAAGTATCATAAAAAAAAGAAATATATATATATATTGCTAAAACAGCATTATATACATTTTTTTTTTTTTTTTTATGTCACAGCTAGTGAAACGATACAGGCTAAATGAAAAGACAGCATCTTAAGCTGAGATAAGCCATTGTCTGTGGTACATTAAGAATTAATCGACCAGAAATGCAAGATATTACACTGAACACAGCTGATGCTATGTTATTTCTCTTTGCAGAAAAAAACCCTGTATTTCATAAAGAACATTAATAACAGATGAATTCAGAAACTATGATAATCTGTGAAGGCAAATAAAATACTTTTACTGTAGTCAAGAGAATAGAAGTTATAATTTACATCTCACATATATTTCTTTCAAAATTTAAGGCAAATTATCAAATAGCAGTATGTCCAAAGTAGTTCTTTCAAAATAATGAAAGAATATTATATTGGAGCAGGAAAAAAAGGCCAAAATAACTGGGGTGGTTGTTGTAACATTTAAAGAGCTGCTTTTTCAAAAAGCTTGGCTTCATTTCCACAAGAAAGATTCCGTAATTTGAGATCAAGTCTATCCTGGTGTCTCCTGAATTCTTCAATATGATTATGGATCAGGAAGCTATGGCAGAAAAAGATGATGGCATTTCATTACAGGTATTAACAATGCAGATGTGCCATATCCTTTGAAAAATTACAAAGCTACAAAGACACAAATAAAAAAAATATTCAATAAACTGTGGTTGTATGCAAGAGAATATTAAGTGCCGGCTGCCAATAGGAGCCTCTTGATCCACCTCCCTTCCTGGGGCATATCCACAGGTTTAAATGTCTGGAAAGTTTGGGACATCAGCCTCTGTAGTTAAGACAGATCATGGACAGACAGTTCAGCTTGGTGAGAAAGAGATCCTAGTTAAAAAGATGATACATATTTTAGATTATTTATACAATTTTACAGGAAAATACAGACACTAAATTATCTTGAAAGCTACCAGCTATTTGAATCACCAGGAAAAAAAACATGTTTAAGTTCAAGTTTTTATGTGAAGGTTGGAGTCAGTTGTTGTTGCTTGGGAGCCTGTGTTCCTCTTATTCAACTTCCCTGAGGGACTGATAATTCAACAGTTTTAAACACCATGTTCCCAACCTGCAGGAATTTATGCTATGTAAAAAATGTTTTTCTGGTTTCCCTAACCTGTCTTAAAGTTAATACTTCAAGCTTAATATTTGTGGATTTACTTAGCTATTTTTTCTTTTAAGTGTTTGTCTGTAGAGCTGAGTGTTCCACTGTAAGCCTTAATAGGTACCCTATGGAATAAAAATTTGCTTTTAAATTAGGTCTTGCTATAAACAAGCACATTTATACCTAGAATGCTCTTATGCATTTTCTTTGCCCTTTTGGTAAATGATTTCTAACTAACACATTGTTTATAGGTTCTTGATATTCTGAATCTAGGAAATGAGTACTTAAGGCCTGAAACATGGTCTCTATCTTCACTGCTCCTGAGCAATGCTGCACTCAGAAATACATCATGCTATGGCCTCCTACTGATTTATACATTATCTGTCAAGGATGCTTGAAACAGTTTTAAATGGAAGATCAGAAGAGGTAAAAGGAGAGGCAGAGAAAACCCCAAATGAAACAGCTATAAAAACACAAGTATTTTCTGAGCTTTGAGCACAGTACACTTTGAACTTTTGCAGTTAAGACTGGCATTTGAATACCACCAGTTATTTTAATGAGCATGCACATATTGGTTTTGAGGCTGCGGTGGAGTCTGCCAATAACTGTGTGTCAATCAGAGGCCTCTTGGTCCACTCAGGTTATTTTTTGTTTATCATTTGGTGGTCACGTTTCTGAATTTTGACTGTGATGCATATCCTCTTCCTTGCCTTCTCTTTCAGGAAATAAATGACGTGGATGTGCAGGAGCTGGTGAGAAGGTCAATCGGGAGGTTGACAATTATCCGACAGACGTTTCCAGTCCCCCAAAACATAAGCCAGCGCTGTTTCCGTGGCAACCACAGAATATCTTCATCACTGTGTGATCCCAAGGACCCTTTCTCCCAAAGCATGGAGGTACTCATGCACCAGTCTATCCCCACCTATCTCTTTCTAGATAACTTCCAAGTTTTCCCCCAGGGGCTATCTGTAACTTATTTTTCACATCCTCTCTGACATGTGGTTTAATGGCTCATGGCATGACAAGGAAACCCCTGGAGCTGGGGAAGGAGTGAATGTCACTGATGGGGAACAACAACTTGCCTGCTCCACAGCAATAGAGATTAACATCCAAAAAAGCAATCTGGTCTCCAGGTAGTAGGGTAGTCATTTTGTTGCCCTGCTCAATTTTCATTTTTGTCATCTCACCCAAAAGAATTTCCTCCCCGTAGTGAATGTCTCCCGAGTTGCTGTGCTTCTCTGAGCCTCAAATATGTTGTCAATAAGAAATTCATCCTGGGAGCACCTACATAATCGCTTTCAAGCGCCTTGGTGTATACATCTAAATCTATATCGAAGTTCCAGAGAGGCCCTATTTTCAGTGTTGTTAATCACAAACTACAAATAAACTATAATGGGTTCCTACCACAGGAATTCAGCAACAGGATCCCTGTCCTCCTGACCTCATACAGTTTTTCCAAGAACAAGTCCTCTGTGTCTCTCATTAGGTTTCGTCATGACAAAGCTTACGCAAATTAGGAGTGTGAAATTGGCTCAATATGTTGATTTTACTTTTTGGTTTTTTTTCTGTGAACATTTCTGCAATTGTAGAAAGATGGCTACATATTATTTTTAGCAGTGGAGGGAGGAGCTTATCCAACCCAGCAGCTAAAAGCAGCCACCTCATGGTTCTGAAAGGGAAGAATGAGAGAAAACAATGGGAGGAAATTAGGGAGGTCTTCAAGAGTGTCTGTTTAAAATGGAAAAATATAAGGGACAAAGTGGGATAGTCTTGTCCTGTTTCAGATTAGTTGTAAGAGCCTTTGTGTCACTAATTTTAGTTCACAAAACAGCCAGCCAGCAATTATTGATGACATGAAAAACTGGCTGTAGCAGAGAACACAGTGATCCTATTAGAGTTCTCAAAGCAAGCAGGGCTGTGTGATGCCCATTGATGCTTAGGATATGTCTACTGACTGTTTCAGAAGTGCAAAAATCCTTTAGGCTGTGCTATTCTGTCATGGCAGCATGGTCCTGGGGGAACTTTGGCAGTCTAGGGACAGTGTGTTCAAGCTGAGAGTGGGATCACACGCAGGAGTCAGAGAGTGCAAAGAGCAGTTCTCATGAACAAAGCTCCTGACTACAGCAAGGCAGAAAACAAGAGCCACATGTCAGTGGGATGCTTTACATTTTGATTTGTCTTTCCCTTCAACTTCACTTTTATTTTCACCTCAGCAGTTGCATGAATCTAGGAAAGATAAGTTCTAGAATTCAAAGTTTAGTCTCGACAAATTGGAAAATTCCATTTAATTTGTTAGATTGCATCTTATACCTTAACCTGTGTGTCCTGATCTATCTATAGCTTGGAGAGCTAAAATGTTCCTACTGGAAGCTTTCCTAGTATTTTGGTTCAAAGGAATAATGGGAGCTGGATTGGTTTAATTGTTCTGTGCAGCTGAGTTGCTTTTTGCATGCTTTCCCTGAGATGGCTGTACTTCATTATTTTAGCTGAGTGAGACAACATTATAAACTGAAAGGAAGGAAAACTCTGATACAATTTCCCCTGTGCCTTCGTATGATGCACAGTCCTTTGAGTAGCTGTGGGGTTTGTTTGCTGCTTCTTTGTTCTACTCAACAATATTATAAATTAGTTTCTAATCCAGTGGGGAGCTGGAGCAATTTATAAATTGAAATTACTAAAGCTTTTTTTTTTAATGACATCGAAGTGTGACTAATCAGAAACATTCTCTGGAAATTATAAGGGTGAATTTCTTTATTTATTTTTTTCTGAATTACTCCCCCTAAAGTCTGTGGGAATAATTAATTTTTTTCAGCATCTTTATTAAAACACTGAAAAATATTCTGGTGAAAATGTCTCACTGTGTTTTTGGAACTGCCCTAATTGAAACAAATTCTATAAATCTGTATCATTTTGATGGCAGAAAGTTAAAAGCTGGATTGACAGAAGAATTTAGTACTGCAACCCTTTTGTCTAAAAATTATGTGCAATATTATAGGTACACATAAAATAAACACTGATAATCCAGATTAATCATTCATCCTTAATCTGATGCTAAGTACCATTCTTCCACACTCTGGATAAAATAATCACATCTGAATTTTAAATTGCATTAACAGAAGGATATGCAGTTAAATACTTCTTGGTAATGCCAGTGTCCAGCCCTTAGCCTAACAGAATAAATAAAGGATTAGTAATGGACACCAGGCAGTGCATTAAATGCCCCAGTAAATTTATGTGGGAAATTAATAAAGGTGTGAAGTGACTTTAAATTACAACCCCCTTCTGTTCATCAGGACAGATACTAATGAAACGTACTCCTGGAAGTGACAGGGAAGGGTGATTTTGAGAAACAGGAATTAATTGTAGGGTCTTCATCATTGCATTATCAGTGATAGATTGCAGTACATGTTAAGCTCAACTATTAGTGAAGGACTAACAATGCTTAATAACTGCTGAACTCTGTCCTCCTGAGCCCTGTTAATTCTTGATGAAGGCCCAGCTATATTACTCTTAGATTAGTGAGTGCATCCTTCCTCATGAACTGTGACAATTGTCTTCTATTCCCGTGGTAGTAGGTTACAGAAGTTACCTTGAAAGCAATGTCATTTTGTTGGGAAATGATGACTTGGCATCCACAGCCCTTCATGTACCAATTTAGTCTCATTAGTGACCTTATTCCCTCTGCTCTACAGAGGTGATATGGGTTTTTTTCTTTCCTTTGGCAAAGACTTGTATAGAAAGAAGCTTGTCTCACAGCCCAGTGATGATTCTTCTCCTCCCAGTCCAACAAATGTCCCTCTGATGATGACTTCATTGAGAAAACACAATTTTAGCTGAAATGCTAATATGAATTCTTTGTAGGTTCAAAATATGCAGGAAAATCATCCCAGTTGTTTTTAAAATGTTTGATTAACCTGGGCCCAGATCCTCAATCCATGCTTTTAATCCTGCCATGTACAGTGATGCCTGGCCCGTGCATCTGAAGAAAGCAGATTTTGTTCCTGGGTGATTACCAAAATAGAAATGTTCACAGCCACAAGAGGAGCTCAAGTAAGAATAAAGAAGAACCTTCTTTAGAAGAAAGGCACAGTGAAGGATCATTTAAAGAAAAAGGGCACTAAGGATCACAAGTTCTGTGCATCTGTGCTACTAACAGAACAGTTAGTGGATGACACAAGCACAGCCAGCATAAAGATAGGATTTAAAAAAGGAAATGAAAACATTAAAAGATGTTATGTGGAGAGGACTAATTAGGCAGGAAGAGAGGTTTTTGGGGTTTTTTCTAACTACTTTTCTTCCCTTTTTTTAAGGTGATATGTGAATTTGCCAATCAGTATCTCAGATCTTCAGCATTATTGTGCTTCCTTGCCATATACCTCCTCCCAATAGCTGCAGGGTTTTCTCAGTTTTTGGATATATTTAAAAAGCAGACTAGGGCTACTAAATTCCCATACTTTCTATTCGTAGGCTTCTTTCTTCTTTTCAAACTTTAAGCACACTACCTATAGCTGTGCAAAAAACCCTCACAGAGAGCAACCAACGTATTCCACAAATCTGAGGAAATGTCTTTTGACTTGTCTGTGACTGATGGAGAAAAAATCCCAGCAACCTTGCCTCAAATTGCCACTGGCTAATTTGCAGGAATGTTCTACAGAGCCCTTTATCATGCACCTGAGGAAGCTGTGTTTCCCTCAATAACTTTAGATGACCAATAGGTTATCTAAAAATAATATTCCCAAAAGTCCTTTTCATTTCTGAACATAATTTTTCTTCATGAGAACCTCTGTTCAGGACAGCTGAGGTTTCTTTTTATGATACTGTCAGTAACTTAAATGTTCCTGCCATCTGAGGACAGCAAAGACTGATGTAAAACTATATTGTAAATTACTTGTTTCAGAAGTGTTCATGCGTTCTGAGCTTCTGTTCTTTTACTTTTAATTGTGTCTTTCACATCTGACTTTGCACTGTGTGCATTTAAAGCATGTACACAGAACTAAAACATGGTTAAGTGGGAGAGGCACACAAGTGATTGCTCTTCTTGAATTCCTCTGTTCTGCTTTTGATTCCAAACTAGAACTTCCTCACACTGTATGCAGCTGTGCTCACAGTGAACATACACACATGTACTCTGTAAGAGTTTTGTCCTGCAAGCAATTAGCAGCCAATGTCAAACACTCTGACAGAAAACACTCTAAATTGCAGAGTCAACATGCAATTGCACACTGACAAGAATTTCATTGGGTCTTATTTCACGCCACAAAGTGTCAACCAGACTTGACTGCACAAATCAGGAGCAAAATAACGCAACAAAATCTATTCCAAATTTTCAGAGTTTCTGCTTTTCAAAAGAGCAAAACAGCCTTGAAGATAATTTGATGGTGTCCAAATATGTGGTGACTGAAAAGTTGAGTTTCACAAGGAACTGGTTAAAAATAAAAGGCAGTCTGTTTATGGGCATAAGTAGAGCTGTAAATCTGACAAGTGGAGCTGTACCAGTGGTTGGGCTGACTGGACTTCTTATGTGTATGTAGTTTGTTTAGTGTTTATCACTTTTAGCATTACAGTTCCCAGCTGCAGGTTTTACCAAAGCCCAAATGCGTGACATTTTGACTCTCACAGATTCTTCTTAAAACCAAATAAAGTATTTAATTACCAGAGGGTTATGGGTGAGGCAAAACAAATGATCAATTCTGGCTGCTAGGAGGATACTACATAGCTATGCCAATGCTTCCCCTTTGATCTCTTTACAGATTTCAAACCTGTATATATATGACACTGTCCTCCTGCTGGCAAATGCCTTTCATAAGAAGCTGGAGGACAGGAAGTGGCACAGCATGGCCAGCCTCACCTGCATCAGGAAGAACTCTAAACCCTGGCAAGGAGGGCGATCAATGCTGGAAACCATCAAAAAGGTACTTTTCCCCTGTATTTCCTCATCTTTGATTTCTAAAATACTGACATTAGGCAGTATTTCCTCCTGAGGTGAATATTACTCTTATCAGTATAGTTTTATGTATTCACAGTTCCTGAATGGAAGTAGTTGTTATTTGGCTTGGATTGTTTGGGTTTTTTCCATGTCATAATAATCGTATTGAAATAAACCCAATAAGTTTGTTTACCTAAACTACCAGAACAGTTGGATGCTCAAGGAAGAAAAAGTATCAAAGGTGAACATGTGTCACTGTTGAAGAGCTTCAAGGTTAGGAAGTAAAGAAAATAAATTTACTGGTTTTTTT
>JAHXMQ010003319.1:30830834-30872077 GCA_020466415.1 Ammodramus savannarum pratensis | reverse complement strand
CCAAAGGGAACAGAGGGCACACAGGTGCAATGCATGTAAGATAAGGATCTAAAAGGTTGCACAGAAGAGTATTAAAGGGCAGAGCTTGCAGACTTCTGTAGTGGCATGGTGTTACTCTGTATGGGCTAATGCTTGAAGCCTTCTGAAATTGTATGGTGTTACTGTGTGTATTTTGGTCATCTCAACTGCAAAGTGTAACACACTCAATACAGCTTTATCCAGTGTTGCTGCTTCCCTGTGTTTTTAATTTCCCACCTGAATCCTTGTCATGCCCAAGATGCTTTTCCTGTTCTTCAGTCTTCAAAGATAATTTTTCTTAGTTATTTCTTTTCTTCAAAATGTGCATAGCCTCCACATACTTACAGACAAATTTTACAGCTTTCCAATATTTAGTCGATATGAACAGGTTAAGAGTTTGCCCTTCCCTGTAAGTTTTTTGCCTCATTTTCTTTATGTTATTGATGTCTTTCATAAAACTGCCTCCTCATTTGTCTGCATACACTTCCTGTTAATGCCCATTTACATTTAAAGTGCTGGTGTTGTAAACACAGAGGAAAAAAAAAGGACGGTAAAAAAATTAAAATGGTGTTTTATTTATGGCTTTCACAACAGGACGTAAAAATAATTTAAAATTTAATGTTGTCTTGAGAAGTTGCTATTTTGCATTAGGTATTTAGCTTTACCAGAAATTATGATGATGCAGGCAAAATGTAAGACTCCTTTGAACACTGCTTATATTTTACCCAGTCCCAGGTTAATCTGCGTTACCTCCAAAATGATAGTTCAAGGATTTCTTTGGTATCTGCCTCCACTTTCCATTCTAACAGTTTGAACTCATGAGACTGCAAGAATAATCCAGGACACATTTCTTATTCAGGGGCAGGAAAGGTCTTTAAGGGACTCCAAACTGAATTGCTCTTGAACTGTCTGAGCAATTTCCAATTCACTTTTGGCAGTCCCCTTATTTTGACCTATGATTCAGGCAAGCTGGTTCTCTTCTTGCCTTGGATTTTGTAAATACTGTTTCACACTTTTCCATTTAAATGGCCAGGAGAATTATGAAAGCATTCAAGAAGGCAGGAGCAAGTGGAAATTCCAGACTTCTTGTTAGCTTGCTAAAAAATGAATCAAATACCATAGAAATTCCTGATCTGTGCAGCTAACCATGCTTCCATCCTGTCACTTTTGGGTTTCTCTGCTATTTAAATTAGATGGGTTTGATAAGAAACTATTTTATTGGTGTAAATTGAATAATCCAAATACTGCTTACACTGCATTGTGCTGACAGAGATGAACTTCTAGAAGTAACGTGCTAAAATTGAAAGTCAAAATTTAATCCAAATGAAATACAGAAATTTTACTCTGTGTGGATGTCAGTAGCATTTCAATCCATTAGCAGGGGAAAGCTAAAGATTGCAGCTGAGAAGTGGAATTGCACAAAAACAAGAATTCTGCTTTAGTTTTTTTGGCCTACTTGCTCTTTTTCTCTTTTCTTTCACTAAAGCATTTATGTAGAAGAACCATGGCATCACAGCTGTGTACTTTTGAAATTAAAAATTTGGCATTGATATATGCCTGATGAGGTATCGGAAAAAAAAAATGAAATTCAGAAGTAATGAAGGGAAAAAAGTCCTCACTTCATCTCTCTTCCTGAGAATTTTTCTCTTTCCCATCTTGTCTTATTCTTTAAAGATCTTTTCTCTCCTATTGTCCTGGAGAATCCTCTAAAATCAACTGAAATACAGGTGTTTTGTTTTTTTCTCAAGAGCATACTAGTTTCCCTTAATTTTGAAAGAAAACAGACGAAAGTTACCACGTGGTATTAAATAGTTTCCAAATTAAAGTTCCTCATTTTCATTTTGAAATTACCACTGTTGCCAGTGGTGATGTACAATGGAATATCATAGTAATATATTGATGTAATTCAGGGTGAAACTACATTCTTAGATTTCTTAAATACTCTTGGAAGAAGAACTTCCATCCTCTGCAGCACCTTAATTCACCCTTCATGGTTACCTATATTGCAGAGCTGAAATCATCACCTGGTCTCTGGCTGTCCCTCCTCTCAGTGTAGCTTCACTAGGAGTCAAATTATACTCCAGTACTCAAGGTCTTGAAGGGGAAAAGAGTTGAGAATTTTTCTGAAAAGATCCAGAAACAGGAACATCTGGCTGTGTTTTAGCTGCAGAGGGAGACCTTTATTTGATTTCTGGTGGGGGAAATGAGAAAAGAAGTGGGAAATCTTTATTAAGCCACTCACTGAGGAAGGTAAGAGAAAGGAGTGCTGATGTTTAACCTAGAGCAGCAATTGTTCAATTTGTTACCCTGGTAGTAAATAAACTGGTTTCTTTTTAGTGAGCAAGCTAGTAAAGGACAGCAGGCAATAAGAGGACATTAGACTTTCCAACATTTCTTAAAATTGTAAAGAAGCTGTCTAAATCATTCCTTATTGTCATTTGTTACTTTTCACTGCTGAGCATTTGACTCATGCATCGCTATTTCTACAAACAGCTACAAAAGCGGTTTTTTCTTTGTGAATTCAGCTGATTGGACAAAGCCTAAAGAAAACATTTTAAGCCCACCACAATTATTTAAATCTAATATCTGCTCCTGCCCATCCTGGAACTGAATAAACAGTTAAATTCATCAGGAAATACAATCCTTCTAATGAATTTGGCCAACTCCAGCAATTAGTTTAAATTCACTTCTGTAATGGGACCTATCCCTAAACACATGCTCACTTGTTTACCTCTCAGTAAAGCCCTTTCACAGTTGGAGGAATAAGTATCACTAGAAAATAATTCTGCTTTGGGAAAAATTAATCCCCCTGAGTAGCCTGGGAATGAGTGTAAGTAGGATTATAGGGAGGATCAACTCAGCAAGATGGCATCAAGTTTCTGCACATTCCTCCTCTCACATGTCCCAGGGCTCTTCCCAATCACATTTGTTTAGCTCACTAACAGTAAATTTTCAGTGCTAGCAGCAGCACAGAGCCTGTCCCTTTCTGGAAAATGAGCTGTACCTCTTGCTGTTTCCTGAATCATAGGTGGGATTGTCAACTAGTTCTGCTCTCAGAAATGTCAGTGATGCTCAGTGGTGACACGCAAAAGGACACCAAATTGTTTTTCAGGTAGTGGGTTGGATTGTCAGTGCTAGTTGAAAACTCAACAATGTTCTCAGGATCAGACTTTTTCAGGAATAAAATGTGGAATGTGTGTTTACTGATTATAGCATTTTTTTCCTGCCTATAGCAGGATATAGCCTATTTTTTATCCTTAATTTCAAAATAGCTGGTACCTGAAGAAAAAAGAGGAAGTTTGAACAGAAGCTGAGAGCAAGTACAGTATTTTATAGCTGATGATTGGCAAGCTGACATTCCCAAGTGAGGTCCTGACTGCTAGGTAAATAGAGCTTTCTTCAGGGACTTACAGTATAGCAGTGCCTAAGCGCATATAAACTGTAGTTTATCTTGCCAGTTTAGATGGGACTCAAGTAGGCTTTAATTATATTGCCAAGCTTTATAACAGCTCTGCAAAGCCCAGAGCAGTGATCAGAATTGTACGTAAAACATTTTTGGCCTAGCAACTGACATTTCACTCTTCAGTTGTATATGTGTCAGGAAATTACATGGTTGCAGCTGAACCTCAGAAGACTTTGAGAAGGTAGATAACAAATATATCTTCATTCTTCCCCAAATAGCATTGTTTCTGTGAGTTAAATGGAATGAAAAATTTATTTTACTCTTGGCTGTTATCATGATTAACACTAAAATCATTTGGGAAAATCTCATCAGGAAGTTTCTGCATCAGTAGCTGTCATACAGATGGTCATTTCCTCTGTGATCCCCTTCCTCTATGCACTAGCAGAGGGGTAACACACATGCTGTAAATCAAATGTTTCAGACAGATCCACACTGTGAAAAGCTACCCACAAAAACGGGGGCAGCATCCTGAAGATCTTCCCAGGTGATATCCTGCTCCCCTCTGTCAGCCCTGAGCAGCACCCAGAGTTGTGCGAGCCTTGTGGAAAGGCTGTGGGGGACAATGAGGAGCAGGGGAGAGCAATATCAGGATTGCATGGCCTGCAAGTTCAACAAGATCAGTCCCAGACAGGGAGGAGAAACCAACACCTCCAAGAAATTTCCTATAAATTTAGTGTTGTTGCTATTAGATGGGCAGTTCTTTGCTGTTTTGTCTTTCTGCCTCTTCCCTTCCCAAGCTGGCAGCATTCCCACCCTAATGGGAGCTCTTATTACACTATTTTATATGTACACAGTCTAGGAGAGGAAGCTCTGATTAAGACACTGCTAAATGAAAAATTTTCAAAGAATGGTAGATTACCAAAATAGATAAATGAGAAATAATGTTGTTGTGGTCAAGACTGGATTCCAGACAAATAAAGCTGATGGACTTGGAATTTGTATCTTGCCCTGACAATTGCAGCTGTTTAAAAATCAAGTTAAACAAACTCATACAAAGTTTCTGGATAGAGATCAAATTCAAAACATCTTAGGTAATTCTGTTAACCTGTACTGTATGCAAGGGGACATATATTTCCAAAGAATCCTGCGTTTTCTGAAGAAATTGATTGATTGATTACTTCAAATGTAATTGAGATTAAATAATTGTTTGAATTATTTTTTAATTGGATTTACTCAAATAAGGACAAAGGTTATAAAATCAAATTTAAAGCTTGGTTAAAATTTTAAATTGCTGTATGAAGTCTCAAAAAATCATTTACGTTTTAACTCCATGTTACTTAAATTATTGAGACTGCTCTCAGTCTGGAAAAGAAAGTAATTTAAATTTTCTAGATTGAAATTCCTGTATTCTTCATTTCTATTTTCTGCTGTACAAAGCATCTGTGTGAAGAAATAGTAATGTTTTTTGTTGAATATTTCCTTTCTTTTACCACTTTGTTCCAGTTTCCCCTTCCTTTTTCCAGGTCCTGCTTGTGGATCACTTGAAATCATGGTACCGCTCAGGTCATCTATACCAATTGAATTGATTTTCAGACTTTAATTACCTCAGACCCACAGGTTTAATACCCAGTGTGAGGGAAAGTTTTAGGAAGAAATATTTCCTATAGGAAATATTCAGTATAATATAACCACATCATTAGTGAAACAGCAATCAAAACTGCAAAGTTCTTGCCTTATGTTTTGGGGAAAGATAATGCATTTCATGGGGTTTTACACCAGAGGCAGATTTCTTTTTTGTACATCCTTAAAATATTTTTTACAGATCTGGTGTTTTGTTTTTTTGTTGGGTTTATTTTTGTTTGTTTGGTTTTGGTTTTTTTTTGAGGGAGAGGGCTAAGCATCAAATTTTCCTTCAATCTGTAAACCGAAAATTTTTAAAGGGTCAAGGTTTTCATTATCAGCATTTCACATGGCTCTGTTGCTTTTATAGTTCAGGTCATCACAGTTTTTATACAAAGATGAAATGTGTGTCATATTGAATTTACTCTGGAATAGATTTTGAGTATGGCTGTGGCGTGTATAGCCCTTTCAACTCTAATTCTTTGTGGAGATTATTCACTCCAGTGTTTCATCTTTGGTATTTTAACCCCTTCCAGCTAAACTGTAAAAACATTAAAACAAACTTGAGGAGATGCTGCCTTGTTGCCCATGTCATGTATTCTTAGTAGAGGATAACTGGGAGGAAAAAGAAATATCACTGCATTCAGCTAGACCTTGAATGAATCCCTTCTTCATTTGTGCAAATCACATACTTTGAGCTCAAAAAGCACATAACTTGGTCTGAACCTCAGCCCGACCTCATGTGGAAATCTTTCATGGGGGAGAAACAATTGAGGGGAAAAATATCAACAAACATAACTCATTTTTGTGCAATTTCTTATATGTGTTTAGCTTTGCTTTCACTAAACTTCTTTGCAAAAATCTAGTTTTTATTTTTTTAATTTGTTGGAGTTGAAGTGTCCATGCATACATGCTGATGAGTCAAAGAGCAAAAATTGGAGTGCAGATATGCTAAGAGTAAGACTATTGTTTGTATTGACTCTGCTTAGCATTGCTGAGTTTAATTCTTCGGTGAAGAACTTCATTCTGATGCAGAGATAATTTAAGCTTCAGAATTTTTAGGGAACCGTGGTCTTTGGAAAACTATCCTAGTTCTGGTAGTTACCTATCTATTCTGCCTTCTGAATGAAGGCCTTCAAGTAACAAAAATTTGTTACAATTACCTACTTAGAAGTTTTCAGTCAATTTTCCTTTTTGTTTTTTCCAATAGGGTGGAGTGAATGGCTTGACTGGAGAACTGGAATTTGCAGAAAATGGAGGGAATCCCAATGTGCATTTTGAAATTCTGGGGACAAACTACGGAGAAGATCTTGGCAGAGGCATCCGCAAGGTAAGGCTACATATATTCAAACAAGAGATTGCTGATTTTTTCAAAACCTTTCTTGTGTTCCATGTTAATAGAAAAGCATTTGATGGCAGATAACATGGTGTTCTATATTGTGAAAGGAGTAGGACATAGGAGAAAAGCTTTGAACTTTGAGATACTCATGTATTTCATGATTTCAAATAGGTCTTGGAGTAGGTTGTGTTGATCAAGATACCATTTGTAATGCAGAATGTGTTAAGCTGCTGATGGACTGTCCCAAAAGACCAGAGAAAGCTCTTGTTTTTAACCCTTACAAGCCCTGTCCAAAATAGCAAATCTTAGATTGAATCATGTTTAGAGCACTCAGACTGGTCCCTGATACTTGGTCAAAGTGGGGTGCCCCACCTGCTATATGGTTAAAATTCATAGCGATGGAAAGAGAAATTCTCTTGTAGAATAGATAAAATTTCTATAGCCTCTTCATGAAATAAATACATGGTGTTTTAATAGGAGTTAACTTTTACAGAATAAGTTAATGTTATGTACTCAACTGCCAGACACAGTCCAAAGGACTTACATTGTTACATGGAATAGCATTTATGTCCAGCAGAATTACTCTTTCTTGGTATTTGAGTTTTGCCAATTTAAAATTAAATTTAAGTCCTGTGTAACAAATGGTGGAAACATGTCTCTATTTGCAATGAACAGCCTTAACTTTGAACAACTGCTCGTCTGGTATGGCAAAAATCATTTGGCACTTCACAGGTAAACAAAATACTAATAGACTTTTCCAGGAGCAACTCTCCTTCAAAGACAGACTTCTTGAAAAATACCAAGATCTCTTCATTGAATGTATCACATCATGCTGGGTTTTGTATAGGAGGAACATGAAGTGATTGAAAGGAAATGAGAGCGTTTCCTTAATATATGTAAAGTGGGTCCATGTGTAAGTGTCACTTCATGATGAAGTGCATCATTTGCCTGCATACCTTCTGGAGCAACAGATAAGTACCCTGAAAGAAGGAAGAGATAAATAAGAAGTGTAAAGTGTATAAAAACTGAACTTTCTCCTGCACTATCCATCAGAATTGTTATTCTGTTCGTGCTCTTTCATCTCTTGCCAATACCCTAATGTACACATGGGCCTATAGTTATGTCACCTTGTGCAGAGGTCCTGACAGATGCTTCAGAAACTAGACAGAACTGGATCTGGTTGATATTTGGAGGTAACTTAGAGAGAGTCTTTGGAGACCAGAATGTTGGATAAGTCCTTATTCCCTTACATTTAAATTCTGTCTGTTTCAACATATTTTCATTTATTTTCCATGTTATGCACTGAGGAGCTATTTATTCTTTAGAGCTGCCTTCCTAAAACAAATCTCTGTCTCTTAATTTAATTTATTTGGTTGACTTTGACTGGGCTTTTTTTTACTTTAGGCTTGTCTGGGTGAATGCCTGAGTGAAGCACTAAGCTGTGTTCTTTCATTCCCAAAAAGATAGAAAAGAAAGAGAGACTTGCAGAAAGATCTTGGAAATATGGAAGTACAAAAAACTTCCTGACTATTCCAACTCTTTTTTGATGGTGTGTTTAGAATTGTACTATTAATTTAAGCTATGGTAGAGTTTGATTTTAAAACAGATATTAATGACTGTGGACACACCTAACTTGTGTAAAACAATGGGGAAACACAAACAGGTCTTTTGAGCTTTCCTTGTTTGCTCTTTATGATAGTTTAAGAAAAAAGAGACATTCACTGTCTTCGGAGTGAAATGGATTTGGAGTTGGTCAAAGAGAATAGGGCTTTGCTCAGAATATAATTAGATCATGAAACTCATCATCATACAATCCTGTTGAGGAGAAAAAACCAAGTTTTAAATTAAACTAAATACTAAATATATACTAAATACTAAATATATACTAAATAATAAAAGTATGTGGGTTTTTCTTTACGTTTGCCAAGATGAACATTTAAAATTAAATTTAGATATTATAAGAAAATTTTCTTGGTGAAAAAGATAGTAAATGCTTCTCTGTGGAGTTTTGTGATTCACTGCAGCTGGTTATAAAGAAGAATGGGTCCAGAGCAGAAAAAATTAAAACTGTTTCAGTTTTTTTCCTAAACAGAACACAGTAATCCAGAGAAACCTTTAAAAAGAGGTGTACAGAAAAATTTTATTTAGAAGGAAAGTTCTGTATATATTATGAGAATGTGATAATTGTTCTCAGAAGTTTTTTTAAAATAATTCCAATAATTATTTCAAATTTTTGCAATAAATGGAGTAAGAAAACAATTTAAAATTGATTTCTAGTCAATGTCAAAGAGTTAAACAAACAAGGTAGGTTTCTTAAAACAATCACTGCAGAGACAGAGAAGAAAATTTTTAGGGGATTTTACTATTTGTCAAAAATTCACATCTTTTATCTTGGATTCAGATTTACTTTACAGTGTATGAGCTACTAGTGTTGGAAGCAAATCACAATAATTACAGGAGTCAGATATATTTTTGTTAACTACACTAATTAAAGTACACTTCAGATTTTCATGTATTTAGTGATCTGACTGCAGAACTACCTAAGCATTTTTATTTCTCAACCCTAGTATAAGCAGCTGCAATTAGCAGACTGAAATTTCTAAGCTAATGCATCTTCCCTAATCAACATATTTTCAAGTATTTTTATAGGAGATAATGAAGGGTAAAATCATTACAAAAGGCCCATTGAAGTCATGGGGAACAGAGATTCCCATCAAGTGAATTGTTTAAAGAATTGCTATTTAGTTTCCCTGAGGAACAGTCAATTGATTTTAATAAAAAAGTAAGATTTTAAAATACATTTGAATTTCTCAAGAGAAAATTGAATTGAAAAGAGAATTTCTGCTTGAAATCTGTTCTGCTTGGGTTCTGGAGTCGTTTACAGTACTGAAAAGTTCACTTACATTTGTAGGTGATTATTCCCAGGACTCAAAAAAAGCAAATAGTTTAGGATACACATAGAATTCATGTTTATGTTTGGTTTATTTGGTCACATTAGGCCATGTATCTAAGAAAAACTATCTTCACGTCCCCTCCTTCCCATCTTTCATGGGTTACTATCATACCTGAAAAGCAGGGGAGAATCCATGTGAAAGATCATTGTACTGGGCTCTGTCACCTAGTGACAAGTTAGGAAATCCTGGAGTGGGATTTGCCTGAAACAGCAATTTTGTACACTTGTGACTGTAAATGTTATCCATCACCTTGCAGACCACGGATCAGTTAGCTTGAACTTTTTGCCAGAGCCAAGTACTTGGAGTAATACACTCAGACTGCTGCCAGGTACTGATTTTATTGACACCAGTGGTATTACAACCCCAAAGGAACTGAAGAAAAACTCTCACTTTTACACATCATGCTGTGGCTTGCATTTGTGCAGATGTAGTCATATGCAGTGGGAGACATGGGTGTATTTCTGACATTTCTCTGTTGGCATTTGTCTGTTGGTATTTGACATTTGAGTATGTTTTCTTTGACATTTAAATTTCAGTGCAATACTTTTATCTCTGCTGCTGAAATAAAAGCAGTGAATAACCATCCAACAAACAAATGAACAAAAGGAAGTTGATAGCTCTGAGTACTGTCTTACATCTCAGTGGTGTAGAAAACAGCACTGCAGAAATAAAGCGGTTTTCATGTTTCTTACAGTGCTCCTTGTAATTCAGAATGGGCTCATCTTCAAAGGCTCTGTTTGACATTTGAAGTTTAGAGGACTTTCTTTCTGTTCCCCCACTGGTTTTCTTACCACAGGTGGGCATTTGAAGATCATGATGTGTTTTGCTCTAGCTCCCCATCCATATTAGCATACACCAACCTCCTCCTGTATGTTTCTCGTCTCTTCTGAAGATGTTTTAGGTTATTTCCTCCCAGTGAGGGAGCAAGATGGTGTATCAGGCTCTTGCATCAATTCCTGTCTGCACCAAGATGTCCATGGCAAGGTTTCCTTTGCGTTCAGGACAGCTAGAGATGCCTTGGAGGAAGGATAGAGCTGTGAGCATACAGAAAATCGGGTAGCCTTGATTGGGCACCAGGGTGCTTTGAGCCATCTGCATTTGTCCATTAGGGTTGTAGGGTTCAGTCCTAAATCATTTTGGTTTGGTTGTCTCAAGGAGGAAATGTTATCTATTTTGATCCAAGGGAAATCTGGGGTTTTCAAACATGTGAAAGGGATTGAAACCTGTCTAACAGGTTCTACATTGTTCCTCTCTGCTTCTGCCAGTGCAAGTGGCAGGACCTTCCCTGCAAAGTCAATGCATGTAGGTTTTCATTTCACAGACTATTAAGGGTTAACCCTCTGTAGTTGAGCTATTTGTTCAGAGATGGGCAAGCTGGTTTGCATTTTTTCATTCTCTTAAAATAATTGCTATTTCCACTTCATCTGAAAAGACTTGTTGATCACCGTAGTGGTATTTCTTTCTAATATGCTATATTTTTTTTCTTACACTTGAATCATGGAGCAATGTTCCGAGCAGATATTTTGATCTTTAGGAAGTTGATTTCTATTCTTACAAAGTTAAAACTTATTTTCTGCATCCTTTATATCCATTATTTTGGCATTAGGCAAAAAGAGCAGTTATACAGCTCTGACAACACTTGCTAGCTAACCCCATCCAATAACCAAGAGCATATGAAATATTTCCTTCTCAGTTAGTTTCTTGGTAAGCCACTTGAGGTAAATGATGGTTTCACCTGGTCTCTTTGCGAGCACGCTCAAGGTAGAGCTGTGTAATGTGACCTTAAAAATATATTTGTATCACCTCCTGATACTTTAAGCTGTGACCTGTGCAGATGTTTCTAAAGGTTGACATGCAATTTATGATGTGACTGAAAGATATCCTTGTGATTTAGAAAGACACTATTAAGTGTCAACTCTAGTGAGTTGAAATAAAAGTTGCTGCGTCTGACTGCTTTGCAATCTCTAGTATTGATGGAGAAGGTGGACCTGGCACAGCACCACCATGATGGTCTTTCTAAAGCAACTTTAAATAATTAAACACCCTTCTAGAAATTAAATAAGCTAGTTAATACTGAAGGTAAAGAGGTAATTAAATATGTTGGTGAACCAAGACTGACTGTTATGGTTCAGCACAGAACTTAAATTTTGCTGTAATCCTGCTGAAGGTTAGCATTTCCTCCCTTCATTTAGTGCTATGCAGTAAATCGATTAAGACACAGTGACTGATACTTTACTTTCTGGTAGCTTCTGCAAATCTTTGGTCAAATCTTAGTGAAATTTAATTTGGCTGCAAAATGTTGAGGATTTGCTTGCCATCACAATAAAACTAGAGTTAACAGAGAACTGTGTTTTACTTGGAAGTGTACTTCTGCTTAGATTAAAAGCCAAACCAAATGCATATTTGACTATGACAGAAAAATAAATTAAAGTATCCATCCATAATTTTATTTTTGACTAAAAAAAATTTAAAGGTCTTAAAAAAATTTCTTTCTTCTTTTGAATGGAGCATTTTCTTTTACAATCTGGAGATGCAGAAAGAGAGGCAGACTGACTCAAAGCAATCAGTAGTGTACCATTTGGAGAATTTATCAGCTTTTGGACTCTCTGATTCAGATGAGGGGATTGAAATCTAATTTTTCTGCTGGATTGTCCAGCTGTTTGCCCTGATCCTGGACTCTTTGGATGAATATTTCATTACTAGTAATAAGTGTAAAGTAAAGAAGCCAGAGATGGATTTGGTGGCTTGGTGGATGCTGCCCCAGGAACACAGAAGACAAAGGTTCAAGTCATTATTCTGATAAATGCAGAGCAGAGTTGCTACAACTCAACCCATTCCACATGAATTATTCACCTGTGGAGCAAAACACCCATCCAGAATCCATAAGAGCCAGGATCAGGTGTGGGACCAAAATGACCCAGAAGTCAAACTCCAAACTAATACCCACAAGCCCAAGGCAGGCACAGTGAGGTATACAGGTGTTATCCCATCTATTTCTTCTTACCAGAACAGTCAGTCATGTCTGCTGAGCTCTAGTGTGTTTAGTGTGTTGTAAAAAACAGAATTTTAGCCTGTAATACTAATGTGTGTCAAGAGTCCCTGGTCTAGAGCAATTAGGATTAGTGCTCAGTGAAAATTCCACTCAAATAATTAAGATCTGGGTTTATCCAGATTCCAGCTCACAGGTTGGATGGCCCTTAACAGTGACTTACAGGGCTATAGATGATTTTGAAAAATATGAGTCTTTCAAGCCTCTGAATACCTTCAGCACTCTGGAGTCAAGAGGGGCATGCTCCTGCATTAGGAACAGTGTGGGGAGAAAGGGAAAATGCAGGATGGAAGAAGGGGAGGAATGCAATGGAACCCTGCAGAGAAGCATTGATATCAAGCAGAAATTCCCCTTGGGACCTTGGTGCTCTGTAGTGTTTCTCTTCACAATTTTGGCAGGGATGAGCTCGTCTCTCTTTTGCTCAGAATATTCAGTCCTGTCAAAGCTGATAAGAATGTTCTTACTGAAAAATATTTTCAGTGCATTGGGAACTGCCTATTTTGACTGATTGCTTTCATCAGAGGGAGACAAATCTTTTTTATGCTCTTTAAATTATATAGTTTCATGCATTTTATTCATTTCTGTTCATCTGGAAAAGAGGTTATATTTTACCCATCTCCTGCAGAAAATATAGCTGTCTTGACAGCAAAGAACAGGAGAAATATTTTCCACTTTCCAACTGTGTTTTTAATTTCCTTTCATATCTTGTTATGACAATGGAAACTTGAGAAAGATCAGTCAGAAATTAATAATAATTAAAAAAAGCTGAGAACAGCAATCCCTGTTTTCTGTTGATGCTGTTAGGCAAGTGCCTATCCACAGAGGCTCCTGTGTGATTATTTGGTGCTTCAAAATGGACATAAGAGCAAAGAATGACACAGAATTTCAGTCATTTTTGCAGCAGAGATTTTTTTCTTTTCCTAGAAAATTTTGAATAGCAGAAACTGTGTAGTGGGTTTTTAATATCTACATTGGAAAAAAACCTGGATTTGCATGTTGATCAGTTTTATGTAGCATATAAAACTTGATTTGGGTCCACTAGATATTTTTCCTTCATTTTGGATTCCTCTTTTCCTCTTGAACTGCTCACAGTTAACTAGGCCAAGGGGTTAGATCACTTTTATTTTTCTGAACTTGATACTGGCAGAACCTTTTACAGTTTTCAGTAAGACTGGTTGGGCCACTTTTGAAATACTTTTCCTGTAGTTTTGTGACTTTTTCTTCTGTGTGAGTAGCTGTGAAAGCTACTCAAGAACATGGATCTGCAGAACTGGCTGGCAAGTTGTGAATTTTTATCCTCAAATGCTTCCACTGAGCAAATTAGCTTTGTAACTCTCTTCAGAGATCTGAAGTGCTTGGAAACTTTGAAGTGCCTCAAAAATGTCATTTTGAATAATGTCAGAAGGAACTGTGTATTATTTAAGAATGGACTTAATGCTTCATTGACCTCTCAGGCAGTAATGCTTCTGTGTGATCTTGGAAATCCCATTAGGGACTTCTCGTCACCTTTAAGAGAATACTCAGTGGGTGCTGCTTCAAAAATGTGGTTCATCATCCTTGAAATTAATAGGATAAAACACTTAGCTCGACTTGGAATTACTTGTTTTAAGGTGGACACTCTCAATGAATTATAGGTTATTTTCAGAATTAAAGTTTTTAATGCTTGTCTTTTGCTCTTTAGAGCTGCTTTGTTTTCAATCAAGGCTATCATCTGTTGAAAATTAGTTCATTTCAGAAATGCTTCTAACTGGAACAAACATATATTTTCCAGGAGTAGGAAAAAGTAATGTGTATTTAACCCTCCATTAATCCGAAAGAATGAGGGTGTTGTAGCTAATTTGTCATGTGAAGAGGGAGATAATAACTATATCCCTGGTAAATTATATATTTCCACCCAAATTTGTATGCAATCTGGGTATCCTAGTCAAAAATTCCTAATAATTGGAAAACCATGCAGACAGGAGAGAGGAATGTTAACAAACTGAACTGCTTCTTTTAATGGGAGGCATGAAGCGATGATAGTATGAAATGGGTCATTAAATTTTGACTTTTAAGGGTGGTGAAGGGCTCAGTTCTCAGAATTAAAGGCTCAGTACAAACCATTGGGAGGGCTGATACATATCTGTGGTTGCAATCCAGATCTTAATCCATAATGTGTGAAAGTAGATCTACACAGATTTAGAATCATAAAATTGTCAAGGCTGGAAAAGACCCTTAAGACCATTGAGTCCAACGCCAAGTCCACCACCAATCCCTGTCTCCAAAAAGCATTTACGTGCTTTTTGAGCACTTCCAGAAATGGTGGCTCCACCATTTCCCTGGGCAGCCTGTCCCAGTGCTTTACCATCCTTTCAGTGGCACCCTCCATCTCCCTGCAGCCTCCTCTCAGGCAGTTGTAGAGGGTGATGAGGTCTCCCCTGAGCCTCCTTTCCCCAGGCTGAACACCCCCAGCTCCCTAAGTCATAACACTTGTGCTCCAGACACACCATCAGCTTTTCTGCCCTTCTCTGGACACTCCCCAGCACCTCAGTGTCTTTTTTCTAGGGAGAGGCCAAAACTGAACCTGGTACATGAGGTGGGGCCTCACCAGCACTGAGTAGAAAAGGCAGGATCTCTGCTCTGGCCCTGCTGGCCACACTATTGCTGAAAAAGGCCAGGATGGCCAATAGGGCCATCAGCCTTATTGGCCGTCCTGGGCCATTTCACAGGATTTGCATTTGATAAATTGTATTTTTCTTAAAGAACCACAAGCCAAGACTGACACAATTATATGGCCTGCTGCATTCTGCCAACCATAGCCCACAGTAATATATCGTAGAATTGTACAACAGTCCAGGCTAGAATTCAAAGATTATCTGGTCCAACCTTTCAATAAATTGTTTCTGACTTGCATGGTTTTTGGAGGGCTTCTCCTTGATGGCTGTGTGGTCTTGTAGACTGAGAAGTAGGATGAGCCCTGTAGTACATCTGAAAGGCCTGGAATGCTCATATTAATCACAACTTTGCTGGTACAAATTTAAAGTACATTTTTTGCAGCAAGATCTCTTTGTTCCAAGTTACTCTATTAGCAGAAAAACATAAAAATGTGTCTTTTTAGAAATTGACTATTTATATGTATCAAAGTCAAAAGGTGGTTTGGTTTTTATTTGTTTTGGAGGTTTTGTGGTGGAGATACCTTTGAGTGTATGTGTGGTTGGTTTGGGGGGATTTTTTGGTTTTTTGGTTGGGTTGTTTGTATTTTTTTGTTTAGTTGGGTTTTTTGGGTTTTTTTTTTCTGTGTTTGTTTTGTGGAAAGGCTATATTGAGCACGTTGCTGAATGATAATTTGTTGATATCAGTAGGCACTATTTTCCTGCAGTGAGTTAAGCAACCCTGGTAAGCCCAAAGACCTCTGTGGCGATAAAATATCCAGTGAAATTTTCTACTGAAGGAAGGAGAATCCAAACACAGACATTTAATCCCTTTAGTCCTCCCCATGCAGATTGTGGGATCTAGAGGAGCTAGACAGGTCATAAGCTGATTGGGAAATGGTGATAATAGATTTCCACTGAAAACACCCACTATACATCTATTTTTATATTTATGGTGTGTGTGTAATATCTACCACCCTCAGCCTTCAGAGCTGTAGGAGGAGACTAACAGAAGGCACAAATGTGAAAACTTCCATGAAGCTGCTAAAGCTCCCAAATTCATCAGGAGGATGCACACTTCTATAGGCAAGAGTCAGAAAGTGTTGTGCTAGCAAAGAGTCAAGGGTCGGCTGTGTCCTGATGAGAGCAGGTGCTGCCCACCAGAGGGGACAGCTTGAGTCGATGGGGAGTCTCATCTTTGGGCTGGACCAGAAAATGCACATGGGTACAATGGTTGCTACAGAGAAAGAGCAGGAAGGACACATCAGAGAGTGGAAATTGCATTCCAGTGTTGCTAGCAAAACACAGTTGGAAGTACAGTAAATCTTTGTAAGTTGTGGTGGTTTTAAGACCAGCAAGAAATAAATTGTGACTTTTGAGAAGACAGAGAGAACCACCCCTGTGGCTTCAGTTTGGATTCTGTATCTTGTTTATAATGTACTGTAGTTTCCCACTCCATAACTCAGCTCGTATATTTCAAAATGTGGCAGAGTTTACTATGCATAACTCCATTTGTAAAGTAGAAATTTTCAGTTAAGTCTTCTTGTCTGCTAAAATAACTTCAGGAGCAGAAGTGAGATGTCATTTTGTCTCAATATTGCATTTATGGTAATGTTGAGATGTGTTTCCCTCTAAAGTGGTCACAGCTGTATCCTGCAATTAAAAGAATCATAAAAGTGATTTCCAGAGATAAAAAGTTACCTCTGTGGAACTGTTTGGGGACACCTCTTTGTACCTTTTGAGATCTTTGCAAATAATAAAAATGAGGATAGTGAAGCTTTCAATGACTTCATAATATTTATAGTTCCTTCATAGTGTTAGAAGATTTCTATGATTCAGCCTTAAAATTACAGTGCTCAGATTTTTGCCTGTTCTAAAGTTATGATATAATGCCTTAATCAAAGGGTAAGTTACAATAGAATTTAATAATAAATATTCTTGTCATGATGTGCTCCTGCTTTAAAATGTGCAGCAGGAGTAATAGAAAAAGTGAAATGAATGAGGTCTGAAACAATTTACGTTTTCATTTTGATAAACAGAATTAATTTTATTTGATAGAACCACTTTAAAAAAAATAAGGGTTTTGAGGAAATTGTATGCACTCACACAGCTTTGAAACTCCTTAGGCTGGAAACAAATGGGGATAAACATGTTTTAAGAAATTAAGAAAAGTATGTTTAGCACCTGTGGCAGAAGTCAGTTAGAAAATAATCTCATCATTATTCCAACACTACTTCTCTCCATTTCTCAAAACCTACGAAAAATATTACAGACATTTCTTCCTGAAGTGTAGCAGTGGAAAAAATATCTTTTTTGTGTAAACATAGAAGGATAGAATGGGATAAACTGCAGATGTTCTGTAGAAATTTGAGCTCAAAATAATTTAGTTCATATATATAAACTTCTTTTTACTTGGTTTAGAAAAATGCAACATAATATATCAAAATTTATTCATTGGAGTAAAAAAAACCCAAAACAACATTTCAATTGATATAATTTCAATTTAAGCTAGAAGCTTTAACATGTTTTCCTGATCAGTGCTCAACCAATCTACTTCTGAACCTTATCACAAAGTTCTTATTCTGAAATCCTGGATTTGATTTTAGAGTTTTATTTGTTTGTTTTAAACACACTTCTATAATAAATAATGTACTTGGAGCTCATAAAAATCTGATTTAAAGTATGCATTCTAATGGAGTGCCTTGATAATGAGCCATAAGTGTTTTATATGAATATTTTAATGCAACATTCAGTTTCTCTACACTTCTACTGATTTTGCATTATAACTTGATTGTATTTGAAAATAATACATTTTATTTTAAAGCCTTCATGCTAGTTTTGCATTAGTTTGGCTCTAGAAGGTTTCAGTGTTCTAAACATTTGTATTCTGAATTATAACTCAGGTACTCTTAGGTCTCCAAATGTATAAACTACTGATAAAATGTGTGATTCTCCCATTGAATGTGCATGTATGAGTTCCCATTAGTCAGTTTATTTTAAGCTGTGTATTATATTACTTGAGACAAATATTTGTCCTAAATATAAAGCAAGAAAATAGGTCTTTTAATTAAGATCTAGTTAAATAGCATAAATCTATTATTAAACCATTCCTACCACTCACTGGAACAGTGCAAATTAATGCAATTTTTTTCAAAATATCTTATTAATATTTAAATGGAGTATCAGTTCCACTCGTGCCACAGTGGTTGAACAACATTATAAACTGTTTTCCTGTCTTGCCTTGCAATCCCTGGACCAGCCATCCAGGCCTGCTGCTGTGGCTGTGTTTCTTGCTGCCTCATTTCATTTATTTTCCACAAATTACAAGTTCTGCCTCTGAGGTTGGAGCCTGCTTTTCTCGCAAAGTGCGTCACAAGTGATGCTTCCTTAGCAAAGAATAATGTCTGAGAATTGTATGCTTTGCTGCAGGGATGTAGGCAATGCCTTAGGATGGAAAGTTCATTTGCACTCCAGAAAACCTGCTCAGAGAAGGTTACAGGAGAGATTGTCTAAGCTTTGAGTTAGAGAGAGGTTCCAGCCTAATATCAGAGCAGTTCTGTTCACAGAGAGATGGTAGCTAGTGCTGGGGGTCAGTGTGTGTAATTCCACAAAATTTATTCCAGAATGAGGCTACAATTTGGAAAACCAAGTTGAATGGATTTTCATGTTATCTGTGACAGTCTTTTATCAAGGGACAGATAAGGTGAACTATTTTTTCTATGATGGTAATGATATATAGAAATATGTTACCCAGTAAATCTCAGTCTCCAGAACTTGGACTTCTAGCATGTTCAGATGCTAGCAGAAAGATTTTGAAGGACAGACTTTTGGTCAAGTACAGACTGAAGAAAATTGGATTTCCACAGTATCTGTATGGTCATAAATTGCCTCTCCAAATATGTTTGAGAGACTGGAATAATTCACAGCTCGTTTGATCTCCAGTAAAGTCTCAGTGAGTCTCTTGATGCACTTGATTCTGGATACTTGAATTGATTTCTCTGTTTGGCCTTGGGGCTTGCTGTACACAGAACAGAATGTGAAAGTTATTGTCCTCTCTGCGAACCTTACTGCTGAAGACCTTACACCCTGCTTGCTTTTAGCTTTGCTACTTATTGTGTCTGCAGGAAAGCAAGAATGACAAGACCAAGTAAGTGATGGATATCTTCCCACATGAGAAAATAATCTTTATGTGCTCTGTGACTGTAGGCCACCAACAGATTGCCTTAAACAAGGACTGGTGCACTGAATACAGATGCTTTGGGCATCTGTACATACTGAAGCCTTTCTGTTCTGTGAAGGGGAGTGAATTTAACACCAAGCTGATTTTGTGGTGGATATTTTTGTGCTGCTTTTACAATAGAGGTGTCAGGGTGTGGGTGTATCTATGGGGTGTGATGGCAGACATGATAGGAAGTGTAAATAAGAAATTCTGATGAAGTTTTTCAGACAGTGGACCTCATCCCCTTTTCTCTAATGTGCTTGGTATGTAACATGATGCTCTATAATTATTACAGATCAATTCCTCCAAATCTTTTTGTTTGGTTTCCATTATATATTCCTTCTAAGCTCTTTTCTAACAGTTTTGTAATTTCTAAATTGTCAGTCATTCCATTAGTCATTAGAAGCTGCTTTCTAGTTTGTTGTGACACTCTAGCATATTGAGACAAATAATTTCTGCAAGAGGAAATTAAAACATCAATAAAGAAAGTATCAATAAGAGAATGTTGTGATACCTTGTTAAACAAATGTTTGTCCTCATCATTATTCTATTTCATGTCTTCTTATTCATTCTGTTTGGCTTAGAAATTGAGAAAAAGCCATATAAAAGCATCTGGTCTAGTTAAATTCACTTTCAAAAAGGGGTTCCAACTGCTCTAAACCTCCAATGACTATAGATAAAAGGAATTGTCTGTCTCTCTCCCTCTTTTTCCCTCTCTTCTCCATACGTTTTGAAAGGTGCCTTGAAAATTGCAAAGAAAATCATACTCAACCATGTGTCAGATTGGACAGGTTTTGTGTGTGATTGCTCTTTAATTCTGTTGAACATAAACCCCAAAGTCTTTCTTTAGAAGACAAAAAATTTTCCTCTGGACTACATCTGTTCTCTGAAAGGCTATGAAAAAGAGAAAGGTGCTGGCTTTTTTGCCAGTTGCATTTTTTCAACTTTGGGGATAGCAGTAGCTGTGCAAGAGGCCATGAACTTGATGATCTTGCAGTTGTTTGGAGACCAAAAATAATAGACTTAAGGCACATTTTAATTACAGGGTTTGGAGTTGGACAATTTAGTTTTCACAAGCCAAGAGTCTTGAGATAACCTTGAGAAAAAAAATGGGTGTACTCACTTCCTTTAAAAAAAAAAAAAATCACTCATCCTGAGCAGCATTTACAGGATGTACAACAGTACATGTACAACAGTGCAGCTGCTAACCTGTAACAACATCTTTAACACTTGGCAACAAAAAAAAAAGCCCTCTGACTTGCCATTTTGGGGTTTGAGTGAATAGCAAGTATGGGATAGAACTAGGTGGCAAAGTCCTCACATTCTGGAGAAGTCAATTAAAACTGAAAATAAAGCTTACACACTGCTATGAAAGTGTTTCATAGTAGAAGGCAGGTATTTCTGCTTTGAAAAACCTGCTTGAAAAAGAGAAAAAAATCATCTTACTTCATAAGGACTCACAGTTTTATCCACAATCTCTTTCTATTTTCTCCAAACATTATAGTACACTTATTCAAGGGTGGGAGGGTGTTAATTAAAAATAACACAGCATCAGCTGAATGCTCCAGAGAATTTAAAATGAAATGTCTGCAGAGATTATTTGCTATCATGCTTGCTATAAAGGTATATGGCTCTTGAATGGGATCTTGTAATAATTTGAGATATGTCACTGCCCTCTCTTGGTGAGAGTTAAAACTGGCCTCTTTTTCACAAACTTTAACTGAACAGCAAAAAGGATTTTTCCTTTGTTGACGGTGTTTTTTTGCCCGGAAATCATAGCAAGTTGGATATTGTGGATTAATAATTATCCATGAAGTTTTGATGGCTGTACTATTTATTTCAGCTTGTTTGTGAGTGAGCTTACTGGTTTATTCTATGATGTGTGGTCATATGTGTTTAGGAACATTTATTTGAGTATTCAACCTTATAAAAACATCTTTACAGTATATTATTTTCTATAATTACATACGAATATTTAAAAATATTTGTTAAAAAATTTTAAACAAAGTCTGTGTCTTGTTAGCAGTGACAAAGCTAATGACATTTGAACTTCTTGGGGGAATAATTGCCTAGTCACTATTTTATTAATGCCTGTCAGTTTTAGGCAGCCAATTCAGGGGCATGTGTTAACAAGTAATCTTCATGTAACACATGAAGACAGGAGTAGTGCCCTTGAAGACAGTTTCAAACAGCAGAAGACATCTGGGGATATTTGTTGGCTAATTTCAACTGTTTTCTTTCAAAGCTTATGAAAACTTTGCTCCTCCAAAACTCTATGAAAAGAAGATCTAGATTTGCAAGCTCCCTGAGTTACCCCTGAGTTAATCCCTGATATTTGGGAGTACTGAGAAGTCATACATGGAGCCATAAACCATGACTGATTTTTAAATCGTGTGCTATTATGAACAGTTTTATGAAACACCTCACAAAAACATGAGGTTTGATTTCCATGCCATGATTAAATCTGATTAAGTTAAATCAGAGAGTGAAGTATAACTTCAGTCAATCCTGTATTTTGCTCCAAAGTAATCAAACAAATTCTTTAATGATAGCATTATTGGTTCAGGAAGGCTGGGAGTTTATACTGCAGGAGGGACTATAATTTAGAAATGACACATATTTTGTATGTATAACTTGCAGCTCCCAAAGGGATCTTTTTGATGAGTTATGTTTCGCTGTGTATTTCAGGATGTCTATATTATGGCAATATATAGAAAGGAGTGAATGGCAAAAAATAAACCAGTAAGTCTTGTCTTTTGACAATGTGTTTCTTTAAGCTAAAGAAATGAAAGAAAACAGAAATGTGGTACACGTCCAGAGCCATGCAAGCAGTTCAGCATCTGTTGTCTTTTCAAAGCACAGAGATGATTCTTTGTACTGAGAAATACTTAAAGCACAAACGGCTATTATTGGTAGAATTACAAAGTTATTAATCCATGTTAGATGTTTTTATAGAGAGCAATGATTTTTCTGTACCAAATGCAAATTTGGCAAGTTGCCCCTAGGGTGAAAGGATGGAGGGGTAGATATGTCAGTGGTTAAAAGTTTGAACTATGCCAAGAGCACTGGAACTTCTATTGAAAAAGTCTGAAAGGGAGGTAAATTGTGATGATAGTGAAGGAGAGCTTTCCAATGTTCACTAAGGGAAGGGATCTGCACGTTTACTGCCTGAAGTCACTATCACCCTCCAAGTAAGCTCTTTGTTGCTATGCAGGATGTCTTCCAGGAAAAGATTGCTTTTTTCCTTTCCTGTCTAGCACTCAGTAGGCAGCACCATGACCTGAGTTTTCACTCAAGGGTTTTTAGGAACTCTGCAGTTCATCCAGCCTTGTTTGTGGTCCTGCTTGTGATCTGCATCCATCAGTGACCCTCTCTGAGAAATGTATGGGGAATGCTTGGACTTTTCTGGCACATGGCAGGATCAGCAGGTCTGACTTTGTAATAAACCAAGGTCATTCTCTGTATGAATTCTCTTGGCTTCCCAGCAGTTTAGCCAATCAATCTGTAAGGAGCCTCTGCAAATGTCACCTTGCAAACTGACTATGTACTCCAGCAGGAAATTAGAAGGAGCAAAAACAGTTCAAGAACCAGGTTGAGACAGAGTTATTAAATTTTATGCCCATGTCTTTACTGAAAGGGGAAACAATCATATCTCTTTCACCATAGCAAAAAAAAGGAATCATGACATGTTTTAAAAATGCAATGTATTTGATGCAGCAATCTTGGCACACAGTTGCTGTGAAGTGCCTCGGGGCTGCCACGCAGTTCCCTGCCTTCTTTCTTGTGTAGCTGTTATTTCAAGTCAGTCTTGTGGGACACGTCCCATCCCTACTGCATTTTTGAAGGAGACAGCCTCACAGCTAGCTGCAGTTCTCTACAGACAATTTCTGTATTAGTAGAAAGGCCAGATTTTAACTTAAAAGTACAAATCTGGATGGCATTTCTGCATGTATCCCTTTCTCTTTGTCTGGGATTTGACTGGTTTGAGCAGTCACCTCTTGGAGGCTGACAGCCGCTGCAAACTAGAGACATGAGTGTGGGGCAAGCACACAGGAGCTCAAGGTGAGTGGTAGGAAGAAGCCCTTCAGTAATGCTGTGGAATAACAATACATCTTTTCATCTTCATTTTTAGTTTCTATGTCTGGTGATAGAACAGTAAGGATGTTTGTTTTCTTGTATCATTGACAATGTAAGAATAGAAGAATTTAGAGTGTAAAAGCATTGTTTTGGGAGAAGTGTGGGCAGGGAATAAATATGGCTACTGCCTGTGCTGGCTTTCTGTGTTGTCTGTCCTTTGTTTTTGCTGTCTGAATGTTCCAAGTTCACGTAGTTAGTGTGAAATGCCAAAAGCTGGATACAGATATCTGCTCTGCTCCTCCCTACAGTTAGAAACTCACTGTCCAGTTTCATCTGTTGACTTCCTAAGAAGTTGGAAAACTAATTGGAAAGAAAAATTTATTTGTAGCTTTTTCCATTGCCCTCAGATTTCTCCCTGCAATTCAACAAATGAAAAGAATTCCCAGCATAGTGCCTGCTTGTAATTTTTAACTATGTGTACATGTTATTTATGTAGAAGTAGCTGTAGTGCCTTTAAATTGCCTCTTTTAAAGCACAGAGCACTAGGAAGACCTGGGGTAGCTGAGAAAGCTTTTTTGGCCGAGCTCAGTTTTGAGTTCAGAGAGAAGCTCATTAATATACATGTGCATGTACGTAGATACCTACAGGTGCATGCACACATAGCTGCTGGCCTACAGTTTTCCTATAAAGCCCTGGACCACAGAGCTCTCTGTGGGAGAATAGATTGACTGGCCTCAAACACATGATGTTCAGATATCCTGAATTCCCCAAAGGTGAGGTGGACTTCTGACTCCAGTTTTTCAATCTATTTCTAAAGCTCTAGAGCTTTTCCCTCCAGAAGATCCTATATCTTTTGTAAATCTCTGTTTTATAGGATGCCCAAGATCCTAAAAGGGGTTGCTTGCTTCAGGTCTGCAGAAGACTCATGGGTTGCGTGTGGGCAGTAGCACATATTATTGGCCTTAGTTTTTATTCCTATCCTTGTCATTGAGCCCTCTTTGAATGGAAAGTCACCCCAGCTCCTCTCTTCCCAAGTGCCCATGGTAAATGCAGAGCATCGCCATCAACAGTATTTATAGCAATAATGAATCCATTATGCTGAGACAGTCGTAGGAAATTGTGCCTGTGGTTTAACTTCTGAGATTAATGGCTTCACAGGGAGCCATTTTACCTCTAGGTTCCTCTTTTCTTCTTAACCTCCAGCACGTTTGTCCTTACATTCTTAACTCTTAATATTCTTGTCATCACTTTTTTTCTTCTGTCTGTCCCTCCCTAACATGATGATAGATAGAGTCTGGGAAGCTATCAAATTGTATTTTCTTCTTCATCTGATAAATGAATGAATCACTCACCAGACTTTTATCACTCTAATGTAAGTGTTTAATGGACCAAGTGACTTCGATGGCAAATGAGAAGAGGGTCACTTGCCTTTTATTTTTTGTTTTAGGCTTTGATGGAGCAGTTAATTAGAAATACCATGAGTCCTTACAACAGATTTATGAGGAGGAGATGATTCTGTTTTATGCTCTTAAGTCATGGTCTGGTCCCTGGTCATGATTGGGTATCACTTATTATTCTCATTTCAGTCTTGCTTTGTATTGGGTATTTTTTCAGCCATGTAGTACTTCTTAATCTTTACACTTCAAACTTTATTCCTGATCTTTAGGCACTAGTGGATTTGTTAGACTGCATGCTTTATCTGTAGCATATTGGATTGATTTTTCTATTGGTTTGAGTTATTCTGTGTATAGATTCTTTTCACTGTAAACTGTATCTTCATGTAAGCTAGGAAGAAATCTTCACACTCACAGAGACATATGTGCATACATATATATTTTTAATATATATACTTAATATATATACTTGCTGGAATGCCTAATTTCACTTTTTTTTAATTCCAACAAGACTAAGTTTTCTAAAGAAAATTCAGAAAAAAATGTTTAAAGCCGTTATATATTTTAGAATGTAAATATATATATATATATATATATATATATATATATATATATGTATGCCTTTTTTGGCATAAGTTTTTGTGGATGGCTCTTTATGGTACTTTTGAAATGGTCTGGTGGATTTGACACTAAATAATAAAGTCCATACAGACAAAGTTCCCATTCTTTGTTATTGTAGGATATTTATCTAACATCAGTAATTAAAAAAAAAAAAAAAAAGTTAATCATTAAAATTTAAGATCATAAGATAAAGCAGTGGACTAAAAATGCAATTTTTGAGTGTGTAATGTGAATAAATATGTGTGTGTTAATTTTATTTATATCATTGTTCCTCAGAGAGGGAAATATATTTCCAAACTAAATTATACTTGATGGAAGCACTAGAAGCATGAAAAGTTGTTTTTCCATATTAGGGGTTAGATATCTAAATTTATAAAGGTATTGGGAGCTAAGAGTCTTAAGCATATCAGATGATCAAAGTGCTTAGATTTATATGGACAATTAAAGGCTTAGGTTTCTATATTTAGATGCAGAAGTAATAACATCTGAGACATTTTACAACTTACAGGTATTTATTCCATTTAACAAAATCTTCTGAAATGTATGCTCAATTAAGCTCCAAGAATGATTTATCCATGTGAATTTTAAGCACTATATATTAATTTATGATTTTTTAGTTATTTGTCTGGTTTTGTTTGGATTTGAAAACAAGTATCTGCTTTAAAGGAAATGTGGTTTTTTGGTAGCAACACAATTTCCTGTGAAGCTGAGTGTCTGACTGTCATCTGGCATCTTTAGAAGCCTCACCAGATGAAAGCTGGTGTAGTATGTTGTAAAAACTAATGGGAAACTAGCCCTGAGTCTTAAAAGTCACACAGAGCGGGTTTTAGTCCTTGAGGTAGTAATTAACTTTGCTCTCTCCTTGCCTCTTTCCTTCAGTGAAGATCCATGGTGTGCAGAGATCAGGGTCAGTGCTGTCCTAGAAAGCTTTCAGCTCATTCCAGCTGCTTCAGGCATCGTGCCGTTCTTTGCACAACTCTTCACAGTATAACGGCCTGGCCTCAACAGATTGATTTGAACCATTACCACTGCCCGTGTCTGAAGTGGTGTCAGAGCTGCCCCTCCTGCCCCCTGTTCCTCCCCACACTTAATCAGGCACGGGGGCAGAAGGGCAGGGCCAGTTAATGGCCGTGAGTCCCTCACAAGTGCCAGTGTGAGCCCTCTTGTCCCCTCCGCATCTGTCCCTTGGTCTGCACGAGTGGAGCTTCCTGCCAGCTGTGTGCCAAGATTTGGAATTTCAGTGAAATAGCTTTAAGAAATCCTTGTTTTCAGACAGAAGTGTGGTTGTTAGGGGTGCAGTTTGCTTCCTTTTCTCCTTTCCATTACAATTCCAATCGCTCTAGATGCTGTGTTGAAATAAATGAGTGAATGTTGTAAAAATTACTGCCCACCTACTGTTCCTTGGTGAGCAGGGCCTATGTGATTACAGATGAGCATCTAAGATTGGGGGATGGCAGCTAAATACATGCCTTCCTTCTCTAACTTCTTTCTCTAAAAAAGCTACTGCAAAACTTCATGGCTCTGAAAGTAGATTTTTGAAGGTCCCAAGACAGTCTGGGGGAAACTTTACAACTTCTGTTCAAGTTGTGCATCATCTGCAGCTCATGAGGCTGATGTTTGCTAGCAGCTCACCACAATGGTGCCACTGTGCTCTGTCAATGAGTAATTGTGCCATTATAAAGCAAAGCCCAGAATACCTTCCCGAATTTCACAGCCTACTTAACAGCAAAAATCATTTGAACTGCTCTAATTATCAGATGAATTCCTCACTCCTGTAGATGCTGTGAAGAGAGAGCCCGTGAGCTCACTGCTGGACCGGCTCTGTCTTTTGGAGCAGCAGCTTGATTGCACTTCCTTTCTCAAGGGCCATCGTCAGACTGTCATTATTGATTTGCATTAAAGAAGCATTGTGCTTACCAGAGATTCCCAGCATGATCTGTGAACATATCATAGCTTCTAATCAATCCTATTCTTGTCCTTCTGCTGCGCTTCAATTTCTGTGCAGCTTAACACCTCAATAGAAATTGGGGTTTTTTTTCTTATTCTCTTTAAGGAACTGAGCTGATTGCCTGAAATTATCCTGCCTGATAATTAACTGTTACCTGTTAAGTCTGTTGTGCATATAGTAAAACCTTGGATGACTGGCAGTAGCCATCTGTACAACTAAGGCATTCATGGGTTAAAGACAGGCCAACACAACTGCTGTATATGGAGAGAAAACTGGAAAAATTGTCAGTCCTACAGCAGTAAGTGTGTCTGTATCTGCACAGCAGTACTAGAGGTGAGGAGGCACCAGATGGTGTAAGCAACATCCTCAGCATCAATTCAGGTAGTACAGCAGCCTGGAAAGGGGACATTTCCTTTTTGTACTTTGATTCAAAATATGGAGCTTGGAAATTCCTTAGGTAGTGTAGATTTCATGTTTCCCATATATCATCTTCAATGACATATGCAACCAATTTGTATATATGTACACAAAAATAGATAATCCTGTCTCTTCATATTTCTTAGCCTTAATGTTTATAGCTGTTGATGTTTATTTACCATAAGAATAACTTTTATGTTTTTTTTATTCTGAGTGGAGAAAGAAGTTGCCTCTATTTTAGTGGAGAATGCATCATTCTTAAATCCTAACATTGCACCTCTCTTTTTAACATTCCTTATTCTAACTTAATTTCTCCAACTGCTTTTCTGTCACCAAACACAGAACTGCTATTAAATGCATAATTGGCATCTCATTGCCATTGGGGCTCTGTTGTGTAATTACTGAGACAGCAGAAAATGGGCTCCTAAATAATTAACTCTGAACAGATGGGCATAATGAGGTAAAAGGAGGAGCTTAACCTGGACCATGACACTGTGTTCCCCATGAGGTGTGTAGCATCCTCAGGAAAGTGACCTCCTCAAGCTCCTTCTGATTTCATCTCTACAGAATGTGAGTAGTTTTATTAGACTGCTTCACTGTCTTGTCCCACCTTGAAATACAGCCCCTCTACCCCCAGCAGCAGCCATTGGAAATATCATGGATTAGAGGAACCTCTGGTTTGAAGGTTGCACAAACAGTCTCAGATGAAAAAATCTGCACATTTTATGCAGTCAAGCATGCTTTATAGGGCATTTTCAGTTTAATTTTCAACACACATGGTACTTGGATATATTCCAATACTAAAATTTAAAGTTTCTGCCTGCAAATTTACTACCTTGGGCATCTGCATTAGAAGACAGAGAGGTATAATCTAGAAATTACATAGTGGATTTAATGCAATTCAAGTATTATACAGTGGTGCTGCTTTTGGGTAGGAAAGTTTCATTTATATTTTGTAAAATAAGACAAATTATATTTCATTTATATTTTGTAAAATAAGAAAAATTATATAAATCTAAACCATTTTATTGGGTTCTAAATTTTCTATTAGTCTTATTCACACTAACATAATAGCTCATTTTTTACCTAGACGAACCACTATAAAGTTAGTTTATTTTCTGCTTTCTGGGATGGAGATGTTATCATCATGTTTGCAGTGTAGTCTTGTAGACAAATATGGACTCCTTCTGAACTAAACAAAAACATCCATGTGTAATGAAACCCAAACTACATAAACTCCATTCTTAGGGAATGTCCTGGAGAAGGCATGAGCTAAGCAGGTGTTGTACTTGATGTATTTAGAGAATTGACAAAACCAAATAAGAGTTGACAATTAAGTGCTCTGTATCCCCATGGGATGGCATTAAATGTTAGAGCATCCTTTAATTTCATTGAGTGTAATACATATAATGAAAATGCTCCAGTGGGTTTCTAGCCGAGGCAAATAACTGGACACAACATTTCTAAAATTCATGCAACAGTAAATGAGAAGCCTGCAACATACAAGTGAACCAGGAATATAAATTGAATTTACTTCCTTGCATAATTTGGGTCATCCAGTAGAGTCACAGACTCTGGCTGGAGCTCACAGATTAGGTTTAGGTTTCATATCTAGCTGTTCATTTTTATGTTGCTGCTCAAAATTCAAAACCTCATCGTCAGAAGATAGTAGTAAGTTCTTTTGAGGGAAAAAAAATATGCAACTTCATGGAAGTTTTGCTGTATTCCACTTATCTTGTAGAAATTGTCTGCTGTGCAGTCTTTTTTCTCCAGTTAAAAGCCTGATCTCAAATCTTCTCCTTCCTTTGATTCTGAAAAGCCTTTTAGTAAAATTTTAACTGTCTGTTTGAATCCACAAGTGAAATTTTGACCTCAATGAAGTTATTCCTACAGGATACCACTTTTCCAGGTGGTATTTTTCCAAAAGTAATTTCTGACTTTTTGACTTTTTCTTTATATGTAGAACTGGACTAATCTAGTAGAACCATTTTTTTCCAAAGAAAAGAAACCTTTGCAATTTGTGAATGTTCAGTCTGGGTATGCAAGAGCTGTAGGCATTGGAAGGGAAGCAGTATTTAGGAAAAATAAATGGAGTTGTATTGATGGGAGGAGGGGAAAGCATGAGCATTTCTACATACTGTTTTTAGTATTTTGCAGTTTAATATTATTATCACAGAAAGGTAATGACAGTATTTAATAACAAATAAGAAAAGTCTGATTTTGATGGCAACAAATCTATTTCAGATAGTACAAAAAGATGTTGAGAGGGTCCTCTAGTCCAGTATACTTCGGTGAAGACTGATAGGGAATGCCAAAAATAAGAACAGAAGAATGTTTTAGTCCCTTTATAAACCATCACACCTTCCAGCAGTGCAGATTTTAAAGCCTTCTTAGAGTAAGGTAGTGCCTTTGTGTTTAACAAACCTGGATTAATATATTTTTCTTTATGCTTTTTGAAGTCTTTAAAGGTTTGATGTTAATGCAAATCTGGAACACCACCAAGCCCTCCTTTTTTGTGTCCTGTTGCAGTTAGAATAGTTTTTTCCAAAGTACATTAATTCACATTTATCAACATTGAACATCACCTGCTATTGTACCACAGCTGCTCAGTACTGAGAGATCTGTCTGGGTTCCTTGTTGTCCATTTTCATGTTTACTCAATTGAATTATTTAGCACAATACACAAACTTTACCACTCTGCTCTTCATCCACTTCCCTTGACACTGTATGAATATGTCAAAAAGCAGAGCCCAGGAGATTAGTGCAGATACCAGGATATTATTAATATCCTGCTAATATGAAACTGTTGCTTTCTTCTTATCATTTTTGTCCTTTAACACTGGTTATCTACAAAAGAATTTTCCCTTACATGCCATGGCACCTTTTGCTGTTTGTGACTTTAATCTAGAAGGAGGCATGTTGTTTTCTTCCCTGTAATTATGTATTTACCAGCACAGCTGATAATTCTGTTTAACCTCACCCAGCTTCCTGAAGGTTGTGGATTTTCAGTCCATGAACAGGGCATGATTTTTATCCCAACTCTTGGAAGGAAGAAAGGAAACCTTAACCATAAATTCTGAGCACTCAATACTCAATCATTTTCAGAGCTGGAGTTGTCATATCAAATGCAGAGTTTTGGATATACTGCTTGAGATTCCTACAGAATTTCAATTTTCCACTTTTTAAATCCAGAAGTTTGCCTGGAACATGAGTTCTGCAATATAGTACTTTCTATGTGTGCTTAAATATCTTCAGATTCCTAATTTTTTTGTTAAATGGAGTGCCTTACAATAAAAATACTTAAAATAAGAAGTAACGTGCATTCCAATTGTGCAAAGGCTCTGAATTCATAAAATATTAATGAAGGTTTTGATTAATATTTCCACATAAAACTCAAGGAGACAAAGTAAAGCCTTTTTTAGTAGCTCCCCCCACCATGTTCTGCATTTTAATGAAAAGTTTTTTAATATTTAAAATACATTTAAAGCCTCAAGTGTATAGGAAAGCTATGTAGCTAAAAAAAATAAGGAATTTTATTAGGCAGAGCTATTTGAAAAAAAGGATGAGTGTCAGCTTATTAAAGCCAATGACAAACTCTGCAACTTGCAACACAATTGAAGATTTTAAAATGTATTTTGTAACTGTATCCTGTACCAAAAGGAACAAAGTCAGCAGCCAAGTTATTTTCTCATACTTAGACATTGCAGAGAAATTACTGCTGATTTATTCACAAATACTTTATTTAATAGTATATCTTTTAAATATTGTAACATGACATTTGTGGGCTAGTGATGTGCCATGGGACTATAATAAATCAAGTAATGTGTTCCTGCTAAATGAATGAAGTGTTTCAATACAGAAGTCTGATTCATGTAGACGTTTGATTTGAATATCTTGCTGTATAAGAAGGAGCTATGCCAAATACATTTAGATTAGGGAATTTTCTAATGGATTAAATCCTAGGAGGGAAAGTGCACAGCCAGTACAAATTTGACACTTAGTGAGAAAAGTCCCTGGAAACAAACAGCCAGGTAGAAAAAAACCCAAAGAATACTTTTTCTTCCTGCTCAGTTCATCCAGGCACAGAATGCTACAAACTCCCTTGACTTGTATTTAAAGTACATGTGTCTACTTTTAACAGCCAGAAGCCAACCCCCTTCATGCGGGAAGGTCACAGAGAGTTTTAAAATAAAACACATCATGTTGCAGTCTGGTGGTGAACTGTAGTTTGCTTAGCAGGGGAATATGATGATTTGATACATTCATAGGAGCCAAAAGTCCATCTTTGAAGTTGGGATAGCTACAATTACCTTTACCTTACAAAACTGGTCAGCTCACGTGGTCTTTGAGTTCTTTCTTCAGTTGTTTCTTCTTTACCTCCATCAATACTTAGGCAGGGAATAATCATTCTATCCCTTTCTCTTTCTCCTGGTTACTGACGACTTGGCCTCATCCTTTTCCCCAGTTCCTGGATATGAATTCCACCTAGTTGACATGGGTAGAAGGAAGGTAGGAGAAATTTGTCCCTGTGGATACTGTATTTCCGAGTTCACTTGACCTCTGCACTGTGTCTTGCTTGTTCCATGCTTATTCTAGACAAAATTAGAACCACAAATCTGTGGACACTGAGTTTTTCAGGAATTTTTTACTGGTCAAAAAGCTCTATGTTTTGTCCTCTCACTGTAAAATGATTGACTTGTTTTACTCAGTAAGAACTGATCTAATGAGGCATTGATTTCAGCTGATTTTGTCTCTTCATGGACCTTCTATAAAAATCAGACCTTGATTGTGGACATCTGAGTAAGAGGAAATGCACCTACTCGAAATCTGTGGCCTTGTTTATAAGCACAGGTCTTTGACTTGCTCATGTTCATCAAGTGTGTATTAACATATCTGTGTGTGTGTGTGCATGGACATGTGCATTCAGGTAAGATTCCATTACAGTTATTTTGAGATATTAAGAGGGAGCTTGCCCCTAGTTGTTAATTTTAATACTCTGTTGTAATGTACCACATCAGAAGTGCTCAAGTATGATGAGTAGTGGGTGTGTGAGTGTAATTCCTTTTACATATTCTCATGCACTTGTTTATCTTCATTTATTCCAGTGGCTGAAATCAGTGAAACTACTCACATAAATAATAAGTGTAATATTTAGCTGCAGGATTTAGCAATATGTTTATGAGTGACTGAGGTCAAATGCTTTAACCCACAGCCTTCAAAATGTGACATTGCTGCAAGATGGAATAGAGTTATCAACTGTATCACTTTTCTTTCTCAAAGAGCTTCATGCCTCTGTAATTATATCGGATAAATTACAAAATTTGGCTTTCCACAAGCCTAATTTCTTTCTATATGGTCTTATCTTCACTTGCTTTCCCTCATTGCTGCACCCACGTTTGTGGTCAGCAATGTTTTTCCCACCAGCAATAATAACAGAATTTAATTTTGAGCACTGATGAGCTGTATGAGAAGAACAATTACTGTACAACACTGTACCAATAAGTTATTCAGAAGATAATCTCTCTGCTTTGCTGATTTCTCCAGTCTGTGTACAGCACAGCTGTAGTAAAGGCTGGGTGAAAGAGAGCACCAGCTATCTGGCAAAAGCTCTTAAGCTCTACCATAGGCATACTACACTGCTACCACCCCCAGACAGGGATTGCTGGCAGCAGTGTAGCAGTGACTAGGTGAGAGTCTGAGGAATGCAGTAGGTACAGCTATAGCTCTGTTCATAAGCCTTGGACTGACATCTAAACTCAGATGATATAAACTGAAAAAGCCCAGGTGCCTGGCAGCTGTGCTAGAATAGGATTAAGCAAGATCCTCCTTGGCAAGAGAGGGATGTTGCACCTCAGCACCTGAGAAGTGTGGCAATCCAGGCTTTGTAAAGCTGCAGCCAAGGCTGCCTGCTAGCTCTTCAGGTTATTGAGGGGTGAAAAGCAGTGGGGTGGTCCCATTCTTTTGCAGCATTTTTGATGGTTCCCAGCAGTTTCTGGCACAGTGGAGTGGAGCAGCCCTCCCTGCCTCTTAAAGCTTTTGCTGTGATTTCTTCCTTGTCTTAAGGCATCTTGGTGTTTTGCAGGCTAATTCATTGTTTTGTGTTGAGATCAAGCTACTATCTGCATTTCCTTTCCTTTTTTTCTTCTAACGGCATATCTGATTCTTTACTTTTACAGTATCTTTGCCTGTCTTCACTGTGGTCTTAATTATTTTAAGTTACATTTTGACTCATCTATTTTTTATTTTTTTTTTTGCAAAGGAGACTCAGTACTGCATGGCATTTATGGCAAATCATGAAATTGCAGTGTTTCTATCTCCATTAAAGTTAAAAGTGTTGGGTTTATAGCCTCTTTTTGGAGTGTTGTTAAATATCTTATGTTGCCTGTTTACTGTAAATGCACTTTTATTTGTCTGACTGTAGATGAATAATTGTATATATTTTCCTTAAATAGTTTTGGATGAAAATGCTTCACTGTGAGGCAGAACTGCAGTTGTGTAAACTTGTCTTAGTTTTATTTGCACTATAAATTTAAAATCTGTCCTTTCAGCTTGGGGAATTTTCTCCTACAGACTTCACAAACTTTTACACTGACGAAATAGCAGGCAGCCTGAGTCCAAGAGATACATTTGAGCATTTTCCTTGTGCATAGGGTTTTTTATTAGAGACAGAATATCAGCAATGAGCTTTTCTTCCAGCCTACGGTTAAATCCCAGCTCAGGCCCTGCTGCAGAAATTACAACCATTTGGTGGGTGTCTAGGAGCTTGTGCAAAAGAGGTTGATGCTCTCCACCCACCTAAAACAGGAAAAATAAGTCTTTTTTCTTCAAATATTGCTGCCTTATCTTTTTGTGGACAACTGATTCCAGGAAGGGTGTTAGACACAGAAGCTGTCTCCTCATTTGAGTGAGCCTAATGCACAGATGTACTGTGAGACAAGCCTGTACCCACTCTAGCAAAGATCTGGAGATGAGATTTTTCACTCCTACCTGTAACCCCCTTGCTGTGTTTAGGTCATTCTTCTACATATTGTTCACAAAATTGTCTTCTCCTACTTGCAAAAAAGAGAAAGAAATCTTGCTTGTATGCTGAAGCAATCTGTGTTCAAAAGTGCAAAAAACAGTCAAATAGTGGCTCAACAAAGTAAAAGCCAATGTAATGCATGGTTAGTGGACAGTGCTGTGTAAAGTATAATAACACAAATGTAGTGGTGCAAGTTGTACTTTTAACTTTCTCCAGACAGTAGCATTTGAGGGCTGACCCTCTCATTTTCTGGTGCAGTTTGTGGTTTGTTCATGTATCCCCCACATGAGCTCAGAACTGCCTGCATTATTCAGATCAGGAGAGTTCCTGGCCTCTTAGGTTGATGTGAAATGCCTGCCAGAAGAAACACAAGCAAACAGCCAAACTAATGACCAAGTTACCTGTCATCACATTTTTAGTGTTATAAGCCTGTTTGATTAGGTCATTTATTGGGAAATGCCAGGTTGTCTGCCTCTGGCTAAAACTACAATTTACTTTTCTGACAGGGCTGTGTCACCTCAAGAGAAAGGTTGGAAGTAGAAAGGTCAGTGTTTACTTAAGAAAAAAAGATAAATCAAGGGGGTGAACTGAAAAATTGTGTACCTGGCGAAAATTAGGCAAACTAACTTTGAGAGGAGGGAGAAAATGAGATAGCAGTGCTATATATGGTATTAGATATCTACTTCAGTCTCTTCTCAGAAATCAAATTAAACATGTAAGAATCTACATTTCACTATCTGTTCTACATTTCACTATCTGTAGTCACACTGGGTGATATTTCACTTCATGCTATTTCTTTGGATAAGGAAAGAGACACACATATAAAAGTAATAATGCCCAGAGTCTCTATTAGCCGATTCCATACCCATCTACAAACACAGACAGTCTCTTCCTTGTAAAGGTAACAGAAGTATAAACCTCAGCACTGTCAGATAAAATATATCTGTATTTCTTTTCTTGGTGTTTTGTGTCATGATTTTGGGCTCCACTTCCATACATGATGATCAAATAGCATTATGTTGGTGAAATGTATGATATAAACCAAGGAATTTTTCTCCTTATTATTTTTCTTCCTTCTGAGTTATACTTATCAGAGAATGCAATAACTGAATTGCCTGATAACCTGGCAGAGCAGGCAAGGTATATATTTTTTTTCATTCACTGGAAAATTTAGTAAGATAAGAGCTTTTCTAAAGTGTATCTTAGATCGGCAAATATTTTTTTAAAGTCTTTTTAGAAGCATTGAGTTTTTCATTTTTATTTCCAAGTTAGTTGATGCTGAAACATTAGCGTCAAGGGAACTTGCATTTTGGAAGCATCAAGGGCATCTTTATCTGTTCTGTAAAACTTTTGTCATAGAAAATGTGAATGTTGCTTTTGGTATATTTTCTGGCTCTATTCCTTATGATTAAAAAAAAGGTGTCTTGGCTCATAAAAATATTCTGAGACGATATCAGGAATAACAAATAGTAGAGAGATCTGAAAGCTTGCAAATTGTGACTATAAAATATATGTTGTGTGTGCCCATGGTCTGCATTTACACAGAAGACCACAAATTTCTTATGTGCTGCTTGCTAAGACTGTATTATAATAAGTCCTTTAAGAAATAAAAATTCATTTAGCGAATAATAAATATAGAAGGAACAAAATAGCTTTAGTCAAAGATCAACAAAGTTCAGGTTTTACGTCCTTGTTTTTGCACAGCCATGGCTTGTGGAAGTTCTAGCTACATCCTCCTTCGTAAGACACCCATGTTCCTATATGTTTTTAAAAGCTATTAACATTTTCTCAAAGACTGTGGCTCATAAATCCCTATTGCAAGTTCTGCAATCCCATGGATGCCTATGTAAAAGCAGTTTACTGGAGAGATGTGCAGCAAACTGGAGGGAAGAAGTGCTGCTTATTTATTTCTGCAGTGAAGGGAAGGTGTTTTTTCCCTCAGGTTTTCAGTGAAAGGAAGGTGAGGCAACTCAACTTTATCAGTGAAATTAAATAATAGTTTGGCACTTTTTTTTGCCTTTTTTTTTTGTTTGTTTTGTTTTTTGTTTAAAAACTGGTTTTGGGCTTCTAAGCTTGATTTAGCAGTCAGTGAGGTAGACAACTAATGTTGGATTATATGTTTGATAGTTTCTGAAGGCACAGGACTGTTTATGGGGGATTTGAGTTTCAGGTGTGTATGTGGGAAGTAATTGTGTACAGGACCTGATTCAGACAAACATTTAAGGCCAAGTTTAAATTCATCCTTACTAAAAATGATGGTAGAATAACAAAACTTTTTAGAGGTTTAAAATGTGTTGAAATTGAAATAGCTTAATCAGGGTTGTGTGGTATCTGCTATCCTGCATAAAGATAGTTCCCTAGATAAGATTGGTAGATGAGGCTTGAACGTCAGTGATGTTGTGGAAGTGCACTGTGATGGGGCACGTGGGTCTTTTGGTTTTGTAGAATAAGAACTGTTGCCTGAAGTCACACTAAAATCCATCCCAGCTCTATAGCCTGTGTCTGACCATGTGGTTACTGACCTCTGCAGTATTTGGTGGCAAGGAAAAAGTAGCAATGTCTACCTGGGCTCCAGCCTTGTGCTCTGTAGATATTTCAAGCAGCAGTATGGGGCTGGCATATGCTTATTTACTCTGCCTGTCTTGGTGTTGCCAAATGACCTTGTAAATACTAACATGACACTTAGAATATGAGAAAGAAATTTTTCTGGTAGGTACTGGTTGTCCATTTCTAATATTGTTGGTACAGTACAAGTTGACCCTTTTCCATCCAAAGCCAACTAATGTATTCTTTTGTTTTTAATTATGGCATTGACTTTTGAGTTCAGAAAAATGTTGTTGCTGCTGTGATTCCTAGGTTACCATCTCCTAATTATCCCAGTCTGAAAAGCACTTGAGTCTTTTGACACTGCCTTATTTTGAAGTGGAGGTTAAAATTCCAGTGACATCCATGGCATTTTGGTAGATAGGAGCCAAGCCCAGCTTGTGTCCTTTTATTATGTTCCTGAATAATATCCATTGCTTTCTGCAGGGGTGGAGAGATTATGTCTAGCAGACAGCAGGAAATAATTCAGGCAAGACTAAAGGATGTAAACAATTAATAGAGTTATAGCCCCAAAGAGGGCATCAATAATATTGGCAGGGTAGAAAAAAAATTGGGGTAAACAAAACAAAACTAAGCCAAAAAAGACTGTGTTAAGTAAATTCAATAATTCACCACTTAAATTCATGCCTCAAATGCAGAGGTTTGGAGTAATTGTTAGCACAGATGCTTCTAAGTTTTATATTGATATCAGTTCTAGGTAATTTAAACTTATATCACAGGATGCATACATAGCACAAAAGATGCATTGTTTTTGTTAAAGACTTTATTACAGAACTATTTGAAAAATATTAGAAGACATTATCAAAAGAGTCTCTCAACAGGAATGTTACACTCCAGGTGAATCTGTTTGTTAGTCAACTGAAAAACTGTAAAACGGTGTTAATGAGGTCAGAAGAAAATGAAAACAAAATAAATTCAAAAGTTTCAAGGAGAAAGTGAAGTGAAAATGAATTATGTTCTTATTCATTTTCTGCACCTTATTCTCTTGCTAGTTCTTAGGTGAAGTGATTTAATTCAGTGTTGTGTCTGAGAAAACACTTTAAATGTGTCCTTTTGGAAAAATATGTCTATAGCCTGCTTTATGGTCTTATGGCACTTTGAAATAGATTGAGCATTCCAGCTTTTAAAGATGCTTCAAGGCTCTTTTCAAATCCTTAAAGTCAATTCTCTAGATTGAGGCCAGTGCTATCAAGAGTGGGAGTAAATCAGAGAATCTGGATTTATGTCTCAAACTCTCAGGAGGGGAAATTCTCCCAAGGAACTCTTCATGTGACAGGTTTAAGCTCCATAATGTTTTCTGCATCCTGGAATAAATACCTTTGTAATGAAAAGAAGAAAAGGCAGCAGTAGTTTTAATATCAGATTTTCACTATAAAGGAGTATTTTAATCTACACTCATATCCAGTTGCAAAAAATACTGCTCCGTGAAAATCTGTGGAAGGTCTGGCTTTTAATAGATGTCCTAGAATTTCATTTAGCTCTTAGCATCACTCATTATGCTGAAAGAGACCAGGAAACATATCAAAGAAATTATGTGAAGAAAAACATCATATGGTACATGTCCAGCTGTTCCTCTAGTCCCACCACCATAATGAGATTACTGCTGCAAGTAAGAGTTGGTGGGATGAAGTCCTATTATTATTATTATTCTAGAATAGAGATTGTTCAGTCTTTGTGAAATTAGCATCCATATTGACAAATTATACAGAACTGGCAAGCTGCATCTCATTTACATATAAACTGTCTTTACTTTTTCAAGCAAAATAAATACTTCTAGGGTCAGACACTCATGCTAGAAATTGTCATAGTTCCAATTCCATTTTACATCACTGAGGACTTGCTATCCTGCCAACAATAGAGTTAAGTAAATTAATTAATTTAACTCTTATATGAGTTCATTTAATAATAGCTTGTCTACAGTTCAGAAGCTAATCCTTCACCTCCAGGATAGCCATGGGCACTGTTGCAGACAACATTTTCAGCTTTTCCACTGCAAGACTTGCTTTAAAATTTTGTGGTTGACAATACTTTCACTTCTCTTGACAACCTGCCTATTCATTTTATTATTGCCATTGCTTTCCCTCAGGCTCTGCCAAGAAGCTTGCACTTGCAGTTTGATCAAATTACATGCTTTTCCTTGATGTGAACAAGTAAAACATCACTGCACTTTGCTCAGGAAAATGATAACAGATTACAGACTGTCCCACGTTTATGTGATGTGAACATGTAAAACATCACTGCGCTTTGCTCAGGAAAATTATAACAGATTACAGAATGTCCCACGTTTATGTGATGTGAACATGTAAAACATCACTGCGCTTTGCTCAGGAAAATTATAACAGATTACAGAATGTCCCACGTTTACGTCACTGGTTTGAATCCAGTCCAAGCCACTAGTGACTGGCTGTCATCCTTACATAACCCTAAGGAAACTGGAGAGAGTCTTCATCATTTTAATTTTATAAATGAAATATTTCCTGAATGTGAATGAGGAAAATCTAAAAATTCACATCATTGAGTGCAGTGCGGTTGAGCTGCAGCTGAGCTTGAGTGGAAAGGAAAATATTTCCAGCAGATGAACTGTAAGGCAGCACTTGATTGACAGTGACATCTCAAAATGATTGAGGAACAGACATTTCTCCTTCTTCTATTTTAATTCCCCAAATGAAAGCCTTAGTTCTTTTCCCAGCCACCATTATGATGATAATATTAGCAATCATTATGTATCTAAACACAACATCAATAATCATAATAATGCTACCACATAATAAATAGCAGAGGTAGTAATTTACATAAAAAGTGCTAATATCAATTGCCTCTAGTAATGAAAGTGTCTCAATAGACATGCCAATAGTACTCTTCTCCACCTCCTTTTGGAAGCTCCACAGAGAAATAAACCCAATATATCCTAGTTGCTTTTACATTAAACTTTGAAGACCATCATCTCTAAGCACAGAAAGCAGTTATGTGTCAAAAATGCAGTCAAGAAATCATTTGAGGCCTTCTTTGAATTATTTAGTGTGTCTATATTAAAAAAAAAAAAAAGAAAACAAACAAAAAACTCAGCCTTTTTTAAACTTGTGTTTCATTCCTATGTTTTTACATGTCTTTAGTGTCTGGTCCCAACATTTTTGCAGAACTACTCATTTGATGCTGAGTCATTATTTTCTTCAGATTTATGAATATTGATTTCTGGGTTTTTTTCTCCATCAATATTATTATTTTTAGGGTGTAGAGGACAGAGTTTAGTCAATATCACTGTGTTAAAATAGAAGTGCTGTCGAAAATTCTTCAGATTTATTTGGTATCACATTGAAATTAATCAACTTGGTATGATTAATAATCTTTGATAATCACACAGAATTCTCCCAGGTAATTGGGTATGTAAATTATATTTTTCATATTGGATTGTTATTTTTGAGAGAAATTATTATTTGGGATTTCATTATATGATGATGGATCATGATTCTGCTGAGGAAGGTATCTGACTTCTTGCCGAAATTGCCACTGTCCTTGGAAACTTTCAGAAATTTTCATGGTCTCCAGAGTAATTGATGACATTTATTTTGAAGTATCAGGAATTTATAAGTTAAGCACATCTCTATCACATTTTGGTTTGATTGACTGAACTGAAATTTCTATCACAACTTTGATTTACCCTTTTAGAATATTTTTGTGTTGTTCAATGTAGCACTTAGACTAGTCTCTTATTACAGATATCATAGAATCATGGATTATCCTGTCATGGAGAGTGCCCACAAAGATCATCAGGTCTAACTCCTGGCCCAGCACAGAGCATCCCAAGAGTCACATCCTGTGCCTGAGAGCATTGTCCAAACACTTTGAGAGCTCTGCCAGACTGCTGCTGTGACCACTTCCCTGGGGAGGCTGTTTCAGTGCCCAAACACCCTCTGGGTGAAGAACCTTTT
>JAHXMQ010003319.1:30762242-30830734 GCA_020466415.1 Ammodramus savannarum pratensis | reverse complement strand
AGATCAGTGCCTGCCCCTCCTCTTCCCCTTGTGAGGAAGCTGTAGACTGTGATAAGGTCTCCCCTCAGTCTCATGTAATAAACCATGTTATTTAAAGAACCAAAAGGTTGAAAATAACCTAAGAAAGGATGTTTGATATTGTCAGGAGTGCTGTATACAGTTGATGTGTGAACAGTGTTTTTGTGAACATTTGCTTGAGTTGGGTTAAAGGAGAGTTCTTAGTGGGAGGTAGTGAGGTTAGTGTTACATTTGTCAATGTATGTGGGAAGAAAAGGAGTGCTCAGAATACCTAAGAATCATCTCAGGCCAGATTTTGTGGCGCAAGGAGTGCTGGAATGTCACAAACTTCTAAAAAGGTTGAAAATTTTGGTGCAAAGGGGAGTTCTTGATGTCACCTTGAACTTGGACCTATAGTTATATCTCAAATACTTGTGTTTTTTTGTTATTTGTGAAAATTTGTTTCTTTCAAATGGTAAGTAGGTATTTATGGAACTATACTCCTAGCATCCTAATGAGGTAAAGTAGCTAATGTATCCCAATTTAGAGAATGAGAACTCAGGCACTAAGTTCAGTGCTCACTCAAAATGTAGAATCCCTTGATAGGACAGACGAAGATGATGCACTAGTTGGAGTGGTGACGAACAGTAGAGATAGTTCAGTTCATCTTTGGAAATGAGATCTTTGTGTGTTGGACAACATTAAGAGAAGAATTTTTTTTAAGAATTCTTTTCTTATCATTTTTATTTCCTTTTGAACCCTATCACTCCTGATGTGCTCCTACTGAATTGTGTTTGAAGATCACTTGAAGTGGTAAGAAGCCCTATGGAAGAATTGTTGAAACTTTGTCTATATTGTACCACAGTTCTCAGCAGCACCAACCATGTCTATTTGAATTGATGTTTTTATGTGAACACTGCATCAAGGAAGAATGTCTTAGAGATATATATAGCTTGAAAAGCACAAGTTTTAGATTAAGGGGAATTCATTCTTCTCATCACAGCTGTCAACATTTTACCTTTGACTATATACATAAGGGATAAGGGGTTCGTTATATTCCTATGGTTTCAAAAGTAAGAGTGTGAGGTGGAGAGGGAACAGTGATTCTTTAATGTGAAGCTCTTGGTAACCTACCCTTTGTGGTTTACAATGGGTCATAAAAAGGCAGATGGTGATCAAAGGACATGATGAAGACTTTTGTCAGGATGTGGAATTTTCAAATAGTTAGTTGGATCCAGAACTGGTTGGCCAGGACCTTCATCTATTTTTATTGTTTCTTCTTAGGGGCTTTTTTGTGTATTTTCAGTTTTTCCAAGAATATGTCCTTATGTCTGATTCTGATCATTTGGGCAAGACGTTGAAGTTCTGCATCAAGTTAAGTTTCTCCCATGTATCCCATTAGGGACTATGGGCAAGTGCAGAATCTTCTGCTCTGTGGAAGAGGTTTGATGTTCATCTTATCTGTTTTGGAGAAAGATGACAGTAGCTTCAATACAGCAAAATTCCTGACTCTGCTGCTAACTTATGCTTTATGAGCCCAGTTCCCTTGTGCTTATAGGTTTTGCAGTATTCATGTAATCGAAACAAGCCAAGAAAAATTGTAAATGCCATTAACTTCATCCCTTATCTATAAATATGGAGTAGATAACTGATATGGCAGCAGTAAGCTTTAAGAGTGGTCTGTGAGAATTAACAAATTTACATGCTGTGCATCCTGGCTCTGAGCCAGAAGAATTGGTTTGGGGATTTTTTTCTTTTTTTTCCTCACCAAATTCCCTACACTTGCAGATGAACTCAGATTATACTGATTTCTGCAGCTGCAATGAATTGTTTTATGACACACAGTACCTTTTCTGTCACTTCCTGGGTTTGTTGGGATTTGGCTTTTTGTGTTGTTGTTGTCACTGTGCTGTTTCACTGTGGCAAGGAAAGTGATAGGCAATCCATACCAAGTGTGTCTGCTTGGCATAAGAGCAAAAGCAAATCCAAGAAGGCTGATATTTTTTAAACTTTTAGAACATTTTAGAGTTGCAGGTCTTGAGCTTTAATAATTAGAGGGTTTGCAGAAATGTTACCACAAAAATTCAGGAGAAAGCATTTCTGTATTCCAACTAATCACATCAGTTTTGGTCCCACTGCACACCTGTTGTTTCTTATGGGATTCCTCTCTGCTATTAACTCATTTTCTGAATGCTAATAACATGTTGAATGTCTTTCTTATGTGTTTTATCTAGGAATGCTAGGCCTAAGAGGTGCATTGATCTAAACCAAAAAATGACTTCAAAGATAATATTTTCAGATATTAGTTTAATTTTAGGTAGTGCTGTAGCCTACACAGGCTGCTAGAAATGCTGCAAATGTTTTTGCCAAGCTCATGGCACAGCCCAGAGCTGGGAGGTGGCTGGAAGTCATCCATCATAGTTCACCTTTGCTCTTTGGCCAGGAATTCTCTGGTAAATGCTTGTGCCAAGGATGTGCCACAGAGTGTTTTCTTATCAGACCATCCAATAAAGAGTTTCTGACATTCAGTCCAAGCAGAGAAATGCTGAAGTGATGGTCTGAGGCTCTGTCATATTCTGTGTTTTATTAATTCTGTCAATACCTAATAGCTATGAAAAATCACAAGGAACTGGGGCAGCTCATTCCATGAGGTAATTAATTTACAGAGAATTTTTCAGCCTCATTCCTTTAAATTTGGGAAGAGTAAAATAAAAATGGGGCCGAGCATCTAAGCCAGAGAACTCTGATCCAACGATGCCTCAAGTCAGTAGACTGATCAGTTCCTTGCCTTTGATTTGGGACCTGAGTGCAAGACAGCTGTCTGCAAAATTCCTTTTTAATATGATTTCTGTTCTAGTTAAAGAATAGAAAAGGTAATATTTCTACAGTGTCAAAATTTGCTCAATCTTTGGTTTCTCTATATTTAAGGAAGAGCCTGTTGTTGTTTTTTAAGATATTAATTCAAATTATGAAGTGTAGCCATGATTGATTTCAAAGAGGAAGAGTTTGAGTTAGAATAACAAGGCCTGCCTAAAGCCTCAAGAAATTACAAATTACTGAGCCAAGCCTACCTCAGGAAAGGCAATTTTATCCTATTCAAAGAGACATTTTTCCTCAGGTATTTTACATGAGAAGCCTGTGCTCTACTGAAAAAAAAAAAAAAAATATTTGCTTTAAAGAACAAACAGCCATGCCTGAAGTTCAAAGATTTGTTTCGTCAAAGAAGAAACAGCAAAAACCAAACCCATAAAACAATGTTTTGTGTTGGTTCCTTTTTTTTGTGACTGATTAGTAGCAAGCCATTATTGGAGCTGTGAGGAGCAGCTTCATGTAGTCCACAGGAAATTTCAGGTTTTTAGTGTTAGTGCTAATTCTCTTTAAAGTGCCTTTTGTGGTACAATTGAAAACAATCTCTAAAAAGCCTGCTAATTTTTAAAGCTTTAATTCTAGTATGCTGAGCTGTAAATTAGGACATCTGTCCTCTTCTATCAAGAAAAGGCACATCATTAGCAAGATTTTTAAAAACGTCCAAAGCAGATATTACCAAGATCATCTTCCACCAGAGTTGTAGGACAATAAAAAGTGGAAATGGTGAATGGAGCTGCTTGCCTATCTCAGAAGTGGTTAAACTATCACATGCAGACTTTTCAGTTTGTTTGTTTCCTTGCTGAATTGAGCTTCCTGTCATAAACAGCATTAAAAGTGGGTCATGACACCTTTAGATCTTTTTTTTAATTTTGAGAGTAATTTTTTTTTCCTGCAGTCTTTCTTTTGCAGAGTTGGAAAAAATTTGCCCTAGTTAAAAAAAAAAAAAAAAAAATGACAGTCCAGACAAAAGCTGGAACTTTTCCAGCTAGAAAGTGTGAAACAAGTAAAAAAATAGTAGGAGGGGAACTTGGTAAAAGTTATGCTAAAACACTTCCTACTGTATTAACACTTAAAAAAAAACCCTAAAAGCGTTTCAAAGGTTGACATTGACCCAGAAATTAGAAAATTACCAATTTATTTAAACACCATCTTTTGTCATTCAAATGATATGTTTGTGTGATTTATGATAGTTTATTTTATCCTGAACTGACATCTGCTATGGAAAACTTCAGCCTATGTAGTTCAAATTGCCAAATCTAGTAAACAAAAAAAATAATGCCAAATGATAAGGTCACCTTAATAATGATTCATTAAGGATCCATCTATTATGTCTGTCTAAGAATACATCAATTTATGCTATGATTGTGTATTGCAGCTGCTGCTAATTCTGAGGTGCATTTATATTCAAGGAAATTGGCTTGTTTTTCTTTTAAATATTTAAATCAACCTCCAAGAAACCAGGCAAACCATCATTGATAAAACTTGCAGATAACTACAGGAGAAGTTGTCTGCTACAAAAAACAGTCTGGATTAATTGATAAAATGGGACTTAGAGGAAAAGAGGATGGATAATGGCTAATGCAGCTAGAAATTGCTTTGATGAAGAGGAGGCTTTAAACTTTCCATCCCTTTTCCTTACTCTGTTTATAGAAGTTTGCTTTCTCCTTTCAAAGGCATCAACTGCCAGTGCAGCACAGGGACACATGTCCTGCCTTGATCCCCAGAGAGCATCACCTTCAGAAGGAAAGGGCTCCACCACCCCTCAAAGAACTCGGGTTGCACTGACCAGTCTGCCTCACTGGATCCTCTTGCTTGTGCTGTTTGAAGATGGGTGTGATGTCTGTCTACCCTTTTCCAGCCACTAAACTGTTCACACATCAGAGATTGTAGCTCCCTCAGCCATGTCAGCTATGTCCTGTGCAGTTCCATGGACTAATTTTCTTATTTAAGCACATCCTCACTGATTTCCTCATGTCATGTGTCATATTTCATTCCCCCAGGCTCTGACATGAGGTACAGGAGCTGGAAAGCCTCAGAAGAGACCCTGACAGTAAAGATCCAGTCAAAGAAAGCAAAGTTCCTCATCTCTTCCTGTGCTTGTTGTCTCTGGGTCCCCCACCAATTGAGCAGCAAGCCTGTACTTTCCATAGCCTTCCACAGAGATGCATGGAGAGCCCTTCTTTCAGTGCCTTCATGTCCTCGCTGCTTCTAGATGCACAGAACATCACTTGTGCAAGATCCAGTTTCCTGCTTGCTTCCTGCAGACAGCTGAGAGCTGCCCACTAGCAACTCCTCTGTGCACCCTCTCCAAAAACAGATCCCTGAGTTTTGGTCTAGAGGTCAGTAGTCTTGGTGAGAAATCCTATCATGGTGTTGAGGTTGAGGAGACCATCCTCAGGACTGTCAGGCAGACTGTTTTTTGTAAAAAGTTGCAATTTGTCTGTGTCATGGTTTTTCCTTCCCTGCCTTTTTTTCTTTCTGGCCTGTTGTTCTACAACTCCTTTTTGACCTATCTCCATCCTGAGTAATCTATTATAACCAAGGACAGTCAGGCCTTCAGGGAAAGGGTTATATCTTTTATAAGACCAAATAATACAGCTGGAAGAAAAACAAGAAAGATTTTTGTCTCAGAGGGCTTTCATTAGATTTCTGAGCTCAAAGCTCGTTCTCTCCCCTGACTATATTTCTTGGTCTAATAAAAGATATTACTTCTCTTTACAAGCCTAGCAGGTTCATAGAATTACACCAGCAGAGCTGCTCTGACAATTCTGTATGAGCAAGGAGACTGAAGCCTATACAATTCAAAATAATACATGTTATATATGTTAGGTTATCTATGCAATGTCATCATTCTGAGCATAGTGATAATTAGCACAGACATAGGGCTGATTAGAGAATGTTTTTCAAAAGAGATGTGAGCCAAATATAGATTTCTGAGATGGGAATAGCAAGTACCAGTGTACTCAAGGTAGGGATAGACCTGTTGGAGTGACTTACACTTTGATTTCAACAGTGAAATAGCATGTAAGAAATAACAGAAGGAAATATAGAGAAAATTCTCTTAGCTATCCAAGTGAGGTAATTATGAATCCCACTAGCGGGGGAGAAGAAAATTAGTGAATATTTTTCAGTTTAGTACATTTTTAATAGTATTCTGTTTTCCAATATATCTTGAAATCACCAAACCACAAGACAGACAGGTTTGGGCATCAGGGATTTGGACTTAGAGCAGCTTGTTTGTGCAAGGACTTAGTTCTGCTTGTTCAAGGAATTTAAATTTGCTAAACAGTGATGGTTCCTGGGAGCAGGACTGCCATGTGCTGTGTAGTGCTTGCATTAAGTTACTGTCAGTGCTTTCTTAGAAAGTATGTGGTCTGTATTTTCATGGGTTGTAAAGCTAATAAGGATTGAACTAATAAATGCAGATGTTCATGCCAGAAGTCAGACAGTCCAATCATGAGAAAAAGGTGTCCTGTAAGGACAATGTGCCCAGGCAAACAAACCAGCACAGCTTTCTGATTATTGAATTCTTTGGAGAAACTGCCTGTAATATCCGTAAAAGAGCTATTACATGATATTATTCCATGAATAAATTTGTATATGAAAAATAGATGAATTATTCACTTAGCTTTAGTGCATCTTGCATAGAGGCAATTTATGTTTCCTATAGCAGTACAAATTCTCATTTTAATTAGTGTTTTAATGCAATGAAAAGTGAGCTGAGCATAGCTCCCAGGTGTTGTACTAAAAATGGAGACACATTCAGGATCTATTCTGAGAAGAAATATAGTTGCATTTGCAGGTGTAGGGATAGGATTGGATTCTCACATAGCCTAGTGAGGCTTATTTTCACTAAAATCCCCTGGCTTACAGCAAGCCAGACTCCAGCCTCGACTGCCTTATATTCATGTTCATGTTTGCAGGACCTGATTCTGCATTAGGATTGCAATGAAGTGCAGGTTAAATGAGTAATGTATAGCTGTGCCAACACAGTTAATGAAAGCAGCTAGAGAAAAGTGTTTAAAACAAAGCAAATGCTGACAGACTAATAGCATTCATCTCTGCTTTAGATAATGGGTAGAAGCTACACCAGGTAATAGGCTCTTTTGACTTTTTTTTTTTCCCTCCTTTTGTCTCTTTAGCCTGAAGTAGGGGACTTACAGCATATTACTCAGGATTGCATAAATGGCGGTTAGTTTTGCAGGGAAAGTTTAGAAGACCATATTGAAAAAAAGTTTTAAAAATTATTATGAAGAGTTTCAGTTAACATCTGAAGCTGCAGTAATAATATCTTCTTTCTAAGTTTATAAAAGCCATTAACATTCTCCATCAACACTATAATGGAGACGAACTCTTGGACAAGAGTAGTCCCACCAAGGGTCAGCTCTCCAGCAAGCACTCTTAGTCTTGCAGACATTTACGCCTTCTTCAGCAGCTGTTAACCTTAGGCCTGCTCCTTGAAAGATGATCAGTGTCCCCAGGCAAAAGCTTTGAGTGTGCATTGGAGGCAATGCAGCTGTACACAGAGGTGTGGGAAGAAAAAGACTCGAGGATTCTGGTTTTGGGCTGTGCCTAGCATTTGGAAAGATGATATTTTTAAGCCACCCTTGTCAGCTGAAAGAAATTTCTTAAATGGGAAGAGGCTGGTAATGTAATTCGAGCTGAACTATTGATTTTGTAATGTGCTCTTAAGACAGATATTTCTTTCTTCTTAAAAGCAGTAGATCTTTTCAAATTAAAAGATGATTTTAAAGTAGGTATCATCCCTTAAAATTAAATCCCAAAAAGACTATAGTGATGAGCACAGTATTACTACTTGTCTGACTAAATGATCACTGCAATATATGCCAATATGTTCTTAGCAGGATCTTTGCAGTATCAAACTAATGAACGAAAATTCTCACTGGTTTAAAGTTCTTGTTTTGTTTACTCACTTTCAGCAGTGTGTACAAATCTATTGTAAGAATATAGTGTTCTAGCAGATACAATTCTCATCATTTGCAAGACACATTTATCACGTGTTTCTGCAGTTTTAATTGCTAGGATGTATTTCTAATTTATTTCTGTGGCAAATTCAGTGTCATTAGAGCAGTGATTTTTATTTGTAAGAAAAATTTATTTCAGTGATTCAGCTATTCTAGACAGGGCTTATTAGATGTGTCATTTAATCTTTTAAACTAATGAGTTACTATTTTCCGCAAGGATCTTCTATTTAAGTCTTGAGATACTCTACGGCATATCATTTACATTTAATATTTAAGAAAGCATTTGAAATTTACTCACACTAATGCCTCTGTTTCTTTAATGCAAAAGTACCCACTCCTGCATGTGCCTCCACTGAAGCAGTTATTTACAGATCCTGATGGGATTTAGATATTCTCCAGTGGAGCACTGGCTAGTGGTAAACCTAGCGGATTCCAAATTTGCTCTCAACCATGCATGTTGTGTAGTGTGCACAAGTGTAGCACAGATATTTTAAGCAGGTCCTGTACAGCTGTGGTAGCTCCACAGCACTGCCCCCAGGAGGAGTCACCAATCAGAATTACACTTTTCCTGCTGGCAAGGTGATGATGCCTCCTTAATGTCATTGGAGGCAGCATCAGAAGGCCATAGGAGTTCAAGTCTGGTTTAGGGACAGCCTTTCTGCTACCTAATGATGAAGGAAAAGCCCTCTGGCATATAGAAAGGAATGAAGTTGAATGTATTGACTGTGCTGAAGGTGAGTTTATAGTGTTGGTTGTTAGGGAATTGTATTTCACCATTATCAGTGTAACATTTGGTTATCAGCATAGCAGTTCATGGCCTTTGGACCAAAGATGATTTCAGTAACAGTCTATTGATGCTAAAAAGGCCTTTGCTTTGCAATTAAGGCTAGACTATCTGCAGGCAAAAATTTTAGAACGTATTATCTGGACCCTGTAGAGGGAGGGACCCCAGGTATGAATCAGACCACATCACTTAGAGATTTCCCAGTGCTCAATGCTGTTTGTACCTGTGCTGATCTTTAGGACTCTAGGTGAGCACAGCTGCTCTCATTGCAGTTCAATTTAGTTCGTAGGAAGTTACTACTTGTAGTCCAGGTTGTTGGCCACAGCCATCTCCTCAAATTCACTCTTGACCATTCTGTTCTCCCCTGCCCCAAGTGTCAGGGTCAAAAGAGAGCCTTCAGAAGAAGGTGATGTTTCTTTTCAGCTGGGGCCAGGTACTGGTAACTAAATCTGCTTGGTCACTGCTGTTGTAAATTTTTTTATTTCTTTACTATTATTTCTGATTCTTTAGAAAGCTCAGTACTGAAGCAGTGGAAAAAACCACCCAAAAATATTATTTTCTTCACTATCAAACTCTCAAAAACATATGGTCCAGTAAATCACTTGTAACATCTGGTCCATAATGCACCAAAAAGCTGGAGACTCTGTAGCCTTATACTCTGTGAGCATGGGTTCTACTGGAGTACTATTTTCTAACAAAGCAGTGGGAAAATGCAGCTTTGATTTACTAGCCAGTATCAAGCTGCTAAGTCTGTGGCATATCCAGCTTAGCAGACCTCTTTTTTTATGCCAAGGCTAAGAATAAATCCTGAATTTTAGAAACAGAGTATTGATCTATGTGTAAGCAAAGACTGTTTCCAATTCTGTGTTCCTCATTTAAGCATCCCAGGAATCTGAAGAATCAATGGAAAGCAGTTTGTCATGTAGTGCTACTCTTGCTGCATTACCATGTTAGTTCCTCTGTAGTGAGAAACTTGAGGAATTTGAGTAAAAGCCTGTTTTGGTTTGTCACTTTTTACCTAAGCTGTTCATTCTCCAGAGTGCCTTCACATATGCACATTTAAAATGGAAATAAGCAAAATTGCCCTTTTGTGCAAATTTCTTATGGTCCATTAGCTTTTTTCTTTCTTTCTCTCTCTCTCTCCCTTTTTGTTTTTAATTTTGTTTTAAATATTTACTTTTTGGCGTTGATGCTTTGTGAGCAGCTGTTTCCTAGCCCCCATGCTTGGGAAGCACATTGCTCTAGCATGTATGAAAAGGAGATGCTCTTGTCACATCTTTCTTTGTACTGCATTTAAGAAAGAGCTGGCAAACTCTGCTGTGCTGAGCAGCAGAAAGTGTAAGATACTTTGATGTTGTGTAAGTTTGAACAGCTTCTGGACAGGTACAGATATGCTTAAAGATATAGAAATTGTCTGTGCTGAGCACTAGTGTGTGTTCTCACAATACCTACATGTTAATTCCTTTGCTTTTCATGTTGGTGATGAGAGGCTGAATGTGTCTGAGGAGACAGGGACCCACAGTCTTTGAGGTAAAAATAGTAATCTTATCACAGCTGCCTCTCTTTGACTTTGTATGTGGTATTTGGAGGAAGTGTTTTCATGTCAGTACATCTGTGCCTCAACTAAGGAGAGGAGGTGTTTTTCTGTGTCCTTTTCTTATTTGGCTTTTCATGGTGAAGCTGAGAATTGTGTAGCAATGACAAAGATGCTAAGTATAGTATAAAATGAAGTTGTTCTATTTCCAAGGTTTTCAGGACATGTATTTCCATGGTATGTGCATCCTAGAAACATCCTCCACCCTTCACCCAAGTTCAATGAACTTGTTTTTCATGCATGAGGAAAACAGCAGTACTGCCCAGTGAGCATTCATGAGCTGAATAAAAAACTAAATGTACTTTTGAGTAAACAGTGCTGAGGTATTGCTTCATTTAAAACCCTTTAGCCTGCCAGATCAAAATGGAGATTCCCATATGCCATGCCTGAAAAAAGTACACTTCATAGCATTGTATTCATATGAAAAGATAACCAAATGTAAAGTTCCTTGATGCATTACTGTGAAAGCAGTGTGTGGTAATTCTGCTTACACTTCAAAAAAAAGCTAGAGGTGCCACTCAGATTAGTCCAGATGTTCTGTAGCCTCATTGGGCCCCATGTATATTTAAACATGCATTCCTTGTCAGCTGCCTTTAAAATGAGCACCGATTTCTTTAGTGCAAGCACAGGTCTGTGCTACTGCTCTGCTACTGCAGTTCCTGGGCTGGAAGTACACAGGAGCCTCTCTTTTTCTTCCCAGCTTGGAGTGATGAATCCAATACACAATTCTCCATGTGGATTTGCTTCCAGAGCTGACTCCCAGGTTACTAATTCAGTGATTATATTGAAGGGGAGATTTTTATTGCAGAAAAACCAAAGCCAAGGTGCTTCTCAGTGTCTGTGCTCACCAAGCTGCCTGCAATGCAGTGTGGAGGTGCCCAAGCAGCTCAGCACTGGCTGCACTGCTGCAGAAGCAGGGCATTCACCATAGGCCACTTTACTCTGGAGGATTCCCTTAAGTGGCTTTGCTGGACTGGGTTTACTCAGAATGCTGCTCTGTAAACCCACTCGTCTCCAAAAGGAACAGTGGTGGGTTTGCTCTGCACTATTATCATTTGGATTTCTTACTGGAATGCTGCCCCCAGAATTCTTGAGCCCTGCCACAGCAAACAAGTTTTATTGATATTCTAGTTTAACAAACCATTTCTGAAAGTTTGCTTCTCGAAAAAGCACCTTACTGAGCTGAGGGGAAAGCTGGGAGTGTGCTGAAGAATGTTTGAATACTGCCAGGGAACTGATGAGAACCTGAAATGTGCTCTGTGTGTGTTCTTGCTACCTGTGGAGAGGGAGCTTCATGCAACCAAGTGGAAAACAGTGCTTTTCATTGTTTTTCACTGAATAGGTTTGATCCCAGGTTTTATGATGGTATCAAAAGCTTATATATTGTAATTTAATACAAGCTGGAGAAGTAACCTTGAAGATTTTTCTCTGATTTCATAAAGATGCAGTGGTGGAAAAAACAGGCAACATTTTTATATATTTTTATAACAATTCAGTATTTTTATAACAATTTTATAAATTTATAATAAATTTTGTATTTTTTTAACAATTTGATATTTTTATAACAATTCAGTTATAAAAGCTGATTTGCAGTTTTTTGGTTTTCTTCCAGGCCTTACATGACTTAGATAAAAGACATCCTTTTTAACTCTTAACATGCTTAGTGAGAAAGGAGACAGGCATTTGCAATTAAAAATCAAAGTGACTAAATTTAAATTGTATACAAACCTGAACTTCCTTGATATTATCAATTACCGTGGAATAATTGGACATCAGTGAAAAATCTTCCAGTGTAAAAAGAAAGTGATTATTCATGGCTTTTACTCTGGCAGTATGAAGAAATTTGTTAGCAAAGAGGTGAAGTCAGTATTGGGTCAAAGAACAGGCTTTTCTGAGTATTTGCCTTTAATTGAAATATGGAGGCAATGGGAAAAGAGATCAACATCTGACTCATTATTATCCTTGCCTGAGTCTTTTCTTCAGAGTTCTGTAAGGTTGTCAGAGGATGGGAGTAAAAAAAGAAAACAGCAGGAAAGATGAAAGCAAAGGAAACAGGGCTATAGAGTCATTTATTTTGTTAAGTCCCATCTTCCTCATAACACAAAAAGAGAAGGAGGAGTAGGGGAGAAGTTTTCTGACAGGACTGCCTGAGAGAAAAGGAGATCCAAGGCCAATGAGAAAGGGGAAAGGACCCAAAAATGAGTCAAAGCTGGATGTGGTGAAAAGTCCCTTGACCAACCCAAACCCTAAAAAAACAAACAAACAAAAAATAAAAACAAAACAAAAAAGACAGGAAGAAGCCACAGGAAATGGAAAGGAAGATCAAGGGAAAGAAAAACAGAGAGGGCAGAAAATACACAGGGAAATGGATGGCAAGAGGTATTGCAGTGTAGGAAAGAGGAAGATAAGCACAGGTCAGGGAGCTGCTGGGAGCACTGAATTAACAGTAAAAAAGGGACTAAAGAAGGGAAAAAAAGGGTATTTTCCAAAGCTGAGAGATGACAGAAGGGGAAAATGATAGATTAAGACCACCAAATTTCAAATGAAAGGAAAAGAAAAAATAGAGAAAGTAAGCCAGAGATAAAGAGATGCTGGGGTAGAAGTCAGGGATCATTAGAATGACACCACTATCTTGGAGAGATGATTCATTTTCTTTGAGATGTGGTGATTTACTATACATTTGAAAAATTATACCATTAGGTTCTAGAAGCTTGGTCTAAGCACTAAGCATCAGCTTTTTGAGGAGAGCAAGCAGTGGGAGAATACCTATGAAGTCTGTATTGTTTCTCCTGTAAATTCAACATTTGTCAGTGGTCTAAAATATCCCATTATAACTTCTGGCAGCAGTCTGGGTCCTTGAGAAAACATTGAGTCAGGAGCTAGTAGGCAAATGAACAGCAGGTTGTAGCTTTCCATTAGCTTCTTTATTTCAGTTCAGTATGAAAAGGAAATTTGGGTAGTCCCCAAAGCAAAATACTTTATTTAACTGTGTTCACTGTGACTCTGCTTTGTGCATTGGCTTTGAAGAAAGAAATTTCTATTGAGGTCACTTGCACTTGTGTCTATGATCAGTTAACAGAACAAATAGCCTACCTCAGCTTCTGCAATTACAATCCTTAGCACATTGGAAATAAAACTAAACTTGAGTATTCATGTCCTCCTAACAGCTTGAAAATAACAGAGCAAGTCTAGGGGCAGGCCATTCCTCCTAGGCCAGACACAAATTAAAGCAATAAAACACACTGTACAAAATAATTAACTGAATGCACAGAACTATATAGATTGCACCACACATAATGTGGGAGAAACAAATGCTTCTATACATTATCCAATTGTTGAGCACAGTATTTTCTATCGATTTTAACAACTTACTATTTGCTGACTATTACCAAAGCTTTGGTGAAGGCAGCAGTTAAACAATGAAACCTTTCCTACTAACCAATCCTGTTAGGAAATTGCTGCAAAAACAAAATGTATCCTTACTTGTTTAATCAAGCCCAGGGGTACAAAAGGCCTCAGTTAACCACTGGCCACTAGATTTTTTTGCAGATTTGGTTGATGAACTGTTGGTTGCTGGCTAAAGAGCTGAATGGGAAGGGCTCTTTAACCAGGTAACAAAGCATCTGACTACTTTTTACATAACTGACAGTATCATATTGACAACCAAAAGATATCTTTTATGGTGTTTCTTCTCTGAGACGTAGTCTTTAAGCAATAGGATTTAGTGTCTGATTTCCCAGTTGCTGTTGGACATATTAAGCAACAGCTGATAAGACGAATGAGGAATACTCTGTGCAAAACAATTTCTGGGTTGTCCTGCTTGAATTTTGCCTAAATTGATGTCCTAGAAAATTTAGCAAATGCTGAATCCACACACCAGCAAGAGAAGCTCTATCTTTTTCTTCATTATTTTTTGTTGTGTGCCCCATTTCATGTCTTCCCAGCACTCCTGGGAGCTCTAATCTTCCAGCTGAGAGTCATTTTGTGACAGCTTCATGGGGTCTTTTCCATTTCTGTGAATTTAGTGTGCTTTGGAATGGAAAAGGAGATTATTAATGCACATTTCTTCCGCTGAGGTCGGATCTTGTAAGAATTCAGTTCCTAGAACAGGTTGGACTGGGGTGAAAATTGAGGAGGGAGTTTCTGAAGCACATGTGGGTACTCCAGGCAGGGAGGGTGCTCTTTCTGTGGCTCACCAGCTCTCTATGAACTCCTCTGTCCTGGGCATTTCCACTGGAAATATTTTGTCAGGCTGTCCATACTGAAGCCAAGGTATTGTTGGGATTTTTTCCTTTAAATGACAGAGAAATAAATGAAAGAGGAGTCAGAGATCCCAATTATAGATTTGGGTTGCAGATGTGGTGTAGTCTTATGTTTCAGGTTTCCATTGCACCTCCTCTGTAGTTGTTTTCTGCTCTTGGCCCTTGTGTTGTGGTAATGCAGCCTGAGTTCCAAGGTGGTTGCATTGGATAAACCAGTGCCTGTATATTTTCTATGTTAATTGCAGCAACAGAACACGCCAAACTTTTGATGTAGTGACAAGCACTTAAGTAATTCATCCATGTAGGTGTTCTGGTTTTATTCATTTTCTCTGATGGTCCTCAAATGTGACCATACCGGGCCAATGTATTTTTCTTGATTTATTGACACAATCTGCACTTTACTCTGCCAGGGAAAGAAGGGAAAGCTCTCGGATACTCAGCAGAGTTCATTGGTTGCATTGGAAGTAGGGGAGGAAAACTGGCTGTAAGCTCTGTCATAAAGGCATTATAGACTTTAGTGTTCCAAGTTCCTTATAAATAATGAAATTGTAAGTACACATGAAATAGGATTGGCCTACTGTAATATTGATATACAAATTAAAGACCTTCCAAAATGCATTGTTCATATAGTCAAAAATATCTAATGAAGAAGGGAAGTAAATTTTTGTCTTTGCCAGCAAAACAGGAAAACAAAGCCCATTTCAACAATGATGATAGTGAGGATAACAAGCTGGGATGTGGGATGAACAGAAAGAGATTTCAAATTGGGCATCAAAGGAAGTAGAAGACTGACAACTTTTCCATCTTCATCATATTATATCAAACCTAGCAGAGTGAAAGCTGTCATTAGAATAAATAAAAGAAACTGAAACAGAAGTTCAAAGCACTATAAATGATAAATTTTGTGTGTTATGAAGATGACAAGCACTGTGCTCAGTAAGAGTTCCCATCACCCATCTGCCCAAATCCACCCAAATTAATGTGAGACTCTGCTACTGTCTGATCTATTCTCTCATTTCAACCATCAGAGGGAGAACAAAAGTAAAAGGAAGTAACTGCAGAAAGCAGCAAATGTTTTGCAGAAGCATTTAAACGAGACAAAGCTCAGAGGGAGCTTCATACCACCCCCATCTCAATGTTTCAGCTGTAGTTACATTTGCTCCTTGCTGCAATGACAAGCTCAAATTGTCATCAATAAATGTTGATTTGTTTTCTCCTAATAACAGTAAGCAGCTCCCACTCAAAATCAATTTCAACTTTGTTGGCAAGACGCTGCACATTTGTCTTCACCATGACTGAGCTGCACAAAGGAACAATTGAATTGAAAATTAAATGAACAATAATTGAAAATAAAAAGTGCCTCTTTAAAGGAAAATTAGTGCTATGCTGAATTTCCAGAAATGTTATGTTGGTGGGGGGGGGTTTGCCTTAAAAAAGGTAGGGTTGGGCTAAAAACTTAATTGTATAAATATGTGCACATTAATGTGCATAATTAAAAATGGACTTTAACTTCAAAAGGATAAAAAGGCTCTTCAGCAACTTCCTAGGGTTTTAGTTCTGGCAAAAGCAACAGAGTTTCTGCAGTAATTATACATCCAACACATTTGGATATGCTAATTGGATCCAAGTTCTAATTAGTTTCTTTGTGTGACTAAGAATGACAATCACTGAATTAATTTAATGCAGCTTTGTTCTGAGCTTAGTACTGTTTTCACTATTTTTTATACAAAAACGTAGCCCATGAGATGCTTTGCTTTGTGGGATGTCAGAGGTTTGTCACGTACCAAGTGCAGTGCACGAGCATTTGCTGCATTTCACCATTCCATTATAGGCCGTACACTCCAGCATTTAGGTTATTCCACTCAAAGAGTTGCAGGGCTTTGCCAGGGGAGTGGTGAGGACCTGGAACGTGTCAGTAGTCCATCCATGACTAGATACAGCTGGATACACTGTGGAGGAGCAGAAGAAGCAGAGAGGACTGCTGTCATCTCTTGATGGTCTTTGTGATCAGATGGGAACACAAAGTGGGGAAACCAAGCAGGGATAATTCATGCTTTTATTTGGAAGCAGCCATAGGAAAGATGAACAATTTCAAGAGATTAATTGGACACCGCCTGGTTTTGTTTCTCCTTCTATCCTGTTGCTGCTTTCAGTTTCTCTGGGGTTTGGATCTAGTAGGTCCTTGATTCAGTCATTACTTGTGTTTACAAATATGTTCAGCCTTATCCTCGCTCCTTACCAGTCTGGAGGATAACCTTGACTTCAGAAGGGCAAGAATTAGCTGTGAGTACTCCTGAAAGCAGCAGAGAGAAGTAATGACATTGTTTTAAGGCCGTCTTCCTCTAGGAAACCTAGAATCATGGGATCATTTAGATTGGAAAAGACATGTGAGACCATTAAGACAAACCTAATTCTACATCATTGCAGAAAGGTTTTATTTTTTACTATTTGAGACATTCATTTCTTAAGGAGGTATCTTCAAAGAATTGATATGAATATATGGAAATTTAAAAATTTAGGAGTTGCTTTAGTCTAAGAGATGCAATGAAGAATACAAATATTTCAGATTACCCCTTTCTAAAGTTGTTAACTATGTTTACTTAAAGTTTGTTCTTTGTCTTCTGTTTCACTTTGAAAGATCTATGAAACGCATATACAAAGCCTTTTCACATGAAGTGCTGAAAATAATGGTTTCTGTAAATTCCTGTTCAAGAACAATCAGCAAAGCTCCCTTCTTTACAAACCCTTTCAGATGGTTTGAGGCAACCTGCCATTTCTATGACTCTGTGTGAAATTGCAGTAATATTTTCCATGTTTTACAGTTTATGTTTCTCTCAGATTGTGGCGCTGAATTCTCCAAGAGAATAGTTTTAGTAGAGGCCACTGGACCCAACATTACCCTACTGATGTTAGTCTTGGTTTATCAGAGGAAGCAAGACCTTTTGTTCCTTTAAATAGGAGTCAGAGGATGAGCATCCCTGGAAAGGTTTCATTCACAGTCCATGGAGAAGTGATTCAGAGCAAGAACTGGTAGCTGCAGGTGCCTGTCTGTCCCTTTGGCTGTGTAATGACTTCACATAGGCAATTGGTTTACCTGCCGTAATTGAGACTCTGCTCCAAAGTCCTCTCAAGTCAGTCATTGTCCTCCTGTTGGGTTTTGGCTTTAGCGCTGGTAATTGTGCAGGACAGCTGAGTGTAGTAATGAATTTCAAAAATTCAGCTGGTTGTCCTGGTGTGCGGTGCTAAGGGATGCGTGGTTGATTGATTTGTTTCTCTATGCTTAAGAAAAAAGCATCTGCCGTCATTCAAAAATCAAGGCAAGTTACATTTTCAGAGAAGCTGAATTACAAGTTAGTATCTACTATACACCCAGATTGAAAGGCAGGTAATCCTAAACACATTCCTGAGCAAATGCTTCATCCACAGAAGCTCAAGAACTACAATAGCACGTATGCAAAGAAGGGCATAGATGACCTTTTTTCTGCATAATCTATTGCAGTACCCTCTCAATACTGTGATGTGCCGATCCAATGGTCTTTTCCTCAATCATCTTTAAATGTGATTTTTAAACTGGCTTAAAATCACTACTGTTTCATTACCAATTAGTAGGATAAGCTTTAATTAAAGCTGGTGTAATTCCTTTTGTCAGGGTTCCACTAGGAATGATGGGCTGGAGCAAAGAGCGTGCTAAAATGATGGTAGCTATTATTTCTCCAATTAGTGTATTAATGAAAGTAAGGTAGAAATATTGCTACAGATACAGCACTTTTTATATATCTTTCACTAATACTGATATCCTCTCTGACATCTTTTAAAGCAACTCATATAACGCCAAATCCTGGATGCTGTCATCCATTGCACACTGGTATTTAAAATCAAAACCTGATATCCTTAATTGCTTCACTTTCAATTTCAAGATGAATCTGTGCACAAGCCATTCTCTGAGTTTCCATCCCACTGAGTCCAGAAGGTATTCTGTCTATTTCATGCTTTCCTGCTTAAAGACACCTAGCAGGAATGACTAGCAAAGTTTTATGGACAAATGAGAAAATGATTTTTGTTTTCTCTTTTAGCTTGGCTGCTGGAATCCTGTAACTGGTCTGAATGGGTCACTAACAGACAGAAAGCTGGAGAACAACATGAGAGGAGTGGTTCTGCGTGTGGTGACTGTGCTGGTAAGCAGATGCTCATCCTTCTGCATTAGCAGGAAATAATTTTCTTCTTTTTGCTACATCTTTTTACTAAATCCGCGGTTTTACCAAGAAAGTAGTTGGTGTTAGAGGCTCTGATTTAAGATGGTCAGAAAAATCCCAGAAAGATGGATATTTTCCACAAAATAAAATTGTTTATCAGTACAGCACTTTTCAGAGTGAATCAAACACATTAGAACCTGTTTCTTCCACAGGCACATTCTGAATTAGGTAACACAAGCATGTGAGCTGATAAAGGGCAAGCTTCAACTGTTAGCTAAAGCTACCTAGCTGAAGCTCTAAATAATTCAATTCCAATCACCTTGGCAAATTGTGTGCAGTCTAACAAAATTGTCACACTCAGAAAATATTCAAGGTCAGCTTTGGTCAAGTAATGTTAGTTTGGTAAAACATCCACTGTCCCGTGCTTGCTTTTTGTCAGCCAGGTTCTTCCCCTGTGTTAAGAAAAATTCTTGGTTTCAAGCTGAACAGACAATGTCTACCAGGATAGGAATTCATGTCATGAGGCCAGTGTATTCCCTGCCATAAACCTAGCTTGAGGAGAAGTTTTTAAGAGTGAGGGAAAAGAAGGGAGAAAATCATTTGAGACATATAACCCTCTTTGGACCAATGCCCAAATACAAAGTTGATCCAGGGCTGCGGAATTGTCAAGGTTAGATTGAGCTATTTCTCTCTTGCTGCTCTCTACTTGTGTTTGAGTTCTGTCTCTAAAGGCCCAGCACTTTTTTATTAACAGCAAGATGAGGAGTTTTCAGGGTTTGCATTGATGACAGTGCATGATAAAGGGTCAGGGGTGGCAAGTAAAATCACCAGAGCATGTTAGTGTCATAGACAGAGTACTTTAATACCCCTCCAATTATTTTATGGGTATTTAGACACCTTTACCTGCCAGGGTGAACATTCTCTTCCAGCTCTTAGTACATTAGAGGACTTCCTGTGGTAGTATCTACAAGATAAAACAAACCAAACAACCACAAGCAAAAAAACCCCACAAACCTAAAAAAGAATCCAAAGCCAAACTAAGCAACAGCAAAAGGCAGGCAAGGAAGAATGAATGCACCGAGAAAAAAATATGAAAAAGAAAAAAGAAAGGAGTAATAGAGAGGGAGAAGATTATACTTTAATTGCCTGTTCATCACAATAGCATCATGGTGGCAGTGGTTGGTCTCTGTTTTGCCAGATACTCCTATTAGTTGGTTCAGTATAATTATCTGTTGACAAAAATGATCTGTGGATTTTGCCTGGAAAAATAAATTCGAATTAGAATATTAGCATTGTTTTTAGTAGTATTTTTTCCCTCTCTCCCCACTGTTCCTGCTTTATCCCCAGTTATCTTTGTTATCTTAACAGAGAGCTGCTTCTTTCACATTATTATAGCATGGATATATATCAAATTGCAAAGATACACAAAAATAATTGCCTATGCTGGTAGGATTCTACAGTAATTATAAAAACAAAGACAGAAATTTAAAGTTCAACACAGCACAGGGCATTTCAGTCTCCTCACTAGTTTTATATCTTCTGGGTAGGACAAAACTGGCAATTTTTATTTAACTCATGTGATGAAAATGTGTGATTCTTACCTTGGATGTGAGAGCAGGAGGGATTTCACCAATTAACTTTATTTTAGTGGTGATCTTTACTGTATTTTCTCTTCCGTCTCTCTCCCCATTCTTCAATTAAGTCAATACATTTCTGTGAAAAGTAAAGAATCTATAGAGATTGTGAATTATTAGTTATTGTTATTAATTCTGCAATTTTGTAACAGAATTATCTTGGTCCAGGGAAGCAAGTGTTAAAATTAAATATTAATATCTTTGAATATTAATAGATTTCTTTTTCATTGAGAGTCGAGAAGTTTACATTAATTTATAAATTAGCTTTGTTAAAAGTTCAAATCTCTCATGCCTTTTTAGATAGCACCTCTTCTTCTCTTCCAATTTTATTTTGTTATGCCTTCAGGTTGAAAAGAACTTTTTTTTTAAATTGCAGTAGAATTTGAGAGGTTAGCAAATTGCAACACCTGGGTTTATATTGCGTTATACTAATGAAATCAAACCTTCTGGAGTCTGAGAATTATAAATGATTGAGATTTATTTCCTCGGTGTTTCAAAAAGCAAATGCTGAACAATTCCCATCATCCACATCCATCTACTAATTCCTTTCCCTAAGTAAGTGTAATAATTATGAGCTATGTATCTGCAGACCTTAACCCAAATCTCTTTCTGAGTATGGCAGAATACAACATAGCCCCAAATTGGAAATCATCTGGTTTCACTTGGCAGAGAATCCTGGCTCTTCTGCAGTACATGTGAATGCTCTCCATTGCTTAAATGGCAATAAGAAATATTTCTTGCTGGTTTATTCTGAGGAGAACTATGGTCATGTTTGCCTACACATAATTCAATGTTTTAATCCGAGTTGGATTAGTAACACACTTTCTACACTTTTAGAAAAGGCTTATTTTGTCTAACTTAAATATCAGATATCTCTGTCTTGGACTGCTTCCATGCATGAAGCTGAAGTCTGAACTTTGTGTTTGACAAGTTGCTCTTAAGTTCAAGTTGCTTGCTGGTGAATTTCTGAAATGTATTCTGAGTTTCTGAAATGTAGCTCTATCAAAGGTCAGCATAGCTGTTCCAAACAAATTCCGAGTGTCTTGAATGAACAATTGCCCAAGAAAAAATTTAGCTAAATATCCATTGTGGCTGTCTCAATTTCTTCTCTTTTTCAGTCATTCAGTTTTATTAAAAAACACCTAAAATGCAGCAGATATTCTCATAATGTCATTGTATTAGCCACAGCAATTACTGAATTATTCATATGAATATTAAGACATTGGAAATGGAATGAGATTTGGTCCATTTGACGATGAATAGGCCAGCAGGTATTTGTAAAATCGTATTTTCTTAAAAAGCCCCTGTTGTTCAAAAAAGGAAAAAAGTTTGAATTTCTCTGTTTTAAAGCATTAAAACCTTGACTGAAAAGTACAGAGCCTTTCCTGAAAATGCATGAGGTATAATATCCTAATGGTGCAAAAGATACTTGTGGCTCCACATGAAAATTCAAAACAGCTCCCAAACAGGAATGTATTTTCATATCTGGAGGGTCCTGAGAAGGCAGGCAGGATAAAGGAAAGACAGATAACAGCAAGCCATGCTGAATTCTGCTTTGCCATACGTCCCTGTACACAGTATCTCAAGACTTATTATCCAGGTTACCTGCACAGAGCTGCAGATTGGTCACCCTGGGCTGCAGGTGGCCGCTGTGGGACGTGATGTAGTGAAAGGCAAAAGGGTAGATAAGCATAGAAAGAAAAAAAAATTATGAAACCTCATTTGCACCATGGAAAATATTATCGTATGTGGACTAGTTTAATTCTCAGTGGGTGGTATTTAATTCATGAGCATTTGTTGCCCAGATTAGAAAAGAAAGAAATTTGAAAGCAGACAATGTCTTTAGGGATATTGAGCTGGCAGGAGGTCTGCATCTTCAGTCCCTTTTTCTATTGAATTTACCACTCAGAGATGAAACATAAGATATGAAGCTAAGGCCTGATTTTAAAAGCTGAAACTGTCTTTGGGATTTGAATTCCAATACTGGCTTAAAGGAAGTTAAAAAAAAAAGTTCTTTCCAAAGCTGGAGTAACTTTCAAAGTGACTGGGGAAAGGACAGGCATAAGGAAGATTAAATAAGACAGTGTTTAAGCATATGCACAGGAACAAACAGAAATGATAAAGCATTATAAATGTCAGGGCAGAAGCATCAGTGTATGACTGTACAATAAAGATCAACCTCAGGAAAGATTATGTGCAGGATACCTCATTAAATATTGAATAAATATTTTATAAAAGTGTTCAATAGTCTCATAGATAATGCTTCTTATGATTTCTCCCAATATTTTTGGTGATCACTTTTCTCATGCAGTCCTCATTCCATTCCCCCATTTTCATACCTGAATGCTGTGGACTTCTGTAAAATCTCTTCATTCCATCAGGCAGCTCTATCTCTGCCCTAGAATCCACAATCTTTTAAGAAAAATTATTACAATTGAGGCATGTATTATACTGTGTATATCTATCTATCTATCTATCTATCTATCTATCTATCTATCTATCTATCTATCTATCGGTATATTGGACTGCAGTAGTACCCACAACAGCAACAATTCAAATCACTATTCCAAAAACAGAAACTAATATTCCTTGACAGAGGCAGAACCTGTCTTCATATTCTTCTTGCAACCACCACACCCATACAAGGGCCAAGTTTAAATTGCTACTGACTGGGCACAGGCCTTTCTTAATAGCGGTTTTATGTCCCTTTGAGCTACCTTGCTTGTATTAAAACAGGTCATAAACCTTACACTTATTCACTACTGAGATCATTCATTTGACAAGCTTTAATCTCACAGCCTGCTGGGAAACCCAGCACCTTTTTTTTTTCAATTATTGTTATTCTCAACCCATTTTTCTAAGGTAGCAGGTACTATATACTAGATAAGGTGGTTATCAAGCAATTCCAATGTTTTGGGACCTGGCTGGAGCTGCAGTTTGACAGCAAGGCAGGTGCAGTGCTGAGCCTGGTAGGACCAGCCTAACTCATCTCTATGTCAAGGGCTGTCTCTCAGGGCTCTCTGGCTTTTATCTTCTCACTGGCCCTTACCCAGCTGCTCTGTGGGCACATTTGCAATTCACACAGTTCACAAAAATTTGACTTAGAAACAGAAAGAGGCTCTTACTCTGCCTGCAATTATCCTTCCTGACTACACAAGGTAGAAAAGGAGGTGATCTGTGTGACACAGCTCCTTATGAGCAGGAGCCCTTGCAAGGCTGCTGGAGGGAGGGCAGTGTAGCTGCCAGCAGGTTAATGCACCCATACCACACTTCTGCTAATTCAGGTATCTGAACTATCTACATTAAAACCACCATTGTACTCTTTAGACACACTCTGAAGCACCCGAATCAATTCCAATCTCAATCCATATTCCTGTCATACGGTTCAGAAGGAGCTGTTACCTGCATTAAGTTATTGTGGATTAAAATCAATACACAAAGCTTGGCAGCATTCTAATAGACCATTGCCATAGATTGCTTTGAAAGGAGTTTTAGTCCCATTGCTGAGAAATGGGAGGAATAGGGGCTAGCATTCTTTGTTCATTTCTTGTAAATAGGACTAAATTAAAAATCATAATAATTTTTCACTCAGGAGGGAAAAATACTCTTTAAAGTACTGTAACTAAAAGACAAATTTCATGTCTAATTGATGATCATAAACAGATCAAAAAAGAGACAGACAAAAGAGACAGACAACACATGGATAAGTATAGGCCAAATGTAAAATCCACTTAATATAGTACTCAGTTTCTGGGATGTGAATTAATTTTTTGCTGTAGAAAAGGTGACACTTCTGTTAGTACGACTGACTTTATCATCAATCTGTTTGAAAAGCACAGGATCAGAGAATGGTGGGCTTTGGTGCCAATAGAGTTACACAGCCCATTTACTTGGCACAATATTTACTTATCCAAGATCTTGTAGATTTCAATCCCTCATCTATGTTTTAGTTTTATTAAGGGGTGGGGGCTGTGTTATGTTTTGCAGCAATGTTCTTACTGTTGATAGTGGGAGAATTTCTGCAATGAAGGAATTAAATGTTTCAATTAAATGTTGGTCATTGACTCTAACATGAATAATGTACATTGTTGTTCGATTAAAATAACAAGCTGCTGTGCTGTTCCTAGCCAAATAAATTCCCCAAAACAGCAGTCAATAAAGCAGTTGAGAGGAAATCAAGTATTTGGGACTGCATATTTCACCAAAATCTTTAGGGAAGGAAATGCAAAATACCTAACATATAAAAGGGGGCCATTCATTATTTTTTCAGTCAGGGAAAAAGTGATTTTGCCTAGCAATAAGACAATAGCATCTTGTGCTTGAAAATATTTGGTTTTAGGTTATCAGATTTAGTGTTTCTTGTTGGTTATAATGGCCATGCTTGGTCATCCAGCAGCCATTGGAAGGAAGTTATTACTAGAAAAATCTAGTAATAAGTGTGAATTTCAGTTTGGGGAGAAGTTTCTTAACATTTGCAGGGGAATGGGAGTTTTTGAAGTGTCACAGTGAATATTTGCTTCACGAGATTGCCAAGGCTCAGCCTGGGCTATGGGAATCATTTAATCTGCCTGTCCACTGTTTCTAGAGTCAGTGTAAAGCACACATGGACAGTCTTGCCCACAGCTGAGCTTCATTTCTCGCTTTCTTTTTTCCTTTTCTTTCTTTTTCTCTCGCTACTATCAGTGGAGAAAGAGGGAAAATTCAATGAATATAGTGTCCTATTGAATGGAGCGTCGCTATGAGAGTATTATATTCCAGTGTGTTCAGAAATTTTTGATGAGTAGACACAGAGGTCATTTTCGTATGCTTTATGAATTCTAACTACCCATACAATTACCTAAATTCAAAACTCTCTTCACAGAGTCGTTTAGATTGAAAAAGACCTTTAAGATCATCAAGTCCAGCCATTAACCCAGCCCTGCCAAGCCCACCACTAAACCATGTCCCAAAGTGCCACATGTCTCTAAGATATACTAATCTCTCCAGGGATGATGACTGCACCACTCCTCTGGGCAGCCTGCTCCAAAGCTTCACAACCCTTTCAGTGAAGAGATTTTTTTCCTACTATCCAAAGTAATTCACCCCTGGCACAACTTGAGGCCATTTCCTCTCATCCTAAGGTTTGTTTCTTGGGAGAAGAGGCCAATTTCCAGCTTGCCATAACCTCCCTTCATGAGCTTGTAGAGAGCAATTATGTGCCCCTGAGTCTCCTTTTCTCCAGGCTAAGCCCCTCCAGCTCCCATAGAGCTCCAATTTGTGTTGTAAATCCCTGTAGTGATTAGTTTCTCCAACCTCAAAAACCATTTTTTTTTGCCCAGTGTTTTCTCTATAGTGCCCTGGCTAGGAAGTTTCTGTCCATGCTAAGGGGTAAAGAGGATTTAGCTGACCAGGAAAATAATCCAAAGCTTTCTGGTTTGCTTTTGCTTTTTCATTTCATCCTAGCTTTTTTTGCATTTTTATATTTAGAACAAGCAAAATAAGTGCAGCAGAGCAGTATATCATCGCTCCGTATAATTTCTATCCTGAAATAGATAGAAGCCACAAAAAAGCCACAGAATCCACACTTTTAATTGGAGAGAAAATCTATCTTATTGACCAGTGATCTCCTAATGAGGTGGTGGGAATAGGTAAAATTATGAAAAGCTGAGCTAAGACCACTACTTCCTTGTAAACAGCCCACAGAACACAACTTTTTCTTCCTCTCATGTATTTAATTAGAGTGCTGGGTTTAAGATCTGAACGAAACTTTTCTGTTCTTTCAATGACATTTTATGTAATTTGTCCAAAAAGAGAGCTTCTTTACAAAAATACTGGACCTTTAAAACTCGATTTTCATTGAGGAACTGAAAGATTATTATCAAAGCTTGGAATTTAAAGTCACTATTAAAGTCATGGCTAAAAATCATCCCAAATAGAGACTCTAGGTTTAGGGAACTGAACTTTTGAAAAGCAATCATTCTCTTGTTCTCCCTCCCTGCTTCCTCTAAGGCTGGAATTTATTGCTTGACTTTATCATCCACATCTGTAGCACAGCTACAAACAGATGTTTCTCTTTGATTGTCTAATTAATTAACACCACCAAGTTAAACTCAGCCTAATTGTTCTTTTCTGCTATTTAGCTTGAGTATTGCTCCTTCTGTTTCCAGGCGTGAAGGTCTTCTGTACCCAACAGCTTTTCTCTCCTTTCCTATTTTTAACTTTATTAGGGGGTATAGTAAAGAATGTAAAAAGATTGCTTCAAACCAAATATTTTATCCAAGTTATTGACATGTCTGAGAATTTCATCAGAGTAAACAACAACTGTATTTTGTACTTTTAAGTCTTAGATTCTCGAAGCATTTAGCAAATTGTCCTGGTTCTGGCCAGGATCCAATTAATTTTTGCAGTACCCAGGAGGAAACATGACTAGGACCCACAGGTTATGTTATGCCATCTCACATCAGTTTCCAGGGATGCCAGGAATGTTAAATTACATCAGTCTTAACATCTAGCACATTGTTAACCTCAATCAGTCTTAGTTTGTGGCTTCCTCTTTAAAATGTGTGATAATAGGGAAATGAATGGGGCAAACATTTTCTTGAGCTTCTTCCCCAAAGTTATTTGTACTATTATGTCATATTCCCAATGCTTTCCCTCTTTTATACCATGTTGCCTTAATCTTGGGTTCACCTTTACTGTTCTTAAGCTGTGCCAGTCTAGCATTTTGCAGTTTCTCTTGCTTGGGGGGCATAATCACCTCTGAAGCCAGACTTTATCTTCCTACAGCTGTAAAAAGCAATATGCACAGCTTCACCCAGTATAACCTTCACCTGTTTGCTGTTGACTTTCACTTTGCTGCAGGTGGTTTTGGCTGTGTGGTGCTTAGCTGTCCACCACAGTTAACCCACAGTCCTGTGTAAAATGTACCAAGTTTTAAACCATCCTCCTTTGGGTCAGGGCAGCACAGCTTTGACCCTAAGAAGAAACCAGGCAGTAATAACTGTGGGGCTATTTTTGAGAAAGAGCCTTTATCACATACTTAGTAGTGCTGCATTCAGTTGACATCCAAGAGGAGGGGCATGTTGAATGTAAAGTGGAATGAAAATAGTCCCTCTCTTAAAGGACTTTCATTGAGGTTGGATGAAAAACCATCCCCTAAATATATTGGATGTCCATGTGGTTCAGTGAGGCAGATCATCAACCTTGCAAAAACAAGAAGTTAAGGGTGTGGAACCCATTCATTTTCTTTCCTTTTTCTCCTCTGTCATGAATGTTGTGACTTGTTTGCTTCTCCAGACCTCCCTGGCTTTACAGGCTGTGAAGTCTGCTCTTGCCCCATACAGGCTCCTAAGTCCCCTAGAGAGGTGACTCCAAGAGGAAAAAAAAGGAGAAGCAGGAGCAGTGGCCTTCCTGGGATCACTTCCCTGTATTCTGGAACAATATAGGTCTGAAGGGACCCTTGGGTGGCAGCTCTGTGGAGCAGGGTAAATGTTAGAGCAGGTTGATGGAACGCTGTCCAGGGGAGTTTTGAGCATCTCCAAGGCTGACAATTGTATGGATTCTCTGATAAAGACCTTCTTAAATAGTCTGAATTAACACTTACTTTGGAGAGAGAGTGTATCAGGATTTTCCTGAATTTACTGGGGTCAAATGGAACTTTCATCATCCGGGTGAGTTTTCCCACCTCCAAAATCATCAGTTAGCTCACCAGATTTTCACACCTACTTTCTGCAAGCTCATCATTGTCCTTGTTGTTTTGCTATGTTTATTTTCCTTCTGCAAGTTCAACTTTCTCAAGGATGGAGACAATCATTTTAACATCCATGCTGTAGGGATGTATGCAGCTTTCCACAGCTCCCATAACACCCTCCCAGTGCAAAAAAGAAAATAACAACTGACATAGTTCAAGCTGCAGCATTTATAAAGGGAAAAATATCAAGACAAATATTTTTGTCCTCTTTCAATGCATTCTCAGAAATGTAAACAATTGCACAAAAAAGCATCATAGCAGTAGATTGGTTTTGTTTTGTTTGGAATGTGATTAAAGGGTTTGCTTGTCCAGACTTCAACAAAAATTGCAAAATGTTAGTTGCTTTGCATAAAGCTGATTGACTATTTATATTTCATTACATATATATATAGCATACTGGACATTAGGTTTTTTTGTAAATCTCTCAACAACAAACAGCATTATATTGCTTAATGAAGGACTTTTAGGCCCTAATAAGGATATTAGCTGTGACAAACTGCATTTTAAACAGCATATTAAATCACTACAATGAGCAACTGGATAGCATATTAATTTATGAGCAACTATTTCCTAAATAATTTAGTGAAAAAAACTAATCCTTTCTAATATGAAAATTATCAACTTCTAAAACATCCTTTGTACACATAAATATTTATAATTTTGTGCAAAGCATGTTTAGATTGATGAATTACCATTTTTATTTGTTGCAAAAACATTTCTTCCCTGTAATTTTGAGTCCATATTATGTAATCTATCATTCAGGTGATCAGCACACCTGAATTCACATTAGTGCTCTCATTTCAGAGAGGCTTTCATCAACTTAGTCTCAATTTCTTCAATGTCCTCGGTACGTGGGCACTTGAAAACTACTTTAAAAATTCATTTTACTTTCTCTCCTCCATTTTTAGTCAGTTTCACTGGATACTATGGAAGAAAGAAATTCTATATGACAACTAGAAATAATAACTTGACACAACTTGAGACAGTTCACACTTAACTTTTTTTTTTTTTTTTTAAATCAGGGGTGAGATTGTGTGGTTCATTTCCTATTTGGTTTGGGGTTGGGTTTTTCCTGGATTTCCTTGAGTCAGAAGAGAACTTCCTGCCAGTGCAGTCTGGTTGCATCCTTTCTTCTTTGGCAGCATCCTCAGCATGTGGCTGTCCTTGAGAATATTTGCTCAAGCATTTACAAAAGATGCTTTCTTCTTTCAAAAACATCCTGCCTGCAATTCACTGACACCTGTTCATATAGAAGGACATTCCAGCAAGCTAAAAATATTAGTGAGGTATAGGATTAGTGAAAAAAAATTGGTAAAAATAGTCTGGCTTCAAAGTAATTCAGAGATATAAGCAGTAGACTAATAAAGAAATATTTTAAATGCCAACAACAATACCACTATATGTATAATGAAAGCTTGGACGACAAACACTGCAACAAATCAATTCTGTTTTCATCTCTCTACTTGTCAGTTTTGCAGACCAGAACAAAGTGGTCAGGGAGTGGTTTCATGGGCTTGTCCTGGCCAAGCTATGACAAGTCAGAACCCACTTTTTTGCACCTTAGAATAGATGTTTCTGTTAACCTTATACAAAATTACAGCACTATGTTATGAATTAAGAGAAAAACATGTAACACATTTTAAAAACTACCTATGTGTTACAGCACCTTAATGCTTTTGGGGATGAGTTAATATTTTGCTGTACTTAGATCAGACAGACGTTTTCAGAGAAAATAAAGAACAAGCCTAAGTGAAATCCATCTATGGCAAATATATATTTTTTGTCTTTAGAAATGTGATCTGGGTTTTTTTATCCTTTTGGGAAAAAAGTGCAAGGGAATGTCTAGAAATTAATTGTGCAACAGGAAGAGTAACAGAGCAGGGGCAGTTTAATAACAAAATAGAGAAAACTATTACAAGTCTTTGGAAAAGTAAGAAAAGCATGTTGTTGGAAATCTGACCTTTCAGTATCAGCTTTTGGTATCTTTTTCGATCCTTTATGAAAGTTATCTTTTAGATAATCATTCTCATAGACAGCCTTAATTCCTACAACTGATTGTCCCTAGACTAATCAAATAGAGTTTCTTTGGATTGAACTATTGAAGTTTACCTGGCCTATATTCAGGTTATAGTAGAAGGACAAGAGCAACACATATTTCAGTTTTGCCATGTTTTTCTTTCCTTACAACATGAATTTGTGGCTGCATTAGCTACAGCATTTGCCCAGCTAGTGGAAAATGGCAGTGCTATAGAATCCTCCATATTTATGGACAGACATGGAGTGTATGTCTGTCCTGCTGACCGTAAGTGTGGTCAGCAGGCATTACTAAAAAGCATTCAGTTGAACGGTTACCACACAGAAAATCTACTTCTGCAATATGTAATAGAAAATAAAATTTCTCTGTTGAAGGAAATCCAAAACAAAATAGCATATTGAAAAATGTAGGGGGCATTGCTAACAAGGTATTTTAGGAAAGTTTTGTATAAATAATATTTTAATAGTTCCTTCTTTAGTTAAAAAAAACCCAGCAACCAAACATGACATATAATTGCTTTATTAACAGATTCCTCCTTTGTTTTTTGTTTGTTTTTTTGTTTAGGAAGAGCCCTTTGTCATGGTGTCTGAAAATGTCCTGGGAAAACCAAAGAAGTATCAGGGCTTCTCAATAGACGTGTTGGAAGCCTTGGCCACTTACCTCGGCTTTAAATACGAAATTTACGTAGCACCGGATCACAAGTATGGGAGTCCTCAGGATGATGGCTCATGGAATGGCCTGATAGGAGAACTGGTGTTCAAGGTAAGGTCACTAATCATTTACTCAGTCATAATACGTGATAAAGTTAAGAAATAGGTGTTATATTCTGTTTGCATCAGCCAGTAACCTTTTTTACAGGTAGTTGATAGCACTTTGTTTCTTGCACTTTGCCAGCAATTGGATGGTGTGTATTGGCTAGCACTTAAAAAGCTAGAAATTAAACTTGTTAGTAACTGTTTAAGAAGCAGGGCAATCTTTTTTTTTCAACCAAAGTAAAACCTAAATGTAGTCAAATAATGGGATGCACAGCATTCTAATTAGTTTGGCAAGTCCTGACACAAATGAGTTGAAGAGGCTGTTCAAAAGAGGAAAAATTGGTGTTGCAGTAATTAGTGATACATTACATAAATAATGTATAGCACTTAGAAAAATGTTGGTGTGATGAATACATGAAGAATATAATCAACAGAAAATGTTTTCTTGATATATAACAAAAACACATTATGCAGATATATGGATCAAGAGTAATATATTATTATCTATTCTGTAATTAATAAACCATTTAGTCTACTTAATTTGACATTAATTGTTCAATATTATAAATAAATTGAACCTAATGCATATGCAATGTTTTCCTTTTTTCTTTTTGCCCACTCCTTGCATCTTATCTTTTTGGAGTTTCTCCCATCGAGAGAGAAAAGACTAGGCAGACTTTATTCTGCTGATGCCTCATTTGCACTGTGAATATATGTATTTTATTTGCTCTTAATTAACATGTGGGAGTAGCTTTTACAGCTGTAGAGTACTACATTTGTTGTGCTTCCATGAAGAACTGCAGTAGATATTCACGTAAATAACTTAGACATTGGCTCTGGAAGTGTTTTTCCAAACGTGCAGGTGGAATTTAATTCATAAGCACAGCTAACAGCAAGGAGAGCTGTAGTAAGGTACAGGACTTAAGTCTTTCAATAAAGGAAGAGAAATAATATTTTTGGAAAAAAAATAAAATCTTATACTCCATGGGTTAAAAATTACTGATAGGTTTAACCTATTCTGCCTTCCTGTGCAGCAGGAAACCTGTTGGAATGGAAAAACCCAGCTACTCAATCTATACTCATATCACCTTTCATACACCTACACTGTAACAACAAACTTCTTTTGCTCTCTCCCTATGTCCTTATGAAGCTGGAAGCTGGAACTGTGTATTCACAATTGGAAAGCTAGACACAGCTGGAAAAGTAGATTTTCCATCACCTTCTAAACCTTGACAACTAAAAATCTGTCATCTGATTTGGAGACATTACAAAACAATGGCCCATCGATTTATTTTTACCTTTCTTTCTGCCTCTAAATCTGATATTATGCTACACCCCATTCTCTACAGTGCTCATCAGACCTCTGCATAACACGGACTGGAGGGGACTTAATTCTAGATGGTCTGGAAATGGAAGTGGGCCTGGAGTGTTTTTTTATTTATTTGTAATGGGTGATTGGTAAGGCAGAACATCTAACAACCCAAATGGCTCCAAGGAAAAACACGTATGGCGCTCTTGTTCCCTTGGCAGGCAGGGATTCAGAGGAATAGCCCACTGAAGTAGGTGACCACCCAGATCTGGAAATCCATGTCTCAAGTGCAACAGATTTACCAGCCTGCTATGATTTTGCTGTAAATGAGTCTTCACAGATATGAAATCTTTCTGCACATCTACAGTGTATGAAGGGTTAATGGAACTGCATTTGGGATTCAAAGCCAATGTTTTCCCTATATTGTGGCAATGTATAATTTTTTATCTTCCTTACCCTTACATAATTAATCAGAAGTAAAGGTTCACTGTGTCCTCCTCTCCTTTTCTCTGTCCCTCTTAAGGCAAAAGAACCTCAGGGCGAGCAGCCAGTGTCTATCTACCCCTGACTAAGTGCAAGCTGTTCTTGAAAGGCTGCTTTCTTATTTACTGTGAGCTCTGTTCTGCTCCCAGAACTCACATTTCCATCCGCTTGGCAGCTTCATCAGGGGAAGTACAGGAGCAGAGAATAGTTTTAAATTAAAGGCCTAACCTGTTTGAGACGCAGCATTTCCTTGTTTTCCCAACCAGGTTGTACATGATAGTCTGGCCAACAAGTTTAGGAATTCCAGAAACAGTGGGAGTACTCTTTGCCTGTTAGTGTGTCAGCCAGGAATGAGTTCTGCAAGAGACAAGTCTCACTCAAGAGTAATGGAAAATAGCTGCCTTCTCTTTTTGAGTGCACAGCATCATACAGCCATTTAGCTTGGAAGAGACCTTTAAGATCATCAAGTCCAACTGCTATCCAGCACTGCCAAGTCAATCACTAAATCAGGTCACAAAGTGCCACGTCTTCTTGTCCTTTCAATACCTCCAGGGAGGGTGACCCAACCACTTCTCTGGGCTGCCTGTTCCAATGCTTGGCCACCTTTCCAGTGAATGAAGTTTTTCTAACATCTCCTGGCACAACTTGAGGCCATTTCCTCTTGTCCTATTTCTTGTTGGTGGGGAAATCAATCCCCACCTCATTACAGCCCCCTTCCAGGTAGTTTTAGAGATCATCTCATTGGGGAAAAGGTGTCTTTGGCCACTCCAGAAGATGTGCCATATGAAATAGCAGTTGCTGTAGCAACCACATGATTTCTGTGCTCAAGATCAATATTCACTGCTTGCATTAACCATCTTCAGCATGCAGCAGTCTCTGGTGCAGGTCCTGGTATCAGGGAGAGCAGTCCCAGGCTGGTCTTGTTTGCAGCAGCCCTGCTGGAGCTGGATGGCAGGGCAGGAGCCCAGCTGTGCCAAGTACATGCCCTGGGCCAGCAGCTGGCTTCAGAGACATGACATTGTGCCTAGCTCACTCCGTTCCAGCTTTGAAGACCAGGTTTCTGTTTGGCTGCTAAAATATGAGCTGGAATCAGCAGAACATAGTAAGTGATCTTTAATCTGAATTTGGAAACAAATTCAAGCCTCCCCTCCTTTGATTGTCGACTTATGTTAGGGACACAAATGATCCGTGCACCTTTTCTAGTCAAAATACTCTGAATGAAACCCTGCTATATACAGGTTTCTGTTTGCTAAACACCTGAACCAAGTGGTCTTCAGAGAATAAATGGTCTTTGAGAGTGCTCTTGCCCTCTCCTGTAGAGTGACCAGGGCTCGCACTGCATCTTGTAGAGCTTCATCTCACAAACAGGATTAGTTCAGAGAGCAGCAGCCCTCTGTGGAGAGGCTAAAACCATCTCAAGGGAGCAGTGCTTTGCCACAAATCTTTCTCTTACTGTTAATTATCTGTCTTCTCACAGTGATTCCTTTCGTTGCCCTCTATCTGGATGGCCCGAGGGATGAGCCTGTGTGACAGGCAAGAGAAGTGGCTAGTGCCACTTCTGGGAGAGCACTCTAGGCTTTCCAGCATGACTCTGGGCTTTCTGGTGATACTCACATCCATCAACCATTGCTATTCACATCTTGCCATGCTACCTTGATTGTGAGCATTTTTTTCCAGTGAGGAGCCATAAGGAAGCAAATAGCCTAGGAAAAGCAGCCTGATTCCACTTAGGTCCACCAGGAAAGGAAAAATACATGCTTAATCATTTCTAAGAGAAACTGCAAATCAAGTGGAAGCCTCTTGGGAGGCTCTTTTTCTATTGCACCTTCTTAAAGGGGGTAGTATAAGGGAGAAACCGTACAGGAAGGACAAAGCGAGACAAGAAAAAATAATAGCTAAATAAAAGGAGAATTATTTAGATCTATGTGTGTTAACTTGAGTAAAAAATGTCTCTCTGATTGGTTTTTGCATGTCCATATTAATAACTGCATAATTGAGACTGCGTTTTATCTTCTAGCACTTTTTGAAACTTAATTTAACATTGAAAATGGATAAAATGCAGGCACTCACAGGACCTGTTTAGAATAGATGAATTTATTTTCCCTGATTCTTGATGATGAGCCACAGGAAGATTGCTTTCCATGTGTATGAGATGTGCTTGCTACAGCAGTAGCTTAGGGACATTTCAGGGATTTCTAGGCTTTGCTGATAAGCTGGTTCTGTGACACCAGTAGCAGTGCTATCAGACCCTTTAGGTCATTTCTTTTGGATTTTCTCATTCTGGTTATGTTGCTCTACAATGGCCTCAGGAGAACTGCTGCTAAGGAAGATAAATATAAATTTCTATTCAGGTCACACAGAGCAAAATAATGCCCTCTGCTGTTTTTTCAATATGTTTCAGAAGTCATAGTTTCATTCATGAGAAACATGTAAGACATATGATGGTTTTTTGATTTTGGCACTGCAAAAACTTAGTGAGTGGAGAGCTATACATGTTTATAATTCTGCTTGGCAGCTTTATATCTAAATATTGACATAATTGCATGCATTTGCCTTTCTATCTCAAAAGCACTAAGGGAACCTTTACTTCTTCAAACTGATGTCTTCTCTGATCCAGTCTGACATGTTAATGACAAGCTTTTAATTTTTTTCATCTTCCAATTTTGAAACAAGATGACAGAATCTATATGTAATCAAGGATGCTCACTATCAGTAAATCAAGTATCAAGTGAAGCTTAAGCTTGGTTTTGTGCTAAAACTGCCATTTTCTGGGAAACTGGTGTTTATGATCCAATTTATTAAGTAAAGAATATGAGTTTACATATTTCAGTGTAGCTTTTTTTCTTTCTTTCTTTTTTTTTTTTTTTTTTTGAAACAGCTGAACACCAGAGTGCTAAAGAAGTCAGGATTTACCTCTCTCCTTTCTCTCTTTCATTTTACAACATCTCAATAAATAAAGACACATGGAATCCCAGAATGGCTTAAAGATAATCTCATTCCAACCCCACTGCCATGGGCAGGACATCTTTCACTAGATCAGGTTGCTCAGAGCCCTTCCTTGAACACTTCCAGGGATGGAGCATCCACAGCTTCTCTGGGCATCCTCTTTCAGGGTCTCACCACCTTCTCAGTAAAGAATTTCTTTCTAATATCTAATCTAAACCTACTCCCTTTGAGTTTGAAGACATCTCCCCCCCATCCTGTGACTCCAGGCCATTGCAAAACATCTCTCTCCATCTTTCTTGTAGGCTCCCTTCAGGTACTGGAAGGCTGCAATTAGGTCACCTCAAAACCTTAATTATATATGTAGCATATAAAGTAGCAAGACATAATTATATCACAGTTGTTGCTGCAGTAGAACAAAGGAAATGCAACATTTCCATTAGCACAGTGTTGTTCCACTGTCAAAATTGGTTGATAACTGAAGTGGAACCATAATTCTGGGGAATGTGGAGGGACTGCTTCCCAGAGATGCAGATTAGAAGTAATATTTCCAGACACAGGTACCATGGTGTCTCATTTTTTTCCATAATTCTCTTAAATATATTTAATGGAAAAAAAGTGTTTTGCTGTAAAAAGGGGGAGAAAAGCAGAAAAGAATTCTGTTAGTCATACAGTCAACTCTTCTTTGGTTAAAGTATCTTCACTGATGTATGTTGCTTTGCAGTAGAGAGTCTTTAAGTATCTTACAGATTGCAATTTGAATGAGAAGCTCAATGATCTAGTATGATGGGAAAGTATTTTAGTAATATACTGATAATTAGTAACCCAGCTATCCTAATAAGCAGCAGCTGAGTCTAGGAGGTTTTATTTTTCCACCCCTAAATTCCTATTTTGCCTTTTGATACACTTTCAGGGGGAAAGGCACACATCTATGCTCTTCATTAAATGCAATCATAATTTCCTGTTTGACAACTATTGGACTTGTGTATTTGTAAATTGTTTTAAAAGCATATTTATGTTCACAGTTGTGGAAGACAAATCAAATGCTGGCTGGTTTGCATCTTGCTCATTGGAGCAAGGGCTTGACTGTCAGCAGGTGCCGTGAATCACTTGAGTCACGCATTGAGCAGAAGGTTTGTAGTGAGGGGACAGGGAGACTCGGATAACCTGAACATTTCCATAGATAATTCTAATTACTGACTGAATTTTCTGCTGCCCATGGGCAAAGGGCAGTTGAATCATCACTCACAAAATTGTTAGGAAGGGACCTGAAGTGAATTCACGAAGCCATGCTTTCAGCTGTGCTCATCAGCACAACTTCACTTATGACTCTAGAGAACACACAAATTAAAGCTGAAGCTCTAATTCATAGCTTTTAAGAAAATCAATATTTTCAAACCCTTTTTTTGTCCAAGTCATCAGGCTTCCAGCTGGGCTCTCCCACTTTCTCAAGCCAGTGAGCAATCAATTTAAAGTAACATCATTTAAGCTGAAGTCTTAAGAGCACTGTGATTAGGACGGTATTTGTGCCATGGGCTGCAGAGTGCTTTGCACTTCATATTGAAAGAGCCCAGCTGATTTACAAAAATTTCTAGTCTGTTTCAGTTGCCATGCCTTCCCACTCAATATTTCAAACCATATATCTAAGGAACTAGGAATCTCTGCCTTCTTTGGGCAAGAAGAAAGAAATTCAAGAGAGTTAATAAAATTTGACTGAGTACTTTCAAATTTTTGTGCTCTCGTCACCCCCTTCCAAAGGATCACACACTTCTTTAGGCAGAACAAAAATGGATTAAATCAAGGTAGTACAAGTTTAAATATTTTAAGTACTCTTTTGTCATACTAAAACATCTAGAATTCACAGTCTTATTGCTCAGTATTTGAGCTTTTAAAAATGGTATTCATATGCCTGCTTTAAATAACCTTTCTTGTTTTCAGTGAAGCTCTAATTGTACCTGTAAAAAGTACAGTAGCACCTGCTGTACTTGTGCCTGGTGTCCCTGGAGACCTCACACATACTGTGAAATACAATTATTAGATCAAGAAATGTTACTCATCCTCTTTTCATGTGAAATGTGTTCTTTAAATTACAAAAAAAGAAAAGAAAGGGCACAAAGCAAGTCCAGGCTAGCTGCAGGACAGATTGGCATTGCTGGAGGAATTGCTTGTCAGTAGGATACAGAGGAATTAATCGTAAAGGAACTGCGTGCAGGATCTGCCCTTCTGCACTTTAGACTCTGTAGATAAAATGGATGCTTTATGGAATTTCAGGTGCTCCTAGGGTAGTAGCCCTTTGTCATGATCATCAAATCATGAAAATATTTTATAAATTTGGCTCTATCTGACAACTAATTTCCTACAATTGGATCTGCACAAAATCTGACTTTTGCCACAATGGCAGTGATGGCTTTAATAAGCTAGGTTGACAAAAACAACCAAACATAGATTTCCTCCGGGTATTACCTGTGTTTGTTGTATTTTGATTTCTTGGAAAATAGCAACAAGGAGAGCTGATGTGCCAGAGTCCACAAAGTGAGGTTTGCTTGCAGAAACCAAGACACATGGTTGATCTAGCCTCAGTCACCTCTCTGTGCTCACATGTATGAGGCTGAAGACCTCAGTCTTGGCATCTGATTCTCCCTAAGCTTAGCTGCTATAAATCACAGAGGAGCAAAGATCTTTTTTGTGCAGCTCCTGCTTATCCGTGTTGTGTTTTCCTCCTCCCCTCAGAGAGCTGACATTGGGATCTCTGCCCTCACCATCACCCCCGACAGGGAGAACGTGGTGGACTTTACAACGCGCTACATGGACTACTCGGTGGGCGTGCTGCTGCGCAAGGCAGAGAAGACAGTGGACATGTTTGCCTGCCTGGCCCCCTTTGACCTCTCCCTGTGGGCCTGCATTGCTGGCACGGTGCTCTTGGTGGGGCTCCTGGTCTACCTCTTGAACTGGCTCAACCCCCCGCGCCTTCAGATGGGATCCATGACGTCCACAACTCTCTACAACTCCATGTGGTTTGTCTATGGATCCTTCGTGCAGCAAGGTAAGGGACAGAGGGAGGCTCTGCCTCTGAGAGAAAACCTACCTATCTTTCCCATTGCTGTAGAGACCTTCCTCTCCCCTGCCTCCCTCCCACTGCCCACAAGGAACTGGGAGCACTGGAAAGCCTTGTGCTAAAAGATTTCCCAGATATTAAGCTGCCCTATGTGGAACCCTGAGAATTTCAGAGCACTACGTGCTAGCTTGTGATTTGTTGTTTTGTTATTACAGAAAGGTGATTTTTCTCTAAGTAAAAAAAAGAAAAAATATTGCTCATCAGTTGCTGGAGAATTATTCAACATTAACAAGTGCTATATTCTTATCCAGTCAGACAGAGAACTGCAGGATTTGGATTTTGAACTAGGTTTAGACTAGTTAGTGCTAAATGATCTTACTATGTCTGATATTCTTTCCTCCCTCTTCTGATTTATTTTAATTTTCCTATCTAATGTTTGGATTCAAGCATCTTTAGCCTTCCTGATTGCTTTCTCCATCCCCTCTAGCATCTGATGTAGCCCAGGCTGGTCCCCAATTCTGCTTATATTCCCAAGTCCTCCACAATGTTCCTCTTTTGGCAGAGTTTTAACCATGCATCCTGAAGACATCAGGGTCTGCAGATGTTGGTTGGGTATATACTGCTTAGAATTCTGGTCTACAAGTTGAGATTGTACAGCAAAGTGCAATTAGAAAACACACCTTAATATAAAAGCAAAAACGGGTTTAGGCTCAACAACAAAACAGGATGAACGCCTTCTTGCTTATCCGTGTAATTATTCCTCAGTCACTGCTGGCACTGCAGGTACACCTGTTTTAATTTCACAGAGCATCTGCTCCACAAAGAGCCATGGCCACTACAGCCCCAAACTTGCAGACAGTTCTTTGTATTTTAACCTGAATGTGGATGGAACACTGTAGGTAAAGGTGTCATATTTACGTAAAAATGGCAACATGTGATTTAGCATTACTTTTTTTTTTTTTCAAAACAATCAGATGATACCCATAAAAGCTAAAGGTATCCATGAAAATTAAGTATGAAATTCCTAGAATGGAAAAAAGCTAAAATAAATGTCACTATCCAAAAAAAGAAGAAAGGCTTAAGCTGAGACTTTCCGCAACAGAGGTAATTTTAAACACATAAACATAGAGACATTACTTTTAAAATTACAGTTTGCATTGAGCAGTGATGGTCAGCTGAGGAGAGCTGAAGAGATAGTTTCAGGGGTTTTGTGATTTTTTTTTATTTTTTTTTTTAAATAAAACCAAAGACTTCAGAGCAGCTGAAACCTATGAAAGTTTTTGGAATGTATATGGGTGGGTTTATAAAGCTCCCTTTCTGTCCAAAATATCCCCAGTGTAAGTGTTTAGCAAATCCAGCTGTGAGGGAGCAGTTGGTCTGTTACAGAATGAGACTCATTACATCAGTCTTGCTGTTAGGTTAGAACTTGAGAATCAGTTTCTTTACTGCATGAATGTGAGCCTGATTCCACACAGGTTTATCAGCCTGAGCATCCCTGCTGTACTCCCAACAGGAGCCCCTGAAAGCTTTCTAGGAGATTGCCCAGCTGAGGTTCAGAGGAGGCACAACTGGTTTAACGCACCTCATTCTGAACACCTCAGTCTGAACAATTGTCCCCTGAGTTTTGACTCATGTTTATCCAAGGAAGCCTGTATTTCATGAAATTTCCTAACTTATGGGTCCAGAGTAGTAGTCCACAAAGGAGCCCTTGGATAGATGCTCAGTTAGCTTAAAAAGGATTTTTTTGACCAATCAGTGAAAATGAGTGCTTAAGGAGGGCTTAGAGAGAAACCTTGAATTCAGCATGAAATTGAGGAAGAAATTAGATGAAAATAAGGGGGACCAGGTTGCAACAATACAGAATTCAATAGGAAAAAAAAAAAAAAGAAAAAGAATTTATTTAAGCAGATCAGCATCCACTCCCTGTGGTAAGAGGTGTTGCACATGAGGTGCAACTCAGTAAAACCTGCTGGTGGTACAAAGCATCTGGAGGCACCAAAACTGCTGTGCAATGTCAGAAAAAGAAATTCACAGAACTGGGAAGGTGGGAGGAATTACTTCCAGAGAGCAAGGGACACCTTACCACTCTACCCTGTGAATTTTCAACACAACTCTATAGAATTCACTAGAATAAAGTAAAATATTCACTTGGCTCCAACTTAGTGAGGGAAAGCTATACATGTATCTATAGTTTTGCTCTCCTTCAAACAACAAGCAGAACTCTCCTGAATTATATAGAAGGAAAAATTAAACACATTGAAAAGAATTTATACCAAAATACATTTACTTATTATTACTTATACTTTAAACCAAAATACACTTACTGACTAATATAAACATAAAGACTCAGAAGAACTCAGAAATTCAGTGCAGAAGAGAAAGAGATCCATTTATAATGCCAGCCTGTGTTTCACATTCAATTTGAATATAACAACAACTATATTAGCTGAAGCATTATTGTTTACTAATCCTTGTCAATACAGACATATGAAAATAATTTTCATTGACAGAGTAACTGGCTATTGTGGTGATTTTGCCTCTGTTTTCATTCATCAGCTCTTCATTCAGCAGAAAAACTACAGCTTTTATTTGTTTTGGAGTAGTAAATCTGTTGCTATTAATTCTGATTGGCAAATCTTAAGTGTAGCAGCATGGGGCATTTCACGTTCACTTAAGAAATCTTTCAGCAGCGATTTAAAGCATGACAAGGTACTCATTTCTGTTATCAAAACATAGAGCCAAAGATGCTTTTATGCCCTGTGCTGACAGAAACAAAGCAGCTTGAACCAAAGATTGCTTGTGCTTTGGTAGTTTTGGGGGGCTAACAAGTTATTTGTGGCATCATCTTCTTTCTTTTCTCTGGACAGAGAGGCTTCAGACCTGCCATGGCTCTGAAGAGAGCCCTCTGCTGCAAAACTACAACTCATTCTTTAAGGAAACTCAATCTATTATGATTGAAACAAAGCTCATTCCTTCTGGAATAGTAAAATCTTGGCCAATAACTTGTGTTCACTGTGTCCCTTTTCCAAATGCTATTAACAAGTTTTAGCCTTTTTCAGTTTTTGAAACACCAAAGAATACTGTGTCATTGTCTGTAGACAAAAGTCAACACAGATCAATCCAATGGTTTTCAAGGCAGGTCTACAATTACTGTCACAATCAGTTACAAAATTTAAGTCTTTTTGGTTGCTTCCTTAAAGCTAGACTGAAACTTAATGTGACTGCTACTTGTATCACTTAAATTTAGATCTTGAACTTAGCTTTCACTTTCTTTCCTCCATATTTCAGTGACCACTCTAGGTACCATTTTGAGAGTGGTTATATGAAGATATATTTTAAGTTTCCCTTTTTATTTGATGTTCAATCATTATTGAGATCAGTCAAAATAGTTTACATTAATTTTTTTTAAGATAAAATGTGTATAAAATGCAAAGGGAGTTTTTTATTCTGTGTTCAAGCCCTTCATTATAATTTTTTTTAAAAGGGCAGGCAGTGCACTGAAATGCTTTGGATTCCTACCCAATATACCCCTTGAATTTGCAATATGCTGTGACCACTAAGAGACTTTTAGGTGATCTCAGTCATGCTGCTGTGGGTTATATTAAAAGCAAATGCTTCTGACTCTGAAGTCAAAATTCAGGCATGAGTAGTTAATATAATATCTGTTGTCTCTGAGTTGTCTATTCATCTAAAGCTGAAGCAAATTCATAGATTCAGACTGTGGAGGATTGCAGTTGTGTCGAAATTTGGTGTCATGGCTTCTGAATCTGTTCTTTTCCTTTTGCTCATCCTAGAAAACTAAATAGCTAAAGCTCCTAATTTTGCTTATTTTGAATATTATCTTTAACAACTGGACAGAAATCTGGCTCTAGGCAGCCCTGCTTTGGGACAAGGGACAAGAAAGGGACAAGAGTCTGAGTGATGTATGAATAGTGATGTATTTTGTAGACTTTGCCCAGCTTTTGTGCTGCTCCATACAATCTTCTCTTTAGCCATGGTATTGTTGCTGCTCCCTCAAATTTTGCCCTTGTTAGAATTTGCCAGTGTAGGGAGCCTGCCATATGAGCTCTCAGAGAAGAAATTTGAGGATTCTAAAAATGCTAATCAAACCTTCATTGAGATCAGCTGAATCAAGTTGCTGCAACAGTCTGATGACTTTTATACTTGCTGAGAACCTAGTTTAATCTCCTGAAGGTTTTCTATTAGCTTCTTATTAGGGGCTCTTGTTACAAAACGCTCTAGGGAGCACTCTGCTCTCACCAGTACTGGAGAAAATCAATGATTTAAGAAACAGGAGTTCAAGATCTAGAGTTAATGCCAACCCTTTTTTTATAATAGATCAGTTTTTGAGACAGGTAAAATACTGTGTAATTTTTTACCAAGAGCTTGCAGAAGAATCTTTTTGGGAGTTTTGTTTTGAAGGCAGCCTCTCAAATTTTGCTTCAGAATGCAGTGATGATCTAATTTAGTATAATAGATTTCAGCAAGATGTTGAAAAAATAATGAAGTTAAAGAAAGCTACAATGTTTTGTGTTTTATATGAAAGGCACCATAAAAAACTTTGTCTTATCACACTCTGCTCATTTAGCTTTGAATTTTTCTGTAAGAGAAGATATTTCTCGATTGGCCTGGCAGGATTTTAGATTATGCAGGTAAAGATGCAAGGCTCTGTTTTGTTTGTGTTTTTTGTTTTTTTTGCTGTAATAGAAAATATCTTTTAAATGGCTGAATCATTCAAGATTTAATCACTTCTTAGTGATTGCAACAAAACAAACATTCATTATAGTTTTATAAATAGAATTTGACCATAGGATAATGAGTGCTTGAAGTATTAGCTGCAAAAATATAATTTTCTTCAGAGATCTTAATCCACTTGCTTAACCTAGAAAAGTTATGAAATGGATGATGTTGAAGCACCACTGGTGGGCCATTTTTTTATCCCCTTATGTTTGTTTAAAATGCTGGTCACAACTGGAGGTTTTGATTGGTCATCAGTGGTGTCAGTAATGGCCAATTATGCTGATAATACCTGGCAAATGAGCAAATCTCACTGTTTGCCTTGTGTAAATTACATTTCATAGGAGCAATAAAACAGCCTCCAAGCTTCAACACTTCAAAGTCATTATAATACTTCTCAGATGGTTAAAGCTGCTCAGAATTCTCAGTCTTCTTCCTTGTATTACCACCCAAGGTGTGATATAATCCTCCTGAAATGCACTGCCTGGAGTCTGCTGTTGCTTAATAAATTACTCCGTCTTGCTTATCTCACTCTTGGCACGTCCCTATCAGCAGGAAACCCTTATGCTGTAACAACATCCTTTCTTAGTGACATTTTCTCTTAATTAACTGTACAACAATCAAATATTTAATATTCAGAGGAAGAGTCTAGAATCATTCTGGAAAAAATCTGTTAGAAATTAATTATATCTTCACATGTGACATTTAGTGGTGAAACCTGATTTATTGGTGGGGAGGGGGTATGTTTAGACATACAAAAAAAGATCCAGTAAAAAGTAAAGACTTTAGGACTGGGACCTAGTTCCTAATTTGGTTTCTGCACCTGATCTGCTGGCTGGCCACAGAAACAGTATTTAATATCTTATCTATCAGCCCACAGTTTTAAAATGGATATGTTACCCCTCTTCCTTCATAAAAACCTGTTTTATACCTTCTGATAGAAGGCAAAATTTAAATTCCAGTCTCATGAATTAACAATTTTAATTGTTCCTCAAGCTAATGCCAGTCTTGACATATTCATGTAGCAAGGGGAACAGACTTTCTGAGCCTAAAATGCACAGCACTGAGCTGGGAAAATGAAAAGTCAGATACTAAACATGTTGGAAAACAAACTACATACACCAGCATATTTATTTGTGGCAGGATAGTTTATTTATTTGTGGCATGATAGTTCCACGCCAAAGTATGACTCCCAAAATCTCATGTCATTTTGATTAAATCTGGGCTAGTGTATCAGTAAGTGTATTTACCTTCATAAAGTCACCTCTCTGAAATGGGGACTGCAGCCCTGTGGTAGCCAAGCTCCTTTTGCATGTCTCAGTGGTTTGGCCAGCCCTCTTGACAGCATCCAAAAATGAATACATTTTGGCAATTGTGTCCTGTGTCTCAAAAGTATTTGGAATCCACAAGTGGTCACCAGAACTGACAGCATGTACTGAGAGTTGTTGTTGTGTGTGAATTACACTTTATATAAGCCTTGGATGTAGCTTTATGTTCTTTCAGAGGGTTATTTGATTGTCTCTTTCTGAGACTGTAGCTCCATGGAATAACCATGCTCCAAGTAAAATGTTCAGTAGTGTGGGCATTTGTTTGCAGCAGTGTGATATCACTAGTGTGAAACTACCAGGGGATATGCTTGGATTTTCTCTAATTTGAAGTTAAGATTCAGGCAGTTCTCAGAGGCATCTTAAATAATGCAATTCTACATCTTCTCTGCACGTGGTTGCTTGAGTAATAGCACTGGGTACATGAGGCAGTCTGTTCAGAGATTTTTCTGATATTCCATCTGTGAGGAGATGGAGAATGAATGGCAGTGTGAAAGCCCAAAAACCACCTTAATTGCCTAGAACTAGCTCTGATTGACTGTGAGAAGGTAATGTCTATCTGGCTGTAGTGTAAACCCTGAGAAATACCAAAGGGGCAAAAGGAAAGTAGAATTGTTTGTCATGGCATCTGTCCGTCATTTTGTGTGCTTTCAAAAACATCCTAAGGTGAATATTTTGCTCAGAACAGTTTCTTTAGTTGTAATTTCTAATATTACTATATACTGTAACTGGGTAAATAAGGAATAAGTTAGATTGAGATTAGGTAACCAATTTTGACTTTTCAGGGTTCACCTGTGTATAATGTACACTTAATTGAGGAAACAAGGAAAAACCATTTAGTCAGGAACTGAGTGTTTCTTGTGTGGAGGAACAACGTAACCCCCATTTTTATCTTCAAAGACATTTAGAAGCTGAAGAGGCAAGTCTTACTTGTCCTGCTATTTGATCTTCCTGCACATGAGTTTACAGTTAAGTTGACAACTTCAGCTGTTTAAGGTAGGGAGGAAGAGAGAAATGAGTTTTAGCCTTATTAAAAGTACTCCCCCTCTGCTTGGGATGCCAGCAGTTTCATCCCCCAGCTGCTCAGCCTTTTTCAGCTGAGGCCACCCAAGGCTCCAGACAAACATGGGAGTTTAGAGGGAACCCACGGTAGTTTTTGTTGCTTTTCTGCCCTGTGAGGAGTCCCTCCTCTGCAACAGCTGTGCCATAGCTGCATCCACCCATGCAGAGCCACTTCACAACATCAACTGGTGGGTAGGTGCCAGGAAAATTGCCTGAAAGCTGTAAAGACAGGAGTAGCAGAGGTTTTCAAGCTGCTGGCAGCAAGTCTCCCTTCTTCAGCAGCTGAGGGTTTTTTCTTCAGACCTCTTGTAATTCTGAAGTGTTTATAAAAGGAGTAGACCAAATCTAATAGACAAAGGAAACAAAAAATGCTATCAAATTATTTTTTTTTAACTAACCTGTTCCTTTCCCTGATTCTTGAGCTGAAGGATGAGTCTCAGCATTTATGGTAGAATGAGGGCTGGGGGGGGGGGGGGATATGTTTGCATTTTTTTTAATCCAGTCAACTTCCCAGCATGCAAATTAAGGGGGTTACCTTCATTATAGCAGCATTCTGTTGTAGGAATCTCCTGCTGCTTAATTTTTATCCTTCCACTGTCAGTAGTGGAGGGAGAGATCTTAAAGTAGGACTTCACTTTTTCAGTGTTTTTGAAGTTGGTGAGATGGGGCTGGGTTAAAACTGTGCAAGACCTCCTTATCAGGCAAAGGGGAGATGAAGGAACATGGGTGGTTTTGACTGAAGCTTTGTCTTCCCCCACACTAGGACAGAGTCAGGGTAGGGATGAACTGGGAAAGAAAGTCATCTGCAAACAGGCTGTGAAGGAGCAGTGATAATAAATCTGTTGAGTGGGGTGTTCGTTGTTCATGCCCAGATGTACTTGCTAATAGAACATTTTTAGCCATAAGCATGTCCCTCATTCTTACAATGGCTTCTTTTATTTCTATATCTCCAAAGAGGAAAATCCTCACTATCCTGTAAAGTCACCTTTGAAGTCACTTTTCACTTCTGAAAAACCTGACTTGTGATCTTAAGCAGGGTGATAGCTGATTTGCTGTGAAAACCAGGTTATTCCACTTTCAAACATAAGCATTCATATTAGTGATTTTCATCAATAAATGACATTTTATAGCATTTTTCTCTGTGAAACTTAAAAGGATGAGGGTTTCATTCTGTCCTCTGTTCACTGTCACAATACTACATTAGGTCATTTGAGTTTTACAGATCACTTTGATAACAACATTGCAGGATGTACCTGAAGTGGAATTTTAGTGTAAATTTTAAAACTTGTTATTTAGGAACATAATTAGAGCTCCTACACTAGTGATGATTGAATTCTATAAGGTTAGGAGTTCATTGCAGAGAAGCATTCTGAAAATTAAAGGATAACTAGAAATAGTGACAGGAAAACTGAACTAAGGTATCTGAGATACCTGTGATTCACTTTTCTCTGAAGTGTCAGGGGTCACTCTGTACTGATGGATGCTTGGAAAACTTGGAGAAACAGATTTTATAAAACAGATCATAATTCTTCAAAAATTCAAGCAAAGCCACAGTTTTTTAAATTCCCTTCACCCCCTAAAATCTTGAGTCACAGAATCATGTAGAGGTAAAAAGATTATGGGGAAAATTACTTGTCAAAAGCTGGGAGGGCTTTACTGGAACAAGTGTTTGTCCTTATGGTCACACTGCATTGTTTTGTGCTTTGCTTGATTCACAGTTGCTCAGTTTCAGCCAAAGGGGACTCTCTCCCTCATATTCATAATGCCCTCTCTGACAGGCTCTTCACTAAAGCCACGCTTTAATACCTCGTTAATGGCATTGTTTAGCTTAATGTTAATTTTACATACAGATGGTCTGTTTTCAGTCCATTGTGCACAGTTCCCTCTGCTGTCCCTGAAGGTGCTGCATGCAACCCTGTCAGCAGTGTGCAGAAAGACCCCACTAAGCAAACTGTACGTGACAGTAACACACACATCATCTCCTCAGCCACTTATGAATATGCACCAGAGATGATAATTGTGGCTGATTGCTTGAGGCTTCACAGCATTTGGATCCAGCCATTAGTAATTGAGAGATTTGGTCTCAGCATCTCTTGAAATCTGATCTAAGCGTTGCCAGTGTGCAAGGTTATTTGTTAAGATCCAGTGCCAACATCCTCTAAAATAATAGCAAGCATATATCACTTTGATGCCTTCCCAGTGGCTGCAAATAGCACCTTTACACAGGCATGCAATCAAGAGCCATCTTAAAAGCACAAATCTCATCACAGCACTCCTGAAGAGCATCCCCAGAGGCTCCCTGTGTTTCTTGAAAATGCCCATTGAGCTCTAATCTGTGTTCTTCTCTGTGTGTGTATATTAATAATTATATTCTGTATTGGGCTATGTTTTGAAAGTGGCAACAAAGAATTATCTGATCAGGGGTGGGGTTTTTTTGGTTTGTTTTTTTTGCAAAGAGCTGTAAGTAAAATTGCTAGGCTTGTTGCACAGTTATTTATGATTATGTAATTGAATGGTCCTATATTCGGTAACCCCAAAATTAAATTTGAAACCCTGCTAAGTCTTCTAATAAACCAATGCACTTAACAGCATTAATACAGTATACTTTGGCCATACTGATTAATGAGAGGTGAACAGCAAGCCTCAGTTACAATGTGATCACAGTTACAGGTGTCAAAAGATAGACTTTCAAATATCTAGACTTGTAGTATAAGACTAGTAATAATTAATCTAAGGGCTCCCAGTAACTTCAGCAAATACTAGTGGATGCCTCCATTTTCATTTTAGCTGCAGTCATTGCTCCTCTTTTGTAATGGCAGCAGAAGAGAAAAGCAAAATATACTTTGTGATATATTTTCCAGAACTTTTAGAAGCACTATAAAGGCTACTCATGCCCTCTCTCTCTGATAATGTTGCACAAGTCAATGCAATGTATTGACACTATAATAATGCAAACTAATGTTTGTAACATTTTTTTTTATCTCTTGTGAACTTTGATTTGCAGTTGAAAATATATTTTGCTAATTCCACAGAAAGACAGAAAGTGACCAATGCAAAATTGTTAATATCTGAAATAAGTTATTAAGCTTGTGGGTCTAGGCCTAAAAGCCAGGAATTGATTCCCATAGGTCTTGAAGATTGATTCTGTAAATACTACATAATAGGAATGAAAATCTGATTAATGTTTGTAATTAAAGCATCACAGACACCAGGAGAAACTAGAGCCCAGCCATTTGCTAAGTGGTGATACAAAACATCTCCCTTCCCAAATTTTGCATTATTGCCACCATTTCAGCAAGATGGGTGGAAAGGATTTATTGTTGTGAAGAGAATTATAAATATACTATAACTAATATGTTATGCTAACATCACTTTAATCAGGTAATTATTAAAGGACTGTTTGTCCTTTAAGAACATTGATTTAATGGGAATTAATTTAATGATTGAACACTGTTTGTGTAACATCATCATTGCTAGTGATGCAGAAAATTGAAATCTCAGCTCAGCTGAAAAGAGTTTAGACTTTTTATTATCACATTAGATACTATTCTACTCCAATGTAGTTATTAGACCCTTTTTATACTTTCAGTATATATTTAAATGTTTGGAGTTTATCTAAAAATTTCTGAATAGAAAAAATAAGTTAAAATTTTAGTCATTGTACTGCTCTCTTTTTGATAGAGGCTTGAATTTCTGTTTAAAATAGCCTTTTAGAAAGTCCATTCAATTTTGGGTTTGACTTGCTATTGCTTCTCCCATACAATAAATTTCCTCCATTTTCATTCTCTGCTTTCTTCTCTGCAAACCATTTTTTTTTTTTTTAATGAGGAATAGAGTTTGCTTTATGGAAAAGTTTTGCAACTTTAAAGACACAGCAGCTTTTAAAAGTAGCAGCAGAGCACAGTTCTATCTAGATTATTCTGAGGCTGAATCCTGCACTGTGTAGTCACAGTTTAGCAGAAATGGTGAATATTATAAAAGGACTGTGATCAGTACCTGGGGATTAAGACAGAGTTAAAGCTGTCCTTTATAGTTACAGCTCCCACTTACCTAAAGGTATGTTGTCTCTGGATGGCCTCCTTGGTTTGCCCTCAGGGGTGCTATTGTCACAAATTATTTTTCATCTTCATGGTGCCTCTAACTACAGTTGTATATAAATTAGACCCAGGGAGAAAAGGGTAGTGGTGTAGTGAAGTGGTGCATCTGACAAGCTGCTGCAAACAGATTCATTTTCTAACAAAATTTTACTCAAGGATGTCTGACAGTTCCTGCTGTATCTTGGCAGGATTTTCCAAGGGAGCCTAGTGGCCAAATGATTAGTCCTCTGTTACTGGAATGGAGCTGTTGCAGCAGACACAGCAAATTGGGCAGGCTGGTATTTGAAGACTGATAGAAAAATAGTTTGGTAATAGACACTGCAGAGTTAAACTTACAAACAGTAGGTTACTAATCCAGTACAGAGCAATGTTGTAGTGGGCTGAAATGCTTTGCACTGGGTAGCACTGACCATTTCCTTGATGCTAGAGGAATTTCTAGCTTCAGAGAGGATTTTTTCAAGGAATGTGACTGAAGAATCTGTATTTTAAGCAAAATATTTTGTGAGCAGGCATTTCACCAACCTTTTGTATATTTGTCCATCAGGTTGTATGTCAAGGCCCTCTGACCAGATTTATGAGATGGGTTCCCTGGGCTGTAACTTGATGAGGGCTTTTGTGGCACTGCCACAGGTCCTTGATTAGTCCCAGCATTGGAAATCTCAGCATGAGTAATCTTTCCCTATTAATGAGAAAACAGAGCTGAGCAATGAGCCTTGGTGTGTGAGTCAAGTGCCAAAGGCACATCCAAACAGCTACACAGCAGTGGCAAAGGGAGGATTTTCAGTGGGAGTTTTCAAGACATGAGATGTAGCTTGGAGATGATTACTGGTGACAGAGGGTGACAAGGTAACATGGCAATCTCTGTCTCAGACTGGAGCTGGCTCGTGCCTGGCCTCCTTGGTAGAGGGCTGGGGGAAGCCTCCATCTGCCTCCACAAGGCTGTGCATACACCCTCAGGTTAGCTGGCCTCCAGAGCTGCTGGGAAGGATCTTTAGCATGTACAAGATGCAGCTTCTCAAACTCCTTTACAGATATCAGATACCTAGCAGTGATTTGAAAGAAGCCTGAAGGAGAGGAATGATGGTTTTGGATTTTCTGCCTGTCACATAAAGGGGAGAAATAAATGAGGGGAGCTTTCTTTTGTGCATCATTGCTTCCCTTCTGGGAGTGCAGTGAGGGCAGTGCTTCCCACCCAGATGAAAGAAAACAATCTTCCAGGGAGAAAATGTAATGAGATTAGTCAGGGGATCATTACACTAACAACAACAAATGGCAAGAGGCAGTGATGTTTAGTTCAGAAATAAGACATTAAGGGGTGGAAAAATTAATCAGAGCACCCAAGGACAAAGTGAACACATTCTTTAATTGCCTATAGACCAGCAGGAGAAATCTGAATAGTAAACAAGAACAGTTAGACTCAGAAATACAGAGTTGATCTTCATGTTGTTTCTGAAATCTAGTAGGAGCAATTGGAAATAGTGAAAGTCAGATGGACATGGTGGGTAAAAGGGGAAGAAGGTGTCACTATGTCAAAATGGATTAGGTATTTCAGAGGTTGAGAACTTGGAAAGAACTGATCTTGCTTTTTTTCTGTGACTGTGTGCTGATGGCTGGAGAACAAAGTGAGATGGGAGACAGTGCCTGCTGCAGGCCACCCAATCACACTGGAGTGGAGCATGGCTGGCTCCTGTACAGCATCTCTGTGATGCATAAGGGGAAATGTGAGGTGTGAGAGGGGCAGTCAGGCTGAGTGATATGTGTTTCAAGCCTCCAGCTGCCCATGCTGAAGTATCTGGAATGCACAGGTAGAGCATATTCAAAGGAAAAGGAGCACAAAGGGTTAAACGCTACAAACGCCAAAGAAAAAATCATATGGAGAAAAAGTGTGCACAGAGGTGAGGCAGAGCTGAGAACAGGAAGGAGAGCACTGAAAACTTCATTAGGAGATATAGAAACCTTAATGACATTGTGCATTAGGTGAAGGTAATAGTATTCAAAATCGTTATGCTGGAAGGGCAAAAAATATTTCTCTTATGTGCTTGTGAAAAAAAGCCAATTAAATTCTTTCTGTGTAGTGGAGGTTAAGTGGTAGCTACTACATAGCTACTACTATAACACAGTTTCAAATCAGCAAATTCAAACCGATTTCATCCAAGCATTTTTGAGAGTTTACTGTGTAGCTTCCAGGATTTCTGTTTGCTGACATGAGTCTTAGAACTTTGGGCAGGTTTTTAGAAAGACAACCAAAAAAATTTATTGTAAACTTAAAGACCAAGCTGAACCTTCGATCCAAGTTTTTCTTTCATCTTAATATCTGGATGTAACCAGATGAAAGACTTAACAAATATAAAGAGACATTTAACAATCTCAAAAGATATAACCATTTAAAAAGTCTACATATGACTTTCACAATTGTATTATAGTAAGATAGTAGCTTATGAATAGCTTTATTATAAAATAAAAAAGCTTCACCTTTGTGATCTGGTATAGACTTCTATATTTGCTTTGGTAAATAAAAATAAATTTGGGTTCTTTCCAATCCTACTACTTCCAATGAACTCAAAGAACTGTTCCTAATATATTTGGAGTTTTTCACAGTATAGTAATAATACGTAGATGCAGTGCTGTCTTGTTAGGGAGTAAAGACCTGAAGAAATGTTTGATGTATGAAGCAAAATATCTGAATGTCTCTTTTTACATATAATTTTTGGGCTTTAAATCACTATGTTTTAATACAAACCAAGTGCTACAGGAGGAGCAGGTGGTGTGGTGAGTAAAAACTATATCTGGCTCTCAAACTTCTCCAAACCTTATAAGGTCTGGCTGCCAGCCATGCCTCATGATCAGTTCCTTCTCCACTCTCAAACCCCTGCAATCTGCCAATATGTGCAAGGATACCAAGTTCAGCCACTGATTTTCAAGCTTATTTGGGAGGCATTACCAATTCAAGGAATTGTATTCCCCTGTGGAATAATTTGTTGTGCCTGCTGCGGTCAGTGGGTGTTAACTTCAGCACAAAATGGAATATTAGAAGCTCAGGTTATGGCATGCCAGCTTAAATGTTATGGATGAATATAAGCAAAGTTCAAGGAAGAATGGAAAAGGATAGATGAAAAAAATGAAAATAAGGGAAGAAAAATTCATGATGAGAAATTTCCCGACTACTTCCAAGCTGCATTTACTTCACAGCTGGTAGAAATAGGTGTTGGCTTCATTGACTGTAAAATTCTTTTTTGTCCTATACTGAATTGAACATTTCCAATTGAAATAGGTGAGATTTTATATTATCAGGAAAGTTTATAACAGAACAATGGCAATAGCTAATGCTCTGAAAGGTTCTGCCTTTGAAGAGTTCTGCTTTGCAGAGTTTTACAGAGATCACAGAGCTCTGTCAAACTTCAGGTTTTGTTTCTAGTGGCAATAAAAAAGTGGAAATATAAAATACCTTTTCCTCTTTGTTAATACAAACTACTTCCCTCACATGCACTCTCTATTAATGTCCCCTTCACAAAGAGTACAGAAGACATGCATTGATCTAAACTGTTTGCAACAGGCATCTGCACCTCTTTATTTATGGAAATTGCAGATGTACAGCATAATTGATGTGACTGTTCTAACAGGCTAAAGGCTAAATTGCAGCCAGCTCCCAAGTCCTTTGTGCTTTTTTACCAAAGGCCAGTAATTCACTGAATGTGGACAGAATTTTTGTAGGAAAAAGCAGAATCAAAATCTGTCCCCAGATAACCCACCCTATTATTTCTTCACCTTCCTTTTCCAAGCACAGTTAAGATTCTTGCTTTTAATTTTGATGGCATTACAGTTCTTCAACAAAGTAGTCACAATTAACATATTTTTCATGGTTCTTTAAATTAGCTGGAAAACTCCTTACACAGAAGCTCAGCTCACTGCAGTTTTTCTTCAGGCAAACAATTGACAAATCCCTGAGAACAAGATGTCTGGAAAAAGAGCCTATGCATTTTGAATTCTTCAAATTTATACCAGAATTGAAAAATATCAAGATGTTACCATGCCTGAATTTCCCTATTTTGCCTATTTGTCCTGTGTTTTCCTTCTTGCCTGTACTCCTCTGGTGATTTTTGATGTGAAGAAACCTTTAAACTGAATACTAATGAGGGAAAATAATTTTTTTAAGTAAAAATATGTATGTTAATTCTATAGTTTCACATTTTGTCCTCTAAGTTGGGTTTTACCCTGGTATTTAAGTCTGTCATAATTATGCATAATATTTTTTGCATTATCAAGATGATGCATTATTTTTCCTGCCTTCTGTTTAGCTTGAAGCACTTGGAAAGAAATGAGAATAAACAGAAATTTAGAAGATAAGTTGCAGTCTAAGCCTGTCATCTGAAGTAGACCAGCATTAAAATGGTCCAGGATTGATGAAGGAGAGCTGCATTAGATGAATGTGGGAGGACTAAAAGTAATTTCTTTCATTGTGACTTCTACAGCAATTCAACTTTTTCAGAAAACTCCCAATAAGATTGATTTTTTTAGTTCAGTTTACTCTGGAAAATATCTGTCCCTTCCTGCACATGAAGATTTTAAAGGCAGATTACATTTTTCTAAGTGATTTTAGCACCCATTACATGTCAGATGAATTATACTGGGAGCTGTAGCCACAAGGTAGGTGATGTAGAGGTAGTGGAATTTTGTGCTGCCTTATACCCTTCACCAGGTATATTGGAAAGGCCACAGTAAATGATAATATAGCCTCTGAAGTCCTTTGAGATGTCTTTTAATGTGACAAAGCAACTCCTGGACTGCTGCCTTCTGTGATTTCCATTGGTTTCATGAGTGGGGCTCAGTACTTTTAAGCGCTGCTCATCATGCCCCAAGAGCATCAGAGTTTTTACCGTAGCCACAACCACTGTGCTGGCCTCCACTGATGAATTTTTCTATGGGAATGAGATGTCATAGAACTCTGGTCATCAGCATGGGTCTGCATTGCACAGGTGGGCCCCTTTGCCATTAGGGGTTACTAACCTTTGCAGGTATTATATAAAAGACAGCAACAGGCAAAGATTTGTTCCATGTTTTTGGCTCCCTCCTGATTTGTGCTGCATGTCCTATGTGTAACCTCTTGTAACTGGAACATGGCATGATCCATAAAGATGTCAGTGTGCCTGAAACTCAACCTAGGTCTTGGAAAGCAGAGCTCAGGGAGGTTTGCATGCCTGTCCCTCCTGCACACTAATTTAAAGTAGAGTTTAGAATCTTTTAGATCTGTGGCTGTCTGTCGTGGTAATGTTAATGGAAAATCAGTGATTGTTGCTCTCCTGAGTGACTTGGCACTCTTCTGCACTGAGAAAATGTGGATTGGGACTCAAAGAAAACTTCCGAAAGTTTTATCCCCAGAAACAAAAATGGGGAGAATTAAGAGGTTTCTTAAGGTGAACTGCCATGGTGCAGGAAGTGTTTTAGCAGGGAGTACAATGGAACAAGACTGTGTCACATTAAGTCTCCTAATAGATGCCAAAGAAATGGTACCATGGCAGTAAAAGATCTCCTTTGGTTTTTGTTTCTTTTCTTCTTTTACTGGGAAAGGTGGAGTATGCTGCCTATACTGCTTTAAGAAAAATCATGCACTTAGGCTCTTGTGGTGTCAGCCCTGCTTTAGAAACAGTGGTGTAAGAAGCCTCAGAACAAAAATTTTTAGAGGAGTGAGGAATTATTTTGATATGTGTTTATTGTACATGTAGTTCAATACAAGCTTTGTCCTCAAGCTTCATTTATTGACTGCTGGTATACAAGGAACAACTGTGAATTAGGAACAAAGATTCACAAACACCTGGATGAAATAAAAGCACTTGGGCTAGCCAGCATTCATGGGTTTTAAAGTCTATTTTTAACATGGGAGGGAAAAGGAAGAAGTAAAAGTGAATAGTGGGGAAAACTTTATCAAAGTATGGGAAAGCTGTGTGGACAGTGGGGAATGCTGTGGCTGAGAGATCTGTAGTGGCTTTTGTGTTCGCTTCATGCACAGCATCCTCGCTTGAACCAGAAGGCAGGTGTGTGACCTTCAATGGTCCTCTCTCTTCTGACATTTAATTTCAATTCAAAAATGTGAGAATTTCAGAGTTTTACTCATTAAGCTGAAAAATGAATATGCAAAGATATCCAAAATATCATTGGTTTCTTCTCAATCACACTAGCCATTCCAATTAAGTGTGAGGATTATCTGCAGGGATTGGCACCTGAAAGTTAAAAGGACAAACAGCCTTTTCTGATAAATTAGTATAATTTTTCTTTTCATTTTATTAAAAAATCATTTTTAATTATGTATTTAAAAGACATTGCAAAACTGTTATAAAGTAGAAATACTCTGTTAAGAGTAATTTAAAATTCATGCAGCAGACAAACCCAAATCTTCAGATGTTGAAGTTAATGTTCATCTTTGATAATGCTTAGACTGAAATTATATATCCCAATCTAATCACTAGATTCTTATTTCAGATGATTACATAGCATCTTGGAAATAAAAGAAAACTTATTTTTAGATGTTTAGGTCTAAGAGCTTTTGTCTGTCAGTTCTGGAATTCTCAAAAGACAAACGATTTGAGTGTTTATATACCAGAAGTATAAGTGAATGGAGTCAGTTATTTCATATATTACACAATTCCACATCACTGATGCAGGAAAAAACTTTCAAATTGGTATGGCAATGCAGAGTCCCCAGTGTTTTATATAGGTAAGAAAAATTCTGAATAAAGCAGTAAGAGCATCCTTAATAGACAATGCTGACTAAACACCCATTTCTGTACCTATGTGAAAATTATTTGTTCTTGGAATGGAAATAATTGTCATTTGTATTCCCTTAAACCTACTTGCTGTGGAAACATTAAGGAGTTTTTACATAAGTACAAAACAAACTATCTACAGATGTTTGAATTGGAAACAATTGCTTTTGCAAATCCCAGGCATTGTACCATCATAAGATTATTGCTAGGAGAAACCTACCTCAAAAACAATATCAATTTCTCAAACTGCTGAGTGTAGAGGCAGAGGAAAAGGGTGAACATCTTGAGCAGTTGATTGTGGGTGTTTGCTGTGTTCACCTATCTCCCCTGAGTTACTTGTAGCTGTGACAAAACATACTGCAGACAAAAGGAGGATTTAAAAAAATAACATTTTCCTCCATCTAAAAATCTGAGATTTATCTATTTTTTAAACAGAAAGAGCTCTTGCAAGTACTCTGAACTAGTGTGTTTTGGGGCAGCTATTTGAATAAAAACTGCTGCTTTTCATGGCTTGCATTTCTCGGCTCTTGTCACACAATCGATAGCTTGCAGCTCATCCTGGGAGGTTTAATTGCAGCTCATGGTCTGTTTACATGGCAGTTGGATTTTAAAGGAAAGCAACTAGAGGAATACAAAACAATGTTTGCTTTCTTCTTAAATACGTGTGATTTTTTTCCCTGTGTGTCCAAGTTCACTTGCAGCAAGTTGTACAAATACATATGGTTATCACGAGCATCTGCCTGCCTACAGAACTGTGAAAAGTAATTGTGGTTTGATGGGATTTCTTGACTTTACGTTCCCCAGAATGAAAGAAAAACTTAATTAAGGTTTGTAGATAAGATCTCTAAGGAAAGAACATTGTAAGATTTTCCTTTGGCTGCTTTTGTTCTGAGATGTAGAAGTCTATTTCCATTACTGGATAGGATTGGCAGATGAACTGCAATTAAAGGCACAATAGCAAAAGAGATTAAACACAGGAATGACAACTGACAATGTGGGCTTCCTTCAGTGCTTTTCCTTGCATAGAAAGTGCAGCTCCAAATCCTGCTCAGTTCACTGATGCACCAGGCTTTAATGGACTGCTTTAAGCTGTTAACCTTGGGGTCTAGTTATCCTGAGCGATGCACGAGTATTCCTTTGCCAAATGAAAATTCTTGCTTTTCCTTCTTCCCCACAGGAGGAGAGGTTCCATACACAACCCTGGCAACCCGACTGATGATGGGAGCCTGGTGGCTTTTTGCTTTGATTGTCATCTCCTCCTACACGGCCAACCTAGCAGCTTTCCTCACCATCACACGCATTGAGAACTCCATCCAGTAAGTTGATAAAGAATGATTCAAGGGAAAGGAGGGCGAACATAAATATACATGTAAAGGGGTATAAATGTGAAAACTTTTAAATGTGAGAACAGGAATAAATGTTTATCTTCCTTGAGAAGTAGTCAGAAAGTTAGAAAAGTAACAATATATTGTGAGAGACTGTCGGTCTCCCTGGAAACACTTTGTTTTAGGATTGGAATTGTTGGCCTCTAGCAGATGCTTTTCCCTGTGGCAGACATACATATGTATGTTTGCACACATACATATTCTGAAAGAGGCAATTGAGTTTGAGATGACCACACAGTGTCAGTGTTTGAAATAGGAAAGTATAAATTGCTGCTGCTTTCCATTCAGATGTATTCCGCAATGGTCAGGAAGACCCCAATGCTTCTTCAGTGTGTGGGGAGGTCAGAGCTGATTTCACCCATTCTTGCCAAAGTAGAGATGTGTTAACAGCAACAACCAGTAATAAACTCACTGGTTTAGGAGCACCTCTTTGCTCCTGCTCCCAGGAGCCCTCTTACTACATAAGCAGATCATGTGGTTCTCTTTTCCCTGTGTATTTGTTTCATTTGCTTCATGCCTCCCAAAAATCAATGTCCTGGTCTTCTCCTGTCCCTTTTATGGTGACCTCTTTCTGTCACACTTTCCAGTCTTTTTCTGAAGATCATGTCATCTTTCACAGGAACCTTTCTAGGTCTCCTATCCTCTCTCCTGCCCTTTTGTACTCCAGTATCCTCTCCTTCACCTAGGATACTGAGTTATCCTTGCTCCCATTGCTCCAGTGATAACCTTCACCTTCAAATTCTCACTCCTGGGTCAAAGCACAGACTATAAAATACAGGGAAGCATTAGCTAGCCAAGCACAGCTGGCCATTTTTTCATGGCAGATTAATCTTGAGCCTACAAGTCTGTGGAAGTATGTGAGAGTGACAAAATTACCCTTTCTTATATATCCTTCTTTGCAAAAATCTCAGAGTAACTTTAAAGAAGAGAGGCACATTTCACTGTATTTCTTCCTTCAGAAAGGTAAGAACTTGACCTTCAAGTCAGGCTCAATGCTGACCTTAGGGAAAATTCTGTTTTCCCAGTCCAGTCACCGATCCAAGTCCCTGGCTTGTGTGTATCATCACCTAAGGTCCTTCTGCCTCTAGTTCAGCTGCCTTTAAAATCTCCCTGAAATTCCCCTTGAGGCAGTGAGCCATTGTCCCAGACTGAGCAGGGGGAGCCTTGGACTCGTGTGAGTTCACAGGTCAGGATCAAGCATCGCTGTGTGCCAGCAGTCGCTGTGCTCACACAAAGGCGTGGGTCATTTCTCCTCTGGGTGAGGATTTTCTGTGAGCTAAAACCAATCCAGGCTTTCACATAGGCTGACAAACACCTTCAATAGCAGACAAGTTTCATTTGCAATTGAAGCCCAAGCTGGACCCAAGGGCAGAAGCAGTGCTTGACTTTGAGTGCATGGGTATGTCCTGACCCTTGGGTAGAGGGAGAAGTTGGTGTTCCATAGACCAAATTGCCCAGGTTTTGCAAGTCCTTACACTCCAAATTGGAAATCTTCTATGGCTGTTATCCTTCCTTTCTGAGGTAACAGCCTCACCACTTTCATCTATTAGAGGGCTCCATACTCTAAGACAGAGATATATAAAATAGACTAAGTCATGAGGGAATGAGAAAATTACAGTTGATACAGTTGTATTACAAGTTCTATCAAGTTACCTTTTCTTTTTTGTGTGTTCTGAATACAGATTTTGGTATTTTGACACAACCCAACCATTTGACTCCATAGCCTCAATTATAATCCCTTCAAAATTTGGATGGGAATAAAATGATATTCTGTATCAATGTTTGTCAGCATTGATCTTGATATTTTGAGGGGAGTTGATGTATTTATTTAAGTTTTAAACAATTTAAATTTGACTAAGGACTGAGAAGAAACAACATGGGAATTTATATATGCAAAATAAATTATAATTATATAGTCACTCATTCAGTTTGTCCCTAGAAGAATGAAATATGCTTCTGCTTTGAATCATGTCCCTTCTAGTTTTGAAGTAGTCCAGAAAAATGTACAAATTACTGTGACAAATCTCTGTGTTTTCTTATGATGTGCAAAAAAAGAATAAAATATACCCAAAATATAATTTAATACATCTTCATCTTTTTCTTGCACTTTATTATGATGTCACTAGAAAAGCCTCAGTGGAATTTTGAGGTTATTATGTACAGTTGTGATTACATTGGTCTTTGTGCTGTATTATTTATGGGCAGAATCACTGAAAATGTTTTATTCAGTAGAAAATGTTGCAGCTGGAAAGCTCCTGGAATAAAAGAACAGACATCTTTCAACAGCACTTGCAGCTCAAAAATAGAGTAATTAGATGTGTTTAGTATCCATTAGGGAATGAAGTTATCCTAACTATGGTGTGAGTATAAAACTTCAGTTTACAAAACTGCCAAAATTGGAACCTAAACCAGCACATAAGAGAGAGGAGGTTTATTTATCATGCTGAATTACTGCAAAGTGGAAAACATGAATAAGCAATAAAGAAAAAAAGCTGATGCTCCTTTTTTTCCTTTTTTCTTCTTTTTTTTTAAACAGTTCATATTGTACCTTGGGGAGCCTTCAAGGCCAGAATGGAAATGAGTATAAGCATTAAAAAAATAATCCAGATTCTGCTGGTAGTGCTTGTCAGCTTTAGACAAGCCAGAAAAAAGGAAAGAAAATGAAATCAGTGGGTTTGCACAGATAATAAAAAGTAGTTAATAGTTTTTCATTTCAGATTTCCAGCTAGCATCAGATATTACAGTGGGTTGTTGTAGGTATGGTCCTCATGATATCTTTTACAAAAGATAGGAAGATTCAAGCAGCCTACAGCACAATGCATTTCCATGAAACATTTGGTAGTTACTGCATTTCAGCTTTTGGATGTGAAGCTGGTTTGTGTTCAGAGCTCTTGCAGCTGGAGTGAGGGCTGGGCCATTCTTCCTAGTCAGTGTCTCATGGTATCCAGAGCTCTATTTGGAGTAGCAAAGCATACAAAACTTTATCAGCCCATCCACTAAGGAGGACCCTTACAGAAATAAGTGTTCCCTTTCCCTATAGAGTTTTAAATTAGATCTTTGCTGTATAACCTCATTTGATGACATTTGTGCTCTGCCTCAATGCTCAGTTTGAAGCAAATTTTTTGCAGTTTTTAAATTAATTCAGAGAAACTAGAAGAAAAAGAATGGGTGTTAAATCTGCTTTTCCAGAGAAATGGCCACTCTTAGTACCTTTGGGAGCTCAGCTTCTCACCTTCTGCCGACACACAATATCAAGAGCAGAGGCACTCAAGCTCTGAAGTAGCTCCTAGATGCATCTTTTGTTCACACTTGACCCACACTGCAGATGACATTTGAATCAAGACAGTCAGCATTTCAAATGCCATAACACTGTGGCAGCAAAGCATAATTTCTATGCTGTTAAATCTTTAGATAACTTTCACAAATGCAACATAAATTAATAGTAATTAGGAGTGGCTTTTCTTGGTAAATGCCAAATGAATTTGGAGATCCTGAGCTATTTCTAGGAGGTGCTCATATTCTTAATTTCATCACTAAGCCAGTGTTGACATTATTATGCTTTATGATTCCTTTAGGATCAAATTAGAGTCCATTGGCAGAGATTGATTTTATTCAAATTACTGCACTGTTTTTCTGGATTAGGAGGGAGTCTCACCACCTCATGAGCACTGACATTTTGCAGGAAGGTTGTGAGAGTGGGTGAACAGAGGAGAAGTCAAAGCCATATAAAGCCTGGTGTTAGGTGGTTTCAAGTTTAATCCACTTCTAAAATGTGGAAGCGTCAGAGTTTAGATTGTACATGTTGTGGGGGGAAGTGTGCATCTTTTGTCTTCTTCTGTAAAATCAGAAGTTCACATTATGCTCTCCATTTTATAACAAGTGTGTCTTGTTTGCTAGGTGAGACCTCTGCCTCCAAAAATGGAGGCATAGTCTTTCTTTCTTAGTCATTTTTTTCCCAACATTTTGCTAAACCATGATTCACCTGAAGCTAGGAATTCCTTAAGGCTTTGTAGAACTCAGTGGAGCTGACTGCAGGGTTTCTGCAAGGGGGTTGCACAGAATGCAGTATATAGATATTGCCCAATGCATGTCCATTAATCTTTTCTTTAACGTGGTTCATCCTGCAGGCAGTATTTCAGGTTTCTGCCACAGCTCACCCTGACAACAATCAAACCCCTTGGCATAATGTGCCCTGTTCCCTAACCCTCAATCTGCTTCTGAATTATTCCTTACTGTCCTAAGGGGGGGGGGGGAGGGGAACAAAAAAAAAAAACAACCAACCAGACAAATGAAAAAAATACCCCACAAAAGCACTGGAAAGCTTTATCTGAATCAGTCATAAATAAAGACTTCTTCAGTGCAGGCCATGGCACTGGTTGTTTTTTGCTGAAAATTTAGTGACCAGATCTTGCAGACAGCTCTGTGCAGCCCTCAAGTCTAGCACAGCTAGCCTGAATTGATCTATAACCCAGGTTTACAAAGATGTGTTCATGTCCAAGTCTCTGACCTCAGTGGTATTTTATCACCTAAAAAGAAATTCAGTTACTTCTTTATGAAGCTGACTTTTTGCTTTGCAACATTTTTCTGTGTACTTTTTTAACACTTTTTGGCTGACATATGTGAACATGTTACCAATTCTGAGTCTAGGATTTGAATTTACAGAAAAGAGTATGCTCTGGAGAAAGAAACATATCCAAATCCTACTACATTTTTCTTCTAGCTGTAGGCAGAGATAATTTCTTAAATTGCCAAGTAACTGATTTGTACTAAGCCATAAAATGAAAATGACCTGACAACTGCTGCCTGATTAAGGTGTAGAATACTAAGCAAAAGCAACAAATGCTGAAAAATACATCTATCTCTTAATAACTCTTCCTCAATTGATTAAATTCCTTCTCAGAATAGCCCTATTAGCCTAGTTTATTTAGGATAATATTGATGCTGGGATAATATTGGTATTATCCCAGTAATTGCAATGAGAAAAAAATTTATTATAAAGACCACACATAATATTTTTCCTCACAATGCTGCATGAGTAATAGACAAAAATAAGCTGAATGATCTGACTGCATGGTCACTTCCCTGGAGGTAGAATTTTTCTGTATGCAAACTCAGTTAAAGGTATCTAATTTATTAACAATTTTTTGAGCTACATCTGCTTTTTTATATTTTTAAGATTTTTTATCATTCAAAACCTTATTGCTTCAAAACTAGAAATTCAAAGAGAAAAGTTTTAAAATGTGAAATTATCATTTGCTTACTCATGCTAATGAGTGCTTTGCTTTGCAGATAGTTCGTCTGGGAACTATCAAAAAATTACATTTCAGTGTGGGTAATGGAAACAGGATTTGGGCATCAAAGGAACTCTTGCAGGAATTCATTAACTTGACAAATGCTTTTTCCTCATTTTGAGATCTGGTGTGGCAGTTGTGTGGTGAAACTGGGGGACAGAGTGAGGCTGAGGATTTATGTGTCCACTAAAGGCAATTGTCTGAAAAGAGAATTAGTTGTTTAATCCAGGAACAGAGGTACACCAATGTGTAACCTATAAACCAGCAGTTTTAAGAGTTCTTTCTTCAGTAAAGGAACCTCAGTGGTTTAATAATTCTAGTAGTTCTCTCAAAGTTTGTCATTTCCATTTGTTTTTCTGTACTTTGCTTTGCTGTACCTTCTAGGGTGATGTCTCAGCAGCACTTGGCAGAGCCGTGGGTAATTAAACAAACAGCTTCTGAAGGAAGTTATGTATATTATGATCCCATTTTGCATGTTTGTGTGAGGGGAGGGAGTCACTGATGTGTGATAGATCTTTGCTGTGTTTGCAGCTTGCCTGTGCAGCAGTATATACACATGTACACCTCCAAGGCTCCCAGACTTCTTTCTTGCTCCTCAGCATATGGTCAGGTGAACCAGAACTTTGGGTTTACTGCCAACAACATCATTTAGCCCATCCACAGAGTTTACACTTATATTTGTCTTGCTTTTGTCCTCTTGTCATCATTTGCTCAGCGTGGAGCCTCACCTGTGACTGTGAGAAGATGCAAGTAGGGCGACTGAGAGGCATCCTGCACTTTAGGGCAGCACATCTAACAGAGAGGCCCTGCAGACTCCAGTTAATGCCAGACGTGGCAGCTACAACATGCCTTCCTGAAGGCATTGACATAATTCTTCTTGTTATTTCCCTGCTAGTGGTGTCTTTGTGTGTGATAGCACACTTGCTTCCCATACCTGGCTGCAGTACACCCTAAGACTAATAGCTCTTGTCTTGTGCTGGTTTGCCCTTCTGAAAATAACAAAGTTGCTTTTATAGCCACAAGATAGACACAGGAGCTCTTTTTCTTTTGTGCTGCCTTTAACTGATTTGTGGCAGCAGCTACACCTGTCAATTATATCCTGCTTAGCAATAATATATCCAAAAAAATGCTTTGTTGCTTTTTATATTAGAAATTACATGGCTATACAGAGTCCTGTAATGATTGCAATTTTACTAAGTGTTGTCACTAGAAATTGGAGACCAGATAAATACTTTTGGTACACTTTTCTGGTATGACAAATAACAATTACAGGACATTGCAGTATGCATCCTGTGACAGCTCATTGCACTGCTGAGTGCTGCCAGTTGATTACAGGAACGTACTGGCAGCAGCAGCAGCAGGAGCAGAATGGATGAATACAGTGTGCTGTATTTATCTAGTGCCTTTCATCAGTGATGCTTTTGACAGATAGACAGACTGTCAGCACTTTGCACAACACTTTGCCTAATGGTAAAATAAGGAGAAGCTCTCAGCAAGGCCCACTGCTGCCTGCCAGGGTGCCTTTCTGCAGAGCTGTGCTCAGCCTGACTGTTGCAGGGTTTTATTCATCCCCAGGTACAGAGCTTTGTATTTGTCCTTGCTGAATTTCACACCCCATTGCTCCAGCCTTTCTAGGCCCATCTGAACTTCAGCCTGTCCTTGAGCAGGTCCCTCCATGCAATGCCATCTGCAAACTTGACAGGAGGGTGCTTGCTTACCTCCTCCAAATCACTGGTACAGCCATGTCCCAGGTTAGACCTCTGGGGTACCTGGTAGCAGCCTGCAGGTGAGAGATGCCATGAGCAGGACAATCCAATTGGGAATTTATCAAATCTGCTTTCCCACACTGCTGTACCTAATGACCTCCTTTGGAAACAGGAATTTTGTGGCAGGCAGATAGGCAGGCTGCCTTGCTAAAGGTAAACTATGTCAGTGTCTCTAGTCTTGTCCACAAATGAAGTAATTTTAATGTAGAAGGCAACCAAATTGGTCAGGCATGACTTACTTTTGGTGAGTCAATGTTGAGTGCTGCCTCTAGTCTGCTTTTCCTTCATGTGCTCAGAAATGTGCTAAGGACTCATTCCTTGAGGCTGGACAACCAGCATTAATTCCATGAATCATCTTTTTTTCACTTTCTTAATATAGTCTGGATATTTTCTTTCTTCTGTACCAAGGAATCTCCCCCAGCCTCCTTCACCTAAAAATTAAAGTTGGTGGCCTTGCAAGGACACAGGCCAGCTTTCTCAGCACACTTTTGCTTCTATGGATCTAGTGATCCCAATCAGTCCCTGCCCTGTCTGGTTGGGATTTACCTGACCACTTACTGCTCATTGTTTGTTGCCTTCTTGAACCCTGCCTGTAGTCACAAGGGCCTGGGGACCTTGGTGGGGAAGAGTGAGGCAATGCAGGCACTGAGTGCCTCAGCTGTAGCTGTGACTGCTGTCCCCATCCACAGGGTCACACTCTTCTTGTTCAGCCTTTTAGCTCTGCAAAAGCTGTTCTTGTTACCCTTGAAATCCCTCGAGAGCATCTGCTCTTACTGAATATTTCTCATGCTACCCAAAGTTGCTAGGAAATGTTTCCAAACTCCTCCTGTGAAGATTGTCCCTCTGCATCCACTGTCTGTATATTGTTTGGTGGGAGGAAGTTCTTTTTGAAATTTTGAGAGGTTTCTGAGTAATTTCAAAGTGTAATAGATGATTTGCTTGCTTTCCCTGGAGAAACCTACCTGGTGTCTATGTCTAGACTTCAGGACTGACCTTGAAAATTGTATTAATCCTTATTTCAGTATGTTTATTAAACTTAAGCACATGACCGAAGTACCTTACTTTGGTAATTCCCCTGACTGCCACTTTTTAAAATATTTACTGTTTTTCTTTTGCTCATTGGCTGTAAGGAGGTTTCATATTTTTGCCTACAGCTCAGCCATTTTATATTTAATTTTTCACAACTCTTAGGTGTTTATCTGGACCTGACAATTCTTTTTTTTTACTATTCAGTTGCAATAAGTACCACAGTACTTATTGTCCTGATGCCTTAGTCTGCCAGAGTCTCATATTTTTCCTCATAGAACAAGGCATGTCATGGTCCTCTGGTAGAATATCAATACATTTGGTTTCAGGAAGTGTTACATGCAGTATCTTGCCTTTGATGATTCCATATATGTACAGATTCTTTGCAGGTTCCCTGTTTAAAAGGAATGCAATCTTGTTGGAGAAAGTGAGATAATTTTGAGAGGTTTTAATACCATTAGTAATTTACTCCTCACAATTACATTTATCCCTTCCTTATAATTGCCATATGTTATCTGATTAGAATTTAGCTCTTGGTCAATGTTCTTCTAAGCCCATATGTCTAAACTTCAAAGGATTTCTTTTTTACTCAGCTAACATCTAAACTCTTGCCATTGATCTCTATTGATTTCTTCTTTTCCTGCTTTCTGTTTTGTTCATGGCATGCATATCCTGTGAGATGTCATTACTGTTTTCTTCAGTGCCATCCTCATTACACCTAAGAATTTCATTTCTTCCAATCCCTACCCCACAGGGCCATTTTCACTGGCCTTCATATTTACATTTTTTAGAAATACAGCTTGGAATTGGATGAGTTTCCTACGTTGCTGTTTGCATTTTCTGTGTCTGTAATAAGCTTTTACAATTTGCTATTGCCTTCTTTAAGACAGCATTGAGCTCTTTGATTGTCCTTATGTGTCATCCACTAGATTTGTGCAGTTTATACACAGTTAATTTGTGCTGGGAAAGCTGTAATGGGTTTTAAGCAGTAGACGTATTGCAGTAGTTACTTTGAAATTTTAATGAGCGCCATTAAAGAATCAAAGGTACTGGAGAGCAATTCAACAGGAAAGGAAAATAAAAGCCAAGAGGTAAGGAAACTTTAAATGGTTCTAACATACAGTTTTGAAGTTCAAAGCAAATTTGGTTGACCAAACCCCATTTGGGATGTTTTAGAAACTTCGAAAATGGTTTGAAACTGGTTTATTTATTTTGGTTTATAGAGAAGGGTAAGACTACATAACAAGTAAAGCAGAACAGTTTTATTAGACTAAATAACATGAAAATATGATGAAAAAGCAGTTCATGAAAATGCAGCAGAAATATTCTTATTGCTGAAACTAATACAAGATGTGACCTATGAGATGGATGCACAGTTCAGTGCAGGAACATCCCCACCAAACTGCCCTGCACAGTGTAACCCAGGAGGACACAGGGCTGCTCAGCTCAGGTGCTCTGGGATGGATTTCCTGAGTTCTGGTGCTGCCACCAGCTCCCCACAGCAGTGTGTGTGTTTGCATTCCCTGATTCTGATTCCAACACTCCCTGCCTCTCCCTTGCCCTGCTCAAAGGAGCTTGGCATTTCCCAGCACCCTCTTGCCCCTTCTCTTCCTTCTTCATCCATTTTCACTTTTTCCACCCCTTCCTTTCTCTTCATAGTGCTCTTTGTGTCTTAAATCATAAAAAAAAGGGCAAAAAAGCCCAATAGAAGCAAGTGTCATGACACCTGTCTTCCTCTGTTGCCCTTTGTTTGCAGCTCCTTCCTCTTGACAAAGTGGATTAAAGTCTCCCGTGTCTCTTTTTGTTCCCCACCACTGAAGGTCTCTGCAGGATCTGTCGCGGCAGACGGACATTCCCTACGGCACCGTGCTGGACTCGGCCGTGTACGAGCACGTGCGGGTGAAGGGCATGAACCCCTTCGAGAGGGACAGCATGTACGCCCAGATGTGGCGCATGATCAACAGGAGCAACGGCTCCGAGAACAACGTCCTCGAGTCCGCCGCAGGCATTCAGAAGGTACTGGCACCCTTCCTTTGTGCTTCCCTTTGGAGGTGCTCTGTGCTGCACCACGTTTGCTTTGCTGTTGCAATCGTGCCTTTAGTCAATTCCTGAAAGCCCATTGCGCCGGCACCAAGGATTGGGACTTCTCAGGTTTGTAGCATTGAATGGCATTTTAATATCTAAGTACCTAGACTGTTTGATCCAAAAAGTATTTACAGGTGTTTTTATAGGAGATGGCTGCATTTGTAAGGGTGCAAAACAGGAAGAGGAACACTGCATGCGGGGAAATCATTTGTGTGGGAAAAATATATATATGTCCAATTGCGTCAGGAACCCACGCATTACCGAGGAAACCATGGGCTGCGGTAATTACGTCCACTGGACAAACCAGACCAGTGAAGAGCTTTTTTATTTTCAG
>JAHXMQ010003319.1:30695139-30762142 GCA_020466415.1 Ammodramus savannarum pratensis | reverse complement strand
TTATCATTTGCTGTGCCTGTGTTTGTGCTAAAGTAGAATGCAGTATAGAGATTGTTTACCCAGAGTGGAGGTGTTTTGTTTCCTTGGCCTATCAGGGCCAGGTGTGTGTGTGTGTCAGGACTGTCAACTGACAGTCACGGAATTCAGTGCAGAGTTGAGTGCTTGGCAGATTCAGTTTAGATGTAATGTAATATAGTGTAATATAATATAGAATAATATAGTATAATAAAGTAATTAATTAGCCTTCTGATAAGATGGAGTCAGAGGCATCCTTCTCTCCCCTCGCTGGGGATCCCTGTGAATTCTATACTCCAGAATACAAGACATTGATTAGCTTTATTTTGTAGTCTCCTGACACTGAAAATCCTGGCCTTCTGTTGTAGCTCTGGGTCACATTTGATTTGAGAGACAAAGGCAGGAATGGATGATTTGACTTTAAAAAGAGTCTCAGAAACACCTTCTGCAGTAGGTTTGGCAGTAGAAAAACACCTTGAGAGCTTTTGGTAGGCACATTTGTGAATGCAGTAGTTCCCTCCCAAATTCTGGCTGGCAGCTGCAGCCTTTAAAGAAACACCAGTCCATGAAAGGATTCAGTTTAAGAGTCAATATAAGTTGATGAGTGACTGTACACAAGCTTTTCTTCTATTGTTGTATCTTTATATTCAGACTTCTAAATCAAATCAAAGAAATATAGTATTTTGCTGACTTTATTTTAAACTTCAATATGTGACAATTTCTTACAGAAAATGTCCATAAGTTGTGGGTTCACATTGTTACAATCTCGATTTTTCTGAAAATCCAGATGAACTCTATTTTTTTGTCTCCACCAAAATCCATTGGCCAGGAAAACCTGACATTTCTGATGTTCTCACTCTAGACAGTAACAAGAGAAAAGAGTATGTTAAGAAGAATGATGCAATCACTGGTGAGCTTTTGATAATAGAAGAACAAAAAAATAACAAAGATTATTTGGAGTTTTAAAAAACCCCAGCCCAGCCTCTGGATAACCAAGATCATATGTTCTCCTCTGAAGGACTAAACAGCATTAAAAAAGAGGCAGCAGAGGTCCTGGGGAACTGCACTTTTGAAACCCTTTTAGATAAAGTCATAAGCTGAAAGAGCAAGAAAAAAAGGTCTGAAGATTTATTGGCTAGAGGAAATTGCTTTTTTTGAGAGAACATATTTTAGCTCAGTTTGTAAGTGGCTGATAAAGCTGGGATTTGCCTTTTGTGTGTATATATATATATAAAGCCCAAAACCAAGAACCTGCCCTCCCTCTGGTTTCCCTTCCCAAGTTATAAAATGAGTTTCAGAAGGCTCAAAAGACCAGAGTACATCAAACACAGCTGTGCTCACAAACAACTTTTAGCTTGAAGAACCAAACAAATGGTATATCCTGCTGGCAGGTAATTCCAGATTACAGTCCTTGAATTTTCATTCTTGGAGACGTGGGAGTTGCTGTCCTAAAACCTACAAAACCAGAAAGATCCAAGTTCTTAACTTCCCATGCTTTTGCTTCCCAGGAATAGGCAAACAATGATATCAAAAACTAAGTTGCATCAAGAGAGCAAGCCAACCAGCCTCCAGTTTTAAAAAAACAGAAGTCTTAGGTCTGATTCTAATGAACTTATATATCTACCTGTGGGTGCCCAATTTCTCCCCTTCCTTCAATTCACAGGAAGAAATTGCACAGAAAAAGATTATTTGCCAGCTGCTGTTCACAAGAAGCTTTTGGCAAGTTGTAGTTGGCCTGCTTGGAAAGAAAGCTGCATAAAGAAAGTGATGTTAAAAGCTGATCTTAGGCAAGGAAAACTAATAATTTAAAAGGTATCTGATAAAAGGCGGAGATTATAATCTCTGTAACACATTTCAAAAAATGAAAACATTTCATAAAGAATTAATGGGTCCCCTTGGCCTGTTTATATGCTTCATAATGCTCTTCAGGGTCTTTAATTAATTTATCTGGCCACATCAGAGCTATTAACCTGATTATAACCCTGGGCAAGATACACCAACAGGTCTTCCTCTGTGCCTCATTCTATTTCCCCAATTCATCAGCACTAAAGTGTGACTGAACAGCAGCTTGTTCAGGCTCTGTGAGAGCATCACCTCAGCAAACCTTCCTGGGGTGCCAAGTGAGACAGCAGAGATTTAATGAGTGCTCCAGACAGGCACAGGGAAAGGGACTCCCACTCAGCTGGGTAATGACCACGAAGGGATTGGGATAGGGGGGGCCACCCTGGGAAACAGCTGTGCAGGGATGCAGGGGACACTCCCATCTTTAGCAGCACCCCTTGCTGCACTACCTCAGAGCTCAAATGAGGTTTGCCAAGAGCCTTCACAGAAGACACTTCCCAAAATATTTTTGTAAAATCCCAAAAGTTCTTTCGTTTTGTCTTGCTTTTATCCTGACAACTCCAGTGGAGCTGGCACTATTTTATTGTGAGGAAAGTAGCAGTCTAATGCTAATGTATATATACACAGGGGGAAGAGGAGAGAGGCCAACCACTGATTCCCTCAGCACCTCACCCCCTGGCTCAGCAGGGCTGCCTGCTTGCTGTACCAGAGTCCTTGTGGGGAGTGGCCCTGTGCGAGTGCAAATACAATGCAGCCAAATGACAGTGATTGCTGAGCCCCACTTTAAATCAGCCATGCTGCTGCTTTGACCTGCTTTTCCTGGCAGGAGGGCAGGGCAGACAAGAGAAATAAGATGGGAAGATCATGCCATTGTAAGTTTTCGGGTTTTGATATTTATTGGTCCTGTTCCTCTCATAAATCAGGTGCATACATATCACTGTGTGTGCTGCTGTTCCATCCATAGTGAACAGCTATAAATACCACAGGTCCAGCTAGAGAGCAGCTGGATAGATTTACCCTGAAGAGAGAACAGTTTTAAATACCTCAAACAGGAGACAGCCTGAAAAGCACAGGCACTTTAGATATTTTCTTCCACTTATTGTCTCTTCCTGTCTCAAAAGACAGCAAAAAGCTGTTGAAGGTCTGAATATAAGGTAGGGAAGCACTCAGTTGTTTGTCTTCCTGCACTGTCAAATCAAAATGGATGGGGGAGGTAGCTATATTTTTTTTATAAGCCTGGATTATTCTGGAGAATATTCACTTTTATCTTCCCTTTTTCTTTATTATTCCTAAGTGTTTCATGTGTCTCAAATTGATTTTTCTTTTTTTTTTTTTTTTTTTTGCATAGGTTATGAAATATGCATCTCATTCTGTCCTAGGAATCTCTATTTTTGCGGAAGTTATTTATTCACAGAGGATTTACAGAGGCCCAAGTCATGCCTGCTTAAACATTCATTGAGGACTCCAAGAAAAATCATTTAGGCTTAAAGATATCACATTACATACCTCTTTATGTCTTCTTAAAAAGCACATTACCCTGCTTAATCCTTTACAAGCACCACAGGCTTTCCTATCCTTGGAACTATTCCCATTTAAAATATAATGAAGCGCTTCTATTGTGCCCCTGTCTGCTCTTTCTTCCCTGGAGTATAATAGTGCCTAATGCCCTCTCCTACCCACCTTGTTCCTCTGAACATGATACCATAGCCTACAGCATCTTCATTTTTCTCAGTAGTACAGAGTGGAAAATTCCTTTCCCAGGCAGAATCTGAATGTGTTTGAAACTTCTTCTGTCTATTTAACTCTATCTGTGAAATATTTAGCTGCTAGGAAACTTGTGAATTATTGCCAGGTGAAGTAATGCTTCTGGATGGTGCATTAAGAGAAACTTGTAGTACTTCTTTTTCAACGTGCTCACAATATCCAAAGGAATTTGGTCTTGAGATCTGGATTTTCTTGTGATCCTAATTGCATTGCCTTATTTCAAAGCCAATGGGAGCCAGTGGATGGCACTTTAACGCTCCTGAAATACTGTAATAGTAAAAATATTTATGAATAGACCATAACAAAGCTCTGCTAAGGTTATTTGTATGGGGAAAAAAGGGGTAATAACAATTTTTAATTCTGTGCTAGAGTAAATTGTTAATAACTGGCTGTGGATATGCTTAATTTGTTTACAGCAGTAGCAACATCATGAAAACTTATCTTGGGCCAAACCCCTCCTGAATTAATTAATTATCCTGATAAACTCACAAATTTGCCATTGGAATTGCCATTCTTTTGGCAGATTCACTGATTGCACCACAGAAATTCTAGTTAATATATGGTAGTCCACACATCTTTGTTGTGAACATTTCTGGCCATGGAGTAGCCCAATTAAAAAAAAACACTAAAAACAAAAGAGAACCAAGGCAGACTTTTGGGGTACTGGATGAGCACCATGATTCAGCATTTTGGCAGTGGCTAAGAAAGGGATAGGAGGCAGAAGAGGTGAGAGCATGTAAAAATGCTGGGTCAGTCCTCCAGTATATCTCAATACGCGAGCGGGCGATCGGCTGTGCTCCGCAGCTCTTGGTCAGAAGGCTCAGATCAACCCAGCCACCAGCTCCCTGCTTCCCTGATTCTGCCTCTGGAGCTGGTGCTTCTCAGTCAGATGAGATGTTCTGTGTCTGCTCTATGAGTAATAAGATTGACAAGTACCCTTCAGACCTTGATGTGTTCAGTCCCACAGCTGAAGGTTTGTCTATTCTGCAGTTACTGTCTCCAGCACAGTCCATGATTTAGAGCTGACAGGTGCCTGCCAGTACCAAAGGCACTGACTGCCCTTACTTTGTATTATCGTGGATGGTCTGGCCTTATTTTTTTTTTCCCTATAACTCTGTGTATCTTTACTGCCATATCTGGGGCTTTAAAACACTTACAGCAGTAATAAAAATTAGAATCCTGACCAGAAATCCCTACAAATACAGTGTGGCGTTACTTTCAGGCATTATCAAAAGGCTAATAGTTATCTGGGTTAGCTCAGGAGCTCAGTGTGTTTGGGAAGTTCAATAACTGGTCGCTGGCAGTTAACAGAGCATGAAGCAGATTCTGTGCATAGCTTTAAAAACTAAATGCAAAACTTTTCCTACCACCACATTTTCTCAGAATTCAGGGTATGTCTACCTAAAGGCTTGCTCTCCCTCACCAACACTTCTGAGTATATAAGGAAGTCTGATCTGACTTTGACTTTCTAGAGAGTTTCACAGGTTTTATCTAGAGTAGAACACCTGTAAAAGTTATTTTATGCAGAACTGGACTTTATTCGAAAGAATGGGTAAGTCACAATTTGAGTTAGCCTAGATATCAAGAAATGGATCTACATAGACATGTGTTTGTTCAGCCACAAAGCAAGCCAACTATTGCTGTATTCCTTTGTCTCCAAAGTTTTCTGGAAGGTTTATCGGAGTTCATCTTCTCCTATTTCATCTTACATGCTACTGAATATACCACACCCTTTTTGCTCCCTGAAATGCCACCCAAATTACTCCTGACTTCTGTTCAAAGGTCAAGTCACTTCAATAACCTCAGGTGTCACTGACACTGACTGCTGTCCTGCTGTGGTGCTGTAGGATTCTGCCTTCCATGTAGAAGGAAGGCAGAATCTCTTTGCTTGCTCTCTCTCATCTCTCAGTACTTTGGAGAACTTTCCAGAGCTGTTCAGAAATTTTTATCGGCCATCCTACATCCAGGAGACCATAGTCTTTTCTGTCTCTAACCTATTCCTGTCCCTTAAGTCCAAAAAAATTGGCTCCATGGAGACAACTTGAAGTTTCACTTCTCTTGAACTGAGCTGATCTTCTTTCATCTGAAATAAAATTTGTGTGTTTTCCTCTGCTGTATGTCCATGTCTGACCACTAACTTGGTTCAACCTAAAGTCTACAGAAGTTGACTTCATCATCTTAAATTTTCTTTCTGTTGCTGCTGTGTCTAGGTAAGTCTTGCCAATTTACTTTCCGCACCATGTCTATGATTTACCCATACGACCTCCAGCCTGTCACTTCAGTAGTTTTCATTGTTATTTTCTGAGGCCTCTGTAAAGAATTCTTTTTGCATTTTGTTCCATTGAAAATCCTCCTGGGTTTAAGGAAAAAAAAAAAAGAAAGAAAGAAAAGTTGCCTTGACTTTCAAGGCCTTTCATGGTGAATTCTGACTCTCCCTGCAGCTTTCTCATTTCTGAATTGGAAATCATTTGTGTGAGCTTCCAGTGCAACTCCTTTTTCAAGCAAAGTATCTTTATGCTTTCTCTAAGGACCATTCTGTAAGGTATGTTTTCCCTCAAGACAGTAGTCATGTCTTTCCTTCAAACTCCTCAGCACTCCCCTTTGTTATTGCAGTAACAAAAACCCTGACAACCAGGTCTCTGGTGTGCTATGATCACTACCCATCAGCTGAGCAGCTCTGTTTTGTTGCTTCTTTATGCTCTTTCCCTCCCTTTGGTTCATTTTATAGCTGCCAAATCAGAGGGGAGAGAGGAACACACACGATAGTCATCTAAATACTGGCATAGAAGGGGTGTGGGGGAAACCAAAGAACTGCTGTACCCCAGATTGAACCAAATTAATGAACGTGACCATTATCAGATGAATAGTATTTCTCAAAAAAACAACCTCTCTGTGCTTGACCTTTCAGCCTTCATCCTCAAAGGAAAGCTACAGCCTAACTTCAAAAGATGAGCCTGAGAACTAAAAGTACTTAACAGTCTCATGCAATATAAAAAAATAAGGGGGAGAAATAAGATTTTATTGGATGATTGCTCCTTGTTATTTCTCAATTTCTCCAGTTTCAATGGTGCCAGCTACATATTTCTTTTGAATGTTCTCATTGATTAAAAAACACTATCATTGCATTAATCTGAGGCAGTTTTCTAATCTCAAAGTTTTCTGCTTGTTTTTAGATGCTTGTTTGCCTGAAAACTTTGTTGTTTAGGACTCTCCCCACATATATATGCCATCTTCTGTTCAGTGATAATTCTCTCTTGAAACCTTTCTTCACCTTGGTCTGTGAATGGCTATAAATACACCCTCATCACATGTAACTTGAGGTATCTAATTTAGGTCTCCAAGTTTCTTTCTTTGCTGTTGTAGACAGGCAATTTTCTTCTTTGGAGAGTGGTCAGGAATGCCTAAGATGGCAACCTATTTCTCTTGGTGGCTTATTTGTACAGTAGCTACCAGACTAAGATCATATTCCATGACTAGAAATGGCAGTAAAAATAAGAAACAGCAAAATATACTCTGAGGACCCAATTTTGCTTCAGTCCTGTAGAATTGCATTTTGCAGAGAGCTGAGTCCAGACTTTTCAGCTGGAGAAAGGATGGATGACAGCCCTTGGAGCATGGAATGGGGGAGTGAGCCCCATCCTTCATCCTGATGGCCAGATGCAGAGCTCAGTACTCCACACCTTGGCCTGTGCCTAACCCTGCAGTCATCTTTTCATAGGGCAAAACAGTACAGAGAGGAAAACTGATTCCTTTGTGAGTGGAGACTTCACCTGATGTTTTTCTGATGTGGAACCGGACTAATTAAGGTGGACTCTTGAGCAAAACACCCAGAGTGCGTCCTGATGGCAGGAGCACAGCCCTGTAGGAGGGGAGGGGCACCTGCCACTATCAGGCCAGGGTGCACTGTCAGCCATTGGGTCTAAAATAGCCCTCAAGAACGTGCAAAAAGTGGAATTTTTGGTGTGTTAGTAGAACTAATTGTGTGTGAAATAGCCCCCAGTCTCCAAATGCTGAAATAAAAAATAGCAGTTTGGGGTTTTTTGGTTTTGTTTTTGGTTGGTTGCTTGGTTTTGGTTTTTTTTTATTTCTGGAGAACTTAGGTTATGTCTGATAAGTAGGCAAGGTGGGAACACTTGTGGCTTCCTGTGTGAGGACTTTGCATCTTTTTTTGGTGCTGAGCACTATGGGAATTGCTGCCAGACTGGAATGTATCCCCATTTGTTTCCATGGCCCTATCACATCTGAATAGCATAATCCCAAGCATTATATATGGCAGACTTTCATTTCTGAATAACTAAGCAGCATGAAAGCTGCTTTCATTTGCACTGGCAGGTGATTAATTGTAGAAATTGTGAGTTCTGTCCTGAAGCCGGGATTTTTATGGGATCAAAAATTTTGGAAGGTGTCAGGGAGTAAGAAAACTGACAATTAGGAAAGAATTTAAGAAAAAGGGTGCATTTTCAGTCAGTGGTTGTAAAAGCTGAGCATGAACATGTCAGGATAATGCTCACAGGAATTTTTTTGCTAGTATTATTTGTTACCTAATTTTTCTGAGCTGGTCACACTCTATTTGGAAGGCATCTGTTAGAAAGGATGGTTTAAACAGAAAAGGATGCTGAATCCACCCCTACAAATGAGTTTGGGCATATTTACATCTAACAGAACATTCTGTAAAAGAAAAGGTTTGTGAGTATTTAGTAGGTGATGAGTGCATTTATTATGCATTAGCACAGGAGAGGTCTGAAAGAGAAACAGCTCTCCTGGGTGCTGTTACACACCCTCTCCTGGGCAACACACAGGATTTATTAAAGAGTACAAGACTGGAGATGTCTTCACAGATATATTTGTAGCAAAATGGAAGTTCTGCTGCATGTTGCTCTCTCAATTAAAACCAAAGTTTATCTGCTGCAGGGGCCAGGAAGGGTTTGGGAGATGCAGATTGTTTGGGGCAAAAAAATAGGAGTGACTTTAGTAAGGTTTCAGTGCTTATTTGGGCCCTGCTGCTGGAGTGATGTTGGTTCTGGTGTGACATCTTACAGTGGAAACATGCTGGGTATGTATAAAATGAAAAAGCAATGCAAGGAAACTTCTGCTAGATAATAAAGGTTTGTAACTTTTTCCAAGCCATAAATCTACCTCTAATGCTGTTGCTAGAATTTTATATGCTGCCTTCCCAGGCTCTTCAGTCTGTGGCATTGCCTCACAAAAAAGGTTGTGACCAGCAGCTTTAAATGACCAAAACCTGTATGATGGGGGATGAGCAAGCTGTGCTGAGGTGCCTCAGTGCAGAGAACCTCCTCCTGTGTCAGAAGCTTGTGGGGGCATGTTCCCTTCTTTGGATCTTTGAGTAGCATGTTCATTGCTTTTTATTAAACCAGAGGGACTCCTGATGGAAGCTGCAAACTGCCAGCCATGTTCTCCTAGTCTGGTCACATCAGATATGGGTCGTGTCTGTGCAATCTGTAGGGAAGCACAGCTTGGGATGAGCAAAAAAATAAACTTGAAGTTATTCATTTACTTCTTCAGGTTACTTCTTGCAGACATTTTCCTATGGGAAGGTGACAAAAGATTCGGATTTGTGCCATTTAATAACCACACATTTTCTTTTATGCCTAAATCTAGTTCCAGATCCCTTTTTAAAAAGCATCAGTGGAACATTTCTGTCAAAAATTGCTATATTATTTTGCATTCTTCTTGTCCTGACAAGGAAGATTCCTGACAAAGAGTAGTGTGGTATTTGGAGCATTCTTATTTGGCTACAGGGCACACACAAGTTTTCAGGCATCTGTTATTCTGGTCCTATGAGCTCTTATTTCTCCATTTTATCTCCATTAACTTAGTGCTTTTCCTGCAGAGATCCTGTAACATTTCTAGGTTGATGAAGATTAATAACACCACCCTCCCAAGAGTGTCTGGGGACTGCACAGACTCCTACACAGCTCCAGCAAGCTCTGCTTGTTCTTTTCTTCTGAATTCTCACTTCACTTGGTTTCCTCCCTCTTACTTTTTCATTTGTCTGCTTTTTGACCCTCTGTCCCTTTTGTTTGGATAACAGCAGCTCCAACTTTTCCCCAGATCTCTAATTTCTTTCTTCTTTCCACCTTTCACCTCTCCACACTGTTACACATCCCCTTTGTTATCTCCATCAGCTTACAATTTTTCACCATTGATCTGTGCAACAATTTCCATTTGCAGTCAGATGGAGCATTCCCAAACTCCAGATGCCACTTTGAAGCCCAGTTGCAGGCTCCTGGCATGGTGGGCTGCTCTGGGGATGTATCACACACAGACAGGGAAAATGCAGGCTCTGTCTCATGATCAATAGATGGAGGCAGGAGAGCACACTCTTGCTCCAGGCACAGAACTTGGTGGTGCATTCTCTTTCTTGCTTAAATGTTTCGAGCTATCATTTTTGTGTATTAACATATTTTAATAACACCCAAATACTCTGTCATGCATTAACAAATGCAAATGATGGGATCAAATGTCAGGTTGTTTAAAGGATATGTGCAACAGAAAAGAGAGTGAATAGAAATAATGAGAGAGTGCATTTTATACATCCCCTATGTTCCAGCCTAAAAGCATGACTTTGTGAGGCTGCAAGTCTAAAATCATGAGAGAAGTCTAAGAGGTAACAGGGGGATCTTGTCTCATGTTTTTGGAGCTGCTATACCAATCACTCATCAAACAGTTTTGACAGCTTTAGGTAATTTCTGTTCAACACCTTGTGAGTAAACAAACAAAATATCTGCTGCAGACACCAGCAAAAGCAATTGCAGTGAGTAGATCTGTTGGAAGTGTCCACTGTAAGACACTTAATAGTGCCTCATGAAATGATTCAGAATTTTTTCCTTCTGAAACTGTTACAGCTGGAAGTCATAGAAAAGAAAAAAGTGGATAGATGAGGACAGCCTGCATCTGCTCCAACAGCAAATTTTTGCAATATCATCCATGAATAGTCAATACATTAATAAACATATTGGTAAGCAGTGACATGCTAGTGAAGTAATAAGAATGGCACAGGAAAATTGAATTGCGAACTAAAAAGCACTAGCAGAACACTTGGGAAAATCAACCTTTCTGGTCTCTAAAGTGTTTAAGTATCAAGCCTCTAAGATATCAGAATATATAATTAAAAGAGATGATTGCTCTTAAAGTCATCCTAGTCTCAAACCAGGAGAGTTTAAGATACCATGGAGAGAAATAAAACCCAACAAAGTGTAATTTTTCAAATGCAAAGGAGGAGCCCTCTGCATCCACAAAATGGTGGTTGTTTTAAAAACTCCAGGTCTGTGCTTCTAAATACCTGTGTGCATTTGATTGCACATAGAAGCTTTACAGCCAGAGAGATCTCTAATATCTAATCTGAAAACGGTTCTGGTCTGGGAGATAGGAGACTGAGCAGACTTTTGCTGCTGGCTGCTTTTTGACAGTCATTTCAATATATATATAGTGGGAAATATTCTGGTAAAACTGCATTCTCTTGGAATATATCATTTCATTGATTTATTTCAATCAATTCAACTTATTCATTTATTCACAGTGTTAGAAGGAAAAAGAAAATTATGTTGTGTTTAAGAAGGGAGAGAGGAGAAAGGGGACCAGTTTGAAGCAGTCAAACTGGTGGTTGTCATCCTGGGCAATTGACATACAAAAGCAATTCCTCAGAGGCATGCCAGAACCTATGATTAACTTTTGTGGGATTAAACCATGCTCATGCCAATAAAACCCTGAGGTTGGATGTATAGAGGGTTATTTCTTTAAAGGATAATTCCAGTAAGCAGAAAGTCCCCTCTGCACAAGTTGTCAGGCTGCACCTCGTGCACCATGGTCTGGTGTCACCATGTGAGCAGAGGCTCTTGGGGGTGCTTTGCTTTGCCATCCTTATTCCCAGGTAGGCAAGTGGGCACTCCTGAAGTGTGTAAACTATAAATTTTAAGCTGAAGTTCTTCTGTTAAATAAGCAGAATGTTTCCTTAGGCTGAGGAGTAGTTGTAATTGTGGTTTTTCCACCTTTTATTCTCTTTAGCTAAATTGCCATCAAGCAGTTTATGTCTCCTTGCAATTGAATTAGGTGGCAGAGTTGTCCAGTATGAAATTGTGACTACAATAAATTGAGTTTCTTTTCAAGAGCCAAGCTATGGGAGGAGAGCATTAAAGTGCCACGTGGAGTATTTTAAGAAGCATTTTAACTAGGCTGTAATCACATATCATTCTTCTGTTCTTTTGCATGAAATAACTGCTCTAGATAGGCTTCACAACTCCCTTCCTGAATTACAATGGCAGGAGAAAATTGTTTACTATTCCCAGCTCTAAAGCTTTCCTGCTGCATAGGGGCTGATTGGTGTTTATGGCTGTTTGCAGAAGGGCTATTTAATCAAATAAAACAGACCTCATTCCCCACTGAATGTAAGAGAGGGAGAGATATCAATCCCAGGGGCTGTATCAAGATGGGTGGAAAACACAATGCGTCTGTAATGAAAATCCCAGCAGATAAGCAGCTGTATTATAAAAGTCTGTAAGGGTTCTGGTCATAGCATCAATCAAAGGGTGGAAGATTGTGTTGTTTTATCTCTCTGACCTCAGAGTAGGATTTCCTTGTAATGCAGCCATGGTTTAACCCCAGCTGGCATCGCAGCCCCGCACAGCCACTCTGTCATTTCCTCTCATTTCAGGATGAGGGAAGAGAATCAGCAGAGTAACAGTGAGAAAACCCATGTCTTGAGATAAAGACAGTCTAATAAGTAAAGAGAAAGCCACAAAAGCCATCAAAGCAAAACATGGAGTCCGTTCCCCACTTCCCACAGGCAGGCAGGAGTTTAGCCATCCCCAGGAAAGCAGGGCCCACATGTAACAGGCACTTGGGAAGGCCAACACCATCCTTCTGAATGTTCTCCCTTTCTTCCCCTGGCTCCACGTGCCCAGCATGATGTCACATGGGGTGGGATGTCCTTGGGCCAGCTGTACCAGCTGTGCCCCCTCCGAGCTCCTCATACACCCCCAGCCCCCTCGTGGGGTCATGGGAGGAGCAGGAAAGGCCTTGACACTGTGCAAGCTCTGCTCAGCTGTAATGAAAATATCCCTGTGCTATTGGCACTGTTTGCAGCATGAATCCAAAACACAGCCCATACTAGCTGCTATGAAGAAAATTAACCTTCCCAGTCCAAACAAAGATAAACAAATCTAGGACATGGCCCCTTCCCTTTAGTGACTCTTGTCCCTGACTCTCTCTAACACAAATTCCCAAGGAACGTCTAAATTTCTCTTCAATCTTCCATTCAGTCCTGGATGCAGTTCTTTAATACTCTGTTTTATAAGATATTGATGGCCAGGACATGTTTTGTGATTGATCTAAGATACCGCAACATAACTTGGTCCAAAAAAGGTCTGAATTTGTTACCTCTGGAAGACACTGAAAACAATACTTTGTGTCCTGCAGCATGGAGAAATGGCATGGCCTTGCTTTCTAAACTGCAGGTGGTCAGAAAAATGTGACAAAGCCAAGTTTGAAAACCTTTACATTTTGTTTCACACCTGACAGGAGTTCTAAGCACAGTCGTGTTTTTAATGTGACATTAAAGTATGCACTTAAGAGCTGCTGGGCTGGGAACAATGCCTTGTCACCTCATTCATGGGTTTTCACTGAGAATTGGTACAATAGAGGGACTCCAGACTGCTCATCCCTCAAAGAGGGGAGGCTCACAGCCAGTGCATGCTCAAAAACACAATTTGACATGAAAGATATTAGGTGGCCATCAGCAGCACTATCTAAAGGATCAAAAATTTGGCCCCAGGTGCTAACATTTTTCCCAAGTCATGTCTTTACACTCAAGTTGTTGTATGAATCTCTTGGACTCCAAATGTTGCGTTTCACAGCATAGTCAGGAGGCAGCACACAACAGTGTAGGTGCACATCTAGCAGGTGTAAACAGCTAAAGCAGGAATGTTTCCTCACAAAAGGAAAATGTGAGGATTGGTTAATGAATGTTTGCAAAGTGCTCCCAGTCCTTCAGACTATGCTATTATTCAACAGAACATCTTTGATTATGCTATGGCTGTGCTGAAAGCTAAATGAAGGAGCTGGTTTTCTTTAAACAGTATCTTATTCTTGATTAGAGTGATCATTAAATCGTTTCAGATCTAACAAAGTGAGCAGCAGATGGAACACAGCAAAGACAGCAGAAAAATGTGAGATTTCAGAAGAGAATCAAGCTAGGCAAACCCAGAAGTAATTCAAAAGAGCTCATACCAAAATTCTGGCTAATATAATGACATATAGCTTATTTCTGTGAATTATAACACTTTTAGAAAACATTCAGGATATTATTTTGTGTTTTGATACATGCCAATAGCAATCTGGAGTTAGAGAATTGTACTTCTGAAGACATCCTCTCATGTATGGTTTTGAGAGTCTCCCCACCTTTTTAGACACTATAGTGATTTTGAAAAATTTAAATTAAGTGGAGTGAAAATATCAGCCAAGCATGTAGCTAAAAATCACATAATTTTTTTTTTTGTATCTGATGGATTTTGCTACGCTTCTTGCTGTACCTCTCTCTCCCCAAACTAGTCTCCTGCTTTATAAGATCTTGAATTGCCCAATTTAGCCTTTAATCAGCTGGCTTCTCCATCTTCCTCCAACATCCCACCAAAGGTTTTCTCTGTCTTCCTACCATACCCTTTCTCATTTCTTCAAAGTTAATTTCTCCCTACATCCAACATGAAAAATCTTTAGCTCAAATTTGGCATCCATTGGAAACAGTCATTGGTAGACCTCAGTTCAGTTTGTATTTCCATCCACCAACTGCAAACTGGCTTGGCTGCTGCAAACCTTGTGAACAGAGTTGCAAAGGGGAAATCTCATGACAGCAAGAATTATTAAACATAACCTTATATCACATCCAGATCCACTCCTGGCTGAAGGAAGACAAATTACAGCCAAATAACAAAGAAACATACAAAAGGTTTGTTTTGAATTTCTTTCTAGTACTAGTCCAAGGCCTGGTGGAGTTTGTTCAATCCCGATAGAGTTTCCCATGGTGCACTTTAGGACTGATATTGCATCAAATTGTATCAAATTGTATCCTTTCAGCACTTATATTGCACACCTTCCATTTACTTTAGTTATTACTACTCCATAAATATTTTAAGCTAAGAGGAGATGACAAGTCTCATGTAAATTTTTTAACTGCAGTTTTGATCTCACCTTTATCATGTTATTCTCAACTGGTAGATTTCTTTATTTTTTTATTATGCTGTTGTAGTATTTTTACAGTCTGTGATTTATCTCATTCATTCAGCTCATACATTGCTAGATCTAAACTCTAGTGTGTGCCCCATACAGGGACAGAGTAAGCCCATTGATGTGACTATCAGTTATTCACCAGCTGCCAAATGTAGATGCCTGTATTGGGCCTCAGATTCCCATTGTACTTGCATTATTCAGCTCTAAATAATTTGAAATATGACAAAAAGGAATAAGCACAACCCAAAAGAAATTTCAAAAGAGACAAGAGAAAATATTATTGTCATTTTACCTTCTTCAGCTCTAATATGCTCTTCAGAGATATGTCATCCATAAGATAAAGGGAATATATTTTTCTGGCATTTTATTTACTCTGCTTTGCTATATACATGTTGTGAGTTAAAGTTTTTCCTAAAATTTAATGATACTGTATTGGACTTGACATAGATGTAGGAATTGTATTTTACCTTTGTGTCTGATTATGTTTTTATAGAGCTGCACACAGAAAGGAGCTCTATCTGCCCCCAGAGCACTGCACAGCTGCAAGGCTGTTTGTACAGATGCAGGCATGCAGCTGCTTTCCCTGAAAACTTGGTCAGGCACTTAGCACCAGTGTGTCAGAAGCTGTGTAGCATCTTTGAGTATCCCCTTAACAAGTGAAGAAAAAATTTGTGTCATCGTTTTCCATTTAAAAATCCATGCTGAAGTAACAAGGAACATGACAATAATACAGAACTGGGTAAGTAAATTAGTATTTCTCTGCCTTAGAGGTCAGTTATAAGGCCTTTCTCCACCCTTGCCACTGTGTTGGCAGCTCATGTGTTCCTTTGTAATGCAGTACCTAATTTTTTTGAAAGACAGAGAAAAACTGCAGTTCTTCCTTGCATTTAGTATACATGTGCCCAACACACTCTCCTTCTCATAGGAGAGTCCTGTAAGAGAAGTTGTTTTTAAGTTAGGTTGTGATATAAATGTAGCTAGCAAGCAACAGCTGTGTAGACATTCATTCTTTAGATATAATCCAACGTGTTTGTCAGTGAAATAAATAAGACGACACTGATGAGAATACATTTCCTAACAAGGTGGTGGCCTTCTTCAAGCCATCCCTGCACAGATACTGGGTGATAGCAGCTACACATTGGATGAAGTGCTAAAATTTGAGTTCAGTATTTTATTATGATGCTATTGCATGTATTTTCCAATTTCCTTTCCCATTGTTTGGTGCTAACTAATGAAATTATGTCATTCATTCAAGTAATATATTTACTGGTGTATGTGATTGGCTGGGCACTTAGCTGTCCACACTGCATGCACAAATTCCTGATTTGCAAGTGCATTGTTCAGCTAAGAAAATCTCAGTTGATGTTCCTGATTCTAGCTGAAATGCTCCTTCATTTTAAAATGGCAAATAAGTTCTGATTACCTTGCATCTTCATTATGAAATTTTCTTCTCCTTCATAAGTACTTTAACTCTACTTTTCTTGTCACTCATCTCAAAAATACCTTGGCTGCCTTTTTATTAATGTTGTAGGACTAGAACAAGTAGTTGATTTTAACCTAATTGTACTCTATTTGTATACCCAGTGACAGGGGGTATACAGGTCAAATTCAAATTAAAAAAAGAAGTGAGACTGGGTGACTCATTGTAATGTATGTTTACCAAAGAACTATCCTGGTTTATGATAAAATGAGATTTCTCAGCATATTTTGTCCAAGTTTGAATCTGACAGGCTTGGGTGATGCATAAAGAGACATAAATTTCCATGATTTATTGTGCTTGCAGGAAATCAAGAATGGAGCAGGAAACACAATTGTTTATTGCTTCTATTGATACATATTTAGATTTTTATAAGATGGCTAAAAGCATGGCTCAAGTAAACCAGAGTGAATTATCATTAGGGATTTATTCACTGGAATATAATCATAATTGAAACTGAAACTGTAAGGAAGAAGGTATTTTATAAAATACTGTGTCGCTTCAAAAGCACTAAAATTGTCAACATGTCATCATAGGATATTATCATATTCAATTATAATCTCTTTTATCAAAATTGATTTTTTTTCATTTTGAAATGTTAATCCATTGCAGGGAAAGTAATTCCAATTGAAGTCCACTTTTTGGAATAAAATATTCTCCAGTTTGGATTTTTTTTTTTTACTGTTTTTGGTCCAAAAATTTGTGATGTTTTTCCTTAATTCAAAATCTTGAAATTCCTTGTGCAGGAAGATAACTAATTTCTGTCCAGCTCCATCTATCACTTTCACCAATTAAAATTTCTGTGTTTAAGATTACATCTCTGAATTTCAAATGTCCCATGCAAGAATTTCTGTTGACTCCTGTTCCAGGAGAAAGAAAGGATTAAAAATCATTCATCAAAAATACTGGTTCTGAGTGATTCCTTGAGCTCAAGTGATTGTTTTTCAGTAATTTATTTATTTTCAGATTATATTTGGCAGCTGTTTCTCAGTGCTGTCATCTGTAACTGATTTCTGGCACCTGATCTATGGTGTGGGCAGGTCAGGATGAATTGGAAGCAAATATAAGGGAAGTGTGTGAGTTGCACTGCATTTGTTATTTACAAAGGTGTGCCAAATGAATGTTACAGCCCTGGATAAGTGGAAATTCTTGTGGCCAGAGATGAACTGCTCTGTGTACATTTGAAGGTAAAGGCTGTGAGTATTTCGCTCTGTAAAGATGAAAAAGCACAGCTATCCCCTGAAATTACAGTAGCAGTAAACATTAAATCCCTGGATGGCTGTGGAGAATGTTTAGGAGCTGTTTCACTATTTTGGGTGCTGTCTGAACTTGAAGCTCCTTCTAGATACTGTTTACATCTTTATTTACCTTTGCACATACAGAGCTTGGGTGCCTGCTCCTTTGTCTGGCCTTGCTCTGCCTGGCAGCCCTGGCTGTGCCCTGTGAGTGACTCCAGCAGCATTATTTGTATTCTCTCTTTTGTCTGAGGGGTTTGACTTGCTAGTTTGTGACTGCAGGCAGGGCAGCAGGGACAGGAGCTAGCTTCAAAACTTACAGGGGCTTTACGTGACAAGTTGTTCAGTTGTGTCATCTTCTCAGTTGTCTGCATGGTGACAGCTAGAAGGCAGCCTGAACTGAGTAAAAAATGTGACTGCTCTGGAGTTCTTCCCCCTGCCGCAGCTCTTGATGCCTTCCATGGGTCCTAAACTGCAAAACAGAGAGAAAACCTTCATAGCTGAAATCTGTAGAGTTCTCCTTTCCTGTGGGTTCAAAACACCTTCTTGCAAGAATCAAAATGCATTCAGCAGTGGGGTCTCCAAGGACCTGACAAGCCAGTCACAAGGGAGGGTGTGCTGACATTAAAAAACTGTCTGTGCTGCAGGCTGAACTTCTACAAAAGAAATGCTTAGAGACACCCTCTTGCAGCCTTTATTGAGCTCTCACAGAAAAGGGGGTGCCAGGTGTTGCTGAAAGGTACAAACCTGAAAGGGTGGGGACAAATCTCAGCTTCCATCTTTCCATGCTGCTGCACTTGGAGGGAATATTCACTGCCAGATAAGAGGAGTGGTTTCAAGGAGGTTTTCTGGAGGAAGAGGAGGCTTTTGAGGCAGCCCAAGCCTGTCTGCAGGCAAAGTGATGTGGAAGCACTGGGCTTCATGACGCAAATCAGTTCCTGCACACTCCAGCCCAGGCTTGTGCAGGTGCCAGCAGTCAGTGCTCCCTGTGTCCTGCAGCTTAGCAGAATGAGGGGAAACATGCAAAACTGCTGTGCAGAATGAGGGGAAAAGAAGGGCTGGGAAGGCTTTCTTTTGAAGCTTCAAGATTCTGTGTCTGGACCAAGCTGGCTCCTTCCATATCTGGGCAGGAGATACTTATCAAAAAGGGAAGAATAGAATGGTTCTAAAGAAGATAGTTAAATTCTTTTGTGTGAGTAGTGGGACATCTTGAATTCTATTACCAGTAGAAAAGTAGTCAGGGCTCATGTATGAAGAATGTAAAAAACTGAAAGATATGTCAGTTTCTTTAAAATAAGTTTCAAAAATGTAAGTATTTCATTTCAAAAGAGCTTTTACTGCAGAATTTTTCAGTATCACTGGTAGTTTTGCAAAGATTTTTTCTTGTGGTTAAAGTTCTTTTTCAACTGATGAATGGTTTTGATGAGTAGTTTTTTGACTTTTAATGATTTTTCTCTCCTTGCACTTGGTATTCAGTAAGCATGTCTTTGAAAAATGAATCTGCCCAAGAATTGCAGTTAGGATTCTATTCTAAAGAAGGGAAGTACGAACCCTTCGGTGAGCATCATACTGGATTGATTTAATATAAAGAGGGATGCTGCTTTTCTGTATTCACCTCTATTTAACTTCTTCACGGTACTGTAATCAACAAATTATTTTTTTTACCCCAATGAAGAGTATTGACCCATGTACGTTTCCTTAAAGGTTCTTTCATTGGGAATTAACTGCCACAAAAATATTAATTTATCAGAAGAGGGGAATCATTTCAGCAATATTTGGTTTAAATTTGCCCCATTATTGAAACTGCCATTTGGTTGCCACAGATCTCATTTCCTGAAGTGCTTTCATATAATTTTTGTATATGACCTTCACTACTGATACTCTTAAAATAGCATGCATTGCTGTCTGCAGCAGTTAGTTGTCAAAAAACAGATGAAAAGCTGGCATAATAAAAAAGATGCTGCTTCCTTACCTTTCAAAGGCCTGCTTTGCTGAGATTTATTTTTTTCTCTTGTGTCTCTTCTATCCAAAATGAATGTTTGCTGTTGCAAACCTGTGGTTTAGCTGCATGTCAGTGATCAGCATGATCTGCTGGTTTTTAGTGCTTTGCTGTGGTTACCTGAAGAAGCAGCTGGCTCTGCTCTCCCACCACCCTCAGAAATGTGCCTTACATTGGCCTCCACTGTTTTGCTCCACTTGTTATTTTCTTTCTTGTTAACTTACAAGATACCTTTAATTGCAATGACAAAATGTGAAGGTGCTGAGCACTGGGAAAGTTCTGACTCTGTGGTGCTCCCTCATTACATAGCTCTCATACCTGAATAATTCCTATTCTGGATCAATTAAAAGATCTGCCCAGTGGAACAAGTGAACATGTAATCAGGAAGTTTTTCTCAAGAAATTGATGGCAGGTTGCATGTGAGGAATTAATGTTTTTCCTGATTAAGTTTTACGTGTAACAAATAGACATGCCATTCAAGCTGATATGGCACTGTAGTGAAAGATAAACTTCATATTCAAGAGGAGGTGAGGCTGGGATTTCTAACCTCTTCTTTCTTCCCCTAAGCTTCCAGGTGTTTCATCTTCCTGCTGCTGTTTGCACCTGGGCTCAATGATGCTCTGAGAAACTATTCCATACCTTTCTGTTTGAATAAGTACAAATACATTTCAATGTTTTACAAATAGAGGCCCTTGAATTTAAATAACTTTCTATAGAATCTGCAAAATTATATATTAAAGGTGGTGGTGGTAGTAGTAGCAGTAGTAGTTGCTGGTTGCCTTGATGACTGAATAGAGTTTTATATGTATACAGATATATATATGAATTTTTATTCTGTGCTCTAATGCTACTATGGGAGTTCAGCTCCTGTCCTGTAGTGCAGAGAGCTGTCAGTCAGATTCAGGTTCCCTGATTCCATGACTGCATTTCACTCTTAAGCCATGCAGATCAGCCATGCATGCTGTACTGCAAGAGTGTGAGGCAAGAAGTGCCAAAATTGTACTTTGGATGTATGGAAAGATTTACTTTTGTAAATCAGTGGGGTCTATTCAACAAAGCTGAAATGTAAGGCTTTATGTTACTGGGATCCAGATAGAAGACAGCTAGATTTGTGCCCTTTGTAAACAAAACCAAGACTTGAAACCTTGGTCCCCTGAGGAAAACAAAGTAGCAAATAAGAATTTCTCTGAAGGCAGATCTGACTTCTGCTGCAGCCTGATAAACAACAACTTCATTGGTCTCTTGCAAGAGGATTATGGAAAGCGTTTCCCCCTTCTGCTGAAAAAAACCCTCTCTTGTGAATGCTATCAAGCTGTTTGCCAACACCTGACAATGTGAAAATCTAGATTTAGGCTTCTGCCTCAGAATTCATCCTTTCCTTTCCCCTCTTTCGAGTACAATATCCACACTACCTATACCAGTACAATATCCACACTACCTATACCAGCTCTCGCTCATCTACTTGCAAATGTTCATTCAATCTTCTCTCCTCTCCTTCATTCCTTGTGTAACAGCAGCCTTGGCAAAGCAGTTTAGTAGAGAGGAACACAGCCCTCTGCAGGCTGTAGCTGCCGCACACTCGCTGAACATGGCAAGAGTGTATCAAAAATGTGATTTTTATATTTATATATGCCAAACTCTCAGCTCCACGCTGATGGGCACAGGTCTAGCTAGCAGCACTGGATGGTGTTTTTTCATCTCTGTAGTCACTGCAGTGGAATGACCCATTCTGGAGAAGAGGAGCCTCAAATTCCTGTAGGGAGCTGCTGCTGCTATGCTGCAGAGGAGACTGCTTCTGTTTTTGGCTAAAATACAGCAAATATTGCAGCTGGCAACTTCCTAGGCAGGGAAAGGTGTTCAGCAGCTGGCACCTGACTGGTGATGGAGAAGAGTGGAAACAGCACCACCACTGTGTCTCCGGAGTGTAGGCACGGGGTACTCAGAAAATAGGCTTCATCAGCACTGTCCAACAACTTTCAGATTTTCTTCTAGAAAATTATTACCATTTTAATCAGTTTAAACTTAAGATTCCCTGGCCTTATGAGTTCATTGTTTTTTATAACAGTTAACACATTTTATGTACAACGAAATATTTAAAAGAGGTCTGCAGGAAAAATAACAGCCATTTCTTTTTAACCTGCAATCTGTTGTGGGTTTTGGGTTTTTTTCATTCATGAGGATCTTTTGTATTTATTTTATAGAGAAATTCAAAATGCAGAAAAGATATTATCCAAGAATACAAGTATGATAAATTACAGCAATTGGTTGCTGTTTACTTACATTTTTTTTTTAATTTAGCATTTGCTAGACCTAGAAATGTGCTTTTAGAATGCCAGAGTTGTACACAAATACATTATTCAACTTACTGTGCATGAGTGGGTTAGCTGTAACAAGAAATACTATCCATATCCCTCTTCCCTCTTGGCATAAAATATGTGCATATGCAACAGTGTAATGGCTTTAAATGTTTTCCTCTTATAACTCAATGGGCTTTTGGTGGAATCATCCAGGATAAACTTTAGCCTAATCTCTACAGACAGGGCTTCAGCAAAGAAATTTTTTTTAAGTTTTCAGTGATAGGAAATAGAAATATAACAGCCCTATAGCAATAGTTTTAACATCAATGTGCTGATGGCTCCTGTTCTGTGAAACAACCCTTTTTACAGTAACTCCTTCTGAATTGCTCACAGACCATGAAGTCAAGCCAAGCATTTCTGTGTGGTACCACACCTCCCAGTTTCACTTAATGACCACTGCAGTGCATGAGTTCAAAATGCCCTGATGAACAACCAACAGTTTCAATTTTGCCTGGTTTTGTTGGTGTTTTTTTTTATCCTATGACAATAGATATCAGATACTCAAAGTGTTTTTAGCCTCTGCCATAGTGACAGGCAGGAAGGCACAGGGAGGGAGAGTCAAGTGTCATTTCTCCATGCCCCAGTGGACTGAAGAGCTGCAGGTGCTGCAGAATGATAATGTGCTGCCCTCCTACAAACTCCTCCCTGGCCATCCAGGGCTGCATGGCCATGTGTGAGCAGCATCCAGATCTGCCACCATCCTGAAATGTTCCTCTCTCTACACAAAAGGCCAAAAATATGGTGAGGAAATGTAGAATCAGGGATGCAGCTCTTATGAGAGTAGTGAGTTACATGTGTCACAAGGATCCTTTTTTTTGTTTTTCTTTTCCCAAGGAGATTCTGCTTTCATTTAGCTCCCATAATTGGCTGGAAGTAAGTTCCTTGACTTTTTCTTACAGTACAGAGCTTGAATTTTTGCTGTTGATTTTGAGGCCCATAGTAGAAGTCTTCTGCATAGCTATTGAAGAGCTGCAAAATATGTGCTTCCCATGGTAAGAGGAAAAGAGGGAGAAAAGTTTTTAATTGACATTTTGTCCTGAAATTCTCTTGTCCTTTTACAGAGAATATCATCTCCTCTTTCCATAGAGTAAGTGCAAATCTGTGAAATATCAGCAGTGTTTCAGGTATGCTATACTCTGGCAAAATTTTATTCTTAGTCCTTTAAGCTAAAACCAGTCTTGAGCTATGTGAAAGATCACTGAGCAAGGAATTTAGACCTGTCTGAAGTCTGAAAAGAAGAGTATGATAAAAAGGAAATCCTATAGCTCCAGAGCTGGCAGATAACTGATTCTCTCTTAGTGAAACAGGTGTTTCTCCCATGCATAAAAATTAAGAATTGGAGACAGTTCAAAAGTAGTGTCACTGCTACTGGGAGGGCAGAACTGATAGATCTGCAAGCAGAGATTAAAGAAAGCTACATCCAGCTCAGCTGAGTAACAGAAAGATCCATCAATAATTGAAAGATGTCAGCCCCAAAGTGTGAATGAGTATTTAGAACTGCAGAGCAAAAATACCTAGGAACAGCATAGGAAAGTTATATATTGAAAAAGAAGGTAGTAAGAACAAATACACTGAATAGCAATGAAATATGTTAGATGAAGTAGTTCTCTAAAGAGAGGGATTGCAAGCATGACAATTACAACTTAGGTTTGCTCCATGGTTTTGAATTCCTGAGATTTGTAAGTGAAGAGGGCAAAAATGCTAAAAGGAATGTATTTTAATGCATGGAGCAATCATGTGTTGAAGGTAGGTGATGGGAATGATCCCTTCTGGCTCTTCAATCTCTTTTTGTGCCCCGTGCACTTTAACTGAGGCTCATTGTGATGTTATCTATGAAAAGTAATAACTTCATGGGAACCTGAACTGTGATACTATGAGCTCTGTTCTGAGGATCTTATATATACCACTTCATCACAGATATTATTGACAGTGAGTGCTTTCACCACTTTTATATATTCTCTTTGTGAGTTGTTTTATAGCAAGGCAGCTAAATCAAGAGAATTTTTCCTGACCAGCTGAGCAGCTGATAGGTCTCCTTACAAGCACTTAGGTGAATTCAATGCACTGGGATGATAAAAAGGCGGGTTAGGACAAAAGCGGATGTCAAAACATAACCCTCTGCTCCTTCCATCACCTCAAAGGTTATGTCCCACATGTAAAATTACTTGGGTTTTGAACCCCACTTTCCCTTAATTCTTTTGTTCAGAAAGTCCATTTGATCCTTTTCGGGATTAATTTGCCCACTTCTGATCCTCTGCTTTTGTCTCTTATTTCCCTCCCTTGTTCTCTACACATCATGATCCCTTTTCAGGCTGAGTCATTATCCTGTTAAATTCTCCTAGGAAGGGCTTTTTTCTCAGTCATGCTATTTCTTACTCAAGTGGTGCCTGCAGGAAGATCAGAACAACCCATGCTAGGAAGAGCTCTGTGAGTGGCACTGCCTATAGGACAAGCATACAAGTTGTAATGTTTGTTAACTGCAAATTAACTTCTACCCCTTATTCCCTGCCTGTTTAGATAAACCTAAACCTCCACTGGGAGGAGAGAAAAAACTTTCTTGACAATTTCCTGAGCCTGAAGATTAAAACTGGCCCAGTCCTGCATTTATTTGTGTGTGTGTGTTTGTGCACTTTGAAAAGAATTTTCTTTATCCTGCAAGTCCTGTGGAGTCCACAGATAATATGGCTCCCTTTCTGCTCCAAAATCTGCACAAATCCTCCCCCTGCCATGCCTACAGATGGAAATAGGAAATATTCCCTTGCCAGGCCTGCAGTAAAAAGGAATGTGTCCCAAATGCAATCATTCCTTGTGCACTACATCTTGTGAGCAAGCAGACGGTGTGGCTTGCTTCAGTAACTTTTATATGTAAACAGTCTTTAAAAACATAATCTACATTGTCAAAGCCTAATCTAAATGATGTACTGACATTGCTTACTTTGATATGCTGACTTGGTTTTGAATTCTCTCTGGATTGCCTGGCCCCACATGGCCTTTTTGTGTTTTGTTTACTTTTCACTTGGCTGTCACATATTTATTCCCATTAGATGTACAAAGTCAATGGATTCAGCCTAGCTTTACAGCTTAGTTGCCTAATACAGCACAGGGAAAAAGCTAAATGAAGCCAAGCAGAGGGGCAGGAAAAAAAAGCAGAGGGATTCTTCAGGTCTGACATAGAGACCAAGGAAAAGAGAAAACCAGCAAAAGATCTGGGTCTGGTAGAGCACCTGTAGATTACTGTTTTTCAGAAAAAAACATTATATGTCTGGAAAACAGAAATTAATTTATTTGTTTAGACTGAGTTTCTGGTTTAAAGGCTTGCTTCTGAATAAATGCCTAAATTTTGTATATCACATAAACTTTTTTTTTTTTAAAAATCTGAATTTGTTTCAAATGTAAATGGATGGGGAAATGTTATTTTAAAAGCTTTTTCAGTCTAATGAGCTGTTTGGATTTCTTAGTCAAACAGTTAAAATGGCTTACATGAGCTTGTTCTGTGAAAATCTTTGAAGATATGTGAAAATGCCTCATACTGAGAAAAGTAATCCCAAAAAACCTACTTGGTGTGATCTTACCCACAGAACCCATAAGGCAAATGGGTGTTTGTGAAGTCTGTCACAACTTGGTGGATGACTGAAATGTGGACCATCCTGAATGGTGGTCTTCCCTGTGGGGATAGCCATGCTTCTCCCAGTGGGAATACCTACCCTCCCTCCAAGTGGTTGTTTAATGACATTTATGGGGGATTTCATGTGGAATTTAGTGTTGATGGAGGGACTGTGATGTCTCCTTTGCTCTTGGAAAAAGGACAGTCCATATTTCCTCCATGGCACTGTGTCACTGATGGCACGTTGTTCTTAGGTCATATTCTTTGGTTTCAGCCAAGGCGCTCCATGGCAGCAGTTGAGCACCCAAACTTCCCTTCCCTTGGAGAGCAGACTGTGCTGAAACTGCCCCATTTCCAAGTGCACCGAGCTCCCTCTGGCCGCCCATAGCCTGAGCTTTCCCTTTGTTTGCCGCAGGTGAAGCACGGGAACTACGCCTTTGTGTGGGACGCGGCGGTGCTGGAGTACGTGGCCATCAACGACGCGGAGTGCTCCTTCTACACGGTTGGCAACACCGTGGCGGACAGGGGATACGGCATCGCCCTGCAGCATGGCAGCCCCTACCGAGACGTCTTCTCACAAAGGTAAGCCTTTGGAGCTGCTGAGGGAAGCTTTCTCTCAGCTCTGGAGCCTTCTTCTAGTTTAATTTTCGGCAAAGGAAAAACGTGTTGTTCTTGCAATCCATTTCATTTCTTGCCTACACATTCATTTTATCCAAGACATTGAATGATTCACTTTTCGAGAAACTGCTTTAAAAACACTTTGTGTTGCTCTTACTTGAATTGTTTCTTGTTTCTTTTGAAAAACATTAATGAGATAAATTCAACCTCATTAGCAGGAAAATGAGGAAAGAGTTGCTTCATTTGTTATAGCGAGTCAGCATAACTCAACCCTTCCTAGTACAGAAACTGCTTCTTAAAAAAAGTGAATTTGGACACTGATGGGAAAACTAAAGGGGATGAACAAGAACATTTGATGTTCTGATGTAAGGACCCCTATTTAGTATCCAAAAGCATAGGTGCTCATCCCCGTACTTGTTGGAGAATTTTCTTCAGACATGGCTTAGAGAGGCCATGAAGATGTACAGCTAGCTGAAAAAGTAAAGGGCAGCTGTAATCAGTAGCTTTCCCCAGGCCTGTTTTTGTAAACAGTAAAGTTTCTCAGGTTTTAGCATGAGAAACTGAAGATTTCCCAGCTCAACTTTTGGCAATGGTAAACACCACGTCCTTGAGTAGGTATGGAAAAGAAAGATGAAAAACAAAGGCCGTGAAAACAGTAGATAACAAGAAAGTTTTAATTAAGGAAAACAAGGAGGGATTAGTTTGTGATCTGTATCCAATGATGAGCTCGGGTTTTGCCATATGCATAAGCTTAATTAACACGGTTATAAGAATGTGTATATTGGATCAATAAACTGGAGTTCGATGCATAAGACTATGGTCGTTCTCCCTTCACCTTTGTCAAATGGCTGCGGGGATCCTTTTTTATTTTTTTTACAACACGTACTAATCGATCTCTTGGGCCACTAAAGTGCCATCTCTAGAGATGCTATTGGTACTGTGTTTCTACTGGGATCAGAAATTAATTGTATGTATTAAATAATTAAATTAATTGTATGTATTGCGCCTTTGGATACGTATTTTTGCTTCACTCCAGCATTGATTCCTAAATCAGGATCTGTGTGAAATGTAAAAAAACTACTGAACTTTTAAAAAGTATAATATTTGCAGTTTGGCACTTAGGGGAAGACATGAGCTAGTCTTCTGATCCTTTTTTCTATTCTGAGTCTGGTCTCTCAGCCTCATTTCTGTTGGTTTGTGTTATGTGTATGAAGCAAAATTTTACAGTTGCTGCAATAGGATTTCTGTTATGTGGCTGCCAGGTAAACATACAAAACATGTTTAATTTGGACTGTTGCCTTTGCCTTTGTTCAAAGACTGTGGTGGGGGAGAAAGTAGCCAGTAACAGTGTGCAGATCCAGAGGAATCACTCTCTGCTCACACAAACTTTATGAACAGGAAAGACTTGGGTTATTTCAATCTGTTCCACTTTGGGGGTGACATTGCTGACTTTTGTGCTAACATAGCAGCAACATAAAGAATTTCACAGGATCAACAAAAAATTTAATTTTAATGGAACATGTATATGCTTTGTATATTACAAAGAGTATTAAAGGCAAATATTTACTAAATACTGTTACACTCTCGTATTCCAGCTGTCCAGGCTGGCTCTGCTTAAAATCTCTGGCACTCTACTGTTAGGGATCGCTATGCAAAACAAAGGAGTAGGATTCCTTTCTGTAATATTTCAAAGAAATTCTTCCACCTGATAGAGTTCTCAGGTGTTTGTCAAAGTGTTAAGTCATCCTCTCCACAGCCTTACCCCTGTAAGTTTGAGTACAAAAATTGGAAGACATTAGGGAATTTCAGTATCTGTCTCTTTATTGCCAAACACAGTGAAACCGCCAAGTGACGTGGCACAGCTTACACCCACATTTTTCCTGCCCACCACTGCTGCTCTGCAAGCTAAGGTGGATGCATCCCACGTGCCCTCAGAGACTGCTTGTGACAGGGTTTGTGTACTGGGTATAGCTCTTGGCACAGGGGGAAGTGGGTATGGCTGATTCTGGTAAGAGAGTTTCTCCTTGGCCGCGGTACTCAGCACATGGCGAGGCTGAGTTACAGCTTCTTCTGATGCACTGCCTTCAGCCACTCCTGGCTCATTGCTCTGTGCAGGCCTGACATTTCCAAGTACAATTTTATTTCATAAGACAATTTTGGCTTTTCAGTGTGTTATTATATCTCGGAGCTATAGGGAAGCAGAAGGAAGCATAAAAATTTGCACATATATAGGTATTTTTATCTGAGGATCTTTGAAGCAATACTTAAATATTAGCATCTCTCAGGAAAGCAAATGCTATTTCCACTTAATGCTTAGGGAATCCATAGCATCAGGAGGCTTAAATGAAATCCCAAGGTCATATGTTGTCCCCTGGTGGCATCAGCGATCATAGGCACTCATTTTTGATTTCCTGCTCGAGTTGTCAGAGTTCAGGTAGATGAAGACAGGGGTTATTTGTCAGATATTGGGCCACAGGAGGATCTGGGTGGATATGCAGAACTTAGAACTGGTGAGAAAATAACTCATTGCATTAGGAGGAATAATGACTGAACAGAGAAATTGGAATTTGCTTGGAGTGGTACTACCTCCTGCAGAATTTAGAGAGCCTGAGATATATATTCTGAAAATGTGTGTGCTGCTGTGATTATATTCTTCTTTCTGTATTATGAGAGCATATTATATAGCATTTCTAATTATGTCCATAAATATAAATTTACATTTTAAAGCAGTGAAAGACCATATAAGAACAAACATGTGAAAGAGAAATCATGCTTACAAGGTAGCTTACAAGGTTTTGTTCTTAATACCCTTCTGTACTGTTCCTTGAGTTTACATCCATGTGGTTTTCATACATCATCCTTACATTTCTTCCTAATGAAAAGGCTCAACAACCTTCAGCAGCTGCAGCCTGCATGCTAAATAGAGAGAGAGGAATAGATTCATTGTATAGGATTAGCAAATGTTCACACAAATATTTCACAGTTTTAATGCTGCAGGGAACTGGTTTAAAATATATTGGCACTTCTTGATCTTTCCCAAAATAAATATATTCATGTGAAAATACAGGCCTTCTCTTTTAAGAAATTTCATATAAAGCCATAAGCTGCACAGTGTTAAATCCCTAGGGTGCAGCTGTGAAAGGTCTGGCAAGCTTACAGGAGAATTTGCTCTCTATGCAGGAAGCACAGGCATGCATTTAGAACTTTTCAGTACCTTTTGCAGACATACAGGTGATTCCCAGAGAAACAGAAAAAGAGACAGAGAGGTGTAAACCTCTTCTCTCTAAAGCTACACAGTGTGATCTGCAGTCAAGGTAATGCTGTGGTAAAGTTTACCAACAGGAAGCAGTGTCAAAAAAGGGTCTTTGAGGGTCATTCTTTTTCACAGGCAAAAGAATCCCTTCTATGCCAAAACAAAGCAGTGAATGGCCTGACTGCAGTATGAGATTGGCTTTTGCTGCACAGGGGTGGCAAAGCAGCCACACAGCATCTGGAACCAGGCCCTGTCTCATGCTTTCTCTGAGAGCAGATGCTTTGGCTCCATCCTGACAATAGCTATGTGGCTGTAACACAAAGAATATAGAAAATAAGCTGGGTAATATCGGAAAGATGGAGCTGTGGTAGCCATGCCGATGACTTCATTCATGTTGCAGATGTTAACAAGCACAGCTGGCCATGGCACCAGGCAGCCAGGTGATGTGCTCAGGTAGATGGCTGTCCTCTTTCCTTTGCCACTAAGATTTAACCTTCTGAGCACCAACAGCCTCCAGGCAGCATGTCAGTTTTCCCTCTGTATATATTTTCCTTTCAAGGTAATGACAGGGGCTGTTATAGTAGGAACTGCCAAATTTCCTGGGAGAGCTTGAAAAGGATGTGTCTTTTGGTTCATGAGGAGCTGTGTAGTGACACTAAATTTGACACCTGTTAAGAATTCTTTTCAGCCTTAAACTTTAAAACTTCCACTGCACCCCTAGGAGGTATAAATATAATTGCAGGCACTTTTCAGAGTATTCCACAGGATGTCTGTGCTTCCTGCAGTGCTGCAGCAATGGCTCAGGTGCTGTGCTGGTGGCTGGCTTTTGTTGGGGGTCAAGGAGGGCTGGCAGCAAAGTGCTGGAATCCTGTTCATGTTCCCACTTTCTCTGCTGTTTCACTCTCTTCTCCTGCACTGCAGTCCCAGCTGTGCAGCACACTAGAGGCAAAGGGACAGGAAGCACTAATTCCGTGCCCAGCAGAGGCCAGCAGCCAGCTTGTCACTTAAATGCAACCTGTCAGCACCCAAAACCACTGAAAAGTAGTTGCTCTGCACTCCTCTTATCCCAAAAAGCACCCATGTGTTCTGCCCCTCTAGGTCAAAGGAAACAGTGACAATAGGAGGAATAAAAAGGAAAAGGCAAGCTTGCCTTTAGAGCCCACAGTGTAGGACTCTGTCTTGTTCATCAGCTGTGTTCCCACAACTGCCCCAGCCAAGCACAAGCTCAGGGACACTACAGCCGTCTGTGTGCCAAGAGGAGCAGCAGCACTTCCATAATTCCTGGTGGTTCTCTGTGGGAAGGGGGCATGTGAGGGCAAAATGTATGGAAGGTACAGCTACCATACAGCAGAAACCCCAGTCTGAATTTGACATTGTTCACAAAAAGTCACAGGGAATTTGTGGTGTTTCTAGAGAAGTCAGTCACATTGTTTTGTCCTGAGGGGGGAAAAGAAATGGACACTTGTAATGATTTCCTCATGGCAAGCCCAAGGACACCTCCCTGGCAGCAAGTGGTGTGTTTTCAGATATCCAAACTTTGGAGGGAAGGAAGAGAGCCATCAGATGGCATTTCAGACTGCCCCCTAGCAAATCATTAGCCAGCTGCTTTAAATAAATGGTATGGATATTCTCCTGTCCTTTTTACATCTCATCAGCAAAATCCTGAGTCTTAGAAAGTTCCTGCCCTGGACCATAAATATGTGTTCTTCCTGTCTCCTCACCATTAATTCCCTCTCCTTAAATTTTCATTCTGTGTCTTGGAGGTCACTTATGTCAAAAGACTCCAGTGCAAGGAAAATTACTTTATTCCTAACTACCTTGATTTTTCTCTGCCCTTGGGACTATGTACCCCTTTCTTTGAGAAGATACCCCTATTTTTTTAAATATTTTTTAATGAAAGCCCAAGAAAGTGTTATTATTCTTATTTTCTGACTTGACTTTTACCAGTATGTGGGAAGTAAGAGTTTTGGATTATACCCTGACCCTGCACAGAACTAACAATAATGACATAATTGATTATTTCATTATTAAATACAGGGATCATCTGCAGAATAGGGGATGCCTTATTAAGAGATCAACTTTTCTTTGTCACAGTAGTTTGCTAAGAATTGAAATCCTATTCTGAGCTGTATGTATAACATTCTGAAACATATAGTGCCAAACTAGTAAAATCTACCTAAATCCACCCAAAGCACATTTTCTCTCATAACTCCAGAAAATTAAGAAACTGCAAGTTGTGAGAATTACTTTACTTCAAGCAAACTCCTGAATTTAAATAGAAGAGTTTAATTTTGAGAGTCTGCTCTTAGATCATGTCACAAGTTCATATGACTGAAATTACATTAGTGAGAGGAAAAAAAAATCAAAATTGCTTCTGGGTTTCTGAGCAATCTGACATAAGAGCCCACTCTTAATTTATTCAGATATAGTCATTGGTAATGAAAGCCTTAACTTCAGAGTAGCACGTAGTAACAAGGTAGTTTCTCAGATAACCAGGATACTAAATAAAAATTTAACCACACCCAAGGTAATATTTATTGACTATTCAAAATAACCAGTCTATCCTATTTTTTCTGACTTGTAGGGGTAAAACTGAGAATTGCACCAGGCCCTAGGTCTCAAAACATGTCCATCTTCCTTTCTGCTGACCCAGGTCCTCCCAGACAAACTGCATTTGCCCTTCATGCCAGGGAGCTCGCCTTGAGGAAGGGCTGCTCAGCCAGCTCCTGCCCCTGGGGCTGCAGAGTGCTCACACTCTGCTCGCCTCACTCCGGGCCACTGCATCCAATGGAACCTGCCGCCTCAAATGGATTGTGAGAAAAGATGTAGCTTCATTCTGGTTTTTCAAAATGGCATCAATCACTTCATGAGAAAGCCCTAACAGAAAGCTTTTGTCCCTCTGCTAGTCTCTCTTCTTTTTCCTACCAAGCCCACGAGCATCTTACCAAGGCTTACAGGGCACTGCGATCCTGTCCGAGCTCATTGCTCAAAGCTCTGCCCAAGGGCCAGATGAGCTGACACTGTGCCTTTGCATCCTCTTCCACCAACTGCCTAATCTCCAGCTTCTGAGGATTCCTGCACTGTCACCAGAAGGGTTTTCTGGTCTTATTGCCCCTCCCCATCTGGCTTGCTCACCTTGGCTGTAGGACTGCAGAGAGGCTGTGGCTCCCACACATCACATTGTGAGAAATGGCTTTATGGATTCCTGATGGTGCTTGCAGGTCTCACTGTGAAATCATGGCTAGGAGCTGAACAGGATGGAGACGCCTACAGAAACACAGGCTTTAGCAACTTCTTCATCTCCTGTGATATTAACTGATGATAGAGGTTAAAGGATTCTGCAGCAGATCTGGAGTTTATTACATACACATAGTGAAAAATTACTCCAAACTTATACAGGCAGTGAGCAGATTAGGGCTTTTTAAAGATACCATAACATTATTTGATGGGGTAAGTTAAAGAATCATGAGGTAGCAGCACTGAGAAGAAGCATGAGAAAGAAAATCATAGGGAAAGGCATTAGATCTTCTTGCATTCTCACACAGCACAGAGCTATGAGGAACAGAGAGCTGCCTGCCTTCTTCACCATGGAAAGGCACCTCTGCATCCAAGCAGTGCTGTGGTGAAGGAAAACTTTCCAATTTTGCTGGTACCATGAAAAAGGCAGCTTTATTATTTCTCTTTTTCCTAATCAATGCTCATTTTCAGAAAGGGCCCTACATTGTTAGTTTCCCAAAGGCAAGCCAGGTAAAGGCATGCTTTTGGATATTAATTCCTCATCATTACTACCCCAAAGAAAACAGTCTAATTGTGATGTGTTAAATTACCAGTAGAGAGCACTTTGCAAGCTCTTTCTCACTACTTGCTATCCAATTCTCTACCCCGAGGCACCTCAGACTTGGCATGTAAAATGGCCAGGTATTACCCAGTGAGCTGTGCAGTACAGTCAGTGGAGACAGTGTTGCCCATCCAGCTGTATGGAAGTGACATTTATTGTAAGCTGAGTTGTTCATGTGTTTTAAAGTTTTATGGAGTGAGTAAGTGCATGGCTGCAGAATTTGAAACTGCTTGGTTATAAATCTGATGACAGTAAAGCTAAAAGAAGTCTCAGTGAGTGGCTTCCCGCCAAGAACTTGCCTTTTATGAATTCCTGAAGCAAAGATTAGGTTTACCATCAGTGCACACTGTCCTGTAGTACAGGTTTTTTTTTTTTCTTTTCTGGCTGCCTTCTCTAATGTGTGCATCAGTCTGGAGAGGAATGGGTGTAAGCACTCACTCTGGCTCAGCTGAGCAGCACCATTGCCTTTAAAGTGGGGTGGAAAACAAGTACAAAGCTTTCCCTGGAAATAGGAAGGGACCAGTCATGCAGCTGCCTTGATGATAGAACCATAATGATCCAAACAAGAGTTTAGCCCACATACCCCATACCTGCTCTTGGCCTCAGTTCTCAAAACTGGTCAACCTATTTCACTTAAAATAATCCAGACTAGCAAAAGAGCAAAAAGTAATAGATCTTTGCTAACCCATTTTGTTGCCTTAAAAAGAAATCAACCTTTAGCTGGACCATAAAGCTCATTTTCAGCTAGTCCTGTTTTCCAGATAAAAGGCCTGAAAATAAAGTTTGTTTTCAAAGCTGAAATGAGCTTGATGGAATGACAGCTGGAAGGATTTATCCATATCTGAGCTAAGAGATTTGCTTCCACCTGTGGAATTTCTGCAACAGAGGCTACCTCAGCCTGCAGAGATCTGCCCTGCTGTAAAATACCAAGCTGCTATTTGTCACCCATTCTTGAATCATCAGTAAGCAAAGGTGCTAGCCTTGGTTTATGACTTCAGCCAAGTTCAGGAGTAGGCAAAGGGAAAAAGAACATGGGGAAAGTCTCCAGAATGTAGAGCCAAGGAAGAGTGGTATCAGGTTTCCTAGCAGAGCTATCTTCCCTCGCTGAAATAAGAAGAAGAAAGCTCATTGCAGGAACAGAGGGAGTGACAGGAAAAACAGTGAGGAGCTGAGCCCTCCTCAGTAATTCTTAGAGGGACCAAAAAATGAAGTCTTCCTTATTGCTCAGTTCCTTATAGGAGGAGGTTAGCAAAGTGAGAAATCAAAAAAAAACTATCCAGAGAAGGCTTCTGCTGTATCTCAGAGCAATCCCATGGGGCAGGTTGGTCTAGGCTGCTCCCCAATGAAATAATGAAGGAACTGGGGGAGGAAGCCAGTTTGCCGAGCAGGGTCACCAGTGTGTCAGAGTGAGTGGATAGAGATGTTTGGATTAGTCTGAAGATGAAGATGGGCTGGGGAAGCCTTTGCTCTCTGACTCCTGTGTAGTCTTGAGGAAAAAAATATTCTGGTGATGAGCTGCCACAAAATTGGAGAGACCTCTGCCCAAACCCCAAAGAAGACTTGGTGGTGGCGGAGAGGCTTTGCAGGGTTAAAACAAACAGAAGCATTTGCTGACATGAACCAGCTGGATAATGCTGGAGGCTCTTGTTTGCACAGTGTGCAACAGTGTGGTTTATGTTGTGCTTTAGTGCCAGTGCTGTTAGGTTAGCCCACAGTACAGCAGAGCTCTGATACCAGCCATCATAGTTTTGATGACTGTCCTAAAAACCAAATGTCTTTCCAGACCCAAGTTTTCCACTTAAACATGGTGTGCAAGCAGACAGAAATTATGATATGGCCAAGGAAAAACTGTGTTTGCCATTTTATTCATAAAACACTTTTGCGAAGTGCATTTAGTAATTTGCCATTGTAATCACCTGCGCAGAGAGCTTTCAGGGCAGAGCTCTGACACTGTATTTTGTTCATACTTTGACTGCTCAGCTAAAACTTCCATTTCTATGCATTTATTCTGCTTCACACATTATGCTATCAGTCACTTTCAATATTTCAAAGTCACAGCAATCCTTTTCTGACATGCATTTCCCAGAATGAACTGCCTTGACTGCTGTTATTACAGACTGCAGTTCTTGACTAAGGGAAAAGACTTACATAGAACCAGAATATTGGAATTTCTGAGGGAAAAAAGCAATAGATAAAACAGCATAAAATTAGAGTCAATGAACAGAAATAGATGCTTTAAATGACCAACTGTATTAAAAGAAAAAAAAAAAAGGAGGAGAGAATGAGGAGGCAGGATTTATAACCCAATATAAAAGAATTAATCAAGAAAAGTTTGCTCTTTCAAGTTCCTATGCAAGGTACTGATAATGGCACTCTTCAGCCAGCTGGTAGTAAATCAGAAAAGTATGTCATACTTGGACTTTCTCTCAATCAAATACTTTATCACATTCCTCTAGTGCTCACCTTAAAGAGAGGGATTTGAATAAAAGCCGGTTATAGTCCCAGAAAACCATCACAAGGGGGTTTGGCCTATCTGGAACACGTGCTTACACTCCTGATTAAGTGCTAGTGGCAATAATTTGTCATGGCACGTGAGCACATCTCCCTCTTGCATGTGCTCAACAGCATGCACAGGCTTTGCCAGGTCACTCTGAAAGCCCTCACAGTCAAGGGCTCAGCCAGAGGAAGTACACTTGTTTGGAAAGGTCATGATCCTTTCATTCTTACTGCAATTGAATTTTATTTTTTTTCCTTCTATTTGCCACTTTTGTCTTCAGCTGAAAGAATAGCCTAACAGCTGAATTTCCAAAGCAGGGAAGAAAAGCTGCCACCTAATTACCTGGCTTTGTAGATAAGTACATGCTCCAGCTGCTCCCACCAAAGCAGAAAGGTTTCAGCTGGTGACAAGCATTAAAAGGAAAAATAACTGTATTGGCTGCAGTTTCATAGGTGGGATGCCTCTGCAGAACCAAAGAGATCGTGAGTGTCTCAAAGACATCAGATTCCTACAGAAAGCTGATAAGACAGATAAGCTATGTTCGGATTTGTTTGTTTATTTAATTTAAATTCAATTACTTTTTGATTAAAAAAATAACAAACAAACTCCATTACAGTAATAATTGGAGAGAAAAGCAGCAAAGTCATTAGCACTGTTTTGCAGCCTTAAGAGCAGGGATTAGAAGTTCCTGACCCAGGACTGATTTTTTTTTTTTTGCTTTGTCTGGGATATTCCTACAGCAACACATGAGATTAACCATGAAGAAGTGAGCCTTGAGGTAACTGAGAAATAGATGCTTTATTTTTAATATTGTTTGTTTGTGATAATTTCTTTGGGTTTGGGGAGATTTAGTTAATTAGCAGTGGATCTTCAGATCATGGAATTACTCCAGATTTATACTGGTTTAGCTGACAGTAGAATTTAATCCTATAATATGCCTTTGGCATAATTTAGATGTAAGGCTCAAGATTAAGGTCCCCATGAAACAGGGAATTTATGCTCATTTCTATTTCTTACACTGTGAAGTGCTATGCAAAGCTACAGAAATGTGTCAGCTCTGACAGTCACACTTGGGCAGCAATCAGGGGTTTCAGAAAGCCATTGGGCTTCCCCTACAGCATCAAATTCCCCTGTGTTCTTCCATTTTATATTAGTCTGGAGAAAATTGTAAAATCCATAGAAGAAAAGCAGTTGAAAAAGAAGCATGGTTAAAGCCCTGAGGAAGTGAAAGTTTCTTGATCTTCTTTGTGTCCCTCTTAAGTTAAAAACACCTACAAAACTCACTTTTTATTTTTTTAAGAGTAGCAATCTCACACCAGATTAAACATACAAGGCCTCTTGAAAACACAAGGTTCCAGAAAGAACCCCTGACAGGTGTTTAACACAAGAAGAAATATATCCATGGTTGTATATGTAAGTAAGTATATGTAAGCTGTGCTGGCAGCAGTGGCTGTGTTTTGTTCTCAGCCCCAAAATGAAATATTTGTGTGGTAGCAGAGAGCAGAGCAGTGATATCCTGTCCTTCTGCTTGGCTTTGCAAGTAAGGGTCTGTCAGTCCAGCTTGCTGCATGACACTCAGCTCAGGGGGATGAACACATCCAAGCTGACCCCACCAATCAGTTGGATGCTGATCAAAGCCCTTGCCTCCCCCACTAGCTGTTTTCTTCCCATTTTCTCAGCTTTTACCAGTGGTTTACTGTTTGTTTGCTCTGAGGTCCTCTTTGGTAGAAGTCCAGGCTGGTTTTGGTGCTGGAGTTTTTTAGGGCTGAGTTTAGGAGCAGTGGACTCTCTGCTTTCATGGAGAGTAGCAGTAGCTGAGATGAGGGGAGGCCCAGGGCTGCAGAGCTGGCCCAGCTGTGAGCTGAGCACAGACACAGCTCCCTTCCTCTCGCTCCTGCCAGCTTTATTTCAAATCACCTGATGTCTTGGCTTCCTTCTTTCTGCCCAAATGTTTTCCTACTGCTGCTTCACTTAATACAGACCCTTTGGGCTGTTTCACTGTTGTGTAGCAGCCTGTTATTCCTTGCCCTGCCAAACAGGGGTCGTGGATTGTGGGATGAAGCCCTGTGTGGGTGCAGGGGAGTGATCCACAGGGTGGCTGGGCACACTCTGGGGCCAGGAGGTGCCCCAAGGGCTCTGAGTGCCTGTCCTCTTGGGTAGTGGTCTCCAAACCCCCTCAGAAAAAAGTCTGGTGGTTGGGGTCAATCATGTTGCTCATTGTGAAAAAATGAGGATTTTTTTATTTCCTTTTTCCCCCCATTTCTCAGAGGGGTACGTGGTTTGTCCGTTCATGGGACTGAACATGTCTTTTTGCTCATGATGAAAATAAAGCCTGGGTAAAGACTCTCACCAGGAGACTTCTGTCCTAGGCTGGCAGGATTGGGAGCAGACCATGCTGTGCACCTTTCATCCCAGCGCAATTTAAGATTATTCCCACAGTGCTGCATTTCAGGCTCATCTCTGAATATTTGCTCGCTCACTGAGCTTTCTCATCCCCCACAGGCATTGCATACCCACTAATATCTTTTTCTGAACTGAGGAAAAAGTGGAGATGCCAGTCCTTTCTCTTGCCTAGGCAATGATAAGCTCCTTGCTGAAATTTCCAAATGTTACATCCCTTTAGATCACTAATACAGCCTATCCCATACAGCTGGAATTATCACAGGGCTCAATCTTAATAGTGATGGTGCGGGTTATCTCTGTGTAAATAGTGCCAGATCTTTATTCAGCAGGAGAAATACTGCAGGCCTGCACTGATATATTGATCTGGATAAACAAGATAGTTTGTTCCTATCTGGAGGTGCCTTCCTAAAGTTCAGTTTGTGATGCTTGCAGGTAAAACTGATGATTTTATGTTCCTGGATATGGTGAAACACCTGGTGTGCTGCCTAGAAACCAAAGGATTTTTCTCTGTAGGCCTGATGCTGGACTTCCTAAGCCTCTTGCTGTACTGCCAGCACTAACACAAACATTGCATCTGGGCCGAAAAAAGGTCCTTATTTCTGCTTGCTGTTCTCTCTGGCAGTCTGCATCACTTTCCTTTGGGCTTAGTTAGTGGTGCTTGCCTTGAGTCACTGTGCTCTCACAGCAGAGCTGCAGGAAGCTTTCTTGGCAACATTTGTTGTTCTAGAGAATTGTTTCCTAGCTGGGGGTTTATTGTCTGCTCTGAGCTTGAGTTTCTCAAACAAATTTCAGCTCTGTTTCCAGGCTTAGTTTTAACCAAATGGAGCCATTTGTGGTTGAAGGGGGGAATTGTATGATATTCAGGGATTATTTTTTGACTCAAAATAGGGAACAGATTAAAAAATATAGGATGAAGAGATAGCTTAAAGGCCATATCAATCAGAACTGCTCCTCTTAGCACGCCACTTCTCCTGAGCTAGCCTGTCTGCTCCATGCTAACAGTGGTTAGCTAAATTAGCTGGAGTCAGCTGGATACTTGAATGCCATTAGAAACTGGAATCTTTGTTAGAGTTGAAAGTGAAAACGTATTATTTGATAGAAAGAAGTAAGAAAGAATGCTTATAATAACTCCAGAATCAGTCATCATAAAATGATGAAAGTCTGAATTAAAGTTCCACATCAAAGAAACCTGAAGGAAAAGGATGCAGTTAGTTCAGTCATGCAACTCCAAATCAGCCTTATAATGATGCCATGCAGTTAACCTGTGCTTATAATTAAGGCACTTCCTTAGTTATTAGAACCTGAGTGGATAAAAACAAGTGTGCTTTTTTTCTTTTTAAATTTTGTTAGAACTTGTTAGATTTTTGTCTTCAGATGATGGGAAGGCCGGTAAGCTGAAAACTTAGGAAGTTACATAAGAGTAAGGTGCCTAATCCTGATTTGTGTTCTGAAAATTTTCCTCTGTGTTGTCCTACGTCAGTGTGACACCCTTGGTAGGCCAAGCTAAATGTTGTGATGGCCCTTCCAGCCCCACTGCCAGCAAATCTCCTCACTGCCTTCTAAACCACCCTTCTCTGACATCACCCTGCTGCCTTTCTCCTCCAAGCTTATAATTTGGTCCTTTGCAGCATCTCTCCATCCCATCCAAGGTACTGAGATCACCCTGAGTAGCATATGTGAGAACTCCAGGCTGGGAAATGGATAGCCCTGGGACTCTTGAGTGATCCTTCAGGTGCTCCACTCTCCATACCATGAAACCACAACCAACTTCCCATTATGTGTTTGACTTCATTACATTGCTTATTGAATTTTGCTGGCAGTGTTGTCCCTTGTCCTCCAGGGACCAGCATCAGTTGTCATGGCAATTACTATCAGATGGTTGCAGCTTGTGTGCTTGGAGGAGAATAGGAAAGCTGATGGCCAAAAGAAGTCACAGTTCAAACAAAGAAGCATAAATGTCAATTACTGATACTGCTTACTGACCAAAATTTGGGGAGCTGCAGCAGTTGGTAGATACTTGGGTTTCAATCAACGTCCTGTGTGTCCTTCAGTTTAGCTCCCAGGTGAATGTTATTGGTTTGGTTTTTAATTAATTACGATGGCATTTGAAGTGACTGATGATAGAAATGGGTCATTCTCTATGAAGTCATTATTCAGGTTGCTGTAGCATCCATGCATCTGCCCATCTTGCATGGCGTTTGGCCATTTTATACAAGGAAATAGTTTACAAAGAAGCCCCAAGACATGTTTGGAAAAACAGGGAGTCCTCTTAATGTCCCTTAGCCTGTGTTCCTAAGTGTGTGCTTAGCCCAAACATCTCTGGTGCTCGGGGAAAGAAAGATGGCAGAAGTGGAGGCCAGCTGGACATCTCCTGTCATCTGTGTTCACTGTAGGCAGTGCCCACAGGCAGGAATTTCTGTCTCAGGGCTTTTGGACTTTGGGCCTGCCTATTGACACTTCTAATGTCGATTGGTTGAGTTGGTTTATTAAGTTAGTCTGAAAACTTCTTTGCATAAGCTTGAAGAAGATCCATGTGTGATAAGCATGGAAATTCTGTCTGTATTGACTGAGGAAGTTGGAGTCCTTGTAAACAGACATAAATTGATAGATGACATGCAAAATAAGGGAAATTATGTAAACACAGCAGGTGCTCATAAGAGTAATCTATCAATGCTCTTTTCTGTAAAACAATAACAGAGAAAATTAGTAGAGTGGGGCCTTGCAGCAGTATTACATTATATACCAATCCAAATATGCTCTCCTGGGACCTTTTCTTAAAATTACTAAAATCCCCTTCCATGCAAAACAAGTCTGGAAAGAAGAAGTGTGTATTAAATTTGCTCAGTTTATAGCTTCATGGATGGGATCAAATTAATTTCTTGCAAAATTTGGAGAAAATGCTTGGCAACCCTTTCAAGATGGATATTTACTAATGGGAAAAACTGTCTCTGGTATATCATGCTATTAATTTGTCATCTTGCTGAGCAACTGGACACAAGTAGAGACGTTTTGAAATATCCCAGACTGCTTGATGGTCAGTCTGTGTCTAGATAAAGAGTAGAAGGATCTTTAGGTGGTTGATTGGCAAAAGTCTGGACAAACATCATCTACTTCTGTGTTGTGGGGGAAAAGCAGAGACTTTGCACACACAGTTATCACATATGGATCCATTTTGCAGCAAGGAGGCTCTGTCCCAAACTGCTAAGTCACTCAGCCACTTTTCCAGCCCCTTTCTCAACCACAGACTTTGGAAAGCCACAAAGGTTTTTGCCATGTGTTGGGCAGCGTTTTAAAGCCTCTCAACAGGGGATGTATCAATATTGATCTTGTGCTAGAGACTGCATTTCTTGATGATTCACTCTTTTGTACCAGACCCCTTTAGAGGAGAAAATGGGCTAATAATACTCATTTCACCAGCATCTCAGGGGAATGGAAGCAGGTTTTTTGTCACACTTGAGCTGACAGTTTTCTGATTGATGGCATTTATGGGAAGTTGAAAGAGGATTAAAGTCTCATGATGCTGGTTTATTTCAAGAACATGACATGTTCAATATGATAATAAAGTGGGAATTTTTCTTCTGTGGCTTTTATGAGCTCGGGGTTGTTTAGGATGAAATTATGGATAAAGCTGTAGCTGAAGTCAGCAGTATGTGTTTCTGAGGCCATCGGGTGCAAGGTGACAGGAGGCTTTATAAAACCCTTGGCAGTTTTTTGCCACAGAGAACTTGACAGCAAAGCCAAAAGAAAACTTAATACTGTAATGATTCATTCCATGTGGGAGGCCAAAACTTTGAACAGCATTGGAAGGCATTTTGCCGTAACATGCTTTAATTTTGTAGTTGTGCTGACATGGTTTATCAAGGATTATTATCACCAAAAGGCACTAGAGACTGGTTTGACATTACAAGCATTTAGAGGGCTGGTGAAGTGAGAGTTAATCTCCTACTCCTTTGTGGACATGTAATGAGTGAAAGGAAAGAAATTGCTTCCCAGTATCACAAATTAGCACAGTAAAGAGTGAAAAATCTTTACAGAAAGGAGGGGTGAACCATTCATCCATAAAACACTGAATTCTACCTTCAAGCTCATTAGTATATGTGTTTTACCCACTAATTACATAGCCAGAGTAATAGTGTTATAAGTCCTCTGTACTAAAAGCAGGTTTCTGTAAATAAATCTCTGTTGGATCAAAGTATTTTTACTAAGGAAACTTTAAGTTTTGAGTAGAGTCTTCAGGGTCTCCCCGGAGTGAAGTTATCATTATTAATATCCCCTGTGGATAATATTTTTGCATTTACTGAGCTATTTCTATGCTCATTTATGATAATATTTAAGCAAGCTTGGTTGGCATGAATAAAGTTAGGGTTCATTAATATTACATGGACATTTTATTTAGAAAGACCACTTACTCTAGGCCGTTGAAAGTTACACCGCTTTCAAAAGGCAGCTGTGCACTGCACATGGATCTCCAGAGGTTACTTTGCCTTAGGGGCTCCAGATTGCCCTGGGTGTGAGGCAGAGATCCCTTTGGCATCCTGGCTGCACAGGGAGCAAGGCTCGGTGTTTGCAGCTGGATGAGCCAGGTGCCCCACTCCAGGTTTCCCAAGCAGGCCCAGGCCGGGGGAGCTCCAAGGGGCACTGGCAGCAGGAGGACAAAGCAGGGACAGAGAGGGACAAGGGAATGAGAGGTCTGGTGTCCTTCATCCACCACAGCACTGGGGAGCACCATTGTCCTTCATCCACCACACATCTCCCACAGCACGGGGGAACACCAATGGGGCATGCTAAACCTACGGCTGTTGCACTGGGCTGCATGTTTCAGATCTGCAGTCCAAGATCCCCTTTTGTTTGATAGATGACCCAAGTGACAAAGCTACAGGCAATTTGCTTTATTGCTGTTATATGGCCACAGGAATCAGAGGGGTCTGCTGGGTCATCGAATCCATTATCCTGCTATGATAGGCAAGCACACCACATGGGTCCTTTCATAACTCCATCAAGAGCCATCTCAATACCAAGCTGAGGGATTTTTGTTCACTTGAGTGTTTTCCCCTGGGAGGTCTGTTGTTTTTCTGATGCTGCTCCTGCTGGGAAGCATTTCCTTCTCCCTGTTACTCCCAGGGACATTCTTTGAAGTCCAGATTTCTTTCTAGCCAGTGTGTAACTGTTATCTTTTGTTAATATTGGCATTTCCCTCACACTGCTCTTCTCTGTTTCTGCCTTCTCTCACTCTCAGTTCTCCTTTTCTGTGCAAAGTCTTGGCAAGGCTTTTTTCCTCCTGAGATAGGAGCTCTGTTGTCCTGCTCATTGCTGTATCCCTTATCTGCACTGGTTCTGGTTCCATGAGGGTGGGTAAGGCCAGTTGTGCAGAGCGTGTTGGATGGGACTGCATATGTACTTTCCAGAATCTGAATCAGAAATGCCTTGGCTGATGCACTCTGGCACACCATTTGCCCATTTTGCAGCTTTATTGTGCTGGTGGCTGTTGGCCACTATCACACCTCATCCTTTGCTGCTCTCACTCACATCCAGGCAATGAATGCCTGGCTGGCATGGTGTGCTGTTCTTCATCAGCTGTACCCTGCAGCCCTCAAAAGGGGGTCAATATTTTTTACTTGAACCTCAGTAAAAATGATAAACATAGAACACATAAATATGGAGGTATTGCAATTTTTTTCACTTTATTTTTCTCTGAGACAGAAGATAGCCTTACATAGAAAAATATGCATCATTCACTTAACTAGCAATGTAGTAATTCCAGTTTGTTCATTTATGTAAGCAAATATCTGATGTAAATGTAGTAATGCAGTTCAGGGGAAAAAAACCTTCCTTTGATTATTTAGGGGGCACTTTTGAGAGAGTTCTATTCCACTGACTCTTCTCACACCCACACACCTTCAGCATAAAGGGAATGGTGGCACAAAAGAAAACTCCTTTGTGAACTAAAGCTGGCATTTCTTCCAGGCAACTCTCTGTTCTTTGTAAACCTGGAGAATAATAAATGCAGATTGCATCAGAGATATAACTGATAATAATAACACAGTGTTTTGTCTCTGATTATGCATTATAGTAGGACAATTACAAGAATCTTGAATTTTTCTATGGTGCCACTGAGATTTACTCCACTTCATTGAAAAAAAAAAAAAAAAAAAAAAACAGAGCAGCCTTGGTAAAATTTGAAAAAAGTCTATTTTTCTCTTTTTCTTATAGTCAGAGGTAGTATTTTTGATTGCCAAGAAACTAGTTTCATATAAGAGCTGTGAGATGAAAACCAGATTGTCTCAGTGTTCTTCACTTGGGTCCTGAAGCTTATAACAAAACCATGCATGCTTTTGAGTCTCCAACAAAAGCTGAACTCCAGTATGTTTCCCATGGACTGAAATTTTATTGCAGGTATTTTGCACTAGTGCTACTGTTATTTCTGCATGAGAGATAAATTGATTGTGCTTTCTGATGGATTTTTACATCTTAAATAAGATAAAATAGGGTTGTTATTTGACAGGGATGGGCTATTGGAAAGTAATAAATGGAGTCAAACAGGGACACTTTCTTCCCTAAACACTTTCTTTGGATCGACAAGTGTGTGTTTTCATTCCAATAATTGAAGGTTTCCAATGCAAGTATACTGCTTTATCTGTAGGAGAGATTTGATCTGTGCGCATTGAGACATAGGTCATTTTTGGCTAGTACTAGTAAAAATAATTGCAATGTCAGTTCTGTACCTGAATTACTTGTGATAGATAGACTTCTGGATTAGGTAGTCTGCACTTGGAAATAATGAGATATGTCAGGTTTTGGTTAAAAAATGAGCAGTGAAATATCTCTGCAGGTTATTATCACTTTGAGGGATTGTGGTTCCTCTCCATTATTCCCTCTACTATTGTTGAATTGTCCAATTTAAGTGAATAACAGCACATTCTTTCTAGAAACTGTTGGTGGGAGCCAAGGAAATAAAATATGTTAGAGGGATCTATTACATAAAGGATACCTGCATATAATAGCCATTGGCAAAGTTGAGAGACAATAGCCAGGAATCAAATTCACCAAGTGAAGAAGGTTTTCTGCTTTGTTTTTCAAAAGTCTGAACCACATATATTGAGCAACCCAGTCCTACTAGAAAATTCCTGCTTTTGTACCATCCCTGCCAATGTTCTTAACAAAGGACTCTCACAGGGCGGACACCTTCTTTCATTAAAACTCATAAAGCTGCTATTTGAATCTTTTGTAATCATGCATGAGCAGCTACAGAAAGCATTTAACATCATGCACTGTCACATTTGCAAAAAGGAGAGTTGTGTTGGAACTTTCTAGAATTCACAATTGTCCACATGTCCTGCAAAATCAGCTTTCATTTCTACCCCTTTTCTAAAACATGGTTTTAGAGCATGTCCTTCCAGACTGACTGGATAAAAGGCAGGGATAAATCAGAATTTTGCAACTCTTTTCTCATCTGTTCTCATTGACTGGCTCCCTGAGAGAGATATGGATGCAGCACACTTTTTTTCATCTTCTATTTTTCTTTTTTTTGGTGCACTTTGTTACTGAAGAAACTAAGTACTTGCTGAAATTGATACTTGTCTTTGACAGCCACTTCTTTAGTGAGTATAAATATGCTCAAATTTCATTTTTAGTTAGTAGTGTGCAGGCTCTGGCCGTGTTAAAACAAGAGCTTTTGTACTGGTCATCCCACACAGGAAATGTTTGTAAAAAATCTTTGTTCTGGGTAGCCTATTCCTTCAATTTTCTTGCCTTTTGGCAGAGATCTGTTCCAGCACGCTGAGTATCTTTTCAGTGGGAAGAAAAAGTTATCATCCCAGAGATTGCTCCCTCACCCCTGTGCAAGGTCTGTTTGGGTTGAATTACCCACATTTCCTAGTGGAAATACAAAACTCATAGCCTTAAAGGCTTAAACAGCTTTAGGCCAGTTCTGAGTACATATTTGGATGAAGGGTAATGGGGACATTTAAAACAGCAAACTCTCTTTTCAGTGGTGTCTATTCTGTATGCTGTGGAACTCGTTTCAGTACCTGGAGCAATTAATCACTTGCCAGGTTTCGTTGCTCAGGTTCCAGCTGCCATTGTGACACATGAAGGCAGTATATTTCTAAATGAGGAACAACCTCCTTTTCTCTCTTTTATGTGTAAGACAGGCCAGACTGCCATTCTTAGTTCATCTTTAATGAAAATATATTTATTTGTTCACATTTTGTAAATGAATTTAGGTCTGGGTGTGTACGGGGAGAAGAAAAGAAAACACCAACTGTTTTTTGGGCTAAGACCTTCTTGTGCTCTCTGCCAAGTCATGTTATGAAGCTTTTTTTTTTCCTTATGGCCACATTTCAAAGCCTTGTGTAGCAGAGATTGTAATAAAAAGCATTCCAAGGGGTCTACATGCATTAACAGTGCTTGGTGTCACTATTATATGGAATTTAATTTTCTCTCATCCAGCTGCATATTGCTGCAGTTTGCTCTGTATGTCTTCCTGGTTCACATGAGCAAATTTCAGAATAGCTGAACTATGCAGCCATGCCAAGATGAACAGGAAATACCATCCAGCACCTTACATACTCTTTTTGTTGTTAAGTCCTACAGGTATGGCTGCTGCTCTGTTAAATAGGCTTTCAGTCATTCCTAGTGCTTTTTCATTCTACTTTACTTAATGGTCCATGTCAGTGAGTAGATCCTGTTCAGAACAAAGCAAAATAAAATTGATTTCCCAGTTGTATTAAATTTATTCTGCAACATTAAAGTTACCAATTTGGTCCTTAGCTGGAGCAGGAAAGGCTGTGCTGGTACTTGGGTAGAAATGTTGCAGCTGAGACCCTCTAAGATGAAGCAAGGGTGCAGATGAACAAATTCCTGTGCCTTTAGCCCTGCAAGAAAGAGGCCAGGAAATTTCCTCTAGTGTGCTTTCTCCCATGTTGCCCTGATTGGGGCAGAGGCAATTCTTCAAACTGAAGAAAATTCTGCCCTTAACACAGGCACAGGAATTGGATATGGGAAAGGCTTTTTAGATCACTCCATTTATTTCCCTGACAAAGCAGATCTATCCTCTGTCTTTCCCAGTGCTTCATCTGTTCTCTGAGTTTCCTTGTGCTTCTTCTGTCTTGAGTTTTTTTCCCAAACTGGAATGAACCAAGTATTTTATCTAGTCATTAATGAGAGAAACTTCATTCTCCTGTGGCACTCCTGTCTTTCTTGCTGCAGAAAATATTATATTATTGGTTTACCCAAGTTCCAGTGCATTGTACTCCCTAATGGTAGTCTTCTAGGCAACAGCTACCTAATTTATATTAGATGAGCACTATCCATTTGTATGGTGCTCATCACTGTGCTGTCAAGCCCCAAAGTGACAGCTTTCTTTTCCCTTTCTGCCTGCACAGTGAGCTGGCATGATTTATGACTGTCAGCTGTATTCTTAATACTTACACTCATGTGTAGGGATGTGTTCAGTTAAACAAGTTGCAGCATTTTACAGAACTTCCTGATTTTAGCCTGAGCTGGCATTTTTGGGTGTGAGATAAGACAGGTTTTTCTATAACTTCCTAGATTCCCAGGATTTTTTTTAAAAAAGCAAATGAGGAACACCTAACCAACCCATATAAATGCAATTGTGGTTACAGAGAAACCCAACCTTTGCTTGGTGCCAGCATTTTTGCAACTGCTGGTGTTCCTCAGTCTGCTCTGCCTGAGATGGCAGCAAGAGCAAAGCACCTGTGAGCTGGGAAGTTCCTGTCCTGGAAGCCCCACAATCTAGGGTTTGTGGTGGGCTGGTGTGGCTTTGCCTGCCTTCCTGCTTGCCTCAGCCCAGGTGGAAGCTCCTGAGCCAGGGCAGAGCTGATTGCTGCTGCGTTTGTTCCTCTCTTTATTCTGTTTGTGGTTGATAGGAACACCTCAGATTGCTAGTGCTCTGCCTACTGCAGTCTAAATGTGTTTTCTTGCTTCAGCTTTAATATCCTCCCTGTTGAAAACCATCCCAAATTAGCACAGGAGGGTCTTCCAACCTACAGAGGTTTGTTGGCATAATGTTTACTGTCAATATGCAGACTCCTTTGGCTCACTAAGTATATCACACATAAAAATGTCATCTCTGATTCCCTGCAAAATATCTGTTTTCTGTGAGAAGTTAATTACTAATTTCAAACCAACTGGAATGAGGCCTAATGATGGCCTTCTCCTAATTTTTGACAAGTGATGGCTTGATTGGGACTAAGTTTACATAGCTTCAAATGTGAAAATCTGGTTGCAATACCTTTTTATTTCTTCAATTCCTCCAAAGACAGCAACAGAGACCAGTTTGTTTTCTGCACCTCTGTCCACACAGAAATCACAAGGCCAGAGAAATGCAAAAAGAGGTATTTTGAAAGCTCTCAGTCTGCATCTGAAGCAGCAGGACCCTCACACCTACCATCCAGGCAAAAGCAGGGCAAGACAAGGGGACCTGGCATGGGGCAGGGCTGAAGCAGGCAGCAGGCAGGAGTGACACTGATGGGAAGCTGAGATTGCATATGTTAGCTAAGCCAAGATTTTGGGGTGGTTTTTTTCTTTTTTTTCCCCTGTTGTGGTTGCTGTTATGACTGAGCAAGGGGAAAAGGTCGCTTTGTTTTTGCTCTGGGGCCTGGATAGCAGATGCATTGCTGGCTGCATGACTTTGGCATTGTTTGGCCCCGATGGGCACACTTACCCCTCCCCAGGCTCCCAGGTCAGCACAGAGTGAGCAGGGATTTATTGTGCCTCGTTCAGCACATCCCTGCCATGGCCCTGCCTTGTCTCCCTCTGGCTGCACTCAGTGGGAGCTATGGGCTCCAGCCTTCCCTAAGTGCAGGCACATGGAGCTGAGCCTGCATCCCTGCTCCCCTCCCTGCTTTTGGGGACACCAGTGCTGCAGCCTTGTTCTTGCAGTTGCACCACAGCTCACAGTTCAGCACCACTGCTGTACAGGGAAGCATTTTACAGACTTGTCCATTTTCAGCCGCAGGAGCTGTTTTCTGGCTTAAAGGGTGATTTCAGATGTTATTTTCTTGGCATAGCAGATATTTCTAGCCATTCACCCATGAAGCCATCAGATTATGATTTCTTTGTCTTGCCTTCAGCCTCTTGATGGAAGGGTTACATTTTATTTCATCTTTATTTTCCTTATTTTTTCTTTTGCACGTGACCTTAATACTTGATTAAATTAAACATCCTTTGTCTTACTAAGTTTCTTCAAACTCGACAGGATTAGGCCTTTAGTGAGTTATTACAGAAGCAAAGCCTATACCTTGGAATAAGTGATTTCCTGCCATTCTGTGTTTTCCTGCCAGAAGCAATGAAAAAAGCCACAAGAGACAGGAATAATGCAGTCATATTTAGTGAGCTTCAAACGTAGAGCCTGTGTTATTTACACTCTATCTTATTAAACTGAACTGAATGTTTGCTTGACATCTACCTTTGTGTACCAGGCTTTATTCTGATGGCAGAAAGCAAACAGGAAAACCCTGGAAATTCAGAGAACAGAGACTTACAAATTGGTTGGACCTAGGCACTAGTGCTAGCCCAGATCCTGCTTTTCATCTGTAAAACTTTGGTGGTGGCTTTGCATTGAGCTCTCCACAACATCTATTTTGGGTTGAGTGAGAAAGACTTAAATTAGTGCAAACTTCTGCTCTTCACCATCCCAAAAGTGTTGTTCCCCTTGGATTCAAAACATGTGCTCTTTCTCCTCACCTGATCTCCCTGGGTGGGTTTTCCATCATCTACCCAATGTCTGCCAGTGGCCCAAAGAGTAATTTCTTCCTGAAGCTTCCCAGCAGGTCATTTTTCTCTTCTGCCTTCAGGAATGTCCTTGTCTCCACTGCTTCCCCCAGCAAGATTGCTTACCTGTAAATTAGAGGTGATGGAGATCCTCTTGCCAAGCTAAGACTGGCCCTTCCTCCTGTGCTTTACTATCCCAGCCTGCCACCCAGCTGCCATTCCTCATGCAGATTTCTGATGGCCACTGCTGCCACTGCTCTCCCAGGCTGCAGGAGAAGCAGCCAGAGCCCAAAGGATTGGGGAAGCAGAGTGCATGTCACACCTCATAGCATTATAGGGGCACATTTACAATCATTCCAAGTAATTTAAAAAGGAACCAGGGAAGAGGAGCAGCAGAGAAGGCCCAGAGAGGTCAAAACCAGCTGTATCTTTACCCTTCTAGCTCAAACCATAAGGTGAGGTGTTTGATCATACTAGGTTATATTTAATTCAGAAGGATATTGTAAAATCTTCTAGAGACTGATGCCACTAGGGAAGCATGTGCTTAATGTGGAATTCAGATTAACAGATTTGTCCAATTTCACTGATTTTCCTTTTATTTCAAAGGCTTGCTGTCTATCATTTCACTGAGTGTTTACATAATGCTTGAAATTCTGACACATCCTTATGCATTTGATCCATGAAGACATATTCTTTTCCCCATCCACAAACACACCTGTTGGCTGCCAACTAGGAAGGCTCTGTCATAGATCAATTTGTAGATTTCCCTCCTATTTTGTCCTGTATGAAGGTCTCCACTGAAAAAATCACCTCTAAATCACAACTGACTGTTGTGATCTCCACCTGTTGATTGCAGATGGAGACTACTTCAGCTTTGCATCTCCCTGCTTGTCCTCAGAGGGAGATTTCCCAACACCTCTGCATGTCCCTGCACTCTGCATCTGCTCTGCAGTCCCTTCATTCCTGGGACACTGCAGATCCCTGTAGCCCCTGCTGGATGGGCAGCAGTGGGTCACCATCCCTCAGGATGGGACCAGCAGCTCCAAGCAGGCTTTCCCACCTGTGAAGGAGCCACCAGAGGGAGCTTTTTGGACCAGATTCTTTTTGGTGTTTCTTTTGCACTGGCAAGATGTCCCCTCATGGTAAACCATCACGAGTTCCCTCCTGGTCACTTGCTCTTTAACCCCTCTTTCCTTCTTCCCTTTTCTGCAGCCGGTAGATTTGCCAGGTCCTTGTCACCTTTGAGACACATTTATGATTTTGGAGAGGTGGGATAGGGAGAAAGAAGGAAGCAACAATTGATCTCCAGACAGATCCTGCATTTCTTGGGCTGTTTCTCCTGGTTTCATCAGCCCTGAGGCTGCTCGCGTGTCTCCACCCTGCTGCCTCCCCACTCACAATGGTTTGATATTTCCTCCTCTGGCCCAAGGGTTTTCTCTTTGTGATTGTCTCTTCGTTTCAAACCTCATGAAGGATAGACAGCATGCCTCTGAGCTGGGTCTGAATGGTGCACAAGCCTTTGAATCTCTAACTAGCAGCTGGCTGCAGAGCTGAATATGATCTAATGGGGAGCAACATGCACAGCAAACTCCTGCCACATTCACTTGGAGCAGGAGAGATTTGTACGTACAAGCCTTTGCTGAAAGACTGCATTATGCAGAGCATGCAAAGTATCGACTGCTATCCATTTTTAGAGCCATTGTTAAACAGAAAATTTGCATTGCCGAAGAGACAGTGGGAGATTTTTCCTTCTCCCCTCCCCTCCCTCCCATGGTACAGTGTCTTTATTCTGTTTTCTCTAGTTCCCTTTGTCTTACTGGCATAGTGGTCTGCTAACCACCCTTTGTTTCATTTATATTGAAATCAGCTGGCAGAAGACAAAGTTCGCAGTGTATATTTAGAGACCATGTTTTTGAGACCCTTAATTATTATTTTCCTCCCTCTTTCCTGGGAAGCCGCTAGTGATTTGTTTTCAGGTTCATTTCATGAGTGTTTACTGTCATTTACTCTGAACTCTGGTCTTTTCCTTTCTCTGCCTGTCCCTCAAAATGTTGACCACATGCTGGCTCTGCTTTGCATTTCTGTATCTGAGTTTGTATTTTAATATTCATTAGGTATTTGTACTGACAGCCCATCAATACATTAAATTAGTATATATGCAGCTAACATGTATGGTACATGCTTAACTGACTTATAACAACATTAAAACAGACAGACACAACAGATTGCCTCAGCAGGGTTTAATAAACTGTACTTATCCACAGTCCCTCTGAAGAACAGGCACACAACTGCAATATACAGTGCTCCCTGGAATAATGAGATAAACAGCAAACACGCTAAGCTAAACAGGTTTTGTTCCTCTGATGAGAAAATTAAACTTTCTTCCCTCGTGGAAAGGTACTTCTGTGGCTTCTATTCTTTTAAACAACTGGGCTTTCAGCTATCAAGTGCCATGCATTTTAATTCCAGAAAATACTTAATGAGCATCAAATAATACTGGAGCTGATAAAAGGCATGCACAGTTATGCATTGCTCTATTCATTCTCATGCAATGCTTTGAAGGTATTGAGAGCTCTGCAAGCAATTAGTATCATCATTAGAATATCAAATTTTTCTGCTAATTAATGCTAATGTGATTAAAATTGAAGCTTTTTTGGATAAGAGGTATTTTCTCTATACAAGCAAGAAAACCGCTCTTCTAAAACAGAAGAAAGCAGGCAGAAAATTATGTCAGGTGATAGGAGAAGAGATTGTCAGTTTGTTCCTTTGCAAATGTGACTGTTTCCCATCCAGAAATTTCCAGAATAAATCTCCTGCCTTGTCTGTTGAAGAGAGAACAGATTCCATATTTCACTATGTGCATCAGAGTTGCCTTTTTAATCCTTTTAATATCAAATCGAATCAATGGGTAATGTATTTTAGTTATACATCCTGTCTCTACTCAAAAACTGTGATTAAAAACACAGAGAAGTACTATAATAGACTTTGAAAAAACATGGGTGGAAGTGGTTTCCAAATGCAGTATTTATCCAATAATTTTCAGCTTTGTCCTGAAGCATGTGTTTGTGTAATTAACTTTTCTGATGTGAATCATCCTTTAACACCAGCAGAGTTACTAAGGAACTCTTCTATAAAGGAAACCTCTTCTCCTGCATTAGGGCATTGGAAGTGCTCACACTCCCATCAGTTTTACCACCATGGTTTCTCTCCAAGCACTTCATTTCCATCAGGCTCAGGACCTGAGCGTGAGCACAGCCCCTGCCCTGACCAGGCATGCTTGGGAAGGGTTTTGCAGAAAGCAGGGTGCACTTACACAGGAGAGTAAACACAAAGAGATTTCCAGTGTGGCCCAAGGAAGAGCAGTCTCCAGGCACTAGAGCTGCCAGCATCCTCTATGAGGGCTTGGTGAGTTTCCCCTGGAGTGGAAAAATCCCTAGAAACAGATGTAAACACGCCTTTTAAAATACTAATTTATTTTAATTGTTGTTGCTGCTGCTGTTTTCACTTGATCTCACTGTATCTGTGTCAGAAAGTTGTTGGCTTGTTAGTTGTTTAAAATACTTAAACTACTTAAACTTTTTCTCTCTGTCAATAAATAATATAAAGCATATGGGAAACTGGCGCTGGATGCAGCAGCAGTGCTTCAGCAATGTCAGGTGACTCTTTAACATCAGCTTCTTCTCATTTTCATAAGGAGGGAAAAATCAACAGTGCTTGAGCTGTTCTTGCATAGGTAATGCCATTGTGATCCATTTGAGGCATCTTCTCTGATACAGAGAGTGAAAAACTGCCTCTTAGAAATCACAGGTAACTTCTCATGGCATGACCAGACTTTCTATTCCTTGCATTTACTTTTATTTAGTTTTTTTGAAAGGAGAAGAGAAGAGACCCTGACTGTTAACCTTCTCCTCAGATTTGTTTCTTTGGGGTCCTCTCCCAGCCTTGCACAATCTCTCCTTTCCAAGCCACATCCAGTCTTGCTGACCCCCAAATCCAGAACTGTGGAGGTGAGACACTTCCAATGGGATTAGGGCAATGGAGGTGAGACACTTCCAATGGGATGGAGGCTGCCAAGAGAAAATTACTGTCCTATTAGAGATACCTCTGCTTTTTTGCTGATAACAGTATTCCCACCTAAGAACATAAAGGTAACTTGGGTGGTCTACAATTACCCTTCCTTTTATGAGCCTTTAAGAGTGTTCCAGTTTGTTTTCCCTGTGGCTTTTATTTCCTGTGGATAGTCTGCAAATTTATAGGCAGGTAGCACCTAAGAGTCCAAGCTCTGGGCCAAGCAGTAATTTTCTTTCACATAAACTGTCTCTTACAGACCAACTTCCATAAAAAATGTACAGGTCTGGGAGTGCTGGGGATTTGAGTTCATTAGAAGATCAGTTTCATTTCTGATGTGGCATTAAAAATTACCCCAGAAGATAAAAGTGATTAAGAGATGGCTGTTTATTTATCTTATTACCATTTACCAGTGAATTTACCAGGATGTAAAGGTCAATGTGAAAACTTGGAACTAGAATATGTAAGTGAGGAAACTGCCCCAGAACTGGAGGTATGAGAGCTGAACAAAGCCAAGGTACATAGCAGATATCTCTGGTTCAGCCTTTCTCCACAAGTTTGCACTGAAATGCAAACTAAGTGGCCTCAAAACTTTTATCATTAAGAGGTGATAGCTCCAGGAATAGTGTTCTATCACAGAGCTGCCAAACATGCCTTGCTCCTTTTTATTAAGTACTTTGCCAGTAACCAGGCAGGTAGTTTGGTACCTGCCCCATCTCAGCTATTGTGAGAGCAAATTCACAGAAAAATGCCTCCAGGACCACCCATTTGTTGCCACACACTGCCAGGGGTCCCTGTGGGCCAGCAGGAGGAACACACTGGGGCTTTTCATACTTCCCCCTCATTTTCCCCATTTTCCTCTGCAGAGTTCAGAGGCAGCAAATGAGCTGAGCAGGGCTCCCTTGGGCTGTGCCTGGCTCCACTGCAATTTTTCTGCTCTGGAAAAGTCTAAAACCTTACTCCAAAGGTGGGAAATGCCCGTTCCTCATTTCCCAGCCAGAAGATGATGACAAACAGTAATGAGGTTTGTGTGTTGGAGGAGGCAGTGTGGGCAGACATTTCCCTTTCCAGGGTGTGGAAGCTTTCCCCAGGGTGTTGTGTCCAGGTTAGCACACTGCTGTAGAGATGTCCTGTCCCACAGGGGAAGGTCTCACTTGCAGTTTGTTGGCCAGCCCCTAAAACTGATTTTTTTTTTTTTTTAATTTTTAACCCCAAACCTATATTTTCACTCTCTTTCAATCTGCAGAATCAGAGCTGCTTTTTCCTATTATCTTTAAGCAAAACCTTGCATTGCTTCTAGTATTGGTTTTAAAAACTAACAGTATCAGAACCCTGGGTTTACCATGCTCATTAGTTTCCTTTCATTAGCTTTGGTGCTGGTCTTTCTGTCATATGCATACAGTGTGTTTCACTCAGGCTGTTTTTCTGCAGAGCTTTAATACATGATTTGGGAGGAAGAACCATATCATGCTCTTTAAGCAAATGTGGCTTTAGGGCTGCTGTGTGTTCCTCCAGTGAGCTGTAATCACCCTGGCTGTGTCACAAAGCCTGTCTGATTGGGACTGGGGGCTCAGTAATGAATCTTGAATTTTCTTTATCTTTGAATGAGTCCAGATGCTTTGTTCGATACCAGTTCTGTTCCCCCTCCTTTCCCTTTTTTTTTAAATCTTCTTTTTTTTAATGTCAGAATGAATTGATCCCAGGCTGCTCCTCTGTACTCTGACACTGCCAAATATGGAAGTGTCACTGTAAAATGAACCATAGCAAATTGTTAATAAGCTACCTTCAGAGAGAGTTATGGTTTTTGACATTTAGTTATAGATTTATCCCTTGTGCAGGAAGCTTCATTCATTTCATGCATGCTAACCATGGTGGGGAAAAGGCATTATTAAGTATTTTTCATACTTTGGTCTATTGAACAGCCACATCAGATGCAGTGCCAGGCTCTAGCAGGCACCAAGAGCAGGAAATGGAAGGAAGGACAGAAGAAATGTCAACACTGTGTGAAACCTATGGGCCAAAATCCTTTCAAAGGATAGTTTTAGGGTGCCTGTCCCTCCACACTGGTTTGGTATCAGTGCTGCATATTCAGAAAGAGTCTGTCAGTTATCAGGGCTTATTGATTCAGGTCAGAACATGACTGTGCACTGAATTCCATGAATAGTTCCTGATAGCAGTTATTTCTGCTGATAACAAATAAGAACTGTTATGTAAAGTTTTTTGTTTTTTTTTTCATGTTATATATTTGAATATAATGCTGAGATACTAAAATTCTGCTTATAAAACACCCCCCCCCACCCCCCACCCCCCCCCCCAATATTCTGGTAACTGAGATAAAAACCCGGAAACAATACCACTGTGTTCACTCATTCTGGTTTTAAAGTGATACTGGGCACAGCAATTTTAAATTGATCCTTTGAACCTGGCCAAAGCAAAAAAAAGGAAACCTACTCATTATTTTGTTCCCTTTGATACCTCTAACACTAAATATGTCATTGCAAATAAAACCCATGTGGAAGGAGAAGGAGCTGCTCCTCGTCCAAGGAGCATGGCTGGGAAAATGTGTGACTATTTTCTCCCAGTAAGAAGCCTACAAATATGTTCAGGAGGTGCACTGCCCAGTTTAATGTTAGCTGTGCTCACTTTTGTTCTTAGCAGTGAGCAAATCTTGCTTAGAAAATTGCAAAATCTCTCTTCCAACTTATGATTAAAGGAATGGCAGTGACTTCAGATACTGATTTTTTTTTTATATCAACTCTCTCTTCTCCAAAGACATTATACTTTACTCTGAATTTTCAAAATCAGGTGTAGCAGGGTATTTGCAGAAGTGGCACCAAGGCTTACATAAAGCAGTGCATGGATAAAGTAAAAAAATAACCCTGCAAAATGAGGGAGAGATCCAAAACACACCAAAGTCAATTATTCCTTCCCAGGAATTTAGCAGACCCTGGCTTAGCAGGCACTTTAGCAGACACTGCCCATCACCTACAGCTTCTTTGCTGGTATTTTTTCCCCCTTTGGCAGAAAAACAAAGGCGTTCTTGAAAATTAAGGGAGAGAAGCATTCTTCCCTGCTGGGGCCTGACCTCCTCTTTCAGCTCTGGTTTCCCACAGGAAAATACCACCAGTGCAACTCTAGGTCTTGACCCCCATGTAGGCACCGGGGCAGCACCATGACATGCACAGAGACTGGTTTTGGCATGCAGTCAGATCCCTGGCTGTCCATCCAACACCTCCTGTGTTTACATGAAGGTACCTGCCCTACAGGTACAGCCTGGTGCCAAACACCTGCCAGGAATGGCCTCAGCAGCATCAGACACTGAAAATCTAACCAGAAAAGTTAAGCAGAGCTGTTACTCCTCTCCCCTGATAATGGGCTGAAATACAAGGCTGAGTTGAATTTTTAAAAAGGGAAAAAACCTCCTAATTGCATAATTAGGCTTGCAGGAGATTAAAGGGCAATGCCAAGCCAAGCATAGCTAAGTTAAAAAAAAAAAAAAAAAAGATGAAGTGCTTATCTACCTGAGAATAAGATCAATGTATTGCAGGGAAATAGAAGTTTATTAGTATTAATGAAGACATAAACATTAATGTCATTGGGTCGGGTGAAAAATAAGTATTGGTCACCATCAGACCATATTTTTAATGGTGTTTTCTAGGTTTCTGTTGGTGTCCTGGCATTAATTCCTCATTTTTTCCTGTGAATTAATTTTAGAAATTCTATGTGACAATTTGGAGTGGTTACAGTAATTTTCAGGTAGATACTAATTTTACTGACCTTTTGGGAAGCTCAATCCAATTTCAGCTAAAATCAGTTGCTAGGTATTTATCAACTCCAGCCACAGCAGCTTCTTACCAGACATGATCCTGATTGCTGCTTGTGTGTATTTATTGTAGACTAAATGAGGTTATTAAATAAACAGAGATGCACTTAAGATAATGCTTGTCCTACATCTCACAGGAGTGTAGGTTGGAGCAAAACTCATTAGTTTAAGGGAAGGAGTTCTGCCAAGCTCCAGTGTACATTGTAGATGGATAGAGAAGCTGTCTAGGGCCTGGGCACATCAGGAAAAGTCTCAGCAAAGACACATTTTGGGCTGGATTCTTTGAAGAGGTTAAAAAATCCATTAAAAAATTAATTCTTCTGAGTCTTTAGACTTTAACCCCACAGAAATAGTTTCATAATTGGGTTACACTTCACCTGGGGATGAGGGTATGTAAGTATGCATATGTATTTTGGCCCAAGAAAAATTGCTTTGCATAAAATAGGGTTTTTCTCATTTAAGGATTTTAGTTGAGGCTGCTTCCTTGTTGTAACTAGAATTCTTAAGGGTGTGTTTGGTCCTGACACAAGGGTGTGTTTGTTAAACCATGCAGATCTTCCACCCCTCTTTTACAAGGTCAGCTTTTTATCCTGCCCTACCTTTGTTATACCAGCTGCTGGTAACCAAATCTTCTGAGGGTCCCTGAGCAGTGGTGTCCTGAGCAGCCTGAATGACTTCTGAAAAGGTGCTGCTTCTCCATGGGTTCTGCCAGGATGGTGGGTGGCAGTGCAGGGTGTATGTCTGTGCATTCAGGCCACTTGCTGTGAATTAGAAAAGTGAGAGTGCTCAGCTCCAGGGCACTCAGTCAAAATACAAAGTGGTGATTTTGGGCTCTGAAGGGGAAGGGGAGAAGGAAGAGGAGAGGTTTGGGCAGTCCTTCCTTCTGGGGACTTCCATTCTTGCTGTCCCATTCTTATTCACCTCTTATTTAAAAAAAAAATATTTAGATGTTAAAGTCATCTTTTACATATCCAGGGCCAGAGAGCCCCAAGTCTGGGGACTGCAGTAATGCAAAGAAAATCCAAGCTTTTCAGCTGATTGCTAAAAGTTGTGTTTTATTTAAAAATTATAACAAAAACCCTAAATGCTTTAGCCTAGGCATTCATTAAAGAAGCTGTGTGTTTCCAGATATGGAAATTGGGTGCTCACAGAAGTTGCTTTCCTTACCAGCCTGTGCAGACTGATGTCTTTCTCTGCCTCCTTAAAAGGCCTAATTATGCCATAGGCAGCCACCTTGTTCTGCTCAGTCTCGTATTCTGCCACATTACCATTAGAAGCAGAAAGAACTAATTAAATAAGTATAATAAATGACTATTTTCTCATTCATTTATTCTCTGTCCAACCTCATTGTGTATTCTCTTTTAGTCAGGGGATAGATAGAGGAAGGCAGGCCCTTTTTTTGCATTGGTTCTCAGGGGTTTAGGCTGCCATTCGGACTACTGCAGTTATATATAGGGTATTTTTCAATTCCTTCCACATTCTGAGATTGAAATTCACTCCCTTGGTACATACTGTCTTCTGCATAAAAGCATCAGAGGAAGCCTAAATGTAATCCTGCTTAACTCCTACTTTGTTTCAACACATCAAAATTTCAGGTGTAAAGGAGCACTGAGATACTTTAATAAAGACATACTGGGTCAGCCCAGCCTCTGCAGCCAGTCCCTGGTGCTGCTCGTGCTTGCAGTTTACCAACCACATTAAAACCCAGTGGCTGATGCTTTGTGGATTTGTACTGCTTTTCTGTGGGAAGAAAAGGAGCTGCAGACAGCAGCAGACATCCCTTTTCCTCCTGCCTCCAGTTTCTGTGCTTAGCCCAGGGAGGGAGAATGAACTGTGGAAGGAAAGACCCCTTGGCAAGGAGAAGTCTTCCATGAGCTCTCCCCTGGGCATTCCCATTCTGCCTCACCTCCGAGCAAAGGGCAGCTCATATTATTTTAAGCCTCCCTTGGGATGTCAGGAGCAGAAGGTAGATGATACCCATCAAGATATTAGGACCCAGGGCTCCATACTCTGTGTAAAACACCGTTCTGAAAACTATATAATTTATCAGGCAGATGTAATTCCATCAAGGGGTTCTGGAGATGGTGCAAACCACATCATCCAATTATAGCCTGGAAATTGAGTTACTGTGCCTGCAGGAGAAAATACTGCCCTTACATCCTATAGTGTGATTCTGCAAATCTTGTTTGGGGGAAGTAGTGCTGCCCTCCTCCCCCTTAGTGCTGTTCCAGAAGTATTTGTGGGATGCATTTTGGTGGAATACAGGCCATATTAAAAATGCTACTGGTTTATGCCACAAAAGGCTAAAGTGAATGGAGTGCAATTTTTCCCTCATGAGCTCTTCACTAAAATTTCATTGTCATGGGTTTAGTGCTCAGTTCAGAGCCATCTGAGCAACACAGCCAGAAAAGCAGAAGGGTTAATTAGGTACAATATGCTGGCTTTAGTACAAAATACACAGAGCTTGACTGGTTTAAGTAAGCATTTGTGTTTGATTAGAGTCTGCATGTCCTAACAGAAAGAGACTGTGTTATAATAGAAAAGATGATAAAGATTGAATTTGTCTTTCTTAGTAAGAATGAGAAATGTTGAATTATCCTAAGATTATCCTACTCTCTCTGTGGGTGACAGTAAAGTTTGTTTTAGATTTGTTTTATAGTTTAATGTGAAGGGTTTTGCTGGATTTGCTGTTAATGTGCTATTCCAAAGGAAATATTAATGCTCTAAGGAACAACTTCTAAATCTCTAATATGCAACAACAACTCCCAGAGTACTCATTTGGCATTACACAAGAGCCATACTTAATCTCTAGAGCATATGGTATTTTGTTAAGATTGCACATGTTGACAAATGCTATCAAACCTGTAAAATATTAATTTATTTTGTAAGCAGTATACTTATTTTTATATCATTGAAATAATCAGCATCTCTCTGTATAGTCTGAGAAAATACTGTGTCTGTCTTTTTAATAATAAAATTCCTTTGCTTCGGTCATAAACCTGTCAGTCCTGATAGCTGAACTGAAGGAGTTGAGCTGAGTTTTGTAATATCTGCATCTTCCTGTGAGCTGTCTCCACTCTGCCCAGGGCATTGAAGGCCCTTTAGTCCAGGAAACAGTCTAGAGGTCAAAACCAAATTTTCCCTTTATCTTGGAAGATGGATGCTCTTCAGAAACCTCTACCATTCTGATTTTTATGGATACCCCAGAGTATACTTCCAGATGTATGCCCTTGCAGGAAAAGAACAATAACAGCCTGGTTGCCATCTGTGGTACTAAACCACAGCACAACACTTGGCCCATCAGGCCCCACACAACTTTTTTACCCTGCCACTACCTTTGGCTACATGAGATAAATAAAATGGATGGGGTTTAGTTACAATTGGCTTGTGTGTAGCTTTTCAGATGTCAGACTTTGCGCTCTCCTACTGAGCTTTTACTGTTGTGTGTTGAGTTTTTAGAAGAAAATAGTAACTTTTTCTCCCTGAACTACTGCATGTTTCAATTGAAAATATTTGAGTGAGACAATGAAGGTTTGGTCTCAGCTGAGAAGGTAGAAAATGTAGGAACATTCTTGGCTGAAGTAATTTTAGAACTTTACAGAACTCCAAATGCAGTTTAAGGGCAGAGAGACTGCTGCTTTTGGAAAGCTATCCTGGGTGCTAAATGCCCTGTACAAATACAAAGCTCCTCCCAAACAAAAGATTTAATAAAAGATTATTTTTCTCTTATGGCACTTTTTACAACCACTGCAGTGCATGGCACCCTCCGTGGTTTTACAGCCCCCTTGTCATTGCCTTGAGTTTACTGGCCATGGTGATATTTATGGACAGTGCAGACATTGTGCTCTGAACAGTCTGCTCACCAGCATCAAGGATGATTCACAGGAATGATTTTTTTATGTGATGAGATTTTATAGTAAAACAGAACTCATATTGTTTATTAGGCACAATTTTTCACACTCTGAACCATGCCCGCCAGCCTTCTTTATTTCACTAAAACTTTATTCAGAATGATTTTTGCTTGTTGGTGTTTCAGCTGTCCTGGTACTTTTAGAGATTTTGGTTCATTTTTGCTTTTTACAAGGGTGTTATCCTCTCTTTAGCAAATGTAGTTCTCCCACCCCATCCTCCTATGGAAAGGTCTTCTCTGAAGATCTAAGATGAGGGTGTGGGGAGAGGGAAGAAAATGAATTAATTTTATACAACAAGGCAAATAATTTAATAAACACCAACGTGGGGCATAGCTGCCCTTCCTGTGCCATGTCAGACAGTTTGCCCACTCAGCTGGAGTTGGCAGGATGGTTAGAAGGAAGTGTGAAGGAAGAGAGGAGAGCTTTTGTACCAGGGGCTGCAACCCAAAGGACAGAAAGGAAGAAGGCTCCTCAGCAGTCTGTAATACTGCTGTCCCATGCTCAGCATTTTACTCCTTGAAATTCTGCCCTGGTTAACTTGGCCACCTCCCTCTTCCCTGGCTTCTCTCTGCTTTTGCCCTCCTTAGCAGCCTTCATTACTGACGATGCAATTTCAGGAACAAAAGTGGAAACAGCCTGCAAGAAAATATGAAATCTTTTTTCCTTTAGTGCTTCTGGTGCAGGGACACAAAAGATCATTTAGGCCCTGCCCCATCCAGGCCTTTGCTCACCTATTACATTTATTTTTAGTTTCATTGCCCTGTGGAGAGTGTAATGACTTCTTTCGTGCATGAGATTGAAGGAAGCTCCACAGGTCACGACCAACTCCACCTCTGCTTGTTTTATTTCTGTGTATGGGTATTGCTTCTGGCCTGTATAGAAACCCACTGTGTGTCAGAAACCAGATTTGAGCTCTCTCCAAAAATACTTCAGATGTTGTTTAACTTTACTTTCACACTGATAAAATGGCAGAAATTCTTTCCATCCTTCCTTCCCACATCAAGCATCCCTTTATCTTTGTCAAAACCTAATCACAAGCAAATATGTCCCCGAGAGAGGACCTCTTTATAAGGACAGTGACTCCAGCAGCAGCTCGTGGTCATATTGCAAAGCTGCTTGTTGGAAAGGATGAATTTTCTTGCTCAGAAGGGCCACCTGCAAGTGTATTTTCCTTCTCTGTAATGAAAGCAGGACAAAAGCACATTCAAGGTTCATGATTGCTGTTTCTTGGACATTTGATGACTTTATAAAACAGACAGACTGGAAGAATGGTCAGAATAATGTAAATGAGTGGGGAAATGCAATTTCCAAACACAGCAGTTACATTGCAAAAGGAGCTGATGATTCATGAGCATTAGCAAAGGGTTTTGACCATCTTTTCAAATTACATTAATATTGTTATTGCTCTTGCAGTGGCTGAGAACCTTTTATTGCGTTCATTACCCTTTTAAAAAGTAATACCAGGGCTGTTTTGTGGAATAGTAACTGTGTGTATCACAGCTGTGGTTCTGACAATAAGTAGTTCAGTGAGATGTGTTGGCTTATTCCAGCACTGACTGCTGTGTATTAGCTCTCTGAAAATTAGCTATAAAATGACACCCCTGGGTGCAGAGTTCATAGTTTTCAAATTTTCAAATCAGTGTCACTCACATTTCAAACAGATCCATTTCTTTGCTTCCCTAGCTGCCAGCTGCTGCAGCTCAGTGCTAACTTAGCATCACAATTAATAAACTTTCTCCAAACTGCACTTGCCTTGAGTGACCCAGTGCGCCCTTCTTTTCTTTTGGCACTACTGAGGCCCTGCTTTCAGGTTGCTACAATCTAAACTGTGCGTGTAAATCTAAACATCTAAACCGTGTGTGTAAAAATTATTTCTCAAAATATTTTGTGTTCTTACTTGACTTGGTTCACTCTGAAGCAGATAAAGTGCATAGAAGAAATGAGACCTTTGCAGTCATTGGAGTTTTGCAGTTTGCCTTAACCCAAATTTGCCCTCATAGAAATTGTTGAGATGATTTCCGGAAGGAAAAGAAGACAAAAAAAAAGCTGGGATGTTCACATAAACTTCTTTTTTACTCAGAAACTGGGCCAAGAAAGGAATTATAAATATTTACATAAAATTTTAATAACAATTTCTTTCCATTTAAAATTCACTTTAAACGTAGTTGTTTTTTATTTCACCTTAAAAACCAAAAGTCCTTTGGTGCTTAAATCTGTAAGAAAGCATTTTACTCTAGGCCAGATTTAATATTTTGTTAGAAATTAAATTATCTTTTTCTATTACAAGCAGGCCCTAAAATTAATTATTTGTAGAGTCCTGAGGAGAAATAATGCAAATTGAATACAGAAGTTTGATGCTACTGTGCAGGGGAAAAAAGGACTTTTTGTTTCTGTGTGCCACACTGGTGGTATTTTTATTGGTCATTAATACTAAGTTCATTTCTGCTACAGATACATCATAAAAATTCAGAGCTACATAAGCAATCTGGAATATGAGAAACATTATTACCATAAATGATGCTAGAAGCTCAAGCTATTCAGTTTATCAAAATGAGAGAGAAATGAGAGGGTTTAGGTTATTCTAGAACAGAAAGAAAACAAGTAATTTATATCAACTTTATACAGACCTAAATTTAGTTTCTATGGCTTGAAACCAGATTTCTAGAATTGAGTATCAGGTTTTGCAGTATCCCTTAGACAAAGGTTTCTTGCAGAAGCACTTCCCTTAATGATATTTATGGATCAAGACAGGAGAGTAGATATAGCCCATGTGGTTGTTCATTGTACCTGAATGAGGACATAGAAGCTCTGAAAGGAATTTGGATTTTGTAGTGGAAATGCATTTTTCCCTGGCAGCACAGAATAAAAGATCGATTTTTGCTTTGCATTATTTTGTCTCCACTTCAACAAAGTTGCAAATCAGGCTCTCTGTGTGAGGGTGGCTGTTCCCTGGCAAAAGAACTGAATCTGTATTGGTTGGTTATTACCTCTGAATCTTTAAGAAGGAGACAGCTCTTCTACGGATGGTAATGCTCAAAAATATTACAACCATCCCTAGGAAAAAATGTTACAGACAAGTTCACTGGAAATCCATGAAGAAAAATGAGAATTGCAGGTCTGAACAACTCTATTTTATCTAAAGAAGGAATTGCAAGTTTGAGCATTCTCATTTAAATAATGTTCTACAAGCCACCCTGATGAATAAGGTATTGCATTAAAATTATCAAAAATTCAGCCAAACTCCCTTCTTGGAAATGGGCAATTATATAAGCTGGGTGCTGAAAATACAATAATTTTTTTTTAAGTTATTTTACCATTGCAAGATTTAACTTTCAAGTATCTTTTAACAATTCAGCTTGCATAGCTCAAATTTGGACTCACATTTGAGTGTAACTTTTCTACATAAAGTAGATCAGCTACTGGCAGCACTTGAATTAATGGTGGTTTGTGTATTTGGACCATGAGCAGTGCCTTCATTGTCACTGTTGACACTCTGCATGGTGTAGGATCACAATATTTAGTGTCTTGATATTTGCGTGGAATATTTAGATTTCCTATTCATTTTGCACCACATATGAATTTCATCAAAAAGAATCTTGAACAGATGTTGAGCAGGTTATTTAATAGGGTTTTTTTATGTAGATAAATTAAGAGAATTGCAACTAGTTTCCCAAGTGGTGCTCAAGATAAAAATAAATCCTGTTATGCTTTGTCCATATCAATAATGGGTCCGTGGTGGGTGATGCATTCTTGACAGAAAAGGAAATGTCTTTGTCATAAGTTGTTTTGTGAACTCGAAGTAGACCACTGAGAGAAAAACCTAATTAATGAAAACTGATTGGAAAAGTGCCTTTGGGCCTAACTTTCCTTGTTGGATTCAGGAGGTGCACTTTTCCAACACTTCTTCAAATTGTGTCTATGCCTGGTGAGGGTGGAAATCCCATTTCTGTTATCTCTGAGGGTCTGCCAGAGATGAGTGACCTGAGATTCTGGTATGGGATCTCTGCCCGTGACAGTGCCATGTTCGTGCCTTTCATGTGTTCCTGTTGAGAAATGCTTTCCTGAGCTAGGTGACCCTGCCTGCATCTTCCACAAGTCTCAAAGCTCCCAGGATGCTCCCAAGAGTCCCAGTGTTCTTTCTTGACAATAGCTTCTGGCACCAATGTTGGGATGATCCATCCAGCATCCTTACACCAGCATAGCCCCAGAACACCAAATCTGTGCTTCTGTGCTTCCTCTTGATAGACAGTTTTCCAGAGCTCTTGGGGCTTCAGAAGAAATACTTCTCAAGTGCAATGAAGAGTGACATCCTCCAACTTCCTAGGATAATCTTGGGAAGTTGTGGGTCTCTGCTTTAGTACTGGTGTTCCTTCCTGTCCCGTCTACATCCAAGCGAGTAGATGGAACATGTTCTGTGCCAGCTAAAGTCTGCTGAAGGCTGAGAGCTTTTTGGTGATGTTGATTACCAGACTAAACTGGTGGCAACAGGATAGCTTTTCAAACCTGTGAAGAAGCTATCTTGAAGTGAATCTTCAAGTAGCTTCCTATTTTTAAGTAATTTCATTTTTTTTTCAGGGATTTTTGTAGCTGTCACATCTCATTCTAATCACAAAATATGAGTTTTCTCACCTTGACTGACAAGGGTTCCTCAAAGCTGTGGTCGTGCACTCCAGTCTTTATAAAAGAATCTGCCCTTGTGCCTTTCAAGAGCAGCGGTTGATCAGGAGCTCCTCCTGTGTAAGCCTTCAGTTTAAGGCTTGCATGAATCTTCCATCCCGGACCTCCTCTGCAAGCTTTATGAGATGGCCTGAAGTCTCAGATTGAATCTGATGGTCTCCAAGTCTTGACTCTCACCCAGGAGAGGCCAGTTTCATGCCAAATATGAAAAGGACAGGTTCTTCTTCTAAAAGGATAACCCTGATAGTGAATTTGAGTATTTGCAACACTTCAGGAAAAAAAATACAGCAGACAAATTTTTTAATGCTGTTTCTGTTAAATAAGTGCTGTGTAAAATAGGACTATATCTTCAGAATCTGCTACAGATCTTGGCCAGAGACACTTCAGCATCCAGCATGCTAAGATGCCCTCAGTGGATTTCTGAACATGCAAAGCAACAGCTTTGTTCTAAGTTCTGTGATTGCAGCTGATGTGATTTTTCAGAATTAACATCTTGATCGGTTGCCAGCAGGAGAGTGCAGTGAAATACCTGATATTAGCAAAGGGAAGGTAATGTTACCTACAATAAGGGGGATTTTTTTTTTTTCTGTTTTGCTGGAGGCAAAAAGGCAAAAGAGCCATCACAGAAAAAAAAAAAAAAAAAAG
>JAHXMQ010003319.1:30643146-30691248 GCA_020466415.1 Ammodramus savannarum pratensis | reverse complement strand
CCTTGTACTTTTCCAGTCTCTAGTCAGCTAAAATCCCAACATGGCTGAGCTTCCTGTGGTGCCTCTCACCTGTAGCACACCATCAGGAGTCCCAGGCCCTGGTTAGAGGCTCCTTGGGCAGCAGGGCTGGGGTCACCACCAGCATGGCCTTGTGCTCCACGTGCGGCTGGCTGGGATGTCTCTGCTCATCTGGAGGCATGGCAGCGTCCTGGGGGTCTTTGTGGTCAGCATGACCTTGAGATGTGTTAGAGAGTCTTTTTTTCTCAGTCTGGCAACTGAAGAAGGAATCAGGATTCTTCTGTTCTGGTTTTCAAGGTTGTTTTTTTTCTGTTATCTGTAACATTCTTTCCCTGGCCTGCTGAGGCCTGTTCAGCAGGTCAGTCAGTGGCACACTGCCAGCCTTCAGGGAGGTGTTGTCTTTTTATACTAAAAACTACATGTACTTTATTTACAATTTTCCAATACTATCACCTATGTTAGACAGTCCATCTGTACCCTAAACCAATCCCAAACCATCACCCAGAAGATGGAGGCTAGGAAGAATGAGAAAGAAGGCACACCCAAATCCCTCCATCTTGGGATCCCGAGCCCCCATTCTAAAAACCCCAAAATTCTATTCTTCACCCTGTGACAAACTAATTGTCATTCTACTTAAACTTTTGTGGCTTGTAGATCCTCATATAAGATTGGTGTTTTTTTCCATGGGTCAAAATCAAAGGCACGGGGGTCTTGGGCTCTGTGCCAAGGTCTCTGAGCCTCCTGGCAGGGGCTCGAGCCATCCAGGACAGCCAAAGGGATGTCCTGGATTCCAACAGGAGTGGAGACAAGGGAAGGGTCAGAGGTTTGCTCTGACTTCTACAGAGCAGGCAGTGCTGCTGCTGGCCCTCCAGAATCTTTGAACTGGTACAAAGAGCTTTTCTTGAGCAGGCAGTGTGGATGAGCTTTGACTTTTTGCATCCACCTTTGCCAGAAAAGGTGATAAGTGGCTGGTGCGGGCTCTGGTCCAACAGTGCTACAGCTGAAGGTGCCCCTCTCCAGCAGAGAAATGCTGTGCTGGGGATTTAGTTCCAGTTTTTCAAAGAGCTGGCTGGAAAACAAACATTCTGTTTCAAAGAGGGGAAAATAAGAAGAAGCCTAAGCTTCAGTATCTGATTTTTTCCAGAGGTTTACAGCTTTCCTTAATGCAGGCAGATTTCTATATCTGATTTTCCTGCCCCCTGCAGTACCTTCCTAAAGTAAAGATTTACTTGCAGGGGCAAGAGACTCTTATCTCTGTCTCTGGCATGACTTCTCTACCTGATAATCTCCATTTTAAAGGATCTCACTTTCAGTCCTTACTTTGAACAGGCCGGAAGGATAGGAGCCCAGTGTGCCTACATCCTGTATGTGCATCTTGCTCTCTGAAAAATTTGGTCAGAATATCCAGTTTGATCTGAAACCAAACCAAAAAGAGAAGATTGAAAGGAAAAAAAAGAACACTAATCTTCTCAGTTTATCATTAAATCAGAATTAGAAACTAGTCTTAAAAAAAAGAAAAATTCACTGGTTCACTGGAATCTGCCCAATTTCAAACATCCACAGAGCAATCTCCATGTAAATCTCCTTCTACAGTCACAATCCCTACAATCAATCGCAGCTATATCTTTATGTCTGAATGCCCCTAGTGTCTTTTTTGGTTGGATTTCCTTTTTTTCTTTTAACCAATTGTCAGAGTTTGTATACATCTTTATCAAAAAAAGGTATTTACAGAACTGGAAAAAGCCCCTGCTCCTGCTTTTTTTTGCAAGGAGAGCAATGAATCTGACATTATCTCAGGATTTTATCTATTTAGCCCCATCTGCAGGCTGTGTCCATGAGCTGTGCCATACATATCCTCGATGTCTCTCTTCAGTCAAGCGCTGCCAGGGAGTGAGGCATCCCCTGGAGCCTGTCTGACCCAAATTGGGTGCAGATATTGCAGTTAAGGACAGCTGTGTGAGCCAAGGTGCGAATGGTGCAGAGCTCAAGGTGCCAAGTGGGGCTGTAAAGGGCTGGGAAATGCTGCAGCTTTGCTGGAAATGTAGAGAAGGACCTCAGTTCTGTCTTCCACCATTCCCTTACATACCTGGCTCCTGCTCTAATCCATTTGCAGCTGGAGAAGGGCTGTGGTACTGCCCATGAGGGCCGTGTCCCTTCCAGTCCCTATCATTGCTTTGGAGCCCCCCTCTGGGCCAGTCCCGCCCACAGCTTGGTCTTGCTGGTGACCCCAAGGTTGTGCCTGTGTTTGGGAAATGCCTGTGGCCAGCAACAGAGAGGCTGTGCTGCAGCACGAGCCTTCAGAGCTGTCAGTGATGCAGAGACTGAGCAATAGAGTCAGCCAGCTGCTTGCTGGGGAAGTCATGGCTAATACACTTGCACGTCTTCAGCCTTTTCCACCTGTCATGTAGGCTGCCAAACTGCTCTTTTCCCTTGCCTTCTCTTTGCTACACACTTCTCTTAGGAAATCAGACAAATAGACCAACTGCAAAAAGGAACAGAGAGACCAGGTACTGGGTTCAGCCTCTGCTTTCACCACCTCCCTGAGATTTGATCTTTCCCTTCTTGCTTCATGGCCTCTGACTCAGCTTTCTGCTCTGTACCAGCAGAGTGGTAATACTTGCTGTTAGTGAAAATACTTTTAAGACTAGATACTTTTAGAGCATTAACATAGGGCATTCCTGAAATTTGTCAAAAGTTATGACAAATTCAGGTAGAAATTCTCCTGTGGAAGAAAAGAGACAAATATTTTGAGAGGCTTACAAGACAATGTGGTGATAAATCACAGGATCTTATTTTCCAGACTGTTCTGGTTTACCTTCTCTCTGTTCCCTACCTGGGGGCTGCCTTACAGCTTTGCTCCCAGCAGTTGCAGGCAGCTGCTGTTTGCAGGGGAGGAGCTCCTGTGGCATTATTTATGGCAGCTCTCAGTGAGAGGACAGTGATTTACTGTGTGCCATCTTCTGCAGCTGTGAATTTGCACCACGGCGACAGGGACATCCAGTGGAATCCTGATTTTCAGGCTGACATAGAGGTAGAGAGAGGTGAACTGCCTGGGTAAAAATGAAAGCCTGTTAGTGTCCTCCTTTGCCCTCCCACAAATAAACTTTTACTTCCTGGAATTTGGAAATTAGGGTTCTAAATGGCCTGGCATTCATGCTTCCATCTCTCCTGCCAGACAACTTTTTCAAGAGAAGTCAGGATAGTCTCCAGGATTCTTCCTCTAAAATTGGATGAACTTTTTTATATAGGTCCTCCTCTTTTGTCTCTCCTCCAAACCCCACATCTGACTGCATCTGCCCTATGTCTGACTGCCCTTACTAGGGAGACTCTCTGATGAATTTGTCACCAAACTTGACCCATGCTCTGAGCTGCACAACATGCAGGGTGGCAGCAAGAGGAGCCCCCACCCAGGAGCTCTCAGGTCTGCCTCTGCCTGCAGAAAGGAGCTCATTTCTCTGTGCTACCAAAAAAGAGTTGTAGAATTTGACTTCATGCCCTTGATCTTGAAAAAAGATGCACACAGCAACTGAGCAGGCTCATGGGCTTATCCAAATTGAATCTCAGTGCCAAGCCTCTTGGTTTTGACCTATACTATAAAAGTGTTAAATTTCCTACAAAGCCATTGGCATTCTGCACAGGGAAAATGATAGAATAACACCAGGGAATGCCTTGCATTTTATTTCTGGGGTTATTTCTTTCGACCACAGTTTATCTGGCACAATGCACAGGAAAATGATGGGATGTGTTTTGTAACATTACACAGGAAATCCTGGCATTGCCTTCTCTCTGTAGCAGCGAGCCATGCCAGTCAGCTGTGTCATGGGACAATGAGCAGGCCCAGCTTAGTGGCCCCTGTGGGAAGCTGCATGGGAAGCTGCTTCATGAGCTGTGTCTACTGGAGAGGGAGTAAAGGGAGAAGGAGGCAAAGGTTCATTTATTTGCTCCCAAGATTCCTCCTCTGAGGTTGGCATGGTGGAAATTGCAAAACTACAAGTGAGATTAATAATTCCATAAAAGACATGGCTGTAGGTACAATAATGGAGGGCAAGCGAGCCCATTATCTGGTCTGGCTGGCTATGAAAGACTTTTGCTCCAAGGCATCTGCTGTAATTGAAGATTTGGTTGGTCAAGCTGTAGAATACTTTTAGGATGCAAGTGATGTGTGCTGTCATTTCTATGCAAGCTTATGTTTCCTTTTTCCTATTCTGAGCTGAATAGAGTGTAACCTTCAGGTCAGTAATCAGTGTGTGAATAATCTGGACCTACATTTCAGGGGAAAAAAGGTATGAGGTGAAATGCAAAACTTCAGATCTTCCTGCTAGTTAGTTCTTTTCTGCTCTGCTTCCTCCAGCAGCAAAAGTAATGGTAGGTCTTGATTGTTCTGCATCCTAAAGCACTAAAATCCAGAGGCAAAAAAAAAAAAAAATTAACATTACACACATGAACAGGTAGAGCCCTTGCTTATTGAAATGCAGAGGGGACCTGATTAGGCAAATTTTGTGAGACAAGAATACAGCCAAGCTCCTGAAAAATGGCAATATTACCAGGAGAGGCTTTTATTAACAGAATAAACACTCAGTCCTCCTGCAGATTATTATCCAGATTGAATGGCACTTGGTTCTTATCAAGACACTTCTGCAAAACATGGAAATCTCAGGCAGTGTGATCCTTCAAGCAAACACCATGCTGCTTTAAAGCGTGATTCTGATCATGCAAAGTAGCCTGCAGCCCCTCTGAACACACACAACAGTGGAAGGTTGTGTGTTCTTAACTTGAGTTCTTAACTTTCCTAAACACCAGCAGCTAGCAGGGTTTCTGTGCCAGACTTTTTCACCTCTCCACATTGCTGGTGGCCCCGGGAGAGCACAGGAAAGGATTTCAATCACTGGGCAGTTTTCCCATTGGCAGAAAACCTACGGACACAGAGGTGGCAGCCTGGCATGCTGATGCCTTCCTGAAAGTAATCACTCAGTCTGGTGAAGAGGAGCAACTTCTTACCTTATCTCCCCATCCATAAGAGCAGCAGGGTTGCAAAAAGCAGCAGCACAGCCCATGGGTTCGTGCTGCACACAAATGAAGCAGAGCACTGCACTCAGGCAACTTCTTGCTTGCAAAGTTATATTGCTTTATCTTTCATAATCTTCTTTCAGGAGAGGTTAAAACCCTCCTTTGGGGGATCTGAAAAAGATCTGAATGCTCATGGAGGTAGAGACATTTATGACCTCATGTCTTTGAGGAAGTCTTACCTAATGCTGGTTGGAAGGAAGAGTAGGCAGAGCAAGCCCCAAGCCAGCCAAGGTGCCCTAAGCAATATTTCCAGGGTGTCCATCTCAGGCAGATCTGATTGCAGCCTGGGCCAGGCTTGTGTCAAAAGCTTTAACAGCACAAGCAGAATCCCTCAAACCTCAAGGTGGTTTAGAATACAATAATAATATTAGAATAAGAAATACCATTTTTTTTAAGTATAGTCCAATCCACTCTTTGGTGCCTCTGGTAAATTCAGCGGAGACTCTTACAATTTATAGGTAGAATTGTGGCTTTTCCTTAGGCTTCCCTGGATAGCCTCTATACTGCTGTGTGTATTTGAAGAGTGTTCATTGGTATGATCTGAGGAAAGACTTTAAAGAGGGAATGTATTTCAGGGCATCTCTAGAAATGGTTCCTCTATAAAATGCTTTTGCCTGTGAGAACAAATCAAAGTAATGAATTAGGTTTTGGAGTAATAATATATCCTGTATAATAATCTTAAACATTTTTTACTTTCATTGTCCAAAGGATTGTCTGGAAACACTCCTCAGTATATCTGTAAATGTATAAGGTTGGTTATTGCATGTTCATGTACACAAGTAGTGGTTTCAGACCTCAGTGTTTTTAAAACCCTGTATGGGAATGAATCTGGGAAGCTTTCACTGCTGTAACCAAGTACCAAGAAGATAAAAGCATTTGAGGTATTTTTAAATGTCAGATTTCAGACACAAAGAGTATTACTGTGATTTGATCTTCAGACTCCGTATTTATCTGTCTAGCCTCTCCTATTTTATCAACAACTCTGTTCACCTTGGAGATGGCTATAAGCTATTGATTCAGGGTCTCTAAAATCCAAATTATGATATTTAAGTCAAGATATGTAAATCATTCATTTAAATACTATCAAAAGGAAATTTTGACTATTTTGTTTTTAATTTTTAAGGGCTTTTAAAAAGCACTGTACAAGCAGTTTAAAACATGAGAAATATAACAATTTTTTTGTTATATTTGCTTAGGTAAATAGCAGGTAAATGTCAAATATGCAAGGGCCACCTAGATCTCTTTACTTTTAAAAAGAGCTGTTCTAGACTGTCTCTTCAAGGGACTTATTGCAGCTGATGTGTCTTGTGTTTCTCAAAATATAGATGCAGGTAGTTTGGCTAAGAATGAGGCTTTGCACTGCCCGAAGCATGACCCCAGGCAAACATGATCATGCCCGCGTTCTTACAGTGAAATTAAAGATCTTTCCTGCACCCAATAACCCAAATATCACAGTGTGCTCAAGGATGCTGCTGACATTTTTCAAGACCACCCAAGGTGTTGCCTTTCTGACTGCAGATGTGCTCTGGGTCTTCATGGGTCTCCCTGTCTTTTCCTTTCCAGCTCTCTTGAGTCTCTTCCACTTGCTCTCATTCTGCCTCTTGTCAAGTTATTGCAGTCCAGTTTTGATACTAGCAAATACCATATTGTCATAGCTGGGAAAAGTGCTTAATTTCTAAAGGTAGCCTAAACATATACAATGTATGAAAAATGAAGTTCATTAGTCACCACAATTATTAAGATCTTAAGATGTTCATAATTTTATTTTTAACGTAGTTGCCTCTTAGCTGAAGACAAGGCTTGTGTGTTCATGCAGTGCTAGATCAGGTTCAGTGAACTAGTTTATTTATCCTTCCCACAGCACATCAACAGAGGGTCTAAACAGATTAGTTAAAGCTATTCCTTATGATCTAATTTTAAAAAATTCCTTAAAAAAAAGACAAATATTTTAGTATTTAATTTTGATGTTTTCTTAATGCAAACTTTGTTGTTTGTCTTATTGCTTTGTGTCCAAAAAGTCTGAGAATGCACTTGGAAATAGTAATTAAGCCTAATAATGGTTGGCATCTCAGTCTTGGGAAAAAAACCAATAATGAAGTCAAGCTAAAGTGTTTGTTTCATTTTTTTTTCTTTCTCCTGCTAAGCAGGAGAACAGGTATTCACATGGCTTGTTATCCACAGGGCTTCTCAGGCAGGGCTCAGCTGACATGTGACGCTGGAGGAAATGTTCAGTGAGGTGAGAGTTGAGGAAGATGACATCTAAGAAGTATGCAGTGGCTGAAAGGGCATGTTCCAAGCTTTCCATTGTTGGTTAATTGAGGTATCCTGTACTGATTCAGAAAAATGCCACTTTTGTCACAGCCTGTCCAGAAGGGTTGGGGCTCCCAGGTGCGCTCTATGTTGGGCTCTGCTGTCTGAAAGTTAATGATGAAACTCTGCTGACTTTGGACATTGGGGTTTCCTGATTTTGTGTGAAATTATTGGTTAATTTCAGATATGAGAGATGTGGTGTTGTGAGGTCCCTAGGATGAGGTGAGACATGAGAATTTGACTCCTTGTTCTCAGAAGGCTGATTTATTATGATATGATATACTAAAACTATACTAAAGAAAGAGAAGGGATACATCAGAAGGCTAGACAAGAATGAATAATAAAAACCCATGACTGACCAGAGTCCCAACACAGCTGGACTGGGATTGGTCATTAAGTTAAAACAATTCACATGCTGGGTAAACAGTTCTCCAAATCACATTCCAGAGGAACAGACTGTGGAGAAGCGGGAGGCTTCTCATCTTCCCAGGAGAAGATATCCTGGCAAAGGGATTTTTCATAAAATATCATGGTGGCAGAGAGGAGCTCCTGATTTGCCTACATAATGCTTGGAACCTTCAACTCAAGTCCTCGAGTGGAATGCATGTAATCATAAGTTCTGCTCAAAAAGCCACAATATCACTTCCAGTGTTGTAGGAGACAGTGTGAAGAAAGTGTAAATTTAGGAAGGAGCACTGTCTCTCTGTCCTATGGCAGTCCCATGCATCACAGCTGATCTTGGAGGCACTTTGGAAGTACGGGCGGTTAGAAAGAAATATTTCCCAGGATGGGGAGGGCAGAGCTGTCCCAGTGGAGGGGAGCACACCAAATCCTGCTCACTTCTTCTGCAGACTCCACGAGCTTTTGGCTTATGGCAATGAAAGCAAGATGAAAATTAGGTCCAGGGTGTTCATGGGGCCATGAAGTACTGAATTTTTTATAAAGCTTAGTAACTGTCATTTTTCAAGTAATTTTCTAAAAGAGGGCTGGAATGTGGGTAGTGCACAGGAACCAATGTACCTTGAAAGTACATTTCTTTGTTTTAATAAGGCTGGCGGTGTACCATGACTCGCTATAATGAATTAATTTGGTGTTTACCATAACAGCACTGAGCTTAATGAACTCATCATATTTATGCAACTGTCTGTAGATGTTCTCTTGTCATTTGGGATTCAAAAATAAGTACTAATACTTTTATCGCCGCTTTCTCCTGAGCAGGAAAGTTCTTCACAGTGAAAGGCCATTAAAGCTCACTTCTATTTTTCTGTATAAAAAGTAAGCAGAAGATCTTTAATAACTTGATTTTTATCTTTATGTAGGTTTCTGAATTGTTAGTATGTGCTCAGCAAAGCTGTTCAGCTTGAACAAAACTATTGTAGAGCCATCCTTATCAAATTCCACCAGTCATATAATAAATAGAGTAATATCTCATTTAACTGTAGGTGCCATTTCATTTAAGGTTACCCTTCTGCATTTGAAAGAGAGTATCCATGTAAGTTCAACAGATTTAAGTAAAAAGAAGTTCTCTAAATTGAACAAAGTGATACTAATTTATGGCATCCAAGTGATGAATGCTGCATCTTTGGAGGGTAATGGTTTGTTGCTGAACAAAACAGAAGGTCAGCTGCTTTCTCTCTTTTAATATTGTTTGATATGCAAATCCTTAATGCTGAACAGCAGCTCTGGTTTACTACTGCTTCTTCTGTCATCTCTGGAAGGCAAGATGCTTATCCTTGTTTCTGTGCACTGCCTTCCTGCTGACAGCAGTGTGGTGCCGAGCCCTGCTGAAGGGCACATCAGAAGGCAGCCACCTGCCTGCCCTCCTGGGCCTCTCTGGCTGAAATCTGGGCTGAAATCTGCCTGAGTCCCTGCCACAAAACAGGCTTTGCAGCTGGACCCACGGGCACTCTTTTACTGGGTTAAGTGGTGGGAATGGGTGCAAAGGGAGCGCTGCTTTGTCTAATCTGGCGGCATTTGGCTGGCACACAGCATTTCCCCTCATGGAGCCCATGATTGGCAGCTCATTAAAAAGCTGGCTTAAAAAAAATACCCACAGAGAAAAGCAGAAAACAGTCTCCTCAGAACCGAAAATTCTCACAGATATCAAGATCTCTAGTCGAAGGAAGGGCTGGTATATGTGTTTATGTAGATACAATGATCTCTTCTTCCAGGTGTTTTGCTCATTTTGCAAGCTCTCCCAATGTCGCTTCATCCACTCAGGAGCAGGCACTGGCAGTGCTCCCCTCTTTCTTTCACCTCAGGGCAATGACTTCTGCCCTACGCCTTCCCACACATCCTTTTTATGGCTGAAATATGAGGCTGTAAATCGTATTAATATGATTTATGGCATCAAAGTCAAGGCTTTAAGCTTCAATGTATGTCTTCCACCAGGCCTCAAGATGAGTGCAAAATATGAAAACTCACCAAGTCTCAGTGAGACAGTGAGGTACCACTGAGAGGGGAGAGGAGATGAAAAGGACTCCAAGAGTCTCCTACTTGCCCCTCTCCATTCTTATTTCCCATTTCCTTCCCCATGAGGAAGCCAGCCAGGCTAGGCAGCAGCCATCCCTCTCTGGCACCACAGCCCCGAGCCAGCCTTCCAGGTGGCACCAGTGAGAGCTGCTCTGCTGCCAGGAGACAAGCCTGCTTTGCCAAAACCTAAAGCTTGCTCAGGGAGATGCAACAGGAGCTGGCATCACTCCAGTTATTGCAGGGAAAGATTTAAGCGGTTGCTTCACTGAAGTAAAAATCCCACAAATAATCCTGGTGGGTCCCTACCTGTCTACTTTGATGATTGAAGGATGCTTACAAACCAGGTTTTATATCTTGCTTGAAGAGGAGAACTAAATTCTGAAGACTTTGTATCAGATTTTTGATAGAAAAGCTCCAGTAAGGAGGTTTTGCCCGAGGAATGATTTTTGCCTAGCCACTGCAGAAGTTACCAGAGGTCTTGTCACTGCCATCCCATCTGCAAGCACTGAGTGCTCCCAAAGGTGACCCATGTGAACCCCCTGGGAGCCAGCACAAGTCCTGGGACCTTGGCTCAGGCTCCTGAGGCAGAGCCCACCAAGGTACTCAACTAAAGCATTTTTATTTTCATTATTTACATTTTCCCTCCCCTTCAACAGTGAGCATTCATTACCTTGGATCTGCAAATCTCCTCTCTGTAGCAGTCTGATCTGCTGACTAGAGCCAAGCACCTCATCCTTAGCACATCCTCTTCCTTATCAGTGCCAGTGGGGAAGTTATCCCTCTGGACAACATGTTCCTGGTGCAGGAAGCTGATATTCAGTCACCTTTGACATCGCAGAACATGCATTGGCATTTCCAATATCATTGTAAATGGCCTCTCGTATCTTATGCTCACTACTGATAGCTGAGAATGAAATTAGATCAAAAAAGGCGTCACAGAGGTCTCAATTTCAGAGCATTTGTGACACCTTGCTATCACATTAAGTTGGGTTTTTTTATCTGTGGGTATTTTCGAGAGCAATTTCATTTCACTGCCAGCAGCAAAGTATGTTACTAAGTGGAATCCACCCCTATTCCCATTCAGTCATTAGGATTTGTTCACATCCCTGTTAGATTTGGAAACCACAGACAGCTTAGTTTTTTGTGTTTATATCCATAAGATATCACTGGGTACTGTGAATTCAGAGCCAAATCAGTTAAAGCGCACACAGACCCTTTCATTCGTGCAGCTCAATAAATTTATGTCATTGCCTTGAAAAATGTAACTCTAACACTTTGCTTGCTAAAGAAAAATATATTTAAGACCTGCACTCTGTCCATAATCAAGTTTTAAAGGTCATGGTTTTTGGACAAATCGGATTATTTCAAGATATAGGCTTATTTTGTAAGCTTTTTTTAAGACAATGGTATTTCAAAACATCAGGAACTCATGCACCCTGCTTATTAATTTCCACTGGTTTATCTCTCACAGTACTCTCTGTACTAATAAGCAGGTTCAAAAGAGCCATTGAGGAAAAAATTCAGTTGTAAAAATCTGGGACTAGGAAGGAGAGGCACTTGCTGGAATTATAGCATTGGAAGATCATTATCATTCAAAGCATTTGGTTAATGCCTTATTACTTTAGTCATTTATTAAATTTGAAAATCAAATAACGAAGTGATTGTGGTGTCTGCCACCCAACAGGTACCACTGATTAGCGTATCGGGGAAGCCGCCAGGAGCTGCGGCAAATCCCCGTATTTTTATGGAAAGAGTGCCATCGTGTGGAAGCCTCCTTGCAGCACGCAGGGATAGCAGAGCCCGTGTACCGGCGTGCCTGCTTGCAAGGAGCCTCCCTTCCTCCTTTGTTTTCCCTGGAATTTCCATAAAAGCACAATTTTCGTTTCTGACAGTGAGCCACAAAGATAGGAACTTTCATAACTAGGGACAGCTTAGAAGCGTTAAATCTCCTTAATATGTTAACTATTCTTTTGATTCCATAAACAGGTGAGTTCTGAAATGGTGTGTTTCTGAAGCCTTACAGAAACAGAATCTCCCTCTTTCTCTGAATGTCATTAACATAGCTAGATATTGGTGTTCTTTTCATTTCTCTCAGTATATATTGTATCCCTCAACATCTGTTTGCAGCTGCAGTTTTACATGGCTTCATTATAAGCTTTCCACTTCTTGAGCTCTCCCATGTAATAACACCAATACTATCCCCAGTTTCTACTTCCATGTTTTATGTTTTCCTTTAAAGAATTGAACTTGTATGTTACACCCATAAAGAAAACTGCCAATAATTGCCTGGGGTACAATTAGGGATAAATCTCCGTTAAGGAACAAGCCAAAGCTCAGTGTCTTTATGCAAATGCCTTTTGTTAAAAAGATGTCTTGTGTAATCACGAATTATACTGACAAGTGAAGAGTCATTTAATTAATGAGAATAGAGCAATCATTTGGATGGTTCATTCTATTCCTGACTGAATAAAAGAGAGAAAATCACCCTGCTCAAGGATTAGAGCCACTGTTGGAAGAAATAAACCCCATGGATGTTGTTCTGTTACTGCCTTGGGAAGATAGTACAGTAATTCCTAAATATAAAACTACGCATGTTTGGATTAGGCATTGAAAATTAATTTCCTATTACTCCACAAGAACTTATACAAAAGGGTTCTGTTTATTCTGGCTGTCTGCTCCTGCTGACCTCTCAGAATTGAATATTTGGGCCAAAATACTCACCTAAATCCTAGTACAGGATTTCAGGGCAGTGAGAACCAGAATTATGGTGAGTTCTTTCCATAAGGACTGTATGCCATGATCCAGGGTGGGGTATGGACCCTGTTTGCAGTTGCCGAGCAGTAATCTGTTCTCCAGTTCAGCCCTTTGTTTGGAGCAGGTCAATTTGCCCTGGGTCTTTCCCTCTGGGTCTTTGAATTTCACCAGGGGTGGTGCTGCCATAAATTCTCTGTTCCACTGTTTGACCTCTCTGATTCTCCTCTTATCTGGTTGGAATTTCTTATCTTCCAGTTCATCCCAGTTGCATCTCCTCCTGTCACTGGGTCTCTACACACTCCCGAGAGGCAGCTGCAGGTAGCAATGGCAGCAGTCCTGCCTGCAGTGCCATTCCTCCAAAGCTCATCTCAACACGGGTGGCTCATAACAGCTCATTTAGTCTCTTACAACAAACCAGATTATCCTCCTATCCTTGAGATATCCCTGCTCCATCAGAAAGCTTCAGAATGAGGCTTCCCTAAGGTGTGTCTGGGTTTGGGAGAGTCAAAATGTACTCCAGGCGTCTCTGACCTTGAATACCTTTCTCCAGGGTGGGACCTTGAGCAATGTACTGTCAGCAGGCACTGCACAGAATTTGTCCCATTCTTACAAACTCAAAGCTACATGAACAAGGTGGTTCTGACATCCCTAAGGACTCATGTGTCACCTGTGATCTGTCCTTTTAGGGCACTGTTCCCTCTGGGACAGCACAAAGGTGAACAAGCTGCTCCCCTCTGAACAGGTCATGATCTCAGCCTCCTGACATAGTACTAGGTGGGAAGTGGGAGCTCCTTCCAGACCTGTGCTGGGATTTCAGCCACTGGTGGCTGTGCCAAGCCTCCCATTCCTGGCAAGCCCACAGGACAAGTATGTGGCCATTTGGATGTGCCATAGCAAATTAAGTGGCCTCGTGGACAGAACTACCAGCTGAAGCAGCATCAGAGACTGAGTCACCTGTGCACAGAGCAGCTGCCCTGTGGGCCCCAGGTACTTTCAAGCTCCCTTTTGAGGCTGATGGAGATCACTGCACTGAGCTGTTGTGGTAGCCCTGGGACAGTGGGACAGCTTTCCTTCCTCCTGCAGTGCACTGCAGTCTCTCTGGTAGCAACATCCCAGACCTCTGTTGGTTTGTGTGCACTTGGACTTTTTTGCATGCTGTGTCAAATGATTGCAATAGTAATTGCCTTCCAACACTGAAATAAAAAACAAATTCATTACATGAACGAAAAATTTTCCATTGTTTTATTCTTTTTTGGTGTAATCATTGAATTTTTTATCTTGGATAACCAGGGGCATCCAGCTGTTACTCTAGTCATTTCTGGATGCTTTAAAAAAAAAAAAAAAACTATCTCCTCAGAAATAAATGGAGTAAATATGAAAATATTCTTTCAAACACAATTCTCATTTCTCAAACATTTCATCCCACAGGAAGTCTAGTTAAATATGTTGTCCTTGCAAGCTGCCCAGGAAATATTTAGCAGGAGGCTGGGTATGTAGGTCCAAGGACAAGTGAATTCCACAGCAAGGAACCTTCCTGTGGAACCACTTATCATCACCTTGCATTCTGACATTAAGTAAGACTGCTTTAGGTCATCACTGGCTGCAATAAGATGGCTTTGCTCTCTCTCCAAAGCAGCAAATGTAGTTAAGACGATAAAGATCAGTTTGCAACAATGTTGTGTGTAACATGGTAAATCTGAAATGCATATGCCTTCTGATTTTTTTTTATTGAAATGCCTCTCCTCCATTGATTAGGATGCAAAATATTGTCAGATATATAATGGACTATGAAAGTCAGTTGCCCTAGACTAGTAAAAGCCAACTGAGAAAATATAGTATATTAAGTAAAGCATTTTCACTGAGTTTGTTAAAAGAAGGAAAGAAAGATTTGAGTGTGCTTTGCTGTATCTGGAGTGGCACATAGATACCCATATGCTCAGCCTAACAGGCAAGCCCACACCCAAGCTTTCCTTTCTGCCTAAATCAGTCTGTGCAGGTTCATCTGCTGCTTGGCTTTCCAAGACACATGGGGAGGTTGCAGGCAGTCAGATTTACACCCCCACACTCTCAGGTGCTGCTGCCCCATTGTAACCCCTGTTTCTGTGCTTTCTCCCCAAGGATTTTGGAGCTGCAGCAGAATGGCGACATGGATGTACTGAAGCATAAGTGGTGGCCGAAGAACGGTCAGTGTGATCTTTACTCATCTGTGGATACCAAACAGAAAGGAGGTGCCCTGGACATAAAAAGTTTTGCAGGTGTTTTCTGCATCCTCGCTGCAGGGATTGTCCTATCCTGTTTCATTGCAATGTTGGAAACGTGGTGGAATAAAAGGAAAGGCTCCCGGGTTCCATCAAAAGAGGTATTAGACCCTCCATTTCTCCTGGGGAATTTTCATGCACCCTAAAGATTGTTGCCTTGACCTTATAGCACTAGAGAGGGTGGGGAATCAAATTCAGAGATACTTCATTAGCTTCCTGATTTTTTAACGTAAATGATGTTCCTCAAAATCTTTCCAGCTATTCTTTCTAGAAAAGCTTGAATAAAAATAAATGTATATTGATGATGTATAAATATGCAACTATTCTGAGTAAAACATAATTGTTACTTGTGGAATAGTACATTATTAATTCATCAATATTCAGTTCATTGTTCCCATTGGTGACAGCTAATTCTCACTAAGTGTCTTGGCTTCTTCTTGAAAAATATGTCCCCTAAGCTCAGTGGCTGAGTCATTTAAAATACATTTGCAAAATTTGCCCCTTAAATCAGCTGTTAGCTTCTTGAATAAGGTTGTGCCCATTTTCAGAAACATTAAGCTCTTGAGACTTCAATGAACTTCCGTTCTTTTGATTTCATCTGAAGTCCAGGGAAGCAAGACTACATTAGATTTTTCAGGTTTAGGCCAGACATTTTTTTGAAACCTGGTACAGGCTCGCTTCAGAAAATCTTGTACAGATGCCACAGAGAAATATGTTATTTTACACCTGAGATGAGTTTGCTTCTACATCTGCAGGTGTAATGCTTTCCTTCCTGTGGTAATCTACCTGTCCCTCTACCAGCCATCTGAGCCTTGTGCAACTTTGCACCAAATTATTTTTATTCATAATTAACTTTTTACCTCTACAAAATGCTAAAAAGAAAATTAGGGGCAGAATGATTTATTAAAATATTCTTGGAAGCAACACCCAAACCAAAACCTAAATAAGAGCATAAATGTAGCACTATCAAAACCAGCTTTTTTGTCTCTGTAGCTTAGGCACAGCTTGTGGGGTATTGATGTTAATTTGTGTGCAGTGGTCTTGCCTTCTCTGCAGTTTCTCCATTGTGTTTATTCCTGCTAATCTAATGCTGTCTAATCAGGCAGGATTAATTACACTACCTAATTAGACAACATTGGCACTGATGTTAAAATACATTTAATCTTTTCTTGCCTGTTTTAATTCCCAAGCTTTTTTTTTTTCTTTTTTCTTTGTTTCTTTTTCTTTTCTTTTTTGTTCAAGATCTGGACCGGACCATTATTAAAAGGAAAAAAAAAAAGGAATCTCTAGAATTTAAATTGGGTTTCTCAGGAATGAAAACCATGTAGTTTCACCTGGTAAATTATTTTAAAACACTAAAATTTACTTGATTGTTGTTTACCCAAATATTCAGAACTTAACACTTTCTATTTATCTGGTGCAAAACATGAAAATCAATAACAAAGGAAAAGAAAAACATGTCAACACAGATATTTTACACAAGTATAAAATTTTCTATTTCAATTTTCAAATGCTGAGAAATTCAAGTGTGTACTTTCCACAAATGGTATAATTTGGCCTCCTTGATCTTTATTATATGGTCATTAGCTTAGCATGTAAACATTCATCTCAACATTAAATTGAAAAGCTTGGCTCAAAACTGAGTTTAACGTGGACGTACGTGCTGAATGTCCCCATTATCCTGGATGTGGGGGTCATTCAGCAAAGAAATACATCTTAACTAACTTTCTTAAAATTCATTTTAGCTTCCATGAAATCCATTGGCTCTTCCAGGCCACTAGTCCAGAATCGGGGGTCAGATTGGGCCAGTTTGTGGTCAGCAAGCCAACCCTTTTTCCTGGTGGCTGCCATCTTGTGCTCCAGAATGCAAGCATTTATACTGAAAAAAAATTGTCTAATGGTTGCGAAGATAACATTTCGGTCGCATGCCAGAAGTAACCCATTCACTGATGTCTGCCTGAGTCTGCAGACAGCCTTAAACAGTAGCTCTGAGAGAAGTATGAACCGCCCCAGTAATCTCAATGGGATGTTGACTCTGAAGCCTGATGATAATTTAAATGTGAAAACTGCTGAATATTTCACTACTGATCACACAAGAGAGAAGAGGAAAGATCATATTATGGAGATATGCACAATCTTACTGTGAGTGGGTCTCATTTTGGTGTATCGATTGGGTGGAGATTGGGTTGTGGGCTAAGCATGGGAGATTATCACCGCTTATATCTTTTCACTGGTCTGACCCTAGCCCCAAATGCATCTCTGTAAAAGAAAGAGGACTACTTTGAGTTACTCTTAGAGGCTCAGAAACTATGATTTTCCAATCTTTTCCCAATTGGCACTTTAAATTACAAAGTATTTGTATGTTTGTTTTTTTTCAAAATTAAAAACAAACAAACAAAAAAGAAACCAGAAAAAAAAAAAGGAAAATATTTAGGACTGTCCCTCAGAGACATAGTCATGACTTGCACACGCTAATCGAGCCTCTGTATATTTCTTTAGCTTCTGATGTGGCCCCAGTTCTCCTGCATCCATATGCAGCTCCAAATTTTTTGAGGAGATAGCGTTTGGTGAATGCGTTTGGATTTGATGTCACCTGTGTGGTTGTTATGTGCATCCATGTCTATGTCCACCTGTGAATAAACGATAGACAGAAAGCTAAGTCCGAGGAATGAGCACTGCATTTTTTCCTTCCCGTGATGAGCTCAAACCAAAGCCCTTGTGGTCAGTGATCATCCAGTCCCTGGGAGATCCCTGATGCCCTGTTCCCTTCCCCTTTTTCCCTGGTTTGTCTCCCTGTCCCTGCCCTCGGAAGGTGCAGTCCTGGAGGGGAGCTGGCCTCTCAGTGTCCTCCAGTTGGGCTGTGTGTTCGGCGTGGTGCCAGCACAAATGTTCCGTGATCCATTCTGCTAAGTAGATGAACTCCTGCAGTTTGTTCTAGGTGTGGACTGAGTGCTTGACTTCATTCATAGAGAAAGGAGGGATCTCAAGCCCATTCGGTATACTAGGAGTCTTGCCATTGATTCAGGGAGCTCTGGATCAAGCCAGTCAATGAATTTCAGTAATCAAGGCTGGAAGTCATCAGTGCACATCTATCGGCTGCCTAATTATCCTCTGTGAGGTCCTAGAGTGTGAGATATTTCTAGTGGCCTGGAAGAGCCAGTAAATTTCACAGAGATTAAGGTAAATTTTAAGGTTAGTTGAAATTGATTTTTGTTCTGAATGAGCTGCACTACTTAGACTGAGGGAATATCCCTGTCCGTGTGTACTTGATGCTGCTTTGAATTAAGTTTTGCAATTCAGCAGAAATATGTATGTACAACACAGGTGATTTATTGGGTCACCTAGGGCTTTCTCCTCTTTTTTAAGTTCTATGCATTTAAATTCTCAATTATAACAAACAAACCTGTTTAAATGAGTTCTCGGGGAAGAGAGATTTAAAAAGGAAAAGGGACAGAGGTAAGAGAAGCAATGATATATTATAATAAATACATCAGGCTGCCTTCTCTTCTCACCCACAAAAGTATAATTCCATCAGAATAGATGGAATTGCTTCTTTGTAGGTGAGGAGATAATTAATCCCTCTGTTGGTATTGTAATTTAAAATTGCCTGGTGTACTCCTTTCTGTTCAATGTCAATGAGTCACCAGTGCTTGGAGTTTTTTTCTCTGTATGTTCAGCTTTTCTATACCACAATTTACATTATAAAGGCAAAAAGGAACCTGAGAAGTTTCTAGCCCTTCCTTAAACCCTGAGAGGATGACAAAGATGGCAACCTGATCCCTCAGAGCCTCCCATGTTGACATCCAAATTTAGTTCTCATTGCGGGGTTGAAGAACTGGCATCATTCCAGGCATTTGAGATTATGCAGTTTACTTTTATTCAGCTGTTGCTAGTCTAACCCACCTAGCTCCGAGCTTGCCTTTTCCTGAAAATCTACCAGTGGTGCTTTGAGTTTTGTTGTTTGGATCCAGGGTTTGAAGGTAGCTGTGGTGTAAAGGTCTGCGCAGTATGGCTTTGCCCACCTGGCTTCAGGCGGTGGGGGAGCTCGCTGGTGACACTCAGGACACCATCAGCCAAGAGCCAGCTCTAGTCAGTTGTGCCTTGCGCTCCCCGAGCAGTGCTGATCACCCTGTGAAACTTCAGCCCAGCACAAATGGCGATGGTGAGTGGTGCCTCTTGTTTTTCTCATTCCCCAGGACGACAAGGAGATCGACCTGGAGCACCTCCACAGGCGCGTGAACAGCCTCTGCACAGATGACGACAGTCCCCATAAACAGTTCTCCACCTCATCGATTGACTTGACCCCGCTGGACATTGACACTTTACCCGCACGTCAGGCACTGGAGCAAATCAGTGACTTCAGGAACACTCACATCACCACAACCACCTTCATACCAGAGCAGATCCAGACTCTGAGCCGCACGCTGTCTGCTAAAGCCGCCTCGGGATTCTCCTTCGGCAGCGTGCCCGAGCACCGAACTGGCCCTTTCAGGCACAGGGCACCCAACGGGGGCTTTTTCAGAAGCCCCATCAAAACAATGTCATCTATCCCTTACCAACCAACTCCCACCCTGGGCCTGAATATTGGTAGCGACCCAGACCGAGGCACCTCCATCTGAGCATCAGAACAAGTTTCTTCACTGTTTCTTATTTAGGACTCCCTTTGCAAGGAGCAGCTGTAATATTGTGGGACTAACATGGATGTAACCTTTCTTCTTTTCCTTATTTTTTGGTTTTGAGGGTGTTGGTTTGGGTTGGTTTTTTGTTTTGTTTTGTTGGTTTTTTTTTTTTAATTGTTATTTGTTTGAGGGTTATTTTCTCTTCAGGGGTTGTTTTGGGGTTTTTTTTCTTTATTTTATTTAAGAATCAGAACTATTAGTAGCAACTCTTCCTCCTCCTCTTCTCTGCTTTCACAGTTTGATCTCTTCTGCCTCCCCTTATTCTCTGTACTACTTGAATCACTTATTCTTCAGTTTATCACCATGTTAGGTTTTGGTTACTTCAGGCTTTTCATATACTTTAAATATAGGAAGCAAGCAGTGATTCATGCATAGGAAAACCCTGAGGATTACTTTACAGAAGGGCATTCGCTCCTCCTCCCCCACCGCCTTTTTTTACTATAATTGCAATAACTGAAGTATTTTTCATGTACTCTGCTGCATCCAGTCAGCGCTCCACTGCTGTGCGTCCTTTTAACTGTGGACCAAAGGCAAACCCTGCAGTTTGAAAAATGGAAAATTAAAAAAAAAAGGTAAAAAGAAAAAAAAAACAGGAAAAAAAGGAAAGGAAAACAAATGAAGATTAAAGATCATTCACGCCCCATAATATAAGAATGCAATTTTGTAGGATTACAAAAAGCCATTACTATGCCAGTAAAGACTACAGTTAAATCTACTTTTGCACTGCAACAGTGCATATGACCTTTATGTGATTGTACAGTGTTAAAGGTTTTTCTTATGTACAGTAAACTGTATCATATGGCAGAAGCCTCTGTTGTGTTAAATAAATTAATATCTCATACACACATATATATATACATATATACACACATGTATGTGTGTATGTATATATATATATACACATGTATATATAGCTATAAAATGGCAGCCGTTGCTATTGCAATTCATTTAATAAAGCTTTAGTAAAAATGTGTTGTATACAAGAGAAATGTACAGTGCAGGGTGTCTTTTCATTTAGAAAAGACAGGTTGCTTTAACATTATTCTGACTTGCATCGTTTGCCAACAGAGCATATTTTATACTTTTCTATTAGAGCATCCAGGGCAATTTAACATTTGTACCTAGATGTAACTCCTTTGATTAGGTTTTGCATTGGCTTTTGAGCATTCTATAAGGCTAATCTTGATAATTTTCCTTTTAATTTTTTAAACAAATGGAACTCTCTCTTAGGTATACCATGTTCATGAGCAACTGATATAGCTCTAGAGCAGTTAAACATGGATCAAAGGTCAATAAATCCTTTTCCAAGTCAGCACAGTTAATCAATACAATAATGGTGTGAGTGGAGGAAAAAAAGAAGCCCTCAAGATACACAGATGTGGCCTTAATTATAATCACGTATTGTTCTAAGGGGAAAAAATATGAACAGGCACCCAGTTTAACCCTTTCTATGTTAAGTTAGATTTAGAGGAGCTATGTACTTTTTACATTAGTGCCAACTGTATAAAGCAAGAAAAAGAACAGCAGTGAGAGCAAAACCGGTGCCCACTTTGGCGCCAGCTTTTTCAAGTAACACTGTTACCTGTTAGAAACGTAGGAAGAGCTTTCAATTTGTAATCCTTAAACTAAAAATGCGGTTAAGTAGAAAGCAAGCAGTTTATCCTGTGAGTTTTTTGGTTTGGTTTTCTTTTTGATGCAACCATACACTTATTTTAATCTAACTCATTCTTTGGCTAAGATTAATAGGAATCAGCCTATGTGATTTGCTTTAGGATAAATTAAAAGGTATATTCTTCAGATCTATTCTATTTTGATGCTAATTCTGTTCTGGGGGAGCATCTTGTACTGTCACTGTTTTTTGTACTAAATCTTCAAATATTGTCTACTGTGTAAGGCAGGACGAATTCTTATCGTGCAAAAGGCCATTTTGTTTCCAGGGTAGCAAGTGTCTAAAAGCATGCACAACTTGCTTCCCCCTTGTAACATTCATGAACTCATCAACACTTCTGAATAAAAGAAAAAAGAGAAAAGAAAAAAAAAAAAAAGAAAATTTCTTTCCAACAAGCTACGTAGGGACATACCAGATGTTGCAGTGATTTTAGCTATTAAAAAACCTGTTAACCATGTACGATATTTAAAATAGGCCTATTTTGATGTGTTGCCTATTATACAGATACACAAAACACTTTTTGGAGGCCTCAGTTACAAGTGGCAGAGCTTTCTGTGTATAATTTGTCTAAATAATTTGTCTAATAAAATTGTTTTCTAAAGTTGTGTTTCCTGCTGTGCAATTGCTGAGTACTGTGGGATTTTCAGCCTGTGGCAAGGCAATGTACTCGTGGATTTGCTGCACTGCTACTGAAGGATTTTAGCCCATGGAGAGGGGATGAGCTCCTCAGGCTGCTGTGAGTCAGCTCAGTGAAGAACATCTATAGAAAACACCAAGGTTGACCATGTTTATCAATGTCAGGCTTAGATTTCAGAGAGCATTTATGAACAGCATTTTGGAGAATAGGTTTAGAGCTCCTTAGCACTGACATATACGGGACATCATTTTTAGAAATACTGCATCCCACCTTCATCTGTTTTAGTATAGTGTAGGAGTTTTCTTGGAGCATGGCCTTTATTTTTATAGAATCACTTTTTGCCATCTTTATTTGCATAGAGGTTAATTTTCTGTGGTACTGGGCAGATATTGCCTAAAACAAAGTTTTAGGGTGAGAGAAGGTAGGCCATATTTCATTCATGATGGCTTTCTCAGTCTGTCTCTAAGTTTCATTAACATTTTAAACTAATGACCTAGTCATTAGCAAGCTGTGCTGCAATAACTTCAGCCATGACAATTTAACCTGCAGCATCCAAAGTTTATCTCCTGCCTTTTTACATTCAGTGTGTTTTATTCACTTTAATAATATTCCTGACCTGTTACAATTTTCTATTAACCTTAGCAGGCATTTAGGGGTTCATTCACCTAAACAGAAGCAACATTATACTCCCAAATAGGGAAGACATTTTAAGATCTGGGTTTTCTTCTCATTACCCTACTTTGATCTGATTGGACATAAATTAAATTTATCTTCCCCTGAGTCAGGGACTGTATCCCTGACACACTCACAGACACACCTCTCTAGATCCAGGTAGTTTTACAGATATGTCAGATGTACTCTCTATCTATAATGGGCTACATCTTGGTGAACCCTACATGACACTTCCCTTTCTTTACAACAAATTCCAGGGAAGTGATAGTGTTAAAGACTGTCAAGAGTTTGTGCTGCAGTAGCTCCACTGGAGATACAAGCCAGCTGTTTATAAAGATGAGTTGTCTGCATGGTATCTGCAGTTTTGTGATCTTTTTGAGATACCAGCTACAAACAAAAAGTGAAGTAGTGGAAGAAAACACATTTATCTGATTTCAAAGAATCACCTAGAAAGATGTTTCTGTTGACCAGCAGTGAATACCTGGAGATAAATAGTTCTGCTGAGCCAACCAAGTGAATGATTGCAGCCCTGAGGGACACAGCTGCAGCACAACCAGTGCCAAAGTCCCCTGTGTCTCTTTCTTGACTTCACCAAAAAAAGTGGTAGGATTGTTTCCCTGAACAAGTCAGATTTTTCAGAGTACCTTTTTCTATTTCTTTCCTACTTACATAGGATGCTATGAATTAATGAGAACATCCTTTCTGTGAATACTTACAGGGTCATTGCAGCTTAGTGGACGTTAATGCCCCCAAAAAGTTTAATTTCTTAACTCTGCTCAAAGCTGATGACATGAAAAGTAAACCAGCTTCCTTTGTGCATGCTCATGGCTTAGTAACCAAACAAAAATAGTCTCCAAAACAACAAAGGCATCGCACCAACACAGCCCTGCTTTAACCATTTTTCTTTCAATACTAAATAATGTTTCCTCTTCACTCTGCAGAGCTGTTTTGAAATAAATGTCAAAACCAAGGCTCTCCCCCTTAATCTGAGTCACAAACAAAATTTTTGATAAACACTGGGACATGAACACATGCATCCACGTGTCACATCAACAGCAGTGGGCTACTGTGAAGACATCATCACAATCTATCAGCTTGTTACATCTCACCCAAGACATGAGAAATAGAAGCCTCCAAAAGAAGGTCAGAGCAGGGGAAGTGATTCCTAGCTTAACAAACTCCTAAACATAAAAATTTTTCCAATGCCTCAAAAAGTCAGGAACCAAGTGCCTAATTTAGAAAGAAAATACTTTTCAAGAGGTGTATTATAAAATTAAATATACTATCTGTCAAGACTTGCAAAATCTGTGCTCCCCCAATCCCATTCATCACAGTGGTGTAATACTCTGTGCCTACTACAGAGTCTATTTCTGCAACATTTGTCAAACGAAAAAAAAGATCACAGCTGGAAAACTAAACTGTTCAGTCATTAACTACTGAGTCACACCAGTTCACTACTGTAAGGGGAAAAACAAATCTTTCTGGAATCAATAACTGCCACACCAGTGGAAAAAGACAGCCACCTGCAGCAAGCACAGGACAATTCTCCACCATGACATCACAGCTCAGTGCTTCTATAGCACTTACCAGCACTAGTAAGGCCAACATTTCTTTCCGTGCATGATAATTTTTCCCCTTTCTTAAAAAAAAAAAAAAGTAAATATTTATGTCCCTTTCTTTGTTCTAAGGGGGTGATGCACCAACACAAAATGGGATAAGGGAGTGCTGCACAGTACTAAACCAAAAGTTAACAGCTTTATTTGCAAATCTAGCTATCATCCATTAAAAGGCTGACCCTCCGAATCAAAATAAAGAGCTATAAGGCAAGCCCATTATTTAATTAAAGGTTTTGGGGGTGCATGAGACGGTCATCAAGCTCCTGAAGTAATGACCCAGCTGCAGGTGCTTCCCTACGTTGCTCTTCTGGCCCCTGCAGCACCTGATGTGGCAGCAAAGTAAATGAGAGCTGTTTGGGGTTTGTGTGGCCAGATTTTGGCCCGGGAGGGGTGTTGCTGCAAGGATGGCTTCTGTGAGAAGCTGCCCAAAGCTTCTTCCATGTCCAAGAGACCCCATGACAGCCAAGAGGGACCTGCTACTGGACAAGACAACTAATGGTGTTAGTGCCTCAGGGATAACAGAGTTAATGAGGGGGAAATGCTCCAAGGTGGAGCAGAGATCCACCTGCAGCCCGTGGAGAACAGCACAGCAGGTGAATGCCCAAAGGAATGCTGTGGGAAGCACGTGCTGCAGCAGACTCCTGGCAGATTCTGTAAGGAGAAAGGAGCCATGGAGAGAGGAGCCCATGCTGGAGCAGGTTGGCTGGCAGGACTTGTGACATTGTGGGGGAGCCACACTGGAGCAGTCTGTTCCTGGGGGACTGCATGCCAGGGAAGGGACCTATGCTGGAGAAGTTAATGAAGATGGGAGGGACCCTACACTGGAGTATGGGAAGAGTATGAGGTGTCTTGCCCTGAGAAGGAAGAAGCAGCAGAGACAGTGTGTTATGAGCTGCCCCAGCCCCTATTCTTGGTCCCTTGGGGCTACTGAGGGGCAGAAAGGGAGTAAAGCCCAGGAATAAAGGAGGGGTGGGGGGGAGACATTTTAAGATCTGGGTTTGCTTCTCATTACCCTAATTTGATCTGATTGGACATAAATTATATTTATCTTCCCCTGAGTCAAGCCTATTTTGCCAGCAATGGCAATGTGTAAATGATTTCCCCTGTTCTTATCCTAACCCATGAGCCTTTCATTATATTTTCTCTCCCCTGCCTAGCTGAGGAAGGGGAGGAATGGAGCAGCTTTGGTGGGCACCCAGGCAGGTACAGCCTCTGTGAGGTGCAGCAGGCAGGTTTGCTTTCACAGCCCCACAAGAGCCTCGTGTTACAGCCCCCAGGTGAGCACCCAGTGCTGGGCTCTGGCACTGCTCTCTCTGCTCCAGCTCTTTGTGTGCACCCCCCTCCACCGGGAGCCAGCACCAGAGCCCTGGTGGGCCATGGAGAACAGGAGGAGAAAGGAAACAAGGATTTTTTTATGGCAAAAATGTCTCCAGACACACATGCCTGATTTGAGGTTTCACATCTGGTTGCACAATAGGTCAGCTAAGCTCTGCCTGACTTCTCCCTCCTTGTGGGGCTGCAGCAGCAGCTTTGATACACAGGGTGCAGTGTCCCAGTCCACCACACTGGTACTCCTGGGCTGGAAATATCATACCCTCCTTCTACATATAGGAAAATGCCCCACGAGAATCTAATTGTTGTTGCCACTCAAAGAAGGACTCAGAGGCGTCACTTGCTGCCCTAAAGTGCAAAGGGACCCTCTTCTTCCACTTGGCACAGCCAGAAGATCCTGACACAAGCATTTTTACTGGGCGTGAGAAGGTGGTAAATATGTAACAGCTAGAAATTGAAAAGCGTGGCTGGGAAAAAAAAAAAAAAAAAAAAAAAAAAAAAAAAAAAAAAAAAAAAAAAAAAAAAAAAAAAAAAAACTTTTTTTTTTTTTGTGGGTTGTGTGTTACATTTGCACTCTGCCAGTCTTGCTCATGTCCCTGTCAAGTGCCAGGAAAATAAAAAAGGAGGAGCAGGCAGCTCAGTGAGTGCATTGTAGCTCTGCCACCGCTGGTAAGCTTGCCTTCCTCCCCCACTGGCCAGGGACACGCTTCTTCACACACACAGTGGGGAGGTCTTGTTTGGTTTTGAATATTCCCTGGATATGAATATTCACCGTGGGCCACAGTAAGAGTAATCACAGCTGACCCATGTTGTTACTAATTAATTCTTTTGCTTACACATGGGGAACAGGAGAAAGAAAGCAAATACTGTGAACAAAGCTAATAATGAGGTTACTTGCTACTCCTTCTATCTGACACATTTTTAAGGAATGGTCTCTGCGGTGTGACAGCAAACACAGCAAGAAATTGATGCAGTGTAACAGGAAAGCAAGTCACTTTATGAAATAATGCTCAGGCAACACTGGAATGGTTTGTCTTGCTCTAACTTTTACAGAACTTTCTGAATCGTATCTGCTGTTGTTTGGATTGGTTTTATGTCTCCCCAGGTTTAGGAGACTGCAGATGAAGTTTTCTTACCTCCTCCCTGCCAACAAAACAGAATTCCACAAACTCCTTTATATGATTCAAAAATTATCCTGTCAGCCCATCTATACAATGCAGAAAGTAGAGCTGATATGAGACACAGGGAGCTTTGTTTTTCTTACATCAAGATAAAAGATAGGTAGAAGTAGAGGGGATACACCTGGAAATCTGACTTTTGAAAGACACATTTATTGTCTTCAATAAATATCGCTGTGGTCTTGACTTTTTAAGACTTTCTACATGGTCTGACAAATGTAGATCTATCCATGTATATTTAGTCTGCTGTGTCTTACGTGAGTTGTTCGAAAAGAGAAAACATACCCATAAATATTCCTAAATATTTTTCCATAAGTATTGACATAAAAGAACAGCTTTTCCTTCCAAAACTTACAGCCAGTGAATTATTTCTCATGGCATTACAGACAGAGTGTTTATTATCCACGGCACACAGTAATTCACTGGAACGTAGAAATAGAAATTAACCCGGAGCAGAGACACGAACTTCTGTTTCACAGGATGAAGCCACGAGAGGAAGAGGCAGGTGTGGTGCCTTTGCAGATCTCCATCCCCTGCCACGCACTTCATCTTCCCGAGTTAATGGTGGGCACTTGCAAAAAACAAAACAAAAGGGAAAAAAAAGAAAGAAAATAAAAAAGAAACGAGGGCTAATACGGGGGGGAACTGTGTTGTCGCTGTTTAGAAGAGCAGAGGAGCCGGCGGTGCCGGGCGGCGGTGGCGGCGGGCCCGGCCTTGCGCTGCCCGGCGCCGCCCGGGCGATGGCGCTGCGGCACCGCCTCCGGCTCCCTCACGGCGGCGGCGGCGGCGGCCGGTCCGCGCTCGGTGCCGCTGGTGCCTCGACGGGACCGCCGGCTCTTGTCCCCGAGAAGCGCCCCGGAGGCGCCGGCAGTGGCCTTGCGGCTCCCCCTCGCCAGGCGCTCTCCATCCCCCCTTACGGGGCCGCCGTTCCGGGGCAGAGGAGGGGGCAGCGCGGAGCCGGGCGCGGCCGCGGTGGTCCCGCGGCGGCCGGGGAGCGCCATTTCCCGGGAAACCGGGCGGGCCGCGTCGCTATGCCGCCGGGATAATGGCGGGGGCCAGCGCCCTGTCACCTCTTGTGTGCGCTTTCCAAAGAGGAGCCCGGGCGTGGCGAATGGGACACAGACCGCCATTGTGCCGGCGACACTTTAATCGCCCACACCTACAATACTCAACCTGCTGCCGGCAGCGGGGCAGCGCCGGGGCGCACGCCCCACCCGAGGGGACCGGGTGGTGGCCTCGCCGCCGCCTCACCAAGGCGAGGCTTCTGGGGGCACCTTCAGTGCCGCAGTGAGGGCTCGGCCCGCCCGGCTGGCCTGCCGTGCCCACCGGGCACCACCAGAGCAGGAGCCCCGAGCCCGGGTGGCTGGGAGAGGTGGGAGAGGAATGTCCTTGAGTCCATCCCAGGCGGCTGTGGCAGGGCACTCAAGGACCCGTGGAGGCACTAGGGTTTTGTTCAGCAAAGCAGCTTTGGCTGAACAGTGCTTGTGTGCTGCTTTGCCATGGACGTCACCTCGTGCTCTTGCTGGGGTGTGAAGGCACAGAGGCCTAGGGCACAGATAATTCCTCCTAGCGTGGGAGCCACATTTGTGCTTAAGCAAGAGGTGGAGATTTCTGCTTCATGAACCAAGCAGGGTGGGATGCTGGTCACTCCTACCACCCCTCCTTCCAAAACTGTGCCACTCGGTTTCTCACTGAGCTCATCTGTGCCCCTGTGACATGAGAGCCATACACCCGGGCTGCTGCAGACCGCAGGCTCCTGATGAAAGCTGTTGAGCACCTGAGGCCATCAGCTGTGTCTGGCTTCACCTTCTGCCCCAACAGAGCTCCTGCTCACTGCAGATGAACACTAGGCTTCACCCTTTGGGAATTTCTAAAACTTTTATGGAGGTCAAATCATCTTGCATGCCTGAGAAATAGAAATGCTTGTAAGTCTCCCTCCCTCTCCAGACTAATCAGCTCAGGGCTATGCCAGAGGTGCAGGTCTTGCTGCAGTCAGGGTTATGCAAGCCTACTGCCGCAGGAGAGCTGCTTCCCAAGAGCGGCAGGACTGCAGCTGGGCATTCTGCTTGAACAAACCCCATGAGGACACTGTCACAGGCACTGCCACCAAAGCTCTGCTGAAGCTGTCTGATGTCCAATAGACTGGGAAGAGTCTTCTGCAAGGCTTGGAATTTTGAGGTACCCCTAAAACTTAATGCTCTTTAATACTTAACTTTTGTGTATGTCTTTCTCTCTTGAACCCCATGGTGGAGGGTGGAATGAGTGGTTCTGCTTTATTAACAAGTAGAAATTCTTAAGACATCCTAATTTTCAAGGTGGTGGACCAGCTGAAGATGTCTTCAGAAAGGTTTCTTTTCACAGCCTTTATCAAGGGTAGTTCTTGAAAGCTCTGTTGGTGCTATGTTGTGTTGGAAATGGATTCTTCTTAGAAGTCCTTAAATGAGAGGATTTCCCATAAATGGCAAGGTAGTATTTTTTTTTTTTCTTGGCTGACAAGGTTTTCTTGGGGAAATACTCAGCTCTTAGGAATTGATGTGAGATGTTGATCAGCACCAGACTGTGTCGATTCACTTGATTTTCTCCCCTTAGAAACACTTGATTTTCTTCCCATAGAAGGTCCCTTGGAAGGACCACTGTTCTCCAATTGTTTTGGCTTCTGTGACAGTAAATATTTACTCTTCACATTTTAGGAACCTTCCCTCCTCAGGGGGAGACCCACAAAGGTTCAGATTCCAGGCTCGAATTTCCACAGCTAAGAAACCTCCTTCAGGGACTGGGCTGCCTGATTGCCAAGAGCTGTGTGGGTGATGGATGTGAGAACAGCAGATCGAAGGCCCAGTACAATTGAAGCAGCCCCCTGTGCTCCCAGGTTACTGCTCAAGTAATGCTGCTGTTGAGAGGCAAGGCAGAATTTCAAATGTTCTTTTTTTTTCCCTCTTGCTTACATGTCAACTGTTATTTTTTCTCTCTCTTGTTCACTTATATGTTACTACTGTGCCACAGAGAGCCTACCAGCTAGATTTTTCATTCATACCTCAAGCTATAACTTGATTCTTTTCCCAGAGCAAACCTTTATAACTGTACTTAGTGCAGTGGCTAAAGTGACAGTGAAAAGGGGAATGCTGAGGCAATCAGTTAAAAAAAAAAAATAAATCTAGTGCCAGCAAATTTGGAGTATTTACATTCTCTGTGCTCTTGTGCAAGAGACCTTGAGAGCAAGAGGAAGTGACCAGATGTGATTTGAAGGAAATACATTGTTTCCGTGGATGGATTGATGTTAATTCTCTGAACATAAACTAAATGAAGTGTTGATCATGTACTGTAAAACTGTTGATCACAGTGGTAATTTTGTTGCTGAAGTGATTTATACTAGTAAAACATATCAAATAGCAGCCTAATGAAAGCATGTTAGAAAGCACTTGTTCATAAAGCAGGAATGGTTGTTAGCGTTCTGTTATTGCTCATTTCAAAAGTAAAACAAGGGACCTGTGGGTGGTGCCTGTGAGCATGCACAGGCCCTGCAGAATTGTTACTGCTGCAAAGGGTGAACAAACTACTCCTGAAGTAACATTGTTCTTCAAAGTGTCCCACAGCTGAGAAGTGCCTCGGTTGAGCAAGACTTTGGTGGGACTGAAGGCATTTAGCAATTTTAGTGAAAGCTCCTTGCCGAGCTGAGTGCAAAACAAAAAAGGGGTTTAAAACAAAATGATCAAAGGAAAATTATTATGAGTGATGCTTCCTTAAATATGAAGGGGTTTACTTTTAAAATATAAGCATAAATTAACATCTCGGTAACAGCTGTATAGATTTAAATAAACAGGCAGAATGTAGATACAAATTCCATAGATAAGATTTCCAACTGTATCACCAGGCTGAATTCATTGTGCCTGACAATGGCCCCAGGAGGTAGGCAAGTATTGTTATACCAGTCCTTTGCATTTCTCTTGGAGGCAGTGGAAGTACTTGCACTAGAATTAACTGTACACAACTGCAGGTGTCCACAGAGTTAGCCCCAGAGCATAGATATTTATGGAGGTAAATGTCACCAAGAAATGGGAATTAGTTTTACAAACCCTCCAAGAGCTGAAGCACATGGCATTGGGTAAGTACAATGATCTGCCCAGGAAAATTGCTTTGCAGAAATGAGAGCACATCTGCTTCAGCAGCAGCATGGTCCTGGTTGTTCTGAGTGGAAAGGGGCAGGGTTCAGAAGTGTGATTTCCCCAGTACCTGGGCTCTTGCATTCCTTGCAGTCATCACTTCTAATGTGCATTTAAAACACATGTGACAGTAAAGCATTAGACACTGGTCATAGGAGGAGCCTAAGAAACATTTGCTGCTGGACCCTCTTCTGCTTTAAGCAATCTTGCTCTGAATAAAGTAAGTATGAATGCTTTATTTGGGTGAGTATTCTGATGATGCAGTCCATGAGACTGAAAATAATTCAGCTGTACGTTGTCTTTTTGTGTTTGTAGTAGCTCCTAGCTGGGGTTTGCCATCCCAGGGAGCAGGCCAGCCACTGGGAGGGCAGAAATCCCCTTCCCTCCTCCTGCAGGAGGCCTGGGCTGGTTGTAGCTGAGATTCAGCGAGGATTACCTGATCTCAGTGAGCAAGACTCACACCTTGGTCTCTATCCACTTGTGGGTTTTACTGCCTGAAGACCAGGAGACGTACAAAGAGGGCTGTGTATCCCCCCACATACTTTTCAAAAGGAAAGGAGGAAATGAGAGAACATGTGGGAAAAGTGGGGAAAGGGAAGAGAAGGAATAAAATACTTTCTGACCAGTGGTGATGCCTGCAGAGAAGCTGGCTGATCTTGAAATGGCATTGAATGAGCAATTAGACTGTTGAGTACAAACTGAGAACTGACCCATGTGCTTTGTGTGCTTTCAAAATGTCTCTGGCTGTAATGATAGAGGAGGCTTTTTGCAAGTCTGCTGTCCCCCCTTTTGTAACCCACTTTTCTGTAACACTAGTCCGTTCCTGACCCCGAGTTGCTGCCTGGCTCTTAACCAGGCTGGGGGCAGGGGGAGAGGAAAGGAGGGCTGGGGGGAAAATATGCATAAAGATACGGGGATAAGTTCAGTTTGTTTTCCTCTGAAAGCTTTGACACTTGCTTAGAGCAGATTCATTTCCAAGGCTTCCTACACTGCTGCTATTGTACAGTAAGTGTTTCAGATCGGTGTGCCTGTGTTTCCGACTCCCGTGAAGTCCCCTTTGCAGCAGGGCGTGCCTCGAACCGCTTCAAAAGAACCAACTTCTACAAAAGAAAAAAAGAAACTCAAGTAGGCTTGAACATACAAAGAGAGGGAGAAAGGAAAGTGAAAAGGGCCGGGCAGTGTTGAATACAAAATGAGTTCAGCCAGCCCCAGGAGTTCTTCATCACTTACATTTATCTTATTCTGGGAGAGCAGAGCTGAACCCAGTGCTGACATAAACTACCCTTCGCCTTTGACTTTGACTCTGAGTGTGCACACACAGCAGATACAGCCATACAGAGACCACTGGATTTCAATGAAACATTTTTCCCCTTCTGAGAAGTGGTGCTGGTGGGGAAAGTGGCTTTTTGTGTGTGTCCTTTCAAAGGCAAACTGTGGAGTGAGTCTCAGATGCCTCCAGTTTCAAAGCGTGCATGCGCTCACAAAACACGCACTTGAAAAATAAGCAGCTGTTACTGTTTCCCAGCCAGGAACTTCTCCCGTCCCAGGAGCATACTGAGGTGTTCGGCTGGTGTCCCCAGTGCTCCATGCAATCACTGAGGTACTGCTGAGGGAGGTACCCAGCACGGGACAGCAGCCCTGGGGTATCCAGAGGCCAGGATCCTTCCAGGGCATCAGCCACCTTGCATCCACACGAGAGGCTAATGGGATGCTGCTTCCCTCTGTGCCCAGAGGCCAGTGGATAGTTTGTGGGATGGAGGATTGGGCTTGTTACCAAAGGAGCCCCGACAGCCACACATCCCACCAGCCTGGAGGGAGATGTTTAAGACTTGAACACTGCACCAGCCTGGCTCTCTCCCCATGCTGGGTGCTTGCTCGGCTCCTGGAAATGGGTGTCAGTAGCTGCTGCTCAGCAAAGCTCCCAAGGTTTGGCCCACGATCCTTGCATGGAACAGCTCACAGCCACGGCACCCGGTGCCCAAACAGGGAGCACACGGATTAACCCTGGGGAGGAGAGCCCAGCAGGGCTGCTGGCAAAGCGCACCTGTGCCACGGGCACCCAGGGAGGGAGCACGTGGTGCCTGCGGGCTGAAAAAGAAGCCGGGGGTGGGAATTTAGCCAGCAACCAGCGCCGTGCAGCACAGTGCTGAGGGCTTTTTCTGCTGTTAACGATAGAAGCATTTATTGAAGGGGGGAGGGTTAGATAATCAGAGAGTAAAAAAGTTTTTACTAGATACAGATAGATGATCTGGCAACTTTATGGATACTATACAGAAAGAAGGTATTGACTTCTGCTCCTTACCATCCTTCTTACTGAGTAAAGACTTCCATTTTGGTCAGAAACTGACAACTTGTTTTGGGGGATATAACAGCTTTTGCCTTTGAAGCATAATAGCTAGCAAAAAAAAAAAAAAAATAGAGAAGGTTTGTCTCCCTTTGTTTTTAAAGAAAGCAAACCATCAGCTTTGCGCTTTCTCAGTACCATCCAGTTGTTTGTGGAAGGTGGGCCCCAGGCGCCTGCCATGCGCCAAGTGTGCCTAGGCAGCTTCCTAAACTAGCGAGGCTGCTCATTGCATGTCACTGCCGCTCGGCTTTGAGCTGCTGGGCTCCCTCGCTCCCTCCTTGGCTTGCGAGTTATTCACTTTTGAAAAAACATATCTACCTCATACTGTGCCCATCACTTTGTTCTCCACACGGCTATTCACACGGGCAAACCTCCACTTCTCCTCTCCAGGCAGGCGGCGGTGGCGGGAGGGGAGGCAGCGCGGAAGGGAAGTTAAGATGCGTGCACGGAGCTATTTCCCTCTCCACCACCTTTGGCCAGCTATTGTTGGCCAACAAAAGGGCTCGCTCGCGGGGGATCGGGACCCTGCCGAAAACGTGGCAGCTCCGGGGGCAGTGTGCTGTCCCGGCTGCGAACGCCACCGCTTCTCACCTACCAGCTCCCGCGTGCGCTTCCCGCGTGTCCCCGGGATTACCGCTCTAAAACCGAGGACATTCCCTCGGCGGCTTCGCGGCAGAACCTCTGCACGGCAGCGCCGCGCTCCGTGCCCCGCCGTCCGCACCGTCCCGGGCGGGCAGCGCTCTGCACCGACACCTCCGGCAGGGTCGCTGCGGCCGCAGAGAGAGCCGGGCGCACCGACGGCTACTCCCGGCCAATTTACCGGGGCCTCCGAGGTTTGGCTATAAGGAAAAAGATGTTTCCCCAGGCGGGCGCGACGGAGCGTCCTCGGGGAACGTAGCGGCAGAGAGCGCCCGGTGCGGCCGGGTGTGGGTTCCCTCTGTGGGCGGACGCGCCGTCGGGGCGCTCCCGGCCCGCGCACCCCGTTCCGCCCCGCCGCGCGCGGGGAGGCCGCCCGGCGCGCGCCGGCCCGGGGCGGGGCGGGGCGGGACAGCGCGTGCCGCGGGCCCGGGCTCACCCCCCAACCCCCCCCCCCCCTCAGCCCCTCCCGCCCCCGTCCACCGCCGCCGGCCGCGGGCCCCGCTCCCCCCGCGCGCCATTGGCTCCCCGCACGCGCCGGCCCCGCGCGCGCGCGCGCCATTGGCCGCACCGACACGCGACCGGCGCGAGTGGAGGGCGTGTGGCGGGAGGGGTGGGGCGCGAGGGAGCGGAGGGGAGGGGGAGCGGGGGCGGGGGGGACCCCGGCGCGTGCCGCTCCTTAAAGGGGGGCGCGAGCCCGGCCGACACCGGAGCCGTCGGGGCGCCACGCGCGAGGCGGGGGCTGCGCGCGGCCCGATGGGCGCGCGGCGCTAGAGCCATGAGCCTGCCCTGGGCAGAGCGCGCCCGCGAGCCGCCCTCAGAGCCGCCGCCCGGCCCGGAGCACGGCGGCTGCGGCGGCTTCGCCCCCGGCTCCTGGCTCGGCGTCTGCTGCGCCGCCCGCCTGCCCGCCGCCGCCTCGCCGCGCTACCTGCTGCCCGCCGAGGACGACGAGGCGGCGGCGGCGGAGGGCAGCGCGGCGCGGGGCGGCGGGAGCAGCCCCGGCGGGGCGCGGGGCGGCGGGCGGCCGCGGGGCGGCGGCGGCGGCCCCGGGCTGCGGGCGCAGGTGAGCGGCGTGCAGAAGCAGCGGCGGCTGGCGGCCAACGCGCGGGAGCGGCGGCGGATGCACGGGCTGAACCACGCCTTCGACCAGCTGCGCAATGTCATCCCCTCCTTCAACAACGACAAGAAGCTCTCCAAGTACGAGACGCTGCAGATGGCGCAGATCTACATCAGCGCCCTGGCCGAGCTGCTGCACGGCCCCGCCGCCCCTTCCGACGGCTCCGGCAAGGCCGAGCACCGCGGGGCCCCCTTCGAGCCTCCCTGCGCCGCCGGCGGGGCCGGAGCTCCGCCGGGGCCGCCGGCGCCGCCGCCGGGGCCGCCCAGAGCGTCGCCCCCCGGGCACGGCCGGACTCGCTTCCCCCCGCCGCCGGCCGCGGGGGGCTACTCGGTGCAGCTCGACCCGCTGCACTTCTCCTTTGCGGAGGGCGCCCTGATGCGACAGAGAGCCCCTTCCCCCGCCCTCCTCCTGCCTCAGCCCGGGCAGCCGCCGCAGGAGAGGAGCAAGACCTCGCCCCGGTCCCACAGGAGCGACGGGGAGTTCTCGCCCCGCTCCCACTACAGCGATTCGGATGAGGCCAGCTAAGGCAGGGGCGTCATCCCCGGCACCCCCGCAAGGCCGCCCCTCGAAGCACAGACTCCGCCGCGGGGTGAGCAGACGGACGCGGTGCCGCCACGGACGGCATCGGCTCCCCTCGGTCGCTTTGAAATCCGCCCCCTCGTCTCCCACCCCCGGCAGCCCCTGGTTTGTCCAGGGGGGATGGCTGTTAGCGAGTGACTGTACCCGCCCTGTCTGTCAGGGGCGGTTGGTTTGCTGTAATTTTTAGTTTACACTTCGAAAGTTTCTTTCGCCTAGAAGTCGTTGCCGTTCCCTCCTGCCAACACCCCACCTCGCAGCCTTAGCGAGTCGGCGAGCAGGTGACGCACAGGGAGAAAGCCTGACCCCGCTGCCGGGGTGCCGCCGGCGCCATCCATCCCCACCCAGCCGTGAGCCCGCCCTGACACCCCCGTCTTCCAGGACACCCATCCCGCCATGGGTCGCATTGCTGTGGAAACACGCACACGCACACAAACACACACGAAAAAGTCAATAGCGCACCGTCTTAACTTGTAAATAGCGGACAAAATTTGGATTTTCCTTAGAGCACCATGCCGGCGTCTTTTGGGGGGAAACTTGGCGCAAGCACTTTATCAGCGGCTGGAGATGCAGTTTCAAGAGGAAAGCTAGTAACTGCCAATTGGAGACCAATGTTTAATTAAGCCACTTAATCCTAACGCTCTCTTATAAACGAAAACGGTTTTGTCGTGTCAAACTTTTATGTCAGTTTTATTTTCCTTTTGTGGTAATAGGAAACGTATTTATTATACAGTGTTTGCAATTATTTCTGCTTCTCTCTTTTTTAAAAAAAATTTCTTTTCTACGACGAAAATCGTTTATTTTGATTTTAGCAACGCCAGCTGCCATTGTTTTATGTATTTTAATTTTGAAAATTTTTTGAGATCAAATAAACGTGGAAAAACAAACAAAAAAAAAAACAAACAAACAAACAAACAAAAAAAAACCCTCTAAACAACCAAAACAAAATAAGCCTCGAATCGTGGTCGGGTTCAACTTCTCCATTCGCCCTCCCTGAGCCGGGGTGGTGTCAAACTCTGCGGCGGGGCGAGAGGTACAGAGCCGGGGCGATGCTCCCATCGGGGCGCCCCGGGGCCGGAGTGCGGGGCGGGCTCTGCCCCGCCTGGAGCAGCGCTCCCTCCGCTCCCGGCTCCGCCAGGGCCCCGTCCCGTTCCCGTCCCGCGGTCCCCAGCGGCACCGGTAATTGCAACAAGTGCAGGGTAAGGAGCATGCCGCTGCTCTGTCCCCGCACCGCCGCTCGGGTCACATCAATCCCTTCTTCCCCGCTCTTCCTCGGGGACACGAGCGGATCTTCCCACGGAGCCTCCTCGGTTTAAGCCGAGAGGAAAGGGCTGGGAGCGGGCGGAGTAGCCAGCGGGGTTTCGGGTACACGCGAGCAGCGCGGAGGGTCGCCGGGGATCAGGATGTGGCCCCTGGGCTCGGCTTAAACCTGGACGGGAATGAGGGATTGGCTGACGCTTAGCCCAGCCTGCCCGTGACACCAGAGCCGGGGCCAAACCGGAGCCGTGCGGTGCCGGGGTCCCGCTGGATTCAGCAGGTGACGCTGGCAGGGTGATCAGTTATCCGGGCGCGGCCCGGGCGGGTGTCGCTTTCCCCTGCAGAAACAGGGCACCTGCCCCCCCGGTAACCCCGCGCTGTCGCCCTGCCCTGCTCGCCGCCCGTACCTGCCGAAGCGGGCTGCGGTCCCGCAGGGTGGAAAGTTTATCGGGAGGGTCATTTGCCTTCCGAATAAAATGCCTGCTTTGTCGGGGTAGGTCAGCTTTGGTTACCGACACTGATTTCTGTGCTGTGGGAGCCGGTCTCGCATCCTGGGGGGCACGCGAGGGGTCCCATCACGGGAGTGATGCGGCGGAGCAAAAACCCACAAACTTTGGGGCCGTTGTTTGGTTTATTTGGTTTAATTTGGGGATGTGCTGGGAGCGGTGAGGGGCAGCAGCCGCGGAGGGGTCCCGGCGGTGCCGGCCGTGGGTGAGAGCGGTGCCTGCAGCCTCTCTCCGCCCCGCCGTCCCGGGCTCTGCCTCTGCGGCTGCGAACACCCGAGGTGGTGGAAAAGAGCGCATCAAAATCCTCCCCGCTCCCTCGGTCGGGTCCCTTCCCCCGACAGACAAGCGCACCGCATGGCGCGGCTGGTGCTCGCAGCCGCAGCGCAGCAGCACTCGCCGTCTGAGGGGCTTTCTCTTCTTCTTTTTTTTTTTTTTTTTTTTTTTTAGCTCTTCTTTGAAAGAGATGCCCAGCCGCATTCCCATTTTAAGGTTCAGCTATAGAGTTTGCATAACAACCGCTTGGCAGCCCCCCTCTCTCGCACTCCGTTAACAAGCTGTAACGTATAGCTGCAGGTTGCTATAATCTCATTAATATTTTGGAAACTTGAATATTGAGTATTTCAGACCGCTCATTCCCCATATGCCAGGCCACTCCCGCTATGCTGGCTGGTTCCTTTCTCTCCATTATTAGCAATTAGCTCCTACCTTCCAAAGTCAGATCCAAGTATCCAAGATACTAGCAAAGGAATCAACTATGTGTTGCAAGCTAAGCATGCTTAATATCTCCCAAACAAACAAAGAGACAACATTTCTTTAAGTAATGAAGATGGATAAATCGCTTTATTGAGCCTGCGACAGTGTTTGTTTTGTACAGACTACCGCAAAGTTTTTTAACAAGAGCGGGGACGCGCACCAGCCCCTGGAAGCAGTCTCGCCCTGTTTGCTTCGTGGGGTTTTATCATACTAAACGGGCTTTTATTTGAAAAGGGCGAGTCAGAAGCGCACTATCCGAGCGTTAAATTTTGGCTGAACGCTGTCCGTCCTCCGGGGTGTGCGAAACGAGAGCGGGGGCCGGGGGGGCTCGGGGAGGCGGCCGCCTTTGTGCGACGCGCACGGCGGCTCCGCCGGCTTTGGAGCGCGGATCAAAGCCGGACGGAGCGCGGCCGCGAACTCCGGCGCGGGGCTCGGCCCCGCCGTCCCGGCGCGGGCATTTCGGGGCACGGAGCGGGGCGAGGCGCGGCGGCCGAGGCGCATCTGTGCCCTGCGGCTCTCCGGCTGCTGTTTGCTCAACCTCTGGCCTCGGAGAGGGAGGAGGAAGAGAATGGGGAGAAAGGGTTAAACCCAGCGAGGGGAGACCAGAAAAGCGCAGGGACCACGGCGGGGGGGGGAAGGGGGGGGGGGGTTAGAAGGGGAGTTGGCCGTGGGGCCAGCGTTTCTTAATTAGAGCGGGGCGGACAATGCTTAGGGGCGGACAATGGGGGGGACAGGGGGGCTGGAGGGCGGAGGGGGGGTCTGGCCCCACTCCCGGCCGCGGTGCGCCGTGTCTGGAGCGGAGCACGCGTTGTCAGCTGGTGAGCGCAGCGGCCTTTCAGGCGGCTCCCCAGGGAGCTGCGCGCCCGCGGTGAGCTCCATCGTCACCCCCTCCCCTCCATCATCATCATCATCGGCCTCCTCCTCCTCGGCGGCCCCCCACCCCAGCCGAGCACAACAGCCAGCATTCAAGCCCCCTTCCCTCCCGCCCCTCGCACAACAGCAGCGCAGTGGCAGCCACGCCACCTCCCAGCAACCAGCAGCACGCGAGGGCACCGCCGGGGCACCTGAAAGAGTCAAAGCCAAAGAAAGGGAGACAAAGGAGGAGAAAAAGATACGCAGGAACGGCCCAGCGTGTCTGCTCCGACAGCGCGGAGGGGCAGGCGCCCGCAGAGGGACGGGCGAGCCCACTCGGGGCCCGGCACGCCCGGGCGCGCACACGCGTGGCCGCATGCACACGCGTGCACTCGCTCGCAGGGGTCCGTCCCGGCCGCTGCAGCACCGATGGACACGCAGCAATCCCCCGCTCTCGGCAGCTGCGTGCCCCACAGCCCCGTCCCCGAGAGGGGCACTCCCCGGCTTGTGTCTGTCTGTCTGTCTGTCTGTCTGTGTGCCCGACTCCCGCGGCCCCAGCTCTGACACTGCCACCCACGGGCACCGGGGCCGGGACGCGGCAGGAGCCGACCTTGTGTCTGGTCACCTGCCGTCGCATGTGCCCGTGGCATGCTTATCCAGGAGAGAAAACTGAGGGGAAAGTGGCCAGGGATCGGGAGGTGCGTGGGTGAGGCGGCCGGCCCCGCGTGGGGAGCATCCTCTCCGCGGGCAGGCCAGGCTGGAGCAGCGAGGGGACAAGGGGTCAAGTGTTCCGCCCCTGGCCAAGTCACTGCAAGGCGAAAGGGGCTTTGCTAGGGGCTGTGTGCCCGCCGGGATGGGGCGCACTGCCGGCTGCCCTCCTGGAACTGCACTGGGAAAGCCACATGCTGCCCTGCCGCCAGCCCGTGTTAACTTCAGGCGGACTGTCCCTGAGGAGTCCCCGGGAGCGGATGGATGGATGGATGGATGGATGGATGGATGGATGGATGGATGGATGGATGGATGGATGGGAGCACGGCTCCGCGGGCGGGCGGCACCTGTGTGCGCTGCCACTGCCGCCGCTGGCCATGTCCAGGCTGCCCGGAGCGGGGCAGACAGAAAGGCCTCTCTGAAGCCTCTCTGAAGCGCTATCGAATGGCTCGGGACGCCTTCGGGAGCCCAGCCAAGGCGTGTCAAAGGCGGTTTGAGCGGTGAAGCATTTAAACGCTTCAATGGGTGAGTTTCTGGCCTGTGCTTTTCTCTCTCCCTGCTTAGGCCCGGGAGGAGGGAACAGGCCTTTCCACTGAACTCCTCCGGGGCTGGATGCGACACCCCCAGAGCCCAGCCCGCTGCCGCAGCCGGGATGCGACACCCCCAGCCCGGTGCTCCTCCCCGCAGGGCGCCAGCGGCGGAGCGGCCGCCTCTGCTCCGGTCCTCTGCCGCTTCCCGCAGCTTTTCGCTCACGGCTCGGGGTGGGGAGGTGGCGCCCGTCGCTCCCGCTGCAGCACGGAGCGCAGCTGGGACTCGGGATGGGAGCTTGTAGGGGCAGCGCGGGGATGGGCCCTCAGTAGGGCTGACAGGGAAGGCGAGATTTGGGGGTGGGAAAACAAATCCTCTCCGTTTCTGAGGAGATTTCTTTTTGTATTTCATCCCGGGTTTTCCTCGGTTTTTTGGGTTTTTTGTTTGTTTGAGGGTGTTTAGTGGTTTTGTTTTTTTTCTTGTTGTTGTTTTTGTTGTTTTGGGGTTTTTGTTTTTTCTTCCCCCTCTTCCCCTGCTCTCCCCACTCTGATCCCATCCTTCTTTGCCGGTGTCTTGCGGCGGCCATCCCTTTTCCCCCGCCCAGCCCCGAGGCGCGCTGCCCCGGAGAGCGGCGGGCGGCGGCGCGCACCCGCCGTGGGCGAGCGGGACTGCCGCACTTTTGTGGGGCGGCTAATCAATGGCACATCAGCGAGACAGCGCATCAGCCCATCTGCTTGATATATATTCAGAAGGGCTCCAGCCCTTTTGAAGTCTAATTTCTTCCCCGGGAGAACGCGCCGGATAATTTACCATCATTTCCCAGGCAGGGCGGGCAGCGAGTTAACCCTTTCCCCAAGCGCTGCCGCCGCGGGTTTTCCTCCCGAGCGAGCAGTTTTGAATGGCTCAGCGCCTCGCCACAAACTTGTAAAAGTGCCTCTTTAATGGTACGTGACTCGCTGAAACAGGACACCCGGCCCACCGGCGCGGCAAACCCCTCTCCGCCTTGTCAGATCGGTGTTTAAAAGACCTGTTCGGAACAAGCAAATCCCTCGGCCCTGCCGGGTCGGCTCGTATCATTTCAGCTCCAACCACCCACTGATATTTTTGTGTTTCGACATCCTTGTTCTTGGCGTTTCTGTTTGCTCCCATCTGATGGTCAGACACGCAGTTTTGTCCAGAGGCAGGAGCCGGGATGGGGAGCGAGCAGCGCATGGCGTAGGGGCTGTGGTGCGACACTGCGCTGCAGAATCCTCCGTCTCAGAGGGTGGCAGGGGCGAGGGGACGGGTCCCACGTCGCCCCCCGGCCTGCGGGACCGCGGCACGCGTGGGGGACGCGCGGGACTGGGACTGTCACGGCTGCCGGGGCGGGACACGCCGGGAGGTGGCCGGGGAGCCCGGGGAGGATGCCCAGCCCGCATCCGGCACCCCGGCACATCTGGGTGCCAGCGGAGCTTTCCGAGCTCCGTCCCCGGCTAGGGCAAAGCGTTTGACTCTGCAAGTTTCTGAGCTTTTATTTGTTTTCTCTGCTCCCTTCCGCCCAGGGCAAGGGCTCTGCCAGGACGGGAGATGCCGGCACCGCCGCCGTGCCCTGGCTGAACTCTGGCTCAGGGGACAGGTTGAATGAGGCCGAGGCCGTTGGGCGGCATCACCTGCTTCCCATAAACCCCAAAAGCAAACCCCGGGCACCGGCCGGAGCCGCCGCAGAGCCCTCAGTCCCCACCTGCACATCGCTTATCTACAGTCAACATTTTTATCCTGCCACGGAAAGGTTCCTGCTCGCTCCCGGCTCCGGGGCGGCATCAGCGACCAGCAGCTACACCCGGCCCCGCCGCTCCCGGGTACTCGGCGGACACTGCCTCCACTTCCCCCCGAACTGAGGCTGCCCCCGCTTATCCTGGGAGCAGTGCGAGGAGATCAGTCTTTTTATTTATTTATTCATCTATTAAATTCACCAGCAGTGAAAGAGCAATGCATGACAATGTCTCCTGCAACATCTCTTCTCTAAAGTCTACTTCAAAAAAGGAGGAGGGTAGTGCATTTATTTATTGGGGGTTTTTAAAACAGGAAATATATCTCTTCTGCCTAAACATTTTGTGGCTGGAGAGGCTGGGAGAAGCCTTACTGTTGTTTTCCACTGGAGCAGGAGTGGGCTGTGCACAGGGTCAGAGTGAAAGGGGAGGCAGGGATCCCTGTCAGAGCGGGCGGTGGGCTCCTCCGTACTCCATTTTGGAAAACAGTGGAAAGGGGGCTAAGTACTTCCATACAACTTGTCTGCTTTGGATTTCAGGTGCTGTAGGCAAAAGTATCACTAGTAGAATCCTAGGATTCTACTTCACTGCCCTACAAGCCATAAAACACTATGAAGCACCCTTTTCCATTGCCGACAGAGTCTATGGCTCAACCTTCTTTGTTGCTACTGGATTCCATGGCCTGCACGTAATTTGCTTTGTAGTAGCTACAGATGACATTATTTTATTTTTCTCATTCCAGTACCAATGTTGAACTTAGGGCCTGTGTCACATGAAGGTCCCCCAAAATGCTGACTGTCAACAACCTGTGATGATCTGTGGTGGGACTGTGCAACTATCCTACAGAAACGGTACAGCTGAGAGCTTGGCTAGGGCTCATATAGGGACTACTCTTAGTTCTCAGTCCCAGATCCCCTCTGGCCTAGGGGGAATTATCCTGTCTATGTAGAAGGACACGAGGCCCAAACTCATTAAATGACTTGCTATGGACAGCAGGAGCCCAGGGCCAAAGATGGGGCATGAGTGCAGGATGTGTGCCAGGGCTTTCTCACACAACACACTTTATTCCAGGTGCTTCAAAAGCATTTCTAGTTGCAAGACTTTGCACAAATCAAAGAACATTCAGTCAGGGGCTGGCTTTACACCTCTGGATGTGTTCCACCATGATTTTTGATGGGGTCATCCTTTCCTGATGCCCCAGGAAGTAGGATGCAGAGCAGCCTGTGCTACCCCAGCTGTAGCTGATTAGCTAGGGTGGGTCAAGAGGGAGGGAGAGGTGAAATTTTCTGATATAGGATAAAGCTGAGCACATTTTGGAAGGGATGGTGATTGGATGAAGGTTTCTGCAAGCAGTTCTCTTGATTGTTCCCTCATTAAGCTTGAATCTGTGTAACTTGCTCCTGCTGGTGCTTCCCCAGTGCTGTGGGTGAGAACATGGCTGTGAAGTAGTGTTCTAGGGTATGTGAGACTCCAAGGCACAGTCTCACGTGCAGAACATGCAGTACCTACCAGCCTCAGTCACCTCTCAGGTAGGAAGAATGTCTCTTATTTTTTTTCTGGTGTTAGCAGTGCTGCAATGTTTGTAGTGGAGATATGATGATGAATGCAGCCTGAATTGCATTGTTATGTTTCATTGCTACCCAGAATGTTTTGCAAGAGTACTCTCACAGCAAATTTTTGTGTGGTTCATCTCTTGTTGTGGAAAGATTACTGGATTAAATCAATTACAGTGCTATTACTTGGCTATTAAGGCATTCAATTAACCATTTTTCCTGCTCTACGCTTTGGTGGCTGCCTCTTTGCATTGCAGAATGTCCTGAAAGCTTTTTCTTTTAAAAGGCTTGAAGAGCAGAAGGCTGGTTCTGTGAGAATGGCTGCTGGGAAAGAAAGGCTCTGAATTCCTGTTGGATTCCTTGTGTTTTCCTGTGGGGAAAGAGAGCGAAAGCTTGGAAGCAATGCTGGTTGTAATTTTGTGCTTAGAAAGTAGTGAGGTTACTTCACTTGGATGTTGCTGTTGCCTGTGATTGGTGACCCCATCCCTGATATTTCTGTATTTGGTTTCCCTTTTGTTTTTCTAAATAACTGGGATGTGTAAATAGAAGAGCATCTTCCAACAGAAAGCAGTGGGTCTAAACTTACCTTAGAGATGCTGTGTTCATAATTTCAAGTATTCTTAAACCAGGAAGAAGAAAAAAATTATTCCTCAAAATAGAAATAAGATAAATGAAAAATGAGGGCAGGATTTTGATTTTGATTTCAAAGCCAGGATTTTGGTCCTCAAAAGCTACTGAGTATTCAGAGGTTTTCAGCTGTTTCTGTGGCAGTTGGGTGCTTAGCAGACAGGAAAAACTTGGGCTCCTATTGGAATACTAAAGTGATATCTGTGGGTGTATTTGGCAGTTGTACTTACTATCCTTGTGCACCTTGCCAATATTTGTGGAGCTGATGTAAGGAACTGACCTGCAGATTCCTAAAATAGATGGTGGTGCAGCATCAGGGCCTCCACAGAGGGTCAGCAGGGCAAACTGAATTAGGCTCTCCAAAGTCTCCAGGAAATGCTGGGAACAAATAGTTTTGTGTCTTCTTTTGGCAGACTCATATTTTGTTTATTCAAATAAAACCCCAGCAGATTATAAAAACAGTTTCCCCTCCCTTTCTTTAATTGATCTGTTTTGATGGATCTTCTTGATTTTCGATACCTCAAATCTGAGAAATGTAAAAACATGAAGTTTCAAGATGTTTACCTTTGCCGCTTTTTGAAAAATTATTGCAAGTGCAGTGTGAGAAGATTTAAGCTTTTCTATTGCCTGAAAAAAATAAGAATAAACTCTAATTTTTTTTTCTTTCATTTCTATCAAACAGAATTAAACCTCTGCTTGCCAGCCTCTCCTATTTGTCCTGATATCCAGTTTGTAGATATTAAACCTGCTGTGTTTACTGCTATCATATAAAATTCATACTCTGTGAATGGCTCACAAGGCATTTTCATTAGGAGACTCTGCAACTGTTGGAGGACTGGGCCATCTCAGCCTTTGCAAATATGGTTTTCATGAGGGAGAAATTTCCATGCTGGTTTTAATTTATTTGTGGTCCCCCTCTCCCCCCACCATGTAAAATTTGTATTTTATAATTATGCCTAGAGAAATAAAGGAATCCAGCAAAATTGGGGCATTCAGTTTCTGTGATTCTAATACAGTACCAACATAAATATATTTAATCAGCCAAAAATCAATTAATGTAACAGAAAATATAGCATTAGAAGTTCTCCTTATTTCTGCTATTTTCATCTAGTTGTTCCCTTTGACAATTCTTGCATTAAGGTTTTTGTTTCCTCCTTCATGCATTTTGAGGTTTGAAAACAAATGGCTGAATTATTCCATGAGTTCTGATATCCTCACTGAAAGAGAATAACTTAAAGTTCTCATCAAATGTTACTGGAAATTACTGCAGGCCTCTGATTTTTTTAAAGGGATATTAATTTTTTTTTTTAATTATGGAATGAGTAAAGGTTTTTGAGTGGCAGTTTAATGTTAACATTTTTGAACATAGTACTGGAGAGGAGTATGGCAGATTTCCATCAGCATAAACCTTTGCATTCAGGAAGGTCTCACCTCTTTGGAGAAAATCATTCCCACCTTCAGCACTGTGATATAAAGTGAAATGTGATCTAAGTTGGAAGATGGAAACCGTTTGACCAAAAGAATAGACCATAGGAAAGCTGACCAGAGATTTCCCAAATGGAAAAGATGAGAGAAACAACAAAGCCAGGAGATAGTTAATTACCATATTGTGTATATAGTTGGGACTAAATTCATGCACAAAACTGGACACGTTGCTTGGGAGAAACGGCTTCCCTTTTTGTCTTTGGAAAGACGAGGAAATGTGATGAGACATGAAAAGAAACGTGAGAGCATTGCTTAAATCTGCCTGTGCTGGCCATTGCACACATTTCATGGGTATGGAGTAAGAGGTGAAGAGGAGCTGTGCCAACAGCAAATGTCATGGCCTGCTTTGCAGGGGCTGCCTCTGAATGCACACAGGCTCTCTTTGCAACAGTCCTTCCTGTCTGCTCTGACAATGGCTGGCAAACATGGAATCACAGGGTAGCTTGGGTGGGAAGACACTTTATAGATCATCTAGCTCCATCTCCCCTCAGACAGGCAGGGACACCAATGCTTGCTTTGTGGGCAGATGAAAATGCTTGTTTCCACATTGTTCCTCTGTGCCCAGCACTGGTGAGGCCCCTCCTGGAGTGCTGTGTTCAGTTCTGGGCCCCTCACTGCAAGAACAACATTGAGGTGCTGGAGCTTGTCCAGGGAATGATCTGGAGAGTAAATCTGTGGTTATTGAAGAACATTGAGGTGCTTGAGGGTGGCCAGAGAATGGTCTAGAGAGTAAATCTGTGGTTATTGCCAGCAGCTGCTGTTTTAGCTTGCAGAATAGTATTTTTAGGGGTTTTGAAACTGAGAACACAGCTCTTGTGGGATGCTTTTGTGATGCCACAGATTTTACTGGTAAAACCTGTCTTTTAACACATGTGCAATGGAGTTCTGTCAAATTGCATTTATGCGGACAAGTATTTGTGCATGTGAAATCAAGTAAATAATTATTAAAAAGGTACATCCAAAGCTGAAGTTTACCTTCCTCACTCCTTATTTTCCATTACTTTAGGTAGCTTTTCAGCAGCCATGACCATGAATAGGTTCCTGGTTATTACTCCAGAAGCAATGCCATATCTGACATCCAGCCCAATATGTATTTTTGTACAACCAAACCTCCCATATATACTTCTGCCTTAAGAAAAGTGAACCTTGAGTAATATGCTACATTCCAGAGCATGGATGTGCTTTTTCAAAGAGCACAGCTACTTTGAAGCCCTCTCAATACTCAGCCAGAGCTGAGCACAACTTGGAGGACCACAAAATTGGTGGATATTCAATTCAATACTGTCACCAAATTTAGAAGACTATTTTTAGTTTTCCATCCAAAGTTTAATGTTTCTATAAAACTTGTATTTAGCCAAAATATAATATTGAACCAGTTGTATTTTTAGGGTATTTTATAAGCATTCCAAACTCCACACTATGCTGAAGAAAGGGAGTAGCATTATCAAAAGTTCTGACAGCATCAACAGTGTATTCTTGATATTCAAGCACCATCAACAACGCATTCTTGATACTCAAACACCATTCATTCAACCAGAAGAATTCACATCAGGGAGATTCTAATTCTCCCTAATAATTAGGGAAATTCTCAGAAAATATTTCAAAAGTTATTGAAACTCTACTTAAGATTAACAGACATGATCATATCTCATATCTAGCAAAATACATTCAGCATTTTTTACTCTATGAAGGATGTAAATAATGTCATGAAACAACATCTTCAGCAATGCACTTGGTATCAAGTGTGTACACTAAGCACAGGTTTATGACAACTGAATATAACAGTTTTTATTTTGAAATTTAATTCCTTTTTTTATTGAAGTTGGGCTTTTAAATCAAAGTAGGGAATGAGGATATTTTCTGTTAGCTCTCTAAACTTGTTTCTTAGTTTCTTCTCTCAAGCACTTCCCATGTAGTCACAGCCTTCTCCCTGTATGTACTGCAGAGTGTCCAAATCCAGATTTCCCTGCATGACGTTATCCAGGAAAAATAGGTGTTACTGATAACCGTCCTCCTGGAAGGTGTAGTCCTGAGTATACTGTATGCCTGAAAGGAAAGCCCATCAGGGTTTATATTTCCATCAGGGTTTATGTTTTATTTGCTTCTGCAGGAAGCAATTTGTCTAAATAAAAACGTATTTTGCCACAAAGCTTTTGTGTTGCATGTAGAAGGACACTGATATGTTTTAAAAAAAAAATGGCCTTTGAAGTTGCCTATGAGCTGCTGCCTTGATTAATTTGAAATTTTAGGTTTACGCACCCGGCCATAAACACTTTTATGAACTTTTTATTGCAACCGAACTGCGCGGGCAGGCGCTGGGAGGCAGGTGTTCCGAAGGATGCCCTGGATCAACACAGGGCGGCCCAGCCCAGGCAGACAGCGCCATAAATCCGTGTGCGAGCCGCTCCCGGCCCGCAGCCCCAGCGCGGAGCGGGCGGCGCTGCCCCGGGGCCGGGAGCGCCCGGGCGGCTCCTGCGGGAGCCGGGCTCTGTCCATGGTACCGGCGGGGCCGGCCCTGACGCAGGCCGCGGGGGCTTGCAGTCTCTTTTCCTCGTTTTCTTTTTCCCCTCCTCGTTTTCTTTTTCCCCTC
>JAHXMQ010003319.1:30503909-30642941 GCA_020466415.1 Ammodramus savannarum pratensis | reverse complement strand
TCCTTCCTTCCTTCCTTCCTTCCTTCCTTCCTTCCTTTTTTCGTATTTTTTCTTTTTTTAAAATATTTTTTCCTTTTTCCACTCACTTCCGCTTCCTCTCTCCTTAGTTAGTCCCTTCCTGCTAATACAGACTATTAAAAAAACAAAAAAACCACCAAAACCAGCCCCATCAAGCAGCACAAAGATTTTCACCCCTGTTTAATGCAGCATGTGTTTTTTGTATATGATCCATAGCTGTAAACTTTCAGGGGTATATGAAGCATAGAAGCTTGGCTTGTTACACAGGTGGCACTGTGGTGATTTCTACTGGGGTCTACAGCTTTTTGTTATGGCATAAGTGAAAACAGAATATATTGTGCTGGTCTGTATTTCAGTTTATGAGGTTTAATATGGCAAAGAGATATTTTTACAAATGCTCAGAAGGAAATGTAAGTAGCTCTTGCAAAAGCTGTGCTGAGAATCAATCTAAAGTCACGCAGGCCATAGAATCATTAAGTTTGGAGAAGACCTCTAAGGTCACCAAGTCCAGCTGTCAACCCAACAGCACCACCATGTTTACCACTAAAATATGCTCTCAAGTGTTATATTCATGTATTTTTTCAGCATTTCCAGAGGTGGTGACTCTGTCACTTCCCTGTGCAGTCTATACTTGACAGCTCTTTCTGTATTTTTATTCCTTAATATCTAAACATCCCCTGATGTAACTTGAGGTCATTTCCCCTCATCACTTGTTACTGACCCCAGTCTCACTGCAACCTCCTTTCTGCAGAGAGCAATAAGGTCTCCCCTCTCTCTCCTTTTCTCCAGGCTGACCATCCCCAGCTCCCTCCTATGACTTAACTCAGGCCCTGCCCTTCTCTGGACACCCTCCAGCCCCTCAAATGCTTTCTTATTCTTTCAGAACTGGCATGGACCAGCAGCTCTGCTGTCAGCTAACATCACTTGGGGGACATTGGCAGGTGGCACATGTCGGGGCACAGATGTCCCCAGTGTCTCCCGCTCTGGAATTACAGTGCAGCCTCTTGCACTGGCAGGGTAAGCTGTGGCACTATAGGCAAGGCCTTTGCTCTCTTCCTTCTTTCCTTAAAAGGATTTTATTCCTGTCAGTTTAAATAAAGGCTACATTTGGCTCATGCAAAGTAACTTTCTTTTTTCTGGGAAAAAAGATATTTTTCCAGAATATCACCCATAGTTTTTGCAAAAATCTGATTCTTGTTTAAAGCTCTCAACATTAGACATCTTGGTCTTTTTAAAAAATTATTAGCTTAGTTTATCACAAGGAAGCAATCTCTCTCTGGAGCTCAGTCTGTGGTCCTTCTCTGTGTTTACACAGCCCAGTTAGATTTATACTGGCAGGAGCCTCTCCCTGAATTGCCTCTGTGTAGGGAGAATCCCAGTAGTAAGGGACTGGCAGGGAAAGATCAGTTTCCTTCTGAGCTGGCTCTGCCCCCAGGATGTTCATCTGTCCTCTGCTGCAGCAGGGCCTCCATTCCAGAGAGACAAGAAGCAAACAGGGTGAAAATCTTGACAGGCTGGATGTACTTTCTGTAGGGAAAAGAAAAAAAAATGGAACAGGAAAAGTGGGATGGAGGCTTATCACTGGTGGAAATAGACAAACCTAGTTCCTGCATCCCTATAATCCGCTTGAAATTGCAATTACATTCCAGAGCAGTTGGGCTTTATGTTGATAAATTTACTTTGTTTTGCATAAGAGTTTAGTTTTGATATGATGGAAAGAAATAGTTGTAGTGTGAAGAAATCCCAACCAGCAACAACCCAAACAAAAAGCCCACCAAAACCCAGCAAAAACTCCCAAACAAAACCCAGAAGGATGCCATTTGAAAGCAGGTGTTTCATTTCTATGAAAGAAAAAATGGCAAAGGTGAGTCTTGAATCCACTGTGAAACAATATTTCATTCTTCTAAGAACCATAGTTCAAATTTCTTCTCTTGCCTTAAACCTCTACAGGAATTGGAAGCTGTGGGAGGGTCCTTGTTTATCCTTCTCTGCTTTGCTCAGGCATGGCTCAAAAGGGAATCTGAGTGTATTTTTTCATTGTTTGTATTATAATAAGATCCTCAGCGAGCAGGTGAGTGCTGGAACGACAAGGGTGTAGCTCTTTATTACTGTAAGTCATCTTTATGCTCATAAATAAACCTTTAGAATTGGATGGGATTGCTCAACTGTGCAAGAGTGCACAGGATGTGCCCTTAAACCAAACTAAAACAGACCATGTAATGCAATTCAAACAAGGATCCCATGCATGAAGCAAAAGCCCTTGTTGATGTTATAAGAGAATCTTAGCGTGTTCTGTGTTGGCACTTGATGATTTGCTGTATGATTCCAGCTTTGGTGGTTTCAAATGGACACCTTTAGGGCCTGGAGAGCCCTTCTATCCCAAACACAGCTGCAGGTCTATGGGTGTCTCATTTAGGAGTCTGTGATCACTCAGATAAGGGTGCTAAGCCCTGGCTTTGAATGTCTGGCAGTCGTTTGTGCACACCATGTATTGCTGGATCCTGAGGCAGTTGGAGCAGGTGAAACCCACGGGATCAGTGCCTCAGGGTTCTCTTCCACATTGCACAAAAGCCAACTTGTGCTGTGTTTTGACAGAGCCTTGTACAAGCTAATATTTTCCATCAAGGCTTTGAAAACTGGGTGATCTTCGAAGTCATAAAACACAAGATGAAGTAGGTCCCTTGACAGATACTTACAGAAGTATCAGAGTACTTATTTCCAGGAGCATTTCTGTTGTTTGGGTCATGTGGAAAAGATCCCTGTTGTAAAAAAAATGAAGGAAACAGAATAGGAAAAATCACCTCATTCCTTAAAAATGTATTTAATGCCAATTTCTGTAGCAGCCCCAACAGTTAAATGGCCAGCACAGCCATTTCTTCTGTCAAAGGAGCTGCCCACTTAGAGGGCTGCTACTCTAGCTCTGTGTGAAACTCCTACCAGAGGCCCCAAACCAATGGTGTTTGTAGCAGGTGTCTGTCCTTTCCTACACAGCCAGAAAGGCTGTTCTAAAAGCCTCCTACACAGATTAATACCTCTTCACTTGGCAAATGGGGATGCAGGAGGACAGGCAGTGCTTGGCATGTGGTGCTGAGCCCAGCCCGTTCTTGGGCCTGTTTTGAAAATTCAGGTAGCTGCACATTTGTGTGTGTGTTGCTTTTCAGTCTGAAAAGAGCAGCTTCATGTGGTATCAAGAGGTTTGAAAGGTGTAGTCCTGCTTGTAAGAGGGGAGTAGAGTGTGGAAATGCAAAAGTCAGTGAAACAGCTAAAAGTTTTTCCACCATAGGTTGGCATTCAGGTTCCTTTGTGTTTTGGCTCTAATTTTGTCCAGCCTGGAGTTTTCTAGGAGTGAGTTCTGTTCCCTTTCAAAATGATGCAAGCAAGGCTTTCTGACTGGGCAATAAAAGCTGAGCACACACGACAGGGTGTGTGCTCGACTGCCTTACCAATGTCTCCTGGCCAGGTGGCACGAAGCCATGTGAGCACAGCATAAAAGTGTCTTCTTGCATGTCAGTGCTACTATAAAGTGTATTATATGGCTGGAATAAAACACACAGGAAGAATTTCCTTTTGAACCTTTGTTCAAAATTTTTGTGCATAATTTTTGTCACAGAAAGAGAAGACAAAAATTACTTAATTCTTTGATAGGTTCCTTTCCTTTCTCAGATACTTTGGCAATAGTGTGGCTACAAAAATAAAAAAAAGCCCCATACCTTGCATACAACACAGAGATGGATATAATTTTTCAAAATGTCTTTGTATATTTCTTGTTAGTGGAAATTATTTAACTGCTGAGTCTAAGCATCCTTTCATAAAAGCCTCTCTTGAGGATTAGAGTATTATATTTCTTAGAAGGTGTTTAGTAGATATTTAGTTTTTTAATGCTAAGAACATAAATATTTAGGTCTTGGACTTAATTGGAGATTAGAGAGCCATTTATTGTCTTAGTACAAGATCTTCCTACAGAAATACTTTCATTCTTTGATAGGTTAAGAAATGTATTGCTCTTTGATTGAAGATAGAGCCATGATGACACCATAACTCCTTTTTTTTTTTCCCCCAGTGCTTATCTCTCTCCTGCTTCTCCACACTCTTCTGGAGTGTCTGGACTAGATGAGACAAGTAGTAGTAGACTAGAATGGTGTTGCTTACTCTGAAATCCTTCTAAAATCTTCCATCCCTGCCCTTCACTTCATGTAGCAGTTTTGTAGTTACCTCATTCCAACTCTCTGTTACGTCCTTACATCTCCTCCTATGTTTTCATGTGTCTCTTTATACCTTCCATACAAAAGTGTTCAGACTCTCTTCTACTGTAAGCCTAGGCCTTCTTTTATTGACCCCTTTCATTTACCTGTGACTGCAGGAAGCTTTCTACCCTCTTCCTGCTCTTTCCCTTTCAATAGCCCCATCAAATTGTTTAAACTCTGCTTGTATTTCATAGCACTTGTCACGCTAAAACTACAAGTCCTGTGATGTGCTTGGATGGAGAATGCCTAAGTATCCTGCTCAGCTATGTTTGGAATTAACATCCCTGCTTTAGATGTGGAAGATCTGATTCAGAGCTGCCTTAAAAGCTCTGTGATACTGTCAGGAATAAGCCAACACCTCCTGCTCATAGCTGAACATCCTACCACTGCATGCTGGGTTCTGAAAGCAGAAATTATCACAAGTTGATATTCCCTTCTAATGAGACACCAGCAATGGTATTTTGGCTGGTGATAAGCTGAAGCTTGTGCCAATTGTTTATGTCCCACTGACTACTTTATCTTCTACCATCCTCCCCTGATAACCTCTTCAAGTGCCCCTCTGTGTAATATCTAATTTTAAACAAGTAAACTTTTCAGAATTTTCTAATTAAATGGTGGTGGGGGGGGGGGGGGGGAATGTTGCTTTATAGGGTGTTTTGCAAGGTGTTCTGCAGAAAACCCCTCAGGTTCAAGTACCATTCCTTGATTTGTAGTTAGGTAGTCTTTCTGTCAAAGGTTCTGAGGCTTGAAGGTCTTCTGCCCTTCAGAATTCAGCTGTGAGAAACAGAGACTTGGACCTTCCAGTGTGAATGGTTCTGGAGGATTCCACTAATGCCAGGATCATCATTAACCTGGTGGAACGAAAGTCCCTGAAATACCCTGGGATAATCTGGGGTTCTTGGATTATCTTGAGGGAGCCTGAAAAAAAAGTGGTTTGAAGCAGTGGCAGTGTTTGGACCCAGTGTGATGTGCCCAGAGCCTGGGACTTTGCAGCAGCTGCTGTCAGAAACTCATTTCTGTCATTGCACAGGCATCCTGCAAAATAGATTTCATTTCAGAAATCTGAAGGTGGCAATTTGAAAACCATGTCCCTTTCTGAATTTCCAGTGAGTGGATCCTGGAAAAAAATCAAGTCTCAAAGCAATGATCTTCCAGCCAGCTTGACTAATTTCCATCTCTCAGAAGGCAGAGGATTTAGCATCAACTCATTGTGTTGATAGAAGTGTTGCTAATGCCCAGAAATCTGACTCTGCCCTCTGCTAAGGCCTTCACAGATGATCAGGCCCCAAATTAATTGGAATCAATTTATTTGTTAGCAGGCATTAATTTGGCTTTCCCACGAGAAACTGTAAGCTCTAAATTGCCAGATTAAAATTTATGTGCATTTTATTAATTCTTAGCTTTGCTTTTTGCATTTAATTATTTTCATCATCATGATCTTTTTGTCAGTAAGTTTACAGTAAGTGATGCATTTTATTATACACGTTAACAATTTTAATAGGCTTTGTAGTTGCTTGCAGGAAAGGTGTCATTGGGAGAACTGTCAAGATATGTTGTCTTAACCCACCAACAAGACCAGTGACGCTCACTTTTCTGGTTCATCAACTCACAGCTGAATGGGTATTGTTTGTGAAAAATATGAAGCTCATCAGCACTGCTATGTAACAAAGCCCCCTTCAGCAGGTTTGAACTAGGCTGGTGTGCTCTCTTTGCTAGCACAGGTATCTGAGTGCTCCTGGTTACAAAGTTTGGCTGCCTCTGATGGCAAAGGAAGTAATGCAACTTCAGGTTGACAAGGAAAAACAGGTGCCAAATATTTGAGTTTCATGGCATGCCTAGTCCAGATCACGTGAACTTCTTGTTTTATTATTATTTATTTTAGTTTATTGTTCACCTGCAGTTTGGACAGCTTCAGCTTCCTTGTGCGGGTGTTGAGGGGCGCATCTGGGCCGGCTGAGTGTGTGCACCGTGGTGCCCTCGTGTGACTCCAGCAAATGCTGCTAGAGCTAAAGCAATGCAAGAAAGAAGACAGTCAGGTCTCAGCTGAGATGCTGAGCTGGAAAATCAAATTAAAAATGAGTCTTCAGAAGTCAGGGCTATCCCAGGAAAGCCAAAGGGAGCTGACCTGACCCAGCTTTTGTGGCTGTGCAGGGAAGCGGAAGCTCATCCCGCATGGAGGGCTGTGTGTGCCCATGGGATGGCTCTGCTCCATGCACCTGGGGAGCTGTGCCTCCCTGCCTGGGGCAAAGATCACGTTTGAGGCTTGTGCACTGACTGACAAAATAGAATAACATGAGTGATAAGAGGATGTGAGTGTTTTGCTGAGCCAAGAGAGCTGGAGAATCCAAGTGCCATTTGTGGGTGCTGGGAAGATGCACTGAGGGACAGGGGTGACATAGGCGGGTGCTGGAAAATGGGAGAAATGTTTCAGAAAGTGGGCAAGGCATTTGCAGTGGTTTTCTTGCTGCTCCAGAAGGGCTGTGAATTTTTTATTTACTTCACAAAATAAGTCTAGATCTATTTCATTTTGCTGTATAGCAAAAGCTACAGAAATGACCTACAAGTAGGTACATACTGTAGCTCAGGTTAATGTGAACTCTCACCTTGTTACACTTTTATTTGATCCCATTTCTCTTCTTCAAACATGTAAGTGATATCAAGTTCTGTAAACCAAGCTGCTGGAATAAACTAGAAAATGGCATAGACCAAGCAGGAGAAATAGGGTGGGAGGGATTTGGCTGCAGGTTATCAGCCATTAATTATTCATTTTGTAAACAATGAGGGTGTGTAAAAGCAGCCAGGGCAGGTAGGGAGACGATTATGTTGTAAGATAACAAAGATAAGGGAAAATAAGGAAAAAATCCTGAGCAAACAAAGATGAATGTTGTTCATAACTGCCACAAGCCTTGCTATACCATGAAAGAAACACCAGTGAATTACTAATCACTTCCATTAATGTGATTGTGCCAGTGTTTGACAACAGAACAGGATCTGATGGATGTGGCTTCAAAAGCCAGAGTTTTACAAAATATCAGTAGAAAATATGTAACTTATCTAAATAGTTGCAAGCATTTTTTAGCCTCAAGTTTGAGTAAAAGCATGTGACAAATCTCAGAGGAGGTTAAGACAAAAATCATCAGTATTTTTCTTCTTTTTAGTGTCTGAGTTTGGCAAAAGGAGGAAGTACTGAGTTAAAAGACAGATGTGGTCATAGAAGTTTCTATTCCTTGTGCTTTCCCTCCAATGTGTCTGAGACTTCTTATATGTTGTCAGTAGCTTGTGTACACAGCAGTCTTCTGTGACATCCTATCAGTGAGTACTCATACAGAAATTATTATGTTGTAGTTTTCTTGAAAAGAAGGAATTGGAAAAGCAAGAAACACTAGAAACAACATTATAGCTGCACAGTGTACTCTTAGCCTAAAAACTCTTATCTAAACTCTCCAAGCAAGCATGCAATTATACCTTAATCCAAGTGCTCTTTAATAAAAGCAAAGGTCTGGTTTTGCAGGAGAAATTGCTATAAATGCCATGGAGCAGCACTTGTTGCCTGCATGCACTACAAGTGAGGTGCTTTCCAGGAATCTGCTTTCTTGTGCACAATTTGGCCATTAGGGATATTATTACATCTGGGGTGCCTTTTAGGGTGCTCTTGCACGTGGTGTCCAGGCTTGGCTGAGGCAGCTCCAAGGGCTGTCCAGCCTGGCAGTGCTGCTGCCTGCAGGGAGCTCTCAGGCTCCAGCCCCAGCTGGGCATCCACTTTTGCTTCCCAAGAAAAAGGTTTAGGGCAAGAGAGGCAATACTGATTATCTTGCTGTTGGGGTATGCTGCATGCAGCATGCTGAGGTCCTGAGTTTTATACAGTTACTGAAATCGACTGTTTGCTGTGTGCCCAGCCCTCTTGCCTCTGAATTCTGCTTCCCCCGGCATCATGCAGCTGCAAATGCTTTTCCCTGGGTCCCTCCTATCTCCCATGTCAGCCTCTGCAAGGAGCTAGTGTGGAAGGAATGGTGGAAGTGTCCTTTCCACCCTGGCTCCCACCATCCCACAGGGCAGGCTCTAGTCTGCTTCTGTACTGATGGCAAATGGGAGGTTTTGTGAGAGCCAGCACATGAAATGCCTTGAAGATTTACCTTGTTATCCCAGGAGGGCTTGGCTTTCTGGGCTGCAAGCTCACACTGCAGGGTCCTGTCCAGCCTCTCATCCAGCAGCACCCCCAGGTCCTTCTGGGCAGGGCTGCTCTTGAGCTGTTCATCCCTCAGCCTGTGCTGAAATTGGGGGATGCCCTGAGCCAGGTGCAGCACCTTGATCTTGGTCTTGTTTAACCTCATGATACTGGCAGGGACCCACTTCTGGAGCTAGACCAGGTCCCCCTGGATGGCATCCCATCCTTCAAGTGTGGCAAATGCACCACCCAGCTTGGGGCCACCTGGAAATTAGCTGAGGGTGCACTGGACCCCTCTGTGTCCTTAACTGAGATATTAAATAACACTGGTCACCATACGGACCCCTAAGAGCCACCACTTGTCCCTAATGTCCATCAGGATCCTGAGCCATTGACCGCTACCCTCTGGATGAAACTGTTCTACCAATTTATTATCCTTCTAACAATCCACTCATTAACCCCATCAGTCTCCAATTTAGAGAGAAGGATATTGTGGGGGACCTGTCAAAGGCTTTACACAAGTCCAGATAAGTGACATCTGTAGTCCATTGATGTAATTTCTCCATTGAGGAAGGCCACAGGGTTGGTCAGGCAAGAGTTGTTCTTGGTGGAGCTGTGCTGGCTGTCCTAAATCACCTCCCTGTTCTCCCTGTGCCTCAGAGCACTCCTAGGAAAATCTCTGCCATGATATCCTGAGGCACAGAGGTGAGGCTGACAGGGTGGCAGTTCCCAGGCTCTCTCTTTCCATCCTGTTTTAAGATGGGTACAATCTTTCCCTTTTCCCAGTCACTAGTGGCTCCATCTGACTGTCAGGACTTGCCAAATATGATGAGGAGAGTGGTTTAGCAGGAGCATCAGCCAAATCCCCCAGGGCTCTGGGCTCATCCCATCGAGTCCCACAGATGTACATACATTCATTCAGGCTCCCCAGATGGCCATGAACCTGGTCTTTTTATATATGGGGAGAGACTCTGCTCCCCACATCCCCATCCTGCTGTCCCTCCACTCAAGAGGTGTGGTAAGAGAAGCAGTCATTGAAGACAGGCAAAAAAGATTATCTCAGCCTTCTCCCCTGTTTTCCAGCATTGCATATAGGCAGGTTAAGCCTTCTTGGACCTTCCTTTTATGGTTAAATCTGCTTATATCCCTGCACAGCCTCTCTCTGGTTGATCCACATCACTCTTTTTTATTATTTTTTTATTTTCCACACAAATCTTCAAGTATGGAGGCAAGAAGCAAAGGTTTTAGGGGGGTGACAGGGCAGGAGGTTGGCTAAAAGGGAAAGGCTACTCCCCACCTCCCTGAGCCCACAGTCTCTTCCTGCACTGAGCCACATGCTGTTTTTATTGCTTCCATGGCCATCCCCAGGGTTTTGGGTGTTGGAAAGCAGGGACAAGCTTGCACACTGACCCTCAGTAACTGCTGGGAGTTTGTGTCCCCACACACCTGGGGGGCAAAAGCACATAGAGGAAGGTTGGGCTAAATCACAAAGCTGATTCTGCTTTCCACTGTTTTGCTTGATCTCTTAAATATAACACCTTTAATAGGCGAAATTTGCCTCTGAAATAGTTTTACAAATTAAATGGCATGCTACCACTCATAAATGACATCTAATGAGAAACAACAGGGATTTAACTACTGAGAAAGGTACAAATTACTTCCACACCCCAAGCTTTTTAGCAACGTAGCAGTTTTCAGTGTCTACTTCGAGTGTCTATAAATCAATCTTCTGTGTTATTTTAATTCTCCTTAATTTTCACACCATATTAGTTTTACTGCTAATATTAAAGGTGCAAAGAGCGCTGAGTTTAATGTTCGCTTTTGCATCTGTATCCCTGTACAAGTTTGTTACAGGCACCTCTCAGCGGTGGTAGCTGAGGGCTAGCAAAAAGGGAGGGTGGATAATGTGACAGGCATTTTACTTTCAGCAAGCTTGTTATACCAGCTCTGAATTTTTCATGAAGGCTTCAGTAACCTGTAGCCGAAGCTCGGGGGGTTTCCACCACAAAGAGGTGGCTGGGCTCAGCTCTCACTTCCCATCTGGCACAGGGTGACAGGGACAGTCGGGGGCTGCAGGAAACCTGAAGAAGCAAAAAGTTCATGTGGGACATCCATTGTGATGCATGAAAAGCTAAACATGTGCCTCTTGTAGGGACGCAGCTTTGAAACACTCACTTATCTCTGGCTTCAGATTATATTTAGTCAGGGTGTTTTACTTCAGTCACCAGCACAGCTGTCCTGTCTGTAAATAATACTACAGATAGATTCCCTCAAACCTTTATTTTGCCAGGGCTGCACTTTGAGCATCTCTCGACAGCTTGTGCCACAAATTCTGTGCCTGCTGCCTCCCTAAAGTGAGGTTTGAGGTAGTGACACAGAAGAATTGTTTGTTTGTCCATTTATTGGCTTGGGGGTTTTTTAAATAATAAAAACCAAAACTTATCCCAATGGAAGTGAATTTTTTAAAATTTTGATTTTAGTTAAAAGTAACCTTAGAGGGGTCTCTTTAGATAAAAACTGCTGACTATAATAAGGAGTCAGGAAAAAAACTTCTGTAGTTTTGCAGTCTTCTAGCAGCTGGCTCCCAGAAGAAAGATAACTCCTGTGTGTTTGGGAGCTGAGCTGGTGCAGCCCTCTGAAGGGCATTCTGCACTCAGTTATGTACAAAGAAACTAACCCTAAGTATTTTATAAACAATGCAAAAGGTGAAAAGCAAAGATTTCAGAAATTACAGGGTGTCAGATCAACTTTTGTCATGAAAACACACTTCCTAAGATTCTATTGCTTTTAAATGCTTGAGGTTTGTTGTTTGGTTTTTTTTTTTTTTTTGTTTTTTGTTTTTTTTTTAATTACATGATCATGGAGTGCAATTCTTCAGTGCAAGATGCTATTACTGGTTAATTAGTTTGATTTTTGGGTAACTGCTGTTGTACTGACCTGCTGAATGCATGGTTCAGTTGGCCTCTTAATGCATGCAGTTTATATTTCACTCTGTACACAAAGCAATTATTTTGTTTGTAGTGTCTTTTTGCTACAGTGCTTTTTTTTCTTTTCCCTCACTACCTCAAGTGCTTTCCAAATACCAGTTTATCTCCAAGGCACTCTTTGGGATAAAGCAGTGTGTGAAATTGGGGCTTTTTTTGAGAGGGGGAGGCAAGAAGATAAATAATGAGGTATTCCTAAAGTTTGGGCCAATTTGGGGTGTTCAGTCCAAGATGTTTGTGTCTGTAGCAGGCACATACAGGCATCTATCACTACTACAGCTCCAGCTGTTGCCACTGAGCTTTCCAGAAGCAGGATTTTCCAGGAGGGAGAGAAATGGCATGTCAGCTTGTGAAGAATTTAGCCATGTTCCTTGCCCATGAATATTAGGCCCAGATTTAACAGGGAATATGTTGTTTATGGTCTAGGAACAAAACTATGTGATGCACAATACTGAAACAGACACTTGGTAAAATCCTCGTAATTTTTTCATTTATAACACAAGGAGAAAGATCTCCCCAAAAACATTAAATAGGTTGGTTTCTATTAGTTTCAGACATGCAGTTTATTTAACTGCTGCCTGTCATTGCAGATACTTTGCTTTCTTAGTGAAATTAAGTTTGCTTAATTTTGGGTTTAATTTCTGTTTGTGTTTTTGAGAGAGGTAAAGTGTATATATGCTTTTGTTATGTAGCAAACATATTTTGTTTTTCTTATATAGCAAACATATATGTGTATATATTTGTGTATATATATATATGTATATGAGTATATATATCTATATATGTATGTAAAAATGTGTATATATTAAAAAAAAAATATATATATATATGATTTTGAGAGAGGTATAGCAAGTATATTGATCAGCCCTTCAGTGGTGATGTGCAGAAACCCCTGGCAGAGATGTGGGTAGGACCTTCTTTGGTCAGACAAGGAGCAGCCTCAGCTCTGGGAGGTGATGGGCAGCCAGGCTCTTCCCAGGAAGCCTCCATCCAGGATTTGGGTTTGGTTAACCAGAGAGCTGCTCTCCTGCCATTCTGTTTCTCACTGCATGGTTGGAGAGCATCTTCCTGGGAGCCTATGTGAGCTGGGAGAGCAGGGGCAGCTCCAGGAACAGCTCCAGGCGCTCTGGGGAGCCAATGGCAGGGCAGGAGTGTGGGCACAGGGCTGAAATCCCTGCAAGGGGAAGGCTCCTGCTGCCAGAAGACAGCTGTGCTTCCAGCACACTCATGGTGTGAGTGTGTATGTACACACCAACAAGGTGTCACTGAATATCAGGGGCAAACAAGTCCCTGCCAGATAACAGACCCTAGTAAAATTATCAGCCAATCTTCAGGTGTCAAGGCACAGGCTTCCCAAGGAGTCTTACCTGGCAGATAAATGTGTTTGTACTTGGATTGCAAGCTGCTTGTGGTAGGTTTGAGATAGGAGCTTAACATGGAAACCCAAAGCTGCTAGAGGGAAAGGGTCTTCTACCCCCAGATAGATTTTTCTACCTGCCTCACACTGCCTCCTCTTTCTCTTCCACTTGCCACACTGCACTGTCAAAGCCACAGCAAGCATTACACTCATTTCATGTGACTGGAAGCATTTTTCACCCACCTTACATTTGTGATAAGGATAATGCTGTTTTTTTTCTTCTTTTCTAGTAAGATGCTTTTGTGTGTATTTCATCATGGGAAATAACACAGCAGGCACCACAAAAAAAAAACCCAAACAACCACAATTTTAAAGTCTAACCCAAACCCGAAATCCCAGACTTAAAAATACCCAGAGTTAAATAATTTCTTTTTTTTTTTTTTTTTTTTTTTTTTTTTTTTTTTTTTTCAGAGCTGCATTTGTCAGTAAGATATTAAATAATCAGTGTCAGGTTCAGCTTTTGTCTCCAGGGGTCAGTGGATGTAACCTGCTCCTCGTAAATTCAGGGTTTATGAGGCAGCGGTGATCTCTGCACAAGTGGGAGGTGACTTTTGAACTCACGCAGCCTCAGACAGGAGGAACATTACACTTTATGAGCATGTTTAGGGGCTGTTAAGGCTCTTTAGGGGCTGAAAAGTCTTCCCTCATAAATAATGGAGCTGGCTTAAGGGAGACTACTCTGTTTATCTTTAGACAAACAAATCTGCCTTGCAAACACACCCCCCATATCTATTCCTTCTGGAGAAAAAATAACAAGGGCTGTTGTAAATGTTATTTCCTTTGCCCTTTTCTTTAGGGAATTCATGCAGCGTTGCTGAGGAGAATGATAGCAATCTATATTAATGTTTTGCTTTTCCATGTTGCTGTGTAATCCTAAATGAGAAATAATCCATAAAGGGAGAAGGAAATGCAAAATGTTTGAGATCGGAGAGTTTGCAGCTCACCAATGCTGGCTCCTGTAAGACTTGGGAGATTTCCTCTCCCCAAGGGCTGTGGGGAGTTGATAGGCACAGAGGATGCCCTGTGCTAAACTGCTTCTCTTGACCCTTTTCCAATCCTGCACGGGCAGCCCAAGACATCTCTTGCAAAGAATCAAAGGATGGGATTCTTGTTGTCTGGAGGAGAAGACAGCTTGAGTCAGTGAAAGCAGTGCTGTTTTTCCCTTGCCATTCTACAAAAGCAGCTCACCTGTCCTGTGTGCTCTGGCTTTACCTGCATTTCATCTCCTGTTCGAGACTCTCAGAGCATGGGGAAGGTTATATCAGGTTAGAGGAAAGCAGGAAAAGCAGACTCACAGCTCCTTCATCTCCCAAATGCAGAGAGGAGCAGAAGAGTGAAGATTCTGCATCTCTTTTGTGTTATTAATGAGAAGGGAGATTTTTACACAGAAAATGCCAAGGGACATGTTGCAGAGAGTCAAAAATCTGAATCCAATTCTGGCTGCAGCATCTTCCCAATTTCTTGAATCTCTGCCTGAGCCTGGCTGTCAGGAGAGGGCTCTGAGCAAGTGCAACATAATTCAAACCCACGTGTGTGCTGTTAGTTCTCTGAACAGCTGTTTTCTCCACTTTGAACTTTCCTCCCTAATCATTTGCAAGCAGCCATGTTCATACTTAGGGGTTTTTTGGAATCTTTCTGTTAAGGCAAGCTGAGCTTTGAATCCTGTTGTGAGCATTTGCTAACTGGAAAATGAAATGACAGAAAATTAACAGTTCTCCCCTCAGCTCAAAGCCAGCAGCTAAGCACAGGGTGAAGGAGTTCAAATGGGATTGCTGCAGCTACCACCACCCCCAAAGCCAGCTGAACAGGCAGCCTTACATAACCATAGTTAAGTTACTCCTTCTCTGCACTGTTGTTAGCAGTCATATACATATTTAATGGGTTTTCATTATATCCTATAAATGCTGGCACAAGAATACTTTCCCCAGGGCATTCTCTGAATAAAGGAAAGGAGAAAATGACGAATGCATTTAGCACATACACCCACAACTTCATGATAAAAGCCAGCATTTCCCCATACAACACCTGTTGTTGTAGCTGGGTTAATTACTTTTCATTGTAATCAACTGCCTGAAATATTTATCACTGGGCCTGTAATATCCTAAATCTGAAAGTGACACCCAGAAAAACAACACAACTTTGACTCTAATATTTCAGGTATGACATTCAGTGGGTTCAGCTTTTTTTTTTTTTCCTTCGGATTCCTTGCAGAGTATAGTTTGTAATTATCACCTTCCATTAATTCAAAACTTTTTATTTAGTAAGAGTGCATCTTCTCTGATGTGGCATCAAAATACTGCTCCTTACAGTAGTGTGTCTGCAGCATTATGGTTACTGAATGTAGATTAGCAAAATGCTCCCTTCTTTCTCAATTCCATCTTCTATCCCCTCCCTGTTCACTGCCTTCTCCTAAATTAGGGGATCCATGCAGATCTATGCAGACCTGTGGTGTGGTGCTGATGAATAATGTAGAGTCTCTTTTGTCTGAGATATGAGACTTTTTTTTTTTTTTGAAGAGGTTTGCAGAAAGGGAAGAGGTGTGACTGGAGGAGCCCTGTGGCTAAGCTCTTGGGGGAGATATGTGAAAACCTGTCCTGCAAACCACCTGGCTCTATCTGATTCTGCTCCTCCTGTAGCTGATGGAACATGGTTTTTGTTGCCTCGTACAGAAGCAGGAATGGGCCTGGTAATGTCAAAGAGCAGCCAGTACCTTTCAACTTTTAGTACTTCATACAGCAAAAGCTAAACTACCATAACAATTATTGTCCCGTAATCTAGTTTCTTAGCAGCACCAGAAAGTTATCTCAACGTGTGTATTGAGTCAAAACTTGACAGAAAACCCAACCATTGTACTCCAGAATTTGACCAAGGGCAGTGATGTCCTTGTGTTTACCAAGTTCTGCGGTGCAGGGAGGTGGATGGTTGTAGGTCAGCCTTCCCCTAAACCCAAATCCTTCATTCTTCAAAGAGCCCAAGGACATTCATTCTTTCTATATAAAGCTGAGGAGTGTTGTCTTTGCCCTGTGCCTAGAGAAGTCACATTGCCACAGAAATAACCAGTTGCCTTTGCAGAGCTGGCTGAAGTTGGGAGGAAAGCAAATCAGCAAGCCATGTTCTGTTGTCCAAAGCTTTCCCTTTCCCTGGCTTTGGAGCATGGGCTGCAGTCAGAGCTAAGGCAGCATGTGTGAGACAGACAATGCAAGAACAGAAGGGAAAGCTACACTGTGGCCCCTTGGGGGATAATCCACTTCCTAATCCCAGTGCACCTGAAGGAAATCCTCAGCACTTCAAAGGAAGCTGTGAGGTTAAATGGTCTTGGCACACGTAAATTATATTGATGTGAGTGCCTGATAGGGTGCTTTAATAACTGCTTTGCAACATTCAGCATGTGACACAGTGGGTCTTTTCCTCCACAGTGAATCTTTTGAGAGTTTTTCTCCTTGGAAGCCTGTTGGCCAGGGCATGAGTTAAACTGAGTGGTGCTGAGAAACCTCCCATAGGTACCAGCAGCAAGGTGTTCTGCTCACCTATGGTGTTTAGTGCTCTCCTCCAAAGCCCTTCCAGTGCACTAAAGGGCAGCAATAGCCTTCTGTCTTCTGCTCATTTGCCTGTGTGTGGGAGAGGGCAGGATCCTTTGGCTGGGCAGGAGCAGCCAGGAGGTGGGTCAGTTTTGGGGAGCTGTGGTGTTAACAGGTTCTTCAAGGCTTTGCTTTTCTGGAGCCTCTAAAGGAAGATAAGCCTGAATGAATGCTGACTAGTTATCTCAAGCTTTTCTAGTTAGAATGAGCACATGAATGGTATAGACAGAAACACTTAAGCTTTTTTGATGCCCTCTTGGCAGCAGAATGAACAAGATGTTACAAAATCTATTCTGTTTGGAAGCTAGGATGATTGGCTCAAACAAGCATATCCTCTCGAATTTATCCTGATGAATGAATCTTTTTTTCCTCCTCTCTATCACAGTAATTTCTGGTGTTCCTATTTGATAAAAGGTAGGAGTGACAGAGTTCTTTCGAAGTCATACTCCATGAAAGTACTCGAGATAATTTTCAACCAAAATGAGTATGTTTCCAATACCTGATTGGATAAATAACCTGGTCTGATCTCCTAGCCAACCCTGATCTGAGTAGGAGGGTGGATTAGACACCTTTTGCTCTCCCTTTCAACCCAAATTACCCTGTGACCTGAAATCAAGGCATTTGTCAGTAACAGCACACTCAGCTGCTGGGTGGTAGAAACGCAAAGTGAAACAATGGTGTTGGCTCCTTAGCACCACTTTTGTGACAAAGAAGGTGTGAGGTCTCCCACAGAGCCACTGCACCAGGCTGGTGGGAGTTGCAGTGGCTCCCAGACAACTCTGACTTTTGTCACTGACTCAATTGGGTTAGAAATCAATTTTTTGTAAATCTCTGTTTTACTGTTTGTTTCAACCCCCCCCCCCCCCCAATACTGATAGCTGCTAAAAGTCACGTGCTGGAAATCTCCCAGTTTAAATATCAGTCCCCTTATGGAAGGGGAAAAAAAAGCTCTACCAAATCATCTGCTGCTTTCTTGCACATTTTTTGTTTCCCCTACTTTTCAGGTGTAGCCTCAGATGCTTGCAACTCTCCAACTTGCTTGTTTGCTTTGGGAAAATTATTCTCTTTGGCTATTAATTGTGTTTTTTCTAGTAGCTCTCAGGTTGGAGGCAAGTGTGGTTGGGTGGCTGTTCAAGGCTTTAAACTCTGGGCAATTTAAGGAGAGAGTTGTGGCAGATGAGCTGTCCATCAGCGAGATTGTTATTCGCAGGTCTAATGTCATATCCATGTATAACAAGATAGTGATTGACAGGAAAGTTTGTTTTGGAAGGAGCAAAGGTCAAGGTTTTGCTGACAGCTTAACAATGGAAATATTGCATCACCAGGATATTTTATGGAGTGATACATACATCTACAGAAAAGTAACATGTGATGGTGGAGCAAGATGAAGCTCTGAGGTAGGATGGAGTTTTAGAACACTTACAAAAATAAGTTGTCTCTGCTTTATCCATCTTTTTGAGGAATAAACTCAAAGTATCTGCAGGCATGGCTCTGGCAATGAATTTGGCCCACATCACATGGAAGAGCTTTCGCTGCAGAGCATTGTGGTTGAGTGGGCAAGACATTAATTGACTTTGTCAGTGACTTCCTTGGGGGACCCTAAACAAATGATTGCACCTGTGCATTTATTTCCTCTCCATTTAAATGGGAGAAAGCATTTTGTCTATCTTGAGTTCTAGGTATGAAAACTCCCTGAGCCCATTTGGCTATAAAAGAATTAGTTTAAAAAAGCCTGAAAGATACATAAAAGAGAACAACTGAGAAGACAGGTGTTCAGATTACTGGTCCTACTGGAAGACCTTTCCCAATTTGTCTCTTCTGGGTTTTTTTCCTTTAATTTTGTTTTTTAATTTCTCTGCTGTACTTTGTTGGGTGCGCTCACTTCCTCTTGTCCCAGCCTGATTCTCAAATAATCATCCTTTCTTGACTTTACCTATGAAAATTATTTTTACACGTGAGTACATTTAAACTAAAGGCTAAGAGAATTTTTATTGCTGTCATGGTTGAGATTTAAGCTGTTTTTTTCTGCTTTCTTCTTTTCCATAGTATCCAAGACTTCCTTTCCCCAGTCTCTGCTCCAAAATAGGATTTTTTTTAACTTTCTCTTTCTGCACTGCAACCTGTCAGTAGTGATCTTCAGCAGTGCCTGTGCTATAAACCCAAAGAGGGCAGACCAAATAAACCAGCAAAACAAAAATTGAAAGCAGCTCCCCAAAAACCTTCCTCAAGCACACAGCCTAAGTGTTTAGTTACCATTTGAATTAGGCACTGAAGGTCAACAAATTCAGGCCCTGCTGGAGCAAGTGTGTCACTGGGAGCTGTGGCTGAGAGCTCTCCCTGCTGCCCTTTCCCTTTGTTCCCACAGGAGGATCTCACAAAAGGCCATGTCTCCTCTGCATCAGGTTTCTTTCCCTGCCTTCCCCACCACGGATACTCCTGCTCTTCAACCCCTCAGATACATCCTCTTCCCCAGTGATAAGGCTCCTTTTCCATCATGGATGGTAATTCTTGTCTTCTCCCATGTCTGGCAAACTCCCTGGAAAATGCCCTGGGCTAACCAAAGGTGCCTCATTTCCCTATGCCATACAACAGCAGGAGGAGGCAAGATTATAGCAGAGAAACAATGATAATGTAGTGAAGGAGCTTCCAGGCGGTATTACTCATCAAATTAATTAATTACTTGAATAATGGATGAATTTTAATTTTTAAAACCTTAACTCAGTACCAATATTTTTTTAACATAAAACAAATCATCTGTTTAGTTAAAATTAAAAAATTATTACATTAGTAGCAGGAATGACAATTTTTGCACTGAGTAATTCAGCACTGTAAAATATTAATCTTTTACTAGCAGCTCTTTGTTTCTCATGTACTTGCAAGTACTAGCACTTCTTTGTAAGCAGAAAAAGAACGAGAAAAGCAGACAAGTTGTACTGTTCATACCTGATAGTGATACAAGTAAAGCTGGGCACAACTGTTATTCCCCTCCTCTTAGCAAGGAATGCTAATGATTTAGGTTTTATAAAGTCTCATTAAGTTTTATAAAGTTTTATGGCATTCTGTGAAATTAAAATCTAAACCCTCAATGTCTGCCTCCAAACCAGAGCTTCCTGCTACACCACAGTGGCTGGGGTGCTTCAGTATTTGGGGTTCCTGTTGGAGATCTCTCCAGTGCTGGAGCTGCCCCATCCCAAGCGTGCTGACCTACAAATGCTGCCCAGTGAGGGCAAAGGCTGCTCTGGGCTCTTGTGAGAGCAACTCTGTCTCTGCAGAAATGCACTTGAGGAAGGAGAAACAACACAAAATCTACCTCCTTGTTAGGAATGAGGGTTCATATTGGAATTCTTAGCAAGTGCACCTCCCAGGAGGCTCTGCTTGACTCCTTTAGTACCTTGAGCTGCCAACAGCATCTACTACATAGAATTCTTCCATCTCTAAACAACAAGGTTTTTGCTTGGATTTTGTAAACCATAAAAATAAGTAGGGGTTGGCATCTTATCTAATTTAAGCTTTTTATAGGTGAACAAGGGGCAGACAACGCCAATAAGGTTCCTTTCCACCTGACTGACCCAAACTGACCTTTGAGATGACTGCATTGACCCATTTCATGTTCTCCTCTGCCTGGCTTCATAAGGCAGCAGCATTACCTGTCTGAGGGGGAATGTGATCTTTGTATGTTGCTGTTCAGGGCACACTCGAGGACACAGAGATTCCCGTGACCAGCTCGTTCCCAAACCCTCTGGTGCAGAGCTGCCACAGGTGCACTGTGTGCCCATGGGGGCACTGGGCATTAGCAGACTGCCAGCCTCCTGCACAACCCCCAGCATGGCCCACAGGATTTGCCTCTTGGGTTGGCAGGCCAGCAGTAGGTTGCCTTTCCAGCAGTATCTACATTTTAGGCAGGGTCTGTTGATCACTGTGTCCAGTTCTGGCCCTTAATCCAAGAGGGTACCTGCTGGGGGAGTCTATTTTGAAAGCAGAGATCCAGCAACTCTCAGGTGTGACAGTGGTCAGTGAGGGGTTGTCTTGCAGCTTCCTTCAGGTGTCTCAGAGCATGCTGGAGCACAAATGCTTCCCTTGGCTTGCCTTTCCCAAGTCCTGGCTCTGTTCTTATGACCAGCATTCAGCTGAAGCCTGAGCTGCTGAGGCAGGCTGGGGAACAGGCATTGATAACCAGGATTTGAGTGACATAACTCTGTTGCTTTTAAAGATACTTTTCTTAAAAGATGAAGATTTTGGGGGTTTTTGTTCTGTTGTTTGGATATTGTCTTTTTTTTTTTTTTTTTTTACGTTGTTCTTCTCCAGTGCGGTTTTGCCGTACAGCCCTTCATATGGGTGCTGATACATCTCCATAAATATTCTTTATTCTCCTCCCCCTGTAAGAGCAGCAAAATCTGGGCAAGCACAGGGCCAGTGCCGTTGTTAGGCTGCCCAGCTGCACTGGGGTGAGGGCAGCCCCACATCTGTGGTGTGCCAGGGGGATGCGCTGCCAGGAACCCGAGCTCAGCTCTCTGCCAAGAGGAGCGGGGCCAGCACGCCGAGCCCAGGCTATTCTGTGAGCTCTCACAGGCAGAGAAAGCTGACAGGCACTTCTAATCCACTCTGCTGGTACCCATTAGATGACAGAGCATCAGTGCAGGAAGGAAAAAGCCTGATAATTGAAGTCACACACCACGCAGCGGGGTTGGCTCCTGAGAAAACAACAAGGAAAGGCTCAGTCAGGGCCACCTGAGCATGTGCCTGTCAGCTCAGTGGTAGCAAATGTTGCCTGTATTTATATTTGTGTTCTCTCCCCTCTGCACAGGGAGGTGATATGCCCTGCAATGGTGTATGTTACAGACACACTGTAGGAGGACACAGAATCCACACTGGGGCTGTAATATAAACATGCTTTGTGTGGGTTCTCTTTAATTTTGTCATACAGCAGCAGGCATGAACCTCAGATGTATGTTTGAGTGTTTATATGGGATTGACTTTCAGGAACTTTCTTAGATGAAATTCTAAGGCAATTCTGCATCAGCATTACACCGTGTCACTGCAGGCATTTTTTGGTGACAAGGGAGGGGACGCAGTGGAAGGGATACAAGGTCAAATGTAAGAGCTCTGGCTAAGTGACTGCCACTAACTATGTGTCTGCATTATCCAGGGCACTGTGGGCCCTGACCCAGCTGGCTTCAGATATTAAACCCTAATATTTAATAAAAACCACTGTAATCTGAGGTTGGCTGTTGCAGTACCCACTGTCTGCTGGCACAAGCTTTGAAGGAGCGCAAGGGAAGGCTTTCTGTCAAACACACACCCAAGTTCAAATTTACCATTTTTATCTTCAAAGCCCAACCCAAAGTAGGGAAGGGACTGCCTCACGCCTGGGAGATCATGACCTCCCATGACAGCTACATGCTTCCAAAACAATGGATCTGTCAGCCGCAACAGAGAGACTTGGAAGTGTGGGAGACAAAGATCTCTAGGCAACTTGGCCCATGATTATGGAATGCCTGGAGGAGATCAAAACCACCACAAAACTTGCCACCTTCAAATCAAATTTAAAGACCATGGCTTTTTATTTGTGCTTCCCCCCCAGTACACCATCCCCTCAGAGAAAAGAAGAAAGTCAGTGTAAAAAACACGTGCTTGTAGGGGTGGGGAGGCAGGAGGTAGGATGGAATTGTGGATCTCTTTAGCTGTTTACTTGCATGGGAGGTGCTTGGGGTCACTGACGAAGAGTCTCATATAAATATTCAGACACCTGAGTGTAGCTGGAAACGTTGCTGGGACTTATTTCAGTGATACTTGTAGAGATGTCTGCTTTACAATGTTCTTTACTGAACCCTGATGAGACTACCTTAGGGGACAGACACTCAGTGTAAGCTGAGACTGAAAATGGAGCCAGTTCTGAAATACACGCTGGAAAAAGCTGATGATCAAAAGCATACCCCTAACTCAGCTTCAAGTCTCTGCTTCTAAGGGTGTATGTTGTTAAATGGGAGCAGGAATGGGCCTTGCATCTACATTTCTGAATGCTTCCCAGGAGGCCCACTCTCGTGGACACTTGACATTTCTCCTACATAAATTAAATTGAAGTGATATCTATGCAGTTCAGGATTAGAGGCACCTCCCAGTGCCTCTCAGTACAAGTGCTGGCATTTTGTTGATATTAGTATTTCTAATTTGGCATAGTGGGAAGAGCAACATTGTGTGTACAAGAAATAAAATTATATGAATAGATGTTCCAGGAATTATTTTTTTTCCCCTTTGCAGTAGAAGAATAAGTACAGAACTGTGATATATTTCAGCAAATGAATATCTTACTGGTCCATCCAGTTCTCAATTTCCTACATAATTTTTTCATGTTTAAGATGTGTATCCTCCTTCAATATGTTTTGAGTGACTTGCTATGTTTTTAGGCCTCAATTTTTTTTCTTTGATATTACCCAAAACTTTACTTTCCTTGCCTATTTAATGTATTCTGAAAATAGGTCCTGAGAGCCATCAGAACTATTTTACCTTACTATTTTTGCTTGCACTTTTTGATTCAACATTGCATTCACAGAATCATAGAAAGGAATCATAGGATTATTTAGTCTGGAAAAGACCTTTGAGATCATGAAGTTCAAATTAAACCATTTACAATTACAGTTACAATTTAATGTGTAAACACATTAAACAGTAAACAGGCATTCAGACGCAGCTTATTGTTTCATTATGAACTACCTGTTTACACTCCGGGCAAGAATTAATCATGTATATAACATCTGAGAGTAACACCAGGAGTTCACATTTTATCCCAAACATCAACAGCAGGCCATTTTCCTATGGCTGCAGCAGTAGGAAGTTCCTTGGTCCCAATCTTTTGCTTGACAGTCTATCTGTTATTTTGCCCTTCAGGAGGCCTTTTCCCAAAATCTTGGCAGATGTGTGCAGGTGGCTGAGGAATGTACTGAAGCCTGAGAATGAGGAGAGCATTTTGTAGTGGTGTAAGTGAAAGTACAGGCAGCTCTTTGAATAAAAGACATGGACTGAAGATGGGTGTTCTGCACATGAGATTAGGAGGGTGTTGCAGGAACAGTGCAGATTAATAATGGGAAAGGGGAGAGAAAGGAGAAGAAATCACCTTGACTAGAGATCCCTAGATCCCTCCCTTGGACCATCAATATCCACCTCCTGACTGGTCCAGGACACTTGCTCTGGCCTATTCTACAGAGCTGCTGAGATGTCTTGAGTCCTCCAGTTTGACCTGTACCCTCAGCTGCTCACCTCTCTCTCCAAGTAAAAGTGTTCTCTCATGTCAGCACAGCTGCTAGCTCACTCATGGGAAATAAAGGCTGCTCAGGGCTGAGTACTAAACTAAAGCACTAAACTAGCAGAGACCCACAGATGTAGCAAAGGAACAGCTTCATTTACCCACAGATCTGCATATTCTTAGAGTTCCTATAGCACACTACCAGCTAGCAGTAATTTCACCCAATTAAACTCTTCTTCAGCACTATGCCCTTTGGGGACATTCAAAACAATCTCTTGTACTGCAAATTGTACTAACAGCACTGTGCACAATTCAGTTTGTGAGGACCTAGTAGAAAATGCACGAGATTCACTGCAGAATGGGACCAGCATTTCCCACAGTTGTGGGGCTTGAATTTCTAGCAAGACAATCATGCTTGAAGACATGGAAGGCAGAGCTGACTTGCTACGTATCACTTCTACACAGATCCATGGAGATATCCCTTCTATCTTTCTGATTTTTCTTTCTTTGTCTCAGACTGCAGCTAAATTAGTGTTTTCCTCAAAAAGATTTCGTAGGTGTTGATAAAACTAAGGGTGTTTTTAATAGCTGTGAATAGAAAACAATAGTGAATGTCTGTCACACAGGTAAACTGTTCAGTTTTCACCAGCACTCTGCAGGGTGCTTTGCTGAGCTACAGGCAAATCTCAGGATTTTCAGCCACGTAGAAAGAGCTAAACCACAAAAATCTGGTTTGAGTCGGTGCTTTACCTGACAGACCCCTTTAATTCAAGGTTTAACTGTGTGCAGACATCGAGCTTGTGAAACCTTTGCTTAGAGACAGACGCCAGATTTTTCCAACCTGTTCCTGATCTTTGTATTCCCGTGGGTGATTCTGGATTGAGTTGCCCAGCTGGACTTGAGTTGCTCTGTATCTGAATGCTGGCACGTCTCTGCATGGGGTGGCAGGAGCAGGTCTGCATGCCCACAGCACTCGTTCCCTGCTCATCCTCTCCATGTGGCTAATCCCAGGGGTAGGTGGTGGCCAGGCACCAGAGCTGGTAGACCACTGGCAAATTCTTTTTGCTTGTTTGCCTGTTTCTGCTCCATGGTTCTGCTTCATTCCTTCTTCCAGAGGAAAACAAATTCCTGCCAGGTCTGGAATGCCTATTTTGTATGATGACAGCTTTCTCTCCTTTTTATCTCTGAAGAGTCCCAGAGAGAGGGAATTGTTTGGATGTACAAAGCATTTCTTTTACACAGGAGAAATGCTTTTGCTTGTAGGCTGTGATGCAATTCAGCTTTCTGCAGTATTGGTTTCCCCTCCTTTTGTTTTTCACTGTCAGCAAGTGTTACTGGGTATACTACACCACATTTTCCTGTCTGTGACTAAGGATTTCTGTATTGGCCAAGGATGGAAATAATAGTAAAAAAGATCTTGGTGGCCGTGGGTCTTGTTCTTTTCAAAAAGCCCACTCCCATGGCAACAAGGCCTATTAGAAGGTAGCAGTCTTGTCACCACAACTTTAAGTCCTAATAATTCAACCAAAAAGATAAAACGAAATGTGGCAACTTTATCTTGCTCAATCTCTTACATAAAGTCATTTCTCAGAAACTTGATCAGTGGTAGAGACAACAAGCATTTAAAGGGGAGAGGCTTTGAGAGGGGAAAAATCCATTCACATCAAAGTTTTGAAAGATGAATGAAAGATGGGAGAAAACATGATATTACAGCAATCTTTCTGCTTCTCTTGCACAGTGAACAATTGACCCAAAGTTTAGGATTTTGAGATTTTTATGATTAATAGGCCAGCTGGAGATTTGAAATTTACCTCCTATGTGAAATAACATTTGCTTTATGAAATAATTATTGATTGCAAACACTTCTGCCAACAAATAAAATACAAAAAAAAGGAGTAAAACTACTTTTGATTAAAGAAGTTCTATCTTGTTCACAGATCATTTTTAATAGCAGCCTATGCTTAAAATGTAAATGGGTTCCTATGGGCCAGCAACAGGATTTCCTGTGTCTGTTACCTGTCCTGGCTTCAGAATAATTGGATGAATGCAATTGACAGTGTGGGTTGGCTTTAGGAGCTGAGGAAAAATTTATTTATTAATTCTAATTGACTATTGCATAAATATTTGTATGTAGTAAAGAAATGCCAGTTTCTGCCCCTGTCACAATGGCAAATCCGGGTGTTCCCATGGCTCAAGGTGGTTTGAGCTGAATGAAAGTCAGGATGGGGCACTGCTTCCATACAAGATGTACTGGAAGTTAATTTTTGATGTGAAACCCATCACAGGCTGCCTATAAAATTGTTGGGAGTCAGGTGTGTGGGGTTGAACTCAGGGTGTTTTGGGAATGAGGGTGGCACTTGCTTGTCCCTTACAAGGTGGGGAAGAAACTCCCCCCACTGCCAACAGGGGCTCGTCTGTGACAAGCTGGCAGAGTCAAGGCTCCACCAGAGCTGCCTGGTATCCAACTTAAATTGCTGTAAATGGGAAGGACACAGGTTTTGTAGGCTGGTCAGCATACTGGAGTCACCCTGCAGGGCACAGAACAGGCTCACAGAATCAGGAGCTGGGAAACCAGGCAGGTGTGAAATGGCAAGCACAGAGGCAGAGGTGTTTCACAAGGCTCTCGCTTTCCTCCCCCAAGCAGCTTGTAGGGAAGCTCTGCTCTCAGCGCAGTCTGCAGCCCACATGCTCTCTATTCTGGGGTTGATAAACCAAGGGACAGACATGAGTGGTAATCCTACAGGAGGGCTGTGGCTTATCTATCAAAATAGCTGAAAGGTGCACAAAAAATGAGTTGAGGTGTACTTTTTGCTGTCCTAAAAAAGCAAAGAAATTGTGACCACTTAGGTCAATCAATTCTAACGTGCATGCCTGATATGGAAAAGAATGTAGCAGGTAAATAGAAATAATCACAAAGCCAAAAAGTTTTCCTTTTTACTCTGAAACTCCCCTTTTTGGTACATCCTTGCATGAGGCCAAGTTATTCTGGGATTGGATCTCCTTTCAGAGATAAGGGCAGAGTAATTTGTTTCCCTTTGACAGGAACATGGGTTAAAACATTCTTTGCCAGTACTCAGATCTTTCTTTGTTCTTTTGTTGGTATAATCAGAAAAAGGACTAAAAGACCTTTTAGTCAATAATAAGAAACTGCCAGCCTCTGAAGTTCAGTTTCTTTTCCCCTGTGAGGGTAATATCATGACAGTATTTTGTCTTTTAGTGGGCACAAATGTCAGTGCCCTCATGCAATGTGAGCCTAGGTTAAGTCCTTTCCTGAATGAGCAGGTAGCCTCAGACTTGGCTGTTCTAGTGATATGAATAAACTTCTATTTCCACCAGTTATTTCTGATCATTTATTCTGGGTGTTAATTACTGTATACCAAACTTCCACAAACCTGTTAATATCTGATTTTCAGTAAATTTGTGTCAAGTACCAGATTTTATATCCACACCCGTTTATTCTGTTGACTCAAGTGAAAACATCATAGTAGCCTTTGTGAGAAAAATCAGATTAAGTTTTGCACTGGGGAATGGATTGGTTTAACCCTAAGCAATTCTGAAGCTAGCATCACTTTAGAGCTTGTGTTCTTGAGTCAGGCTGCAGAAAAAATTGTAACATTTTTTGATATGTGGCATAGGGTTGTGTTTTTCATGCTTTGCTGCTGTCGGTGGGTAGTGAACTGCTCCATTGGACTGAATGTTTTGTGTTAAGTGATTAAAAATGTGTTTTCTAGTGCAAAAAAGCAGAAAGATAAATGAAGAGCACATGACTCCTGTTTCCAGTGGGTTCTCTGAGCTGGATTGGAAAAAGCTTAACTACCATATTTGGGCATGAGCTCAAAAGAACACCTAGTTTGAGTAGCTGTATATACTTCAGTGAATGAAAAAAATTAACTAGTTTAGAAAAAAAATTGTAGTAGTTTAGAAAACTATTTGAAATAATGGAATTGAATTTATAAAGCTGTAGGGCTGTTTTGAGAGACAGCTAAGGTAATGATGGAAAGAAACAGAATCCTTGTTTTCTAGTCATTTTTAATGTCAAAAATTCTTCATGCCTGGACTACATCTTTCTGGTCATGGGTTTTCCCTAGAGAGTTAATAATGTTTTTGTAATGTCATTTATTGGAGCAGAGCAGTGGAAGAGTTAGTGTGTGAAAAGGAAAGCAAATTTAGCAAATGCAAGGCATTTGTTTTTTCTTGCCTTGTGTAGGGATGTAGGACAATTACTGTAATAAGCACAGCAGTTCTCAGTAAGGTAGAGCTGGTGAAATAATACAGGTGGGGAAGAGCATTTTGGCCACTTCCTGACCTTCTCTATGTCCCTCAACCCCAGGGATGCTGTGTGTGCTGACCTCGTGTGTACAGCATCCCACAGCACAATCCATGTGGCACCCTGTGCAAATCACACCAGATATGCACTCGCATGTCTGCTTGGGAAATCTCAGAAATGGATAGCTCTCAGGACAGGAAAGAAAACTGTGGGAATTTAGGGTACAAGGGATATTTCTCTGTCTGCTCTGAGGGGTCCTAACCCCCAGAGAAACACTGCTTTTAACCTTTACCCATGGAGAGGACTTCCAAGACTTTGAGATAGACTAAAATCTACCAAAGTGTGACATAGATAATACAGAGTACTACAGTATGTCACTTGGGTGAGAAATTAGGTTTTGGGATTTTTAGTATAGTGTCAATAGGAAGCAAGATGGAGGAATTTGAGAGTAGTTCCTCTCTTCTTCATCTACTCCATTTTCTGCCATGTTAGTGGCACAGGGTGATTGATCAAGGAAAGCACAGTGCAGAGGTTACACAGACAATCAAAGGATGAATTATTAGTAGATAAGAAGAAATAATATACTTTTTAAGAGTTAATTAGATGAGACATCTTTAAAAGACCTTAAAACTGTATGTTTTGGAGGCCATTTTGTGGTGCTTTTCCAGTGTGCTGAGTCTGGTGTAGACAGCATGCATAACTTTAGATAAGATAACAATAAACAAGAAACTGAAGACCAAAAAATTCCTGTGCATCTCCTTTTTCCTGACACAAAACTACTAAAAGAGAGTTACCCCCATCCAAGGAGCCCCCAGAAGGGCCCAACATAAAACAAACATCAATAACTAGTACCCTGAGAGAAAACCAAGGAGTAACAAGAGCTGCTCCTGGCTGGGACACCTCTGTGAAATGGCATAGAAATCTGCACGTGAACTTTTGTGTAGTGCTTAGTAGTGGTGGGAACATGCTGACATGCTGAAGGCTGTGCTATTTATAAGCAGATAAGGATTTAGGGGTTTAGAAGGTTATAAAAGTAGTTTTCTGTTGTGCATAGTTGGATAAATGGAAGTAAAGGATTTTAGCACTGATCATTAAGTCAGCTGGGCAGCAGACATGAACAAGACTCCTTCCTCACAGCACTGCATGTCACCTTCCCCCAAGCTCTGGCATTTCCTTATACATTATCCTTTTGTAGGCTTTGTTGTTATTTTTCCAAACTCAACAGGAGATCACACAAATACAAACGCCCATGCACAAGGTATGACTTGGGTTACCATCGCACCCTGGAGAGTAATACTCCGTGCTGGTTTTACATGTCCCTTCTCTGTGAGGCTTCCCACGTGATGCTGCTCAAACAGAGCAAGCAGGAGGCAGGAACAATGTCCCTCTATAAGCTGCTGGGCCAGCATTGTTCCGTGCAGGGCCCGCTGATGAACGTGAGATGGCAGAGTCATCGTCATTAGGCGGAATTTAATAGCGAATCAAAGTTCGAGGGGAGAATAGAGCGATCTCTCAGCTTCAGCCTCCCTTGGGCCCTGCTGAAAGATTAGAGAGAAAGAGTAGGGCCTTGCTAAGTTGAATGTATCAGATTGTTTTTCAGCAATAGTTACGCCCATTGTAAACCTCTGAGAAACATCCAGTTTAACTCTTTGGGAAAAGCATCGCAAAGTCTGGGGAAGAGCGGGAGAGGGCATGTAAGAGGGAAAGGTGATGCTTGATTTTACTTCTTTGCTGCTCATTGCAGAAAGAATTTCATGCTTCATAAATCTAGTTTGTATAAATTAAGCTACGATCTTCCTTAAGAGATGGCATCTCTAAACTTTAGTGAGCATATGTGACCCAAAGGAGCCAGGCTCCAGGAAGAGAGAGTACAATTCTCCTTGTTTTCAGTGTGCTTTTTCCATTCCAAATGCTTTACCACTGGAAGATTTTCTTTAAATTCTTCCTCAATTTTCCACATAACTTCTCAAAGTGCTGTGGGTGAGGTGTCTGAGGACTGTCAGCACAGGGCAGTGAAGGAGTTAACGCAGAGTGTGAAGAGGGGGAGTGACCCCAGGAAAACTCCCCTACCAGCACCTGTACCTCGGCATCAGACAAAGCTAACAATGAGAAAGCAAAATGTGTTAGGTGATCTTCCTCCTGTGGTGCCTGAAATGTCACTGGGCACTGGCTCCTCGCCTCCTATTTCCAGCCTCCTTTCAGCCAAGGCTCTCAGTGAAAAGACAGATGATGGCACCTCTTCATATCAGAGCCTGGTGATCAGCTGGGCTGTCCCAGAAGTTTTATTCCTTTGTTACTGCCTTGGGATGTGTTATGTAGCACCGATAAAATCACTACAAAGAAAGCTAAATATCAGCCAGAGAGATCTGCACATAGATACAGATGTAAAAAAACCAAAACAACAAAATAGGCAAAACTGGGCTTGAGGCCCCTTTTTCTCCTGGTCTGCCCAGGAGCCTGCCTTCCCTGGGCTGTGCTGGGGTTGTCTCCAATAGCCCCTTGCAGTTCTACCCTGTTCCCTGCAGTAACTTGGGCAGCTTCTCGTAATCCACTAAACATCCCCCTGAACTGTCTCCAAAGGTCTCTTTGGCCAGGTCAGCAGGGACACTGGAACATGCCCTCTCTTCCTTTGCCTTCTTAGGGGAAGCAGAAGCTCTTGAGGACACAAGGATACTTTGGTTTGGGGTTTTTCTTGTTGAGAGGGTTGCTTCTTGTTCAGGAAATGGACAGGATTGGAACACATTTGGGGTTTTGTGGATGCTTATGGGTCTGTTTAGGCTGTAGGTGCCAATGCTTTGCAGTGCTGCTCTGTGTCTCACAATGTTGTTTTTTGCTTTTTGGTTTTTTTTAATTTGATAGCAGGCATTCCTCTCTGTTCACATTATTGCAGAACATAGAATTTTTGAGAATAGCCTTGAAACTTATACTTTCAATCCTCTTCTCCAAATGCCTAGCAATCTCCCTCTCTCTTAATCCTCCCTCCCATGTCACCTTCAGTTTTGTGACCAGAGGAAAGTCACCAAACGAGAAACTATATCTTCAAGATAATTTTGTTTTTAAATCTCTTGTTGCTGGAATAGAATCCCATTATTTGAAATAGAGAACTTACTGGTGTGAGTGAGGACAATATCCCCTTCCGTGACATCAGTGGCCCATGGTGCCAAACCAGAGACCCTCAGTGCATTCAGCCTGGGGCTTCCCTGCTAACTGGCTTCTCCCTTTCCTGGTGCCTGTCATTCTCCACTCTCCTACAAGTGCTCCCACCAAGTCAAAAAGTTCATTTTTCCATCTCAGCATGTTAAAACAAACAAAAAACACCAATGGAAACAGCCAACAATTTTTAATTGTGCATTTATTATTTATTTTTTGAAGGTCTCAATGAAATTCAGCTTAGTTCACCCCAAGGTCTTTGGTACACTGCAGGTACGTCTGTTGGCCCAGCCAGCACTGCATGCCCTGCATGGGGTGTCTGCCTGAATGTTGGAGTGGATTTTAGCCCAAAATGTCTCATAAAATGGTTGCAGATCATGTTCTCCGAGTCAAAGGCACATCTCACAAAGGACCTTGAACTTAGAGAAAGTCAGAGTACACTCACCTGGGAAAAGGGTTTGAGCCAAACATTTTAGAATAAGAGACCCAGGACACAAAGGGCACCACAAATAATTGCAACATTAGTAGGCAGAAAACTGCAGCTAACCATCCTGTCCAGAGAGGCATGACTTTGAATGCTGATCAAGGCTATTTTGTCTTGCTGACCGCTTAGAGTTTGGAGAGGTAGACTCATGGGAGTCTTACTAAAACACTAACTCACCATGACTGACCCCAGTGTATCGGCCTTTCACACAACATGACTCTGAGCCAGCAAGCTTGAGTTAACTGGTGTGTTTCAGACTAATTTAGGCTGGTTTTCTTCAGCATTTCTAATGAAATCCTACCTCCCCAGAAGTATGTGTGCACACAAAAAAAGAGACCCCAAATGAAAACCGAAATGAAACGAGATGAGCTACACAACAGTGACAAACCATTTTCTTGCTTTGCTTTATTAACCAGCATAAATGTTGAGTCCCTCTTAAATAGCCCTAGGCAGTACAGATATTTTTTGCTAGTACAATGATGAGAAAAAAGAATGCTCCTTGTTTTCCTCAGAAGAAGCACTCTCTTTGCACTCTGAGTGGCTTTCCAAATTAAACCTGAACACTAAAAAGCAGTCAAAGCATTTAGGGAAACATAAAGGTTTGGGGACAGTTGATGTTTGAATAAATACTTCTGTCAGCTGAGAATTGTCTATAATTTATTTTTCTGTCTAGAAGGCTACTTGACAGAATGCAAAATGAAAATATTCTCATGCAGTAATTTACTGATTCTCTGACAAAATTTTAAATCCCCATTCTGCATGCACTGTCATTACCAAATATTTGAAAATTAGGTATGGGGAAATTTGAAGTTGGTTGGAGGCAGATCCCATTTCTTAAATGAGGCAAGGTTTTGCTTGGTTATATTTAAACCTCTGTGAGGGAATTGGGCAGCAGGGGAGCCTTCCCTTTCCAAGGTGTGTGAGGAACAAGAGCAAGCACAGGGATGGTACCCTTGATGTGGGATTGTCACACACACCTGCTGTAATGCAATTGCAAAGGCTGCTACAAAAGTGGTCTCAGGGCTACTCTCCTTGCCCCAGACAGTTCTTGGCAATGTGGGACAGGAGCTGGGGACTTGCTCTTGCTGGCTGCATGCATGCAACCTGGGAAGACACTCAAGCCCTGTGCCAGAGACTTGTGCTCTCAGAGATATTTTGTACCCATAGCATCAAACAGGAAAGGCTTCCTGACCTGTATTGTGTGACCTGACATCAAGCTTGCAAAATTACATAGTAATTTTATAGGGTACTGATGGGTGATTACCTGATCACTGATTGCTGATTATTAATGTATTATTATCAGGCTTTTGTGGTGTGTAGCTGGTTCCCTTACCTATAGTACCATTATAAGGAATTAGGCTGGTGATACTACATGAAAATGTGCATGTTATGTATTTCTGAAGCAAGAGCTGCTATGATATACTTAATATCAGAACTGGGAGCCTTTTTGTTTTCTACACTATTAGAAATGCTACTATAGGATGGCAGGACTCACATGTGATCTCTCTTGCCTCCTCTGTCCCTAAGTATATTGTAAATTGAGATGGGGGAATAACCACAGTCCCACCACGACATTTGAGTTCTCAGTTCATGAAAAGTGCACTAGACATTGCCTGTAAATATTGTCCCTTAGAGTTTCAGAACAGAGAATAGAAATCTAAAAGAGTAAAAATGAAAATTTGTCCCGCTTGTTGCAGTGAAACCAGAGAGTTATAAAGGACCTCTGAACAATATTGAGTTTGGGGTAGCACAATCACATCACAAAAGATTTACCTTCACTCTGCAAACTCAATATAGGGCAATAACAATCTATTACAAGCAGAGCACTACAACATCAAAGGAATATTTAAAAGAACTAGACAGAACCTTTAAATCACAAAAATTGAGTTAGGTTGTCCCAGAGGAAACACCCTGGGGACAATTCCTAGCAGGATTTTCAAGAGGGGTTGTTCAATTACCAAAAGTTCTATCCACTGTGTATCTTAAACATAACCAGTAATTTGTCTGCTTCTAAAAACCTAAGGGACAGCAAGCAAAAGGCACCAGTCCTAAAGGAATTATTGGAGTTGCAAAATAATATCAATCGCCATGTACATGCATGGCCACATGTTCCCTGGGTCAAAATAAGGGATTCTGTTGTAAAGCCTCTGTCTGCACCAGTTGTGGAAGGAGGACATTAGGTATCTATCACAGACACTATTCCCTCAGTGGGTAAGTCAGCCTGCACTAGAAAGAGGTGACATACCTGACATATGTCTCTGAAAGTGTAATGACAGCAGTGACAAAACCAGCAGGTACAGAGAATCATGGAGACAAGAAACATACTAGCTTCCCAGGCACAAGTCCAGCTGATGCTCCTTTTTCAGTTGCTGTTTACTCTCACCATAACTAATGAAGCAGTTATAACTTGTAAGCTGTTGAAAGTGACTGTCGCTGGTGTTGCATCAAATACAAACTGTACACTTTTTTCTGAAACAGAACTTCATAGATCCTCCTCTAGCTGCCTGTTGGGCATAGTGCAATAGTTCATGGCTTCAGCTGAGGAGGCATTGCTGCAGAGGGATGGACTCATCTGGGTTGGAAGAGAAGCTGATCCTGGCTGCAGTGGCAGGGTTGACCTCATGGCTGCAGTAGGACCCTGCAGGAGCTGTGTCAGTGCAGCCCCAGCTGCCTGTGCCTTCCGTGGGCCAGCGCAGGGACAGCATGGAATGAGCCAGGGTGGGATCATGAGCCTGGCTCACAGCATCCCTGGAGCAGTCATCCTTTCAGAAAAACCCCTCAGATCCTCCCTTCCAGAGCCCAAACCCCAGCTAATAACTTAGCCCCTGGCTATGCCATTTAGTATCATTTGCTGTTAAGGTGATGCTCCTCTATTACCTGCTAAGTTCCTTTGGGGCATCAATGCAAGATCCTGCTGCAGCCCTTGACTGAGAGCATATATTAGGTTTTATTTAGCCTGCAAGGCAATCATGCCACCACCCTTTATACTGGTTGCATACCACTTTTTCAATCAGTAATGATGAGAAATGAGACAAAGGTAGTGCCTATTACCCTCCTTTTCCAGATGCTGCAAGATGAGCAAAAATGAGTGTGATCATAATATTGGTAAAAGAGAAACCAGTAATGACTAAATTGTTTGTCTGCTAATGAGAAAGCACTATCATCAAGGAGGCATTAACCTCCATGTAGACAACTGCCAGATTAACCAGATGCTGATATTCTGCAAACTCTCAGCAAAGAAAATCAGATTCAAGAAGGTGAGCGCAACAAAACATCCTTCTCCACCTGTGTCTCACCAATGCCTCTGCTCTAAGGTGTAACAGAGTATGTATGGAGCCATTAAGACGGTAAAATAAGAATTATTGTGCACCCACATTTCAGGAGAATTTGATTCCAATTAATGGAAGGGGCAGTTGGGTACTTAACCAAACTGCCTTCAAATCAAAGGTAATTCAGAGCAGGTCACGGGATTGGGTTAACTGCAAAAAGCCTCTTGCTTAAATCCCCAGGTGATACTTGACACACCCAAGCATTAACTTTTTAGATGGGAGTACAGAAGATAAGCTCAGAGTCACACAGTAGCCTCTTTGCATTTGGCCCAAGAACCAAGCTCAAAAATACAAACAGGCTGTCCTGCACAGAGCGTGAAATGCTTGAATGTCAGAATAGCATTGTTGGGGCTCTATCAGTATGCATAGCAACTATCGTGTGTACAGCAGAGAATAGGGCTGCCCAGTGAAGGCAGGCAGGAATAAAAGCCCCATATCCTGTTTTAACCATTCCCAGGTGGCTTTGGGGAAAAAAAAATTCTTTAGAATTAAAATGTTATTGACCTCAGTGACATGTGTATTATGTCTCTCAAGGCCAACAGTAAATATACAAAATGTTTATGTAAATTTATATCTGTTTAGTGAAAGTACAAGTTAACAGAAAGAGCATTTCCTTAATAGTTGGTGAAAAACTTTTCCTTTTCAGGAGGGTATTGAGAGAGCTTTATTAACTTGTTCTTCAAAAGGACTATTGTAGGACATTGGGCCACATAATCCCGTGTCTTTACACTGCAATGCATAGGAGAGGGGTGGGCAGTGCAAGAAGTCAGGCTGTTCCCAGATGTCTGTGACAGAGCCAGCTACTGCTGTAATACATATGTTTAGGTACTACAACAAGTGTTTTCTGTCCTGAAAATGGCCTGGGTGCGCCTGGAAAGGTGGCCTGTGATGCATATTCATCTCTCCTGACCTGGGTTCCTTGGGTAAACAGAGATGTCTCTCCCTTTCTGTGGGTCTCTGCCTGTGGTCTGTCTCATCAGGCTGCAGGGAGAGCCCTGTTAGCAGCTGCAGGGATTTGTTGTGTACAGTAACACAGGAGTACCCATCATGGAGGTGCAAAATTAACCTGGAATTGCCTCCCTGAGCTGGGCAGTCTTGTGCATACTGACAGCATCCACACACGTGTTCAGCCTGAAGCACAACTGGGGGTGGGTTTGTAGGTAGTTGGTCAAATTAAGTCAAATTAATTATTAGTGCAAAACAGTGTCTTTGGGTGAACTGGCTTCTGGAGCATGGCTCCCCCTGGATGGTCACTTCCACTTGTGGGGCCATGTGAAGGAAAGAGGGATTCTAGGAATAAACCCTGGAGAAAGCTCAGCTTATCTAAGGGAAGGTGTTTAAAAGAACATCTAGTGGAAATTGATCGTTGCATTCATTTTGCTGTTATGCATAGAAATTTCCAGAAAAGCATCTGCAGGAAATAAAAAAGATTTATTCATTCAGAAGCGTAGTTCCTTTAAATTCCTAAAATTTGCGAGTTTGGTACTTACCTATTAATGGGAATGCATCTGCTGGGAGATGAGGAGGAGCTAAGAAAACTGCTTCAGCAACAAGAAAGGAACAATCAAAATTAAGTGCTGTTAGAGAATCTGGAGCAGGTCTGGCAGTACTCCCTCCCTTAGAGGTCTGGAACCTTCTGGAAAGTAACTCAGGAAAGAGATATTTCAGGAGATGTGATGGGAAGGATGATTTCCTCACTCAGAGCTGTGGTCAGAACTAGGAACAAAATTTGTGAGAGAAATTACTTTAGGGGAATAAGGTCTGCTCCAGACTCTGTTCCTTCTTACCTTCAGCTTTGACTTCTGCAGTGTTTAAAACCAAGGGTGTCTCTCCACGAGATGTCCTGAGGATAGCCATAACTCTCAGGAAGAAGTTGAAGTATTTGATAGCTGATTTTGCAAATATGCGATTGGTTTGTGTGAAATGTCGGGTGGTCTTATTCCAATTCTATGGTTTTGATTTGCCTATTTGAATCTTTTCAATAATAAGCTATTTATTGGGTGGAAGCAAGACAGTGAATCTGGATCTGTGCAAAACTGAAAACAGAAGAACTCAATCTCTTTGCCTTCCAAGAATTAAGTTTGTAAGTTATGCTGCAAAAAGATTATGCAATCCATCTATCCTATGTTCTTGAAGTACTATTTCTGTGGGCTCTGATGCAGTTGGTCAGACCAGCATAGCCAAGACTGAGAGAGAGAAAAATTAATGTGCTTTGTACTTTGTCCTGAGTCAAGGACGACAATGGATACAGGGAGATGGAGAGGATTTACCAGTCCCCCAAAAGGAGCTGGCACCAAGTGAACTGACATAGGACAGTCCTGGGCTGCTGAGAAAGAAAGAAGAGGGGTATGACTTCAGAGGCCAGACGTGATGTATTGGTCAGAAGAGAAACATCTCCCCTTCCATTCATTAAATCTCTCAGTAGCTTCTGACATCAGTAATTTTGAAGCACAACCTTTTTAGAAGGGTTTCTAGAACTAGGCTCCTTTTGAAACTACAGAAAGTCAGAGACCCAGCTGCAAGTAAACTATTGAAGGACAAAATGTTTCTCCACCAATATTAAGAGTCCCTTCTTATCAGGACTGTTGGCAGGAGCTGCCTTCCCCTGGAAAATAAAGGCTATGTTAACAAAACCCCTCCAGACCTTAGAGAGCAGTAGGTGGGGTAGGTCTTCCCCATCTATAAATTCTCATAGTGCTTTTGTTTTCACTTCTGTGATGCTAATAGTTTCCCTCTCTTATTTCTCAGCTAATTAGCTTATCTCTTCCCTGCAGGTTGGGGGAATAAAAACACAGCTCCTGTTGGAGTTCTCTGATGTTCAGGCAGACATCTTGAGAACACAGATCAAACTGATATCAGGCTATTTTATAGGGCCTTAAAAGCCACTAAGAAACTAGTAAGGCCCATTAGACTTTCTGTCATGCATATGATGAGAAAAATATACCAGCATAAAACCCACTTTATTGTCCTGCCATGACAGCAGCAGCTATTGTGCTGGGAAGCTTTTTGGACGGTAGCTCCACCTTAGTGTTTCTGCTCTGCTGGCTGGTGAGGTTTGGGGGATGGCATCCGAACAGAGAGGCTTTATGATAGGCTCCCAGTGACCCGTGAGCAGCAGAACACACAACCTGCTGGTTTGACATGAAGGAGAAGCTCAATAAAAGCAGAGTGACCTCTTTCAGTTTCCCATTTCAAGCCTTAACATCGAGTTCCTTGCACAGAGATTGGCTCAAAGGGCTGGTACCATGTTATAGTCCAGGCTCTTTTCTATGTGAGCAGAGTTTATCTGGCCTTCCTTAGGGGCACTGCTTCTTTGCACTTTCCTCTCTGATATCTTTAAACAGGCAGGAGAAAAAACTGCACTTTGACAGGGGTCCATATTCACTTTGTACTGCAAACATTTCACATTGACTGAGCTAGAAATTAATGGCAAATCACACTTTTTGCCTAAAGCACTATTTCACGGTCTATAAGGAAAACAAGCAATTACCTGTTCTTTGCCTTCAACAAATTGCTAAATAATTACCTGCTTTTAAGAATAACTGCTCTGCAGTTGCAATTTATGTGCTAGAGAGCCTGGGACACCTTACAGAGTGTCACAATCTGTGCCTGCAGGACTGATTCTGACAGGTGTCCCCCAAAACTCCCTGAAAAAAGAGCTAATGTTACCAAGGTCCAGTTGGCACTATGGTGAGAAATTCAGAAGTCAGCATGGAGTTACCTGCACCAGGTTTTGCCAGAGGAAAACACCCTCCAGAGTCAGCCCTTCCCCTACTCCCCTACAAGGAGGGTGTGTCAAATGATCAGAATTACCACTCCTGTAATTCTTCCTGATGACATTTGTCAAAGCTCTCTTTCATTTTGGTTTTCAAGAGAAAACATCTGGAAAGTGCCCAGACACTGGTGAATCTGCATTGGTGAATCTTTACTGGTTGAGACGTGTTTTTTGTTGTTGTTTTTATTATTCACATGATTTTTATTTTCATAGTTGAATTTCTGTTCTTAAAACTCTCTAGCCAAGTAAAACACTTGGGGATGCTAGATATGATGCATAAATCTCTAACACATGCTCAGAAAAAAACTGATGGCACAACCAATGACTGACAGCTGCGTCTTACCCTTAATGGCTTATTTTCCCACAGATTTCCAGATTGTTGTACAATTTCTCCGCCCTTCCTCACAATGTTTACAGCATTGTGGCAGAGGAGGCTTACATGAAGCTCCTTACAGAGCTGCTTTGGTTTATAACAGATGCTGTCTAAAGATGAGAGCTGATAGGTGATGTGGTTTTTTTCCCCTTGCAACCTTGAGATATTATCTTAGCCCTGTTCAGATCTTACCAGTCTGGTAACCTGGGACTCAGTCTGGCTTTCTGAATGTGGCAATGTGAGCCACACTCAAATCTACCCTCCCATTATGTGTCTGAAATATTCTTTAGTGTGTTTTTTATTCAGTATCACTAAGTGTTTCCCTATTGAGAGTCTTTCTTCACTTAATGAAGAATTCACCATTTGATTTGCATATGTGAGCAAAGTATGATATGCGTTTTGGAAGTTGTTTTACAAATAGTTTTCCATAAGTTTGTGTTTAAAAATACTGGTTATTTTGCTCCATGATGAACTGTTGGTTTGTTCTAATTGAACTTTGTAATAGAACTAGTCTGTATTTCTAGTATGCCCTGACCCTAAAACTTACTGAAATTTGTGCTGCTCCTCTTTAAAGACAATTAAGTCCTAGATTTACTTCACTAATCATCAGAGGCCAATTCATAATAGTATTCCTCAAGAGCATCTCTGAAAAATATTACTGTCTCAAATGACTGCCAACTCCCCTTATGCTCAGACCAAACCACAGAAAACCGCCAGCCTTTACTGTGTTATTACTATAGTTTTTATTTACAAATGCTAGATCTGTGTTGGTATTTTCCCTGAAAAAAAAAAAAAAAAAAAACCCAACCAACCAATAAAACAGGAAAAAAAGGACAAAGGGACAGCATGCAGACTTCTCCATTCAAGGCTGGATTAATAAAGCTAGCTGCTCTTCAGCCAGCAAGTGTCTGTGGGACAAATGTGGGAGTGTGTATGCTCTGCAGCCACTGTTTCCCCAGCCTGCTCTGTCTGTGAGATCACTCAGAGTAATGGGAAATCCTGGGAATCCAGGTCCTCCTGTCTGAAAGCTGCCCTTGCCTTCACAGTCCATGCCTGTTCTCTTTCCAGAGTGTGGAAAGAAGAGTAGAGTATGGCTGGGTTAAGCTGTTACCTGTGAACTGGCATTTTTCTCCCTGGAGCAGAGATGAATTCTGTAAGTGATGAAGCCAGCTCATGACAGAAGCAAAACTGCTCTGATGTGGGTGATCAATCATACGAGTTAATCCACGCGTAAAAGCTGAGCTTCAGCTCCTAACTACACACTGGCCACAATCTCTGACTTCAATTTGCATTTCTTAGTTATAGAAATAGGAAACTTATCATTTGGGAATGTTCACATTATTTCTTAGGCTGCTCCTGAGGCTTTAAGAGGTGCTCTTGGTTATTTAACACACGTGGTGTTTCTGATCTCTACAGCATTGTTTTACTGCAATTTCTTAACAGTCCCCAAATAGAGTTTCAAACAAATCAATAAAACACATAAACAGTCAAGGCAGAAGGTGAACTTGGTATCAAAAAATGCTGATTTGTGTGTAAGCAGTTTGGGGTAAATAGTTTTTGTTTTGATCAGAATTGTGTATTACACTTGGTCCACTTCAGATGTTGCTTTATTGTAATTTGCATTATTTATGGCAGAGATCTTTTTTATTTAACACCATGCAACTTTCCTTATGATTTAAAAGCAAACTTTTCTTTTTGACTCGAGCTGCTGGTAGAAGGCTCTGTCTAAGGGTGAGAATTAATGCTGGCTGCCCCATCCCCTGCCAGGCTGCGCTGACTCCCTCCGCCGTCCCTGCAACCTCTCCCATGCTGCTAAGGTCCATGTCAGACAGGGCCCCCTGACATGCTCCCCTTTCAGGCACTGCTTTCTTCTGAGAGCTGTCACCACCCCCTGGAAGCACATCCTCAGTGTAGACACAAGGCTCCTACCAGCCCCGGCGGCAGGCTGGAGATGTGAAAGTAAAATTTATGTCCAGAGGGACTTGGGTGTGTTTGGGTCTGGGGTTATTGCAGAGCAGGCTGTGCTCGCACTGACTATGGGAATGCATCCTGCCTGAGGCCAGCACAGAAAGTGCCAGCAGCGAGCCCTTCCTCCCCCCACCGAGACTGAGGCTCACAGGGAGATGCTTAAAAAGCCTTTGGAAGAGGTTTCCCTGAATGCCAGGAGGCAGGATTGTCACCTGCAGTTTTAATTGCTTTGCCTCGGTCTGTTATCAATGGGAAATGTGTTAAGATATTCCTTTTAAAGTTATTAGGAGGAATATTGAGTGTAAGCAGTCATGCATGGGAAAAGCAGGAGGTGCTAGAGGGAGAACACATAAATATATATAAATATATATATATATATGAATGAGTTTCTGTCCTTTGGCATATGCTAATCTTTCATTTTTATTTGTTACATATCAAGTATGTATATAAATGGGTTTCTGTCCCTTGGCATATGCTCTCTTTAACCGTTATTGTTTGACTGTTCTGTAGGTTTGTTTTTCTGGTTTTGGGGTTTTTCTAACATTCTAATTTTGGTTTTATCACTGAAATCTCATGAGTACTGGGCACAGGTGCCCAGGCACTGCCAGTGGGGGGCTGCAGGGGATGCACCCTCTGTGGGGTGAGGCCAGAGGCTGAGCCGTACTGGACACGGGTATTGCAAGACAGCTGCAATGGACCTACTGCAGGGCACAGCTGTGCTCCTGGAAAATGTATTTAAGAAAGGGGAAAATAAGGAAAAATAGTGTAAGATGCAGCTCTAAAAGCCCTGGTACCTGGTAACTAGGCATTAGCCATGACAATAGTGTTTGCAAGTTATAGCAGTGCTGCAAAAACAAATCCAAGTCCAACAAAGTCCCTACAGAAGCAGAGTGAAAACAATTCCTCAGGTTGAGAAACGGTGCCTGTGATTTTATTTCTTCCTTGCCTTGCTTTCTCATCCCCCTTTTCCCCCCCTTGAACTTTCCTCCAGACAGAGTGTAATGGCTTTATTCTTGTTTTAAGCTCGAACAACGTTTTCCAATTGCTGTCATTGGAGTCTATTTAATTTCAAGCCTCACCACATGCTGTAAATGCAGGAGTGCTGCCAATCAACATAGTAGAACCTTGAATGAACTGTTTCTTAACTTTATTAGAGTAATTCATATTTGGACTCTTTCCCTGCCCACACACCTCTCTGCTCACATTCCATTTCCTTTCCAAGTCGTGTAAAGCTCTGATCTTTTCTCCCAACTACATTTTTGGACTGCAAATAGAAAGCAATATAAAAGTTGTACCATTAGCCTGCATCATCCCTTCTCGCCCCTTGACACTACAACTGAGTTTGGCCAAGTTAGGCTCAGTGCAGAAGCTTTAATTTCCAGAACAAGAAACCTTGCTTGTTCCCCTGAAACACTCTCCTTGTCAGCATCCACTTTTCCCACTGTGCCTTCCAGTGTCAACCCTCTATCCAGGATTTAAATAAATTCTTGCAAACATTTGCATGCAAGGTGAGCTTTGAGATGCCTATTGCTGTCTCGACTGGAGGTAACTTCATTATTTGGTTGGTGCATTTCCATTCTTGAACAAGAGATGCAGCTGTTGTAGTTTCCCAATGTGTCAATAAGATTGAATCCATCACATGTGCATCCTTACTTGTCCACTAGAATTTATGGAAAATTTTCTTGTATAGCAGGTTAATTGCAATTTTAACCAACTACATCAAATCGTCCTACTGTGATAAAAATGGATCAATTCTATGAACGTCTTATTTATCTTCTTCTATTTCCCTAATTTCAGTTTGGGCCCCATGAGCCTACAAAATTAGGGGTGTTGAAAAAAATGAATTTTCCTAAGTTATTTTACTAGTAATAGGATCTGTTTTGAAAAGAAAAATAATGCAAGCTTAACACTTGGTGGAAAATGTGGGTGGTGTTTGCCTTCCCTTTCTGACCTCTGTGAAAATCACTGTGATTTTGCGGCTATGCATAGTAAATCCAATTGAATTTTCTTTCCTTGGGAAAACAAAGCTTCAGTTTCCACTTGGTTCTACTCTCCCTCTAAACTACACTCCTTACTTAATTAGACCTCTAGAAAACTGTCCTGTGGAGTTTTTCCTGCTGCTGTTTCGTACTCATTAATCTCAATACAGAAGTGCTCCTACCCACATTCATGTACTGCCTCAGTTCCTCACATCTATTGGCATTTGGTCCAAAACACCTTTTTCAATCTGATTCCCGTCTCTGCACTGGATTATGTGCATGCTGAACTCCCTCCTGAGCACAGTTCCTGTGCCTGATGGAGTGTTAGGCAAGGCAGGTCAGTGAGTGTACACTCCTCCAACCTGTGCAGCTTGGCTTTAGCAGCCAATTCTCTATTTGCTGAATCATGTTCTTGTATTAAGGCAGAAAAATGCAAAGCTTCAATTTATGTGAAGCTCATTTCCTCTGCCACTATGCAGTGATGGTCACACAGGTGTTTCAAAGCACTTGAGCAATGTAAATCACACAAATCAGGCAATGCCAATTAATAACAGGGAGGATTAATTTTATTAGTATCTTGCTAAAAGGGTAAATGGGATAAAATGTCATATTCAGGTCCATGTTCCTTCTGTCTCAAGTACCAGATTTTGTCTTGTCATAATCTGGAATAAAATTTCACATAGCTTAAAAATGAGAAATAAAAAAACCCTATAGGCAGTAAATGTTCCTTTGTGAAAGCAGTGACACATCCTCCAACTGGATGGCAAATATCTACTGCTTAAAAGACTGTTAAGATGATAGCCATAAACTGTGGCTGTATTAATGGTTATTGCACTAAGCTGATTTTAAGCACACTTCCTATGTTGTAATTCTGATGGGTCAATTTCGTACATGAAATGCATAATTTTAACACAGTGCAGAACAAATTTGCTCATGTTTGAGGATACCAATTGTAAAGAGGTTTAAAGACTTCTGTTGTCTTTAGCACCTGGCTCCTAAATGTGACTAAGTGAAATACCGAAAATAGGACTGACTGTAAATTTAAGACTGTGGCATAAAGAATAGCTTTTGAAGACTGTCCAGAGTCATTTTTTACAGTCCAGAATGTGTGACATGAGAGACTGTCTCACCCTACCTGCTCACTGAGATTTTTTTTTTTTTTTTTTTTTTGTAACTACAAACAGGATATGGATATGTGCATTTTTAAAAACAGGTATCTTTAGGTAGGTAACAAATCTGCTGGCAGGTAGAAATCCATACCCAACGTGGAGGAGGATTTCCTTAACTGAGAAAACAACTTAGTGCGATAAAATTATCACAAGCAATGTATTTATTGGAAGAACAAAGACCATCTTTCGACACAAAGGAAAGGGTCAAGGGGCAGAAGAGTGTGTGAAATGTTGCTACTTGAACAGTGAATTTCTCTACAAAGCACTGTCCCAGGATATACCAGCATTGTGCTTAAAATCTCAAGCTTATTTAGATTTACAATTTTTGTTGAAGTTCTAGCAACAGAGCTGAATTGAGGCAAAGGATATCACATGTCATGGCACAGCCAGCCTATGATATGCTTCAGGTTTCCACAATTATTTCTCTCACTTGTGGTGCCTAAGGCAGCTTTTGAAGGTGCATCTCATGGTTGTTTCAGAACTAGGACAGAAATGTGGCCCAGGAGTTTACATCTACTGACATGTTCTTGGTTTAATATGTAAAAGTTCTTTCTTCTGTTATGAGATCAGAAACATTTAGACGCAGCACAGTCTGGCCACTGAAGTGAGGAAGTGGCCACAAGGACACTCATTCCTTACCAAACATGAAGTTATTTCAAGGCAGTTGAGAGTCCTTTACTGCATCCTGGTGCAGAGGCTGCTGTGGAGAGAAGTAAATTTTATTATATGGAGCAGATTTTTATTTCTGTCACTGCCAAGAAAGTCCCACAATTGATACTTTGAGTAGGGTTGTCCAAACGTGCTCTGTAGTGCAAATGGGCAGAGAAATGATTGAGTGCAAATCCTGCCTTGGATTTGCACATTCCACATTGAGGCCTTTCATTAAGATTTATAGAAAGCAGCTCTCATCAGATTCTTCTAAACAGCTTGAGGGTAAAAGAGTTTTTCCCCCACAATGACAAAAGCCTATCAGTTCTTTTGAGGAACAGGATCTTTTTCCATCTCCCATACACACAGCCCAGTAAGCACCAGCATGGATACCAGATCCTACTCTCTCAGCCTCCTTTCTGTTGTCACTAATTACCCAGACTTGTGATGTTAAACTCTTAATACAGTTTCAAATCTATCATTTTCTTCCCCAAGTATTTTAGAACAAGCATTCTTGGGAAATACCTGTCTGTTGTTATTTTTCAGGCTGTTTGGAAAACAATGCCTTTTTCTTCTCGGTTCCCCACAGAAACCATTTGCTTCATGTTCATTCCTTGAATTGTAGTTATTTATACCAAAGCAGGCACTTCTGACAGCTTCACTCTTTTTTTAATAATATAATTTTTCTACCTTGTAACAGGAAACTGTTAAAAGAGAAAATTAGGTGGCTTTTGAGGTATCACTGAATCTTCTTTCACAATAGTGTTTCTGCCTAGAGGATTTCTCCACCTCCTTACCCTTCCCTCATTCTTTCTTTAGGACCATATTACAAAATTTTGGGTTTTTTCCCCTCAGCCTTTTTTGCATGGTTAAAAGTAATCTTTAGCACTAGCAACTTTCCACAACTTATAGATCTACATGATGTGCTACTTTTGACACTTATTGCAATGTGGCCTGGGGGAAATTTACATTTGGCTGATTAATTTAGACTAATCTATTCCATGTATTGGAAGTCTCCTATTCAGTAGGATTCCAGCATCATTTCTTTATGCTTCAAGCTTTTGAACTGGGATTTGGAACCACATATTGGTACTGTTTCCTGACAGTGAGCTGTATCCAGGGTAAAGAACTCCTATGAGCATTGCAGATTATCTTGCACTTGACTTACAAGGAGAGATGGATTAGAGGATTTTCATGGCATAACAAAGCTTGTATTTGATAACTGGAAGTAAAATCTGAAAAAGGAACAAAGACACAGGAGGCTGAGGGAATCCTGTCCTTAAAATGCAGGTGTTCAAGGGGTGGCTTCTGTATGAGGAACGACTGAGCAGGAGGGAATGTAGTGGGAGGGCAGTCAAGATCAACAAAGTCAGGAGCAGTGTGGAGAGAATGGACAGGGATGTGCTGTTGTTGTTTCATCTAACATAAAATCTAGGGTGCTGAGTTCATGGAAGAACCAGGGTAAAAATGAGTGCAGGGAGATCCTTTCTTCACCCCTGTTTGAAGAAGGTGCGTGGATCTCCCTGGTAAAGGATGTTGTGCATTTTAAAAAGTTTGCTTGGGTTCAAGAGGAGAATGAAGAAATGTTTAAATGACAGTTCCATGGTGGATTAGCAAATAAGATAAACCACATCACTCTCTGAAGAAATCTGAGCTGAAACAGCCTGAGACAGTAGCTGGGAGGGTCCTTTGCCTTGCCCTTTTCTCAGTCAGGCACCTGATTCAGAGACATGGCCCAGAGGGGCCCTTGGGCTGAATCAGCACAGCCTTTTCTGTGCTCCCCAGCCCAACCTGATATTTCTCATTGTGAGACTCCACTCATTGCTCATATTTTGCTTTGAACCGTGATAGAGGACTTCTTCTCTTTAGAGCGTGGCTGAAGCAAAATTTCTATTCCATCCACTGAGTCCCAGTGAAAGAGAGAGGCCACTCTGACCCCCTCCAGGGACACGAGCTCCCAGGGAAAAGTTTGCTGTTTTCATCATCTATACTTACCCAACATGTATGAGCAAATAGAAAAATGCTCCAGTATAGATTACTGCAACATAACCTATCAACAACAAACACTTTACTCATGTGAAATGCCCTAAAAGAGGGAATGATTTTATTTGCCACCCAGGTGAATTTCCAAGAGAAATGTAATGTTGAGTCTCAGAAAATTGCCTTCTTCATAAAAGGCAAAGCTGACAGATGCAGGTTCTGTGACTTTAAATTACAAAACCTTGTAAAGATATATATATATATATTTATATATATAAGACAATGCAATGCTCTAAAGCAAAAGCAAATAAAAATTCAATGGGCCTTCATATGCTGTTTTTTGTACCCAGAAAGCAAGGTTTAATAAAATTCTTTAATTTTATGGCAGAAGACATGTCAAGTGCATTTTACATTTCTCAGCCAATAATCATATTTTCTTGCAAGGGGCTGATACATTTATTTTTTAGAGACAGACACTACAAATAATAAGGGTTTTTATTTGAGAAGAGAAACAAGCATTTTTATCAAGATGAAAGGGGTATAATAAATTTATGAGACCTCACATACAGCTATAATATAATAAATTAGGAGGATTAATGGAATTGTGGGCTACAGTAACCCTCACTAGTAGAATGCCTATTTTATGGAGCTTGATAATATAGTTTATCATTGACTCCATGGGAATTCCCACAATATATTAGCTGTGGTGTAACAATAAAGCACACACAGTAAGAGGCATGTCTCTTTTGACACACATTCTCTTCCCACACTTATTTTACCAGGGAAACAACTCCGGTGCAGTTTAATTAAACTGCACCGCAATGAATTAGTCCAGGTCTTAGCCCCCTGACAGTGAGGAGCCTGGCATTACCACAGGGGGCTGTCCCCCTGTGACACCAGAGACTGCAGAAAACCTGGGAAAAAAAGGGTAGGGTCTCTCAAGTGACCTGTCACTGTGCAAGGCCTTCGCTGTCAATCACAGGATCGGCAAAAATCCTCAGACGCCTTCACATTCAACTTTATCTGCCTACGTTTGTTCATTTTTATCTGACCTTTAGGAGGAGATCAGAAAGTGACATGGAGAGCAACTTAAAGACAGCCCCATTTATGAAAAAGGTGGGTTCTGGTGGTAGATAGAAGCCCCCTGTCAGTGGATAATCAGCTGACAAGGCTTTTAGTTATCGCCATGATTTTTACTGTTTTCAGGAATAGGAATTAATCAAAATCACAATTCTAGTGAAAAACATTTTTTTATAATGGGAGGGGACCCAGACCAGTATGAAAATCTGAATCCAAGTGAGAATGTTTAGGCTCCACAAGCAGACAGGAATCACAGTTCTTGCAGCCCACGGGATTCCTTGGTATTACACAGAGCACTGAACTGCCTGACTTTGGATGTAATTCTATGAAAGTGAGTATAGCTTCATGGAAAATAACAATTCCCTCTGTATTTACACATCAGCAGGAACACAAAGATGATGATAGTCCTTGGGAACTGTGTGACTGGTTAGCTGCTGTCCCATTTTAAAAAGGGACCTCTGATTTTACCCAAGCTGCTCTCATTATAAGACACCACAGGATGGTGTAATAGCCTGAGTTAAATCAACTGAAGAGCAATCTGTCACCAAATTCCTGTTCCCCCAGAAGTGCTCAAGGGTGCAACCAAATCACCTTAACCTGAAAACTGGGAGGTCTTCAGTCTCCCAATAAATCATATTTTCCACTCCTTTAATAGATATTTTATATCTTGTATCCTTCACTAGTACATTGAAACAATCACAATGCAACATAGTCTTCAAAGAAAAGAAGTTGATAACGATTTTTAAACCAAAAAGATTGAATTGTATAATTCTCATGATCTTGGAGGGGCATTTAATATAGACAGTAGTATTTCCCTAGAGCCAAATGCTGGAATGTATAGAAAGGTAATTCCCAATAAAACAGCAAAATGGTCGTCCATTATTTATAGATGTGCCTGTATTTCCAACCTTTTATTAATTCATGAGCCTATTTAAGAGTAGAAAGCCAGAATTTAATTTTTTTAAATTTCACTTTTGATTGAGAGCACCTTGCTGGACTTAGCTTAATGCTTTCTTTGAACGTGCACACCACACCACAGAGGAATTCATTAGACAATGGCAATTAGATCTCTAATCATCTGGCACTGCTGGAATTGCTGCACTCTATTTAAATGCCAGACATGGTACCTTAGTGATTGGCTCATCCTGTCGCCACGTTTCCATCGGCTACTGAGCCTGAGAAATGACAGTCACATTAGATGTCATGTAAAGCATCTGACCTTGCTCTCCCAGCACTTGATCTTTGCACTTCAGCCGGACATTTATCATTGTCCTGCAGAGACAGGACTCAGGTGGTGCAGATTCACCACTGGTTTTCATGTTGTAAAGGCATTATAGCATTCCCTTAAGTTTATCCTTCAGTCACAGGAGGAACAGAAATACAATTTTGTTGCTGCCTGGCCAGGTAAATTTACTTAGTGGAGGGAGAGAGAAGCAGGTTGCTGTGGGTCAAAAGAGTGGAAACCAGAGGTGTTGAGTCTTGGAGGACATACTCTTCAACTCAAACAAATTCCCAGTGCTTGTAACTGCTTTGCTGGTAGAGTCAAAGACTTTTATTAATCAATATTCACTGCTTTGTTCTTTTTATGACACAGGGAATGCAGAGGTCAGAGATTTTCAAGTAGCATAAACATAGCAGATAACAGCAGCCATTGCTGCCGCACAATGGTCCCTCAGCTTCAAAAGAAAAAGAAAATCCCATCTGTAACTGGTAGAATTTGCATTGCAGCTCTTTGCAATCACAGCAGTTATGTTCAATATGGAGTTATCCTCTCAGATATGCACATGGGGATTCAGGAGGACTTTGGGGTGTGTGAAGAGTTTGATTCCCTGTGGGATTCCCTAAAAGGATCCAACAAAAAACTCCTTTTTTGTGCTTGTGAGGAAGCTGGTTAGGACTCTCTCAGATGCTGGTGTTTCAGTTTGCAGGTTTTTCTGTGTAGCAGAGATGGGTCAAGGGTCTGAAATTTGCAGTTAATGTCCACCTCTGTGGATAAGCTGACTGGCTATCTAAAATAGCAGGGTAAGTTTGCAGCTAATTTCAGACTGCAAGTTTGAGGTATATCTCTTAACTCTTGAAGGGATAAATTGACAACTGAAATACCTTTTAAAAATAAGGCCTGCAGGATTGTGTTGATTTCTGTTAGGCATGTGACTTTTTTAGAGGGACTCATACAGTGATTGTCCTTCAATCCTTGCTACTCCCAGCTGGTTACTTTCACAAGGAAAATGGCATTTGCAAATATTATCTTGTTTGATTACCCACTCCTATTTTAATGTTTTCCTGATCCCAGTTTTTAACCCATCCATTACCTCATTTTGCCTCAGTAGTTAAGCAAATTTTCCTGTGATTACAGAAAAATGTAGAACGAGATAAAAGAATGCCGAGTTGTTGGGAACATACTGCATAAATCAGACTATACAGAGTTTGTTTCTAACACTTATTTGCACCCATATTTCATTTAAAAAAACCCACTTGTGTACTGATTGATAAAGTTACTGTTCAGGAACATGGTTGAGTTTACTGGGAAATCCTAAGTCATTATTTTTACATTTTAATTAACAATCTGGGGAGAGATATGAGGCTTTTCCACTGGATTCAGTCTCTCTACCTCCCACACTGGTGGCACTTCACCACCACAGTGTTGGTTAAAACCAAGCTACAGCTCCTTTATTGCTGATACCAAGTTTTAAGAAGTACAAAGCTTTTTTTCCTTTATTGAGCTGAATAAATGAAGGGTAAAAAACCAACCCACAACTGAGCTGTGAAATGCACAGATTTGACCTAGGAGTTGTTAGGAAAGCCTATTTGATGCTAGACTTTTCTAAACACAACACTTCTTGCCCCTGTGGACACTTTGATGGGATGATTTGCTCCAGCATGAGTTACGCACCCAGTGCCAAAGGTGAGGGCGAGAGTCAAGGTCAGTGATGTGGCCGTGGTGTCCAAGGAAAGGGGACTTTAGTGGCTCACTCTTCCTGTGGATGGAAGGAGCACCATGTTCTGTTGAAAACCCTCCTTCTTGTACCAATTCTGACTAGATATAGTTTCTCCCTTAAAAACTTTACATTTCTGTAACTTGAAATTATACATGAAATACACTGGTGCATCTGATCATGTGGCTTTCATTTAAACAATGTTATTTTAGCAACACAATGGTAGAGTAAGCCTAGAATTCTACATGAAAGGGTCAAACCATCTGTCTTTTTTGCTGCAGCTTTCATAATGATACAACTTAAACCAGATAAACAATCAGTAAATTCTAGTGCAATGAAGGAATATTGGTCTCTCATTGCATTTTGTGTGGACAAAGTCTTGCTGAGTCTGAGTACCTTAAGGAATGGCTAAAATTCACAGTTTTGTGGTTTCTTTCCTTAATTGCTGCTTTCCTGGATAGCAGGTGTTTTAAGAGGACACAGAAACAAATCTATTTACAGCAAGTTTATTAGCTGTGCTAGTTTAATTCTTAATGCCGGAGGACTTTGCATGGCTGCAGTCGAATTAGAGAGCCCTGCTCCTTCCCTGTACCTGTGTCTGAGACCAAACATAGCTGCTGCTCAGTAGCCGGGCCTCCTGTGGGGGATCTTGACATCAAAGAGACAAACTAGCTAAGTCATAATTAGCCCCAAGCTTGTTTGGTATAAATTGTAAACAATATATCAAGTTGACTAATTGTTATGAGCCTAAGTAGCAGACACTGAACCTTGGGGATTGGCGTGCCGTGCCGCCGCATTAGCCGGCGCTGCGGCCCTGGCGAGGGGAGCGGGGCACGGTTGCAGCGCGGCGATCCCGGCCCTTGGACCAGGCCGCATCCATCCATCACTGCCACCGCGGGCTGGATCAGGTGCCCCGGCTTCTCCGGGTGCACGCACGCTGAGCCGCTCGGCCACGGGATTTCTCACATTAATCTCTGAGCTTCGGGACAATCCAGAGAGGGAAAAAGGGTAAAAGCCACCAGAAGGATCATCAGGAAAGTCACAGGCTCTGCGTTCACTGGTTTTGGTGATGCAAGCTGTCTTTGAAACACAGAACAGAGCCCCTTCTCTCCTATTCTGTTTCAAAATGTTTAGCACCTAAATATTGAAGCAGCCAATCTGTGTGAGTCTCACTAAATATTTATTATTTACTGTGAAAAATTTCCCTGTCGTTGTTCAAAAGCTCTAAGCTGCATTGGAAAGACTCAATATATAATAACAAGATACAAAACTCCTTGGACTGGTAATTTTGCCTGAAACAGCTTCTCTGTGTTCCTCATCACCCCTGCTTTTCAAAGCTGCAAGTTCAAAGGCTGTGATAGGCAGAATGTGAGAAATGCCACACTGTTTGTTTATGTGTGTCTGCTCTATCACACAATCAGCACAATATAGGAATAGATCAAACATTCCTAATTTTTATTAGCTCATAGAAATGTAGGAAAAACCACAAATATCTTTGGTAATGTGTAGTGCCATAAAGGAAGAAAAATGAAAGTCCTTCCAAATCAGCAAGCTATTAGAGGATAAGAAAAAAAAGTCCTTATGGGTTTTGGTGAATCCTTGGTGAGTCTTTAAGAGCCCACCCTTTTTAGAAAGATATTTTCTCTATTTATCTTCACCCAGAAAAATTTTTCCCATTCCTCAATGAAATTTACACTAGGAAGTATATTAGGAATGAAAAAAGGAAAATCTATTTGGAAACAAGGAGTGTATGAACATTTGATACTGAACTATGGCGTGTGGAAACAAACAATTTAAGAAACCTGAAAAAAATGTTTCCCAATTCAACTGACATACACACTGGGGCATAAAATGTCTGTTCAAAAGAATTAAGGAAGGGTTCTGTCATCACTCACTCACAGCTCTGCCCTCTTACTTCATTGGAAAGTGCAAACTTTAGTTTTGGCTTCCAGGAGCAGTGGGAATAGCTTTTTTCTGCCATCCATGCAGGCACCAATCCTGAATAGGCCATCTTAAAATGCAATTTTAAGCAGACTTTCTCCCAAGGCCAGACAGAAGCACCCATGGAATTCTTTTTAGTTTCAAAGAAAAAAATTGAGATGCTGTGTTCAGTCACAAAAGGACCCATCATGAAAAGGAAAGACTTTTTTTCCCTTCCCTTTCAAGTACATTTAGTGCAAGATCAAGGAGGTTGGTGGTTGCAGCCAGCTGCCTGGGGAACAGTACATGTGAGAATCTTAATTTGCCAGGGGTTTCTCTCTTGAGGGACAGTGGTGTTTGTATTTGGCCAGATAGGGTTTGTAAATTTCTTGTTGTATTTGTGGTGTCTGTTCAAACTGCATAAAGCAGAATTTCAACTGTATTAAATTATCCTTAACCTGCAATATTTCTTCTAATCACTCCACATTGTCAATACCTCTCACCTTTGACCCTTCTTTAATCTGATGGTGTTAGCTATCCATAACTCTTTCAGGTGTTCCTGGATTTCTCATGGATTCTTTTAATTCAAACACTGCAGCTAAAAGTTCCTCATATCACAGTGGCGAGCTCGGGGCTTTGGTATTTGATGAGATGGAGGAAGCTGCACCTCCCATAAGCTCTGGAATGACTGGCTTGTGAGGTGAGCAGAGTTTGCAGGCCAGCTTGCAAATACCAGGAAAACAAAACAGAATCATTGTGTCTCCAACTGATACTGTCTGTGTCCCTCTGTCTGTGAAATAAAAAACAAGTTTCTCTCAACTGAGGCTCACTGTCCCTTGGAATCTGAAACCCAACTGTGCCAACTTGGCTGGTTTATTTTAGAGCAATGGGAAGAACAGTGAGTCTTTGTCATAATGACAAAGGTAGAATATTTGCTTGTCACCAAATCCTGCCCAAGAAAAGAGCTCCACAGACGTCACGCTGTACGTTTCAGTTTGTGACAACAATAACATCCCAGCACCCCAGGAGAGCTATGCCCCATTTGAAAGGGACATATGATATTAAACAGGGACACACCTAGAACCAGGTCAAGAGTGTTGTTAGCTCAGGACATCTCTGGCATCATCCCAAGCTTAACATGGTTCTGACACTCAATGATATATATATTATACTGATTTGCAGGAGCTTGTAGCATGATCTACAACTAGCTTTGCTGTGCCACAGGATGATAATTAACCTTATCACCCCTGTGCTGAGCTGATGAATGATCAGCTGGGCTCTGCTGGGCACACACAAGTTGGTGCCCTTTGGAACCAGCGTTTAATACCTGTGCTACAGAACCTGCTGTTTGCCAACAGGGTGTGCTCCCCTGAGGCCAGCCCCTGCAAGAGATGAGTAAAGCAATTAAGAAGATTGTTATTCCAAAGGGCCATATCAGCTTACCCTTTTTATTATATTGCTCCCCCCTGGAGAGCTATCACAAGGATCCAGAAAATGGAGCAATAAAAAGCCACACCTTTGTTAGGCCCACATAGCCTCACTTCGTAACAGCATCTTTTTTACTCAGTACCTAACTAGTACCTTTAGTTACCCCAGAAAGGGAGGCAGGTGGTTTTCTTATGGTCAGGGCAGAAAGCTGAAGGAAAAACTTTTCATTTTGGCCAATTGCTACTTTAATCATATCCAGATAAAATTTCTTGATAGAGTTGGCATCTAAAATACAGTAAGATAGCTGGGGCGTGTGTACGTGCATGTTTTTTGCAACAGGTTTGGAGGAACTAGCATTTGAAGCAAAAAAGTTAACTTGTGGCCCATTAACCACACAATCTGAAATCTGTATTATACATAACATGATTTTATCCTGTGGAACAGCTGCAGTCCCTTGCTCTTGTTGCCTGTTTTGATTCAAAGGGCTTTTCCTGTTTGTTTGAGGCTTTTTATCAGTCATTGGTAATGTTATTTAGTGACACAGCTCTTCCACCTAATCTTGAGACGATCAGTCTTCCCTCTGGTTTAAATGGCTTTACTGATGATGTGACGATTTTAAATTCTGTCACAGTCCTTTGGAAGTGGTCACTGTGGGTACATCTCATTTGCTTTTATCTCTTGGGGGCTCACATTTTTCAGTTTCAGTACTTATGGTATTTTATCTAAAACAGTTTGTGCCTCTTGTGAAAATGCAAGGAGTGAGGTTTATATAATGGGACTGAATACTGATGCATACGTGCACATATTCTAGAGCTTAAATATATGTACACTGATGTTCATTTCAGTCTCAGACCCACACAAGATTTTGAAATTAACAGCTATATAATAAAACAATCAGTGAAGCAATTCTGAGAGTCAACTGAAGATAATGGAACCATGTGCACTATTTCCTGTAATCACAGGAAATTAAATGTTCATCAAACCTAAGTTTAGGTTATCAAGTTATAGCAGAATGAATCCCACTTTCCATACTTAGTTTGAATGTTTTCACAGTTGTATTCTTTAAACATCCCTTAAAGTTTGTATTTACTTGGGAAATACATATGTACAGCCCTGCAGTAGGATCAACTGTGGAAACAGAAAGAGGCAGGATGGCAGCATCGTTTGCCTACATGCACAAACTCCATGATAATTTTTGCATTAATGCTAAGATCCTAACTTGGCTTTCAAGAGGAGGGGAAGAATAAAAAGTTCCTGACATTTCTCTCTTGGTCCATACTAATTTTTAGAAAAACCTGATTATGGTAGCTTTCTTGCTTCCTATTGTGAACTGCTATAGGATTCTCAGACAAAATTCAAACTGAAATGCCAATATTTGAATTTCTGTCTCTGTGTTGAGCGCAACGTTTTGTCACAACCTGCTTTTCTGCTCTCTCTCACAGAAATTTTGTTCTTTTTGTGGTTGGCTCTTTGCCTGGTCTTGGTGGTGTATATCCTTCAATTTAAAATGACAACTAAGCCTATCAGTGTGTATTATCTTCAGTAGACATTATTGCAGGGAAGAAAAGTTTTATGATAAATTTATCCTCAGATATATAGTTGTGACAACTGGGTGTCAATCAGTGATCGTCAGGCAGACAAGAGAGGTACTTTGGCCATGAGTGATATGATCTATCCAAGCAAGAGAGAATAGTGTTTTTCTGATAGTCTCATGATTATGCTATTTCCTCTTGGCATCCCTGTGGTGAGAGAGGTGATGCTCAGACCTTGCTGGCTGTTGGTGAACCCTCCTGTTGTCATCAATTCCTTGGAATGACTCTCGTTCCTCTCAGTTTCTGGGGTATCTGCTCCTAAAGCAGTTCCTGCAGTTTCAGTAGGGAAACAGCTTTTTATCATTTGGGTTCATCTGAAAACATACAGACTAGGAGGAGTTATCACATTTAGGTGTCTCAGTTTGTAGGTTTGCTACATGGTTGGGTAAAGAAATGTTTTGTTAGTAGTAATTTGCTCTCAACCCACCTTTTGCTTATTCCAGGGGAAAATGCTAATAGAAATATTTCTTTAAGGGATAGTGACTGTGACATTTCCAAGTGTTCATAAAATACATAGATGAAGGAAAACACAATATCTGCTTGGACTGAGATTAAATTTGCAATGATTCTTTTTTATCCCAGGTCTCAGTCAGATCAGAAAACTGAGCTGACTCCCCTTATACCCTCCAAGCTCTCAGTGAAGCCCTGGTGCAGAACAGAGGTTGGAAGCTTGTGGCCAGTTTTCGGGGCATAAAAATTTTAAACTGACTAGCTCAGCCCTTTATTTGCTGACCTCTTTCATGTGTCACCTACTATTCAGGTATTTTCTACAGCTGTGTTTAAGAGAAAGATCTGGCATTCCTTTAAGTAGATTAAATTTGGTTGTCACTGTTTTGAATATAAAAAAGTTAATTTTCCAAAGCAGGTGTCATTTCTTCCACTTGACTGTACAGTTAACAGTCTGACACAGCAAGGAGTAAAACTTGGTTTTCATAATTTGCCTTGTATTGTTTCGTATCTTAACATGTATCTCATTATTAGGCCTTAATTAGAGCAGACATCACTTTCTGGTGTCAGCAAGCTTGGGGGGACTCTTCTCCTAAGCCCTTTTTTCTGGCATTATCATATCAGTGATACAATCTGTAAAGCAAAGATTTTGAAGCAGCAGTGAGAGGGATAAGTTGGTTTTGGTGAGGGGAGGTTGAAGGAAAATCATAAGTAGAAGAGAAAAATAGAATTGGATTTCTAGTCCTATAGATGCAAACATACATCAGTGTCTGAATGAGGGTTCATACAACAGGACCAAAGACAGGATTAAAATGTAGATGAATCTCAACACAAAATTTGTACACAAGGCTGGACAATCACCAAGAGCATTTGGGTAATGAGCAAAGAGGAACAGAGAATTAATGCAAGCTGAATCCATTCCTCTCTTCATCTTTGAAGGCACCCAGAAGCCTTGGGCAGGTTTTCCGTTTTTATGTGGCATCTCCTGGATGGAAGCATGTGCTCTGCAGCACACATCCATAGAGAGCCCAAGATGCCTGACCTTCACGCGTGTGTTAAAGTGGGGAAGAGCTGGAACTGCTGCACACACACCTGGTGCTCAGCCTGTGCATGTGTAAAAGCCACTGGTGTGAAATTTGCATTCTGAGCAAGTGGGGCAGCCTGTAAAGAGCTTGACAAAGGGCCAGAGTCCCTGCATCCCACCTGGAGAAAATCTCCAGGTGGAGAAAGCAAGTGTGTCTGGGAAACACAGGCAGTCCTGCTCTTGCTACTGTTTGGGCAAGAATTTCTGTGATCCCACAGTGACAGACTGTGCCTGAAGAGAGGTTGCTTTTTCAACTAAAATTAAATGTCCAGTTCTATTGTTAGATTGTAGCTGGTGTGCTGCAGCTTCTGGGACTGAGGCTGATGATACTGATGCCCTGGATCAAAATATAGAGCTTGATTCTTGAGCTGGGATGTAGACTACAATGGCTCCAACAAGCTTTTGGGATTGTTTTTCCCCTATATGGAAAATGGGTTTTATGATGTAAAACTAAAAGTATGTAGTCCTTGCTACATGCTTAATAGACATCTAACTCTTAATGTTAAATTACCTAAACCAAATAACAAAAGGCTGGGTGCTTGCTCTGTACTGAGCAAAGAAAAGAAAGGGCAAGAGAGATTATTTTATTTTCCTTTCACATGAGCAAATTGTAATTCTGAGAAGCATTCAGGCAGCAGGATCATGAGTAGCATATATGACTCTATAACAACCTAGAAAAATAAATAAAGGTGCCTGACATCCTGTTTCCTTTATGATGTACTATGTCATAGGAGAGAGTGGCATTTTTTTAGTTTTCATTTCAATCATTTAATGAGATACAAATTGTAAGAATGTGGCATGCAGAGGAAGTCACCTCTTATCAAGGGTTTGGGTTTTTTTTTGGTTTGCATGTGGAAATGGTGAAACATGTTCACTCACTCACCAGTATTCCTTACTCCTTTATGGATATGTGTGTGAGAGAGGACACACCTTACCAGGGATGCTTTCAAATTTGTGGCTCTGAGAAAGTATTAATAGTAGGCTTTGGTTTACTATGCAGGACAAACAAGATAAGTAGAATTAAGCTACAAAAAAAGTAAGGGAAAATATTAAATCATCACAGATCTGGTAATTTTCTGATCACAGGGACTCTTCAAAGAAATATAAAGTAAGGGAAAGATTTTCTGTCAAATGTGCTTAACTGTACAGGCACCAGCTTTTCCTGTAGCCCATTTACCTGCTGTGAAGCCTTTAACTTCAAATTAACAGCAAAAAAAACCCCTTGTTTACTTTTTCTTTCCCAATTAAAATTTTAAAAAGCAAATGTTTTCCAAGGACTGTGTTTTAAAATATCTGCTTCAAATCAATACTCAAAAATATTTAGCCAGTTTAAACTTTTTCACTACTAGCTTTTACTGCAGATTAAGGAAAGTTCCTGCACTAGTAAATATTAATTAATAAAAGTCACATTTTCACAGCTTTGCCAACAAAACACAAAAAGAATTAGTGAATTTTATGAAATGAGAATTCAAATAATTTGTGCATTTAACTTCTCTAGTTTGATTCTAAGCTCTCTTTGCTAAATATATGTTAGGTCATGTTTCCCAAATGTATTCAGCCATGTGATATGTAGTACCAGCTCATTCATATCAGATGAAGTGTGACTGGAAATAAAGCTGGATCTTTTTAAGAAGACACAGTCCTTTGCTCCATATTTCCAAACCAAAACAGCCAAGTTCATTGTATTTTTGCTACATTTCATTACTGCTCTTCTTCCTTCTAAGTGAAGACTAATGTAAAGACAATCACTAAAGAAGCAGCAATCATAATACCCTATACTAACTAAATTCAGACTTATGGCTACCCACAGGAGAAATACATGACAGATCCATTGTTCTGTATTAGCAGGATATTGTCCCAGTATATGAACACATGCAAACTTTGAAGGCTTTGAATATTTAAGGCAAGACACTAGTGGCTCATCCCAGTGGGAACCACAGAAAAGGGGAACCTGATTAAATTTAATGTCATTGTCACTTTTTTTTTTCCATTGCTAAGAATTATATAGGTAGCCATAGCTACCACATGTTCAGACACCATGACCACAATATTCTCCCTCAGAGGTTGGCGTCAAGGGCTGAATTATTCACTCCAAGAATGTGATTCATTGCTAGATGTGATTCTCTCCCATTAAAAGATTTGTCAGTACATAAAATACATGTACATATTCTAGCAGCTTATTTTAAAAATCGCTGTTATGCCCTTGCTAACCTCAAAAGGCACCAATTTTTGTTGGTATAACTGAAGTTTGGAGTACATCTGTCCCATTGAGAAAGCTCTGAAGTAACTGAGAAGCTTTTTACTGTTTACTGTACAACAAATTATGAAGTGGAAAACTAAGGCAGGAATATGTAAGAGGCTACTTATAGAAAATGCTATTAAAATAAGGATGTTTTTAAGCCAGTTTCTTAGAAAGGTTTGCCTGCCTGAACTATCCTCTTATCTATTGTTTATTCTGTCACAAGAAACCTCAAATAAATATTCTGCTTAACTGAGGAAGCACATAACTCTGTTTCTCCACTGCTGTTTCTCTTGCTAAACTCCCAACTTCCCTGGACTTGCTTCACAGTGCTATTCCTAAGTTGGACAGACTAATTAGACTCATTTCCATCCCAAATAACTTCTGTGAGCATGCCTCATTTACCACTCACTGAGTTACATGAATAAAGAAATGTCTCTATCTGCGAGGATCTGCGCAGTGTAAAATGGCTAGTTCCTCTAATGTGGGTAGGGAATAACATTTTCTCCTGTATGGAAAAGAGCTAGCAGCCCTTTTCATCCTTTTTCCTTTGTGCTCACAAGGAAGATGGAGCTCCAAAATAAATGCCCAGCTCATGGTGCTCACAGAGTTTAACACTACAGCAATAGATGTTGATTACTCTGACTGAAACCCGAAGTTTTGAGGAGTTTAGGGAATGGACAGTGCTGAGCAGGAGAGGGCAGGACCATTAACATTTATGCAACTTGATCTCAATGGGGAAGCTGATGACAGGCAAAGTGGCAGAGTGCCCTGTTCTACTCCCCTAATTGTTTCCAGCAAGTAGAGAAGGGCAGGATTATTGAGAGGAGCTGGTAGGTGAGCAGAGAACTGCTTCACTCCATGGTTTTCTCAAACCCCTGGGTCTCTGCTCGGAGTCTGTAGGAGCTGCACAGGATGCTCACTGCAGACCCTGCCACACAGCTACACAGGGCCCACAGAGACAAAATCTGAGAGCAGAGAGAATAAACATGAATACTGAATGCTTATAAACCAGTCCATTTACCAAAGCTGATTTTAATGAATGGATCAAAAAGTTTCTCTTTTTTTGTTTTTATTTTTATGAAACTCTATTAGTTGCAGAGATGTATGTTATACATTTAATATCATTTTCCAATGTGATTTTTTAGAAATTAATTGGTCTGTTATGTTTTCCAGAAAGATTTTATATCCATTATCCTATTTTGGATTGAAGACAGGGATTTCTGAATAATATAGCTAGTCATTTTTGAGTAGTAAATATTCTAAGCTAACAATAGGTAATTTAACTAATGCAGCTTCTAACTTCCAGAGGTCTTACTTAAATTAGGTATTCTCTCCTGCAATCAACTCTTTAAAACTAAGGTGCCTACTCACAGCAGACTACTGATCTGAACTAAGATATCAGCAGCTGTGTGGTCAGCAGGACTAGAGAAGGAATCATCCCCCTGTACTCAGCACTGCTGAGGCTGCCCCTCAAATCCTGTGTTCAGTTCTGGGCCCCTCACTACAAGAAAGTGCTGGAGTATGACCAGAGAAGGGCAATAGAGCTGGGGGAGGGTCTGGAGCACAAGTTCTGTGAGGAGGGGCTAAGGGAGCTGGGGGTGTGCAGCTGGAGAAAAGGAGGCTCAGGGGAGACCTCATCACTCTCCACAACTGCCTGAGAGGAGGCTGCAGCCAGGTGGGGGCTGGTCTCTTATCCCAAGTAGTAAGCAATAGGACAAGAGGAAATGGCCTCAAGTTGTACTGGGGAGGTTTAGAGTGGATATTAGGGGAAAAAAAAAAAAAAAAAAAAAAACAAACAACAAAAAAAAAAAAAAACCACAAAGAGCTGTAAGAACAGGAATAGGCTACCTATATAATAGAAAGTGTTGGAGTCACCATCCCTGGAGCTATTTAAAAGACATGCAGATGTAGCACCTGTGGGAATAGTTTAGAGGTGGATATGGCAGTGCTGGGTTAATGGTTGGACTCAACAATCTTAGAAGTCTTTTCCAACCTAAATGCCTCTGTGATTCTAAAGATGAATTAGAGTTAACTAAGACCATTCCATTTAGTAAGACCATAAGCACCACCACACACCTGTGGTATCTTCAGAAACTGGAACCAGGTGGGGGCTTCCAATAGCCCTGCCATTTTTTTAGAGGAACCCAAATCCCAACAGAAAAGCTTGGATTTGTGCCAGCATGTGGGGGCAGCACTGCCAGCAGCTGTTGGCCTCCTGGAGGAGTGTGCAGTCTTGCTGCCACTCTGGCTGGTCCATCATGAGTGATGGAGCGTGCCCTGCCCCAGGTACTGATGGAGAGCTGCTGGCCCACCACCCCCCTCTCCCCCCATACAGAGGGATGCTTGCACTCTGGAAGCCTCCCTCAGCTACAGAAGCAAGATAATCAGAAAGCAAATATTGCCCCAATGTAGTTTTAAGTCAATATTTTGAGCTGCTGCCTGGCCTATTTGATGACAGCAAGAGGTTGGAGGTCACCTACCTGTTGGTGATGGCAGCAGGAGCACAGTAGGCAGCCAGCATTCTTCCTTGCCACTGTTCAGCTAGGTTTGTTTGCAGATGGAGTATGTCAATTACAGAATTCATCCCATTCTCTTCACTGGGAGCTTTCTGCTCGTGCAAAAAGAAGGGACTCAGAAAACGCCCAATTCTTCTCAGTGACAACTCCTATTTTTAGTCCTTCTGGGAAGGAAGCCTTTTTCCTCTCTTGTAAATTTGTCAGGGATAACAGTGCTAAAACCGGAGGCAGCCTGAATGGGATCAGGGTTTGGCGCTAAACATTAAAGCTTCTGCACGTTGCTGGGGAGAAGGGGACCTCGGAGGCCATGGGGATAAAGCGTGCGGGAAGCCGGAGCCAGCGCTCTGCTCCGCAAAGGAAGCCTGGCATCTAGTGGACACTAGCTGTTGCATCACTTCTGCCTTTTGGTTAGTAGGGCTCAAGGCTACCTGTACACCACCCAAAAACTCGTCCTGACCCCAAGTTCGTGTGCCTGACTGCAAGCTGTAGTCAGCTTTTGTCCTAATTGTGGTTAAAAATTCATGGCTACTCTTAAACCTGGTCAGCTGTCACTTAGAAAGTCGAGCTCTATTATGAATAGTTCCTTCATGGAACTTGCTTCTGTGATATAAATCCTATTTTCTGTGGGTTTTTCTGCCACAACGAATGTAAACATGTGAAAAAAAAATATATATATTAGAAGATATGTGAGGGAATCGTGCTAAATACCTGCTCAGGAGAGATGCAAGATACAATATCCATGAAAGTAACTACATGAAGGATTTGCATTATGATTTAGTCATAAACATATTTTTATTAATTCTAACAACATGTAACCCCCGCCAAACGTCTTTCCTTACATTCTGAAGCTAGTTTGAATGCATATTACTCTCCTTGAGTACCATGTCAAGATTTAAATGCATTACCTTTCTTTTTTATTAATTTTTCTGTTCTTATTCAGAGTTCACACTAGGCCAAGGGATGAGTATGTGTCATCCTGTGTCATCATGCTTTGAACAAATTTGTTCCTTTCACTTAGGGCAGTATTTTTCTGTACTTATGCTAAGCTGTGTCTTACTGTGCAACCAGCTGTATTAGAAATAATAGGATTAGTTTTAAAATAAGGTAGCATGCAACACTAACCTAAGGAGAGAACATGATCTGCATAGCAACTATTTTACATTTGTTAATTAAAATTGTATTACATTATGGTGCCCACAGTATTTTTGAAAAAAAACTTAAAATTAATAGTTTCCTTATAAATAATTCAGTAAGACAATTGATGGACCTAAATCTCTGAAAAAGCCTTAGTAAGCTAAAAAAGCTGCATTTTTCAAGTAGATTTTGCTCACTTTATAAATGCTGGTGGCAGCTCTCTCCCCCTGGTGGCGAGGAGAATGAGCTTGCTTTCGTTCCTAAATCAGCAACATCCCTGTTACTGCTCTCCCTCCTTACGAGCCTGAGGAGGAGATTTCTGCCCAAAATGAAAATCAGTAGTGGGTCATTATTTAGCACAGAAGTCATTCTTTGTTATTCACAGAAGTGGCGAGAGAACTCTTTGGAGTGGTACTCAAGACATCATTGGAGCAGTAATTGAACTTGTGACATGCAGATGATGGAGCTGCCTTGCTCTCATTAAAAAATCTGTCAAAATTAGATTGTTTAACCAAATAGTCCCAGAAAAGAGAGAGGCCTAAGAATATGTATTTTATTATTTTTGGTCTTTTTAAAGGAGAGAATGTAATTTAAAATAATTTGTTTGTAAAGCTCAGACAGAAGGGGTAAAAATGTTAATGACTTCACAAGTATTTGAAAACTGAGCTGTCAGCATACCAGAAAGTTAGAAAATAAGGCACCACGGTACTTGCTAGGGAATACTTAGTAAATAGCTCATGCTATGCAGGCAATATATACTGTGTTTATTTGTTCTTAATGTGCCATGCCAGTTAAAAGGCACGTTTGTTTCCATCCAAAAAGGTTTATTCAGTTTTAATTGAAAATGTCAACAATGTCTTAAAATGTGAAGAAAGTCTTCAGGCGCCCTTATTAACCATTCCCCTTGCCCTGCCCTTCAAAAAGCAGAAAATATAATCAGTTATAAATTGAAAAAACTCAAGAGGTTAATTTTGTGTGATGCCAAGCTCCTCTTGTGCTGGCTCTCACAGTGAAATATGAAAACAGTGAAACACAAAGAACATGTTGTATGGAAACAAACCAGGGACAATGTGGCATTTATATGGGGTCATTTCCATTGGTTGATAACTGCTTTATGGACTGCTTATCAGCTGGATTTCCCCACCTCTGAGGCTGGAAATGCATTGGATGGGTGATCTCTGTTATCTGCTCTTGGCTCTGCTGGGATTGCAGGAGGAGAAGGAAAGTTGCCCATTTCCATGCTGGCCATGGTTGTCTGTCTGTCTTTTTGATGTTCATCACAAAGTGAGGTTGGTAGCAGGATACGAGAACCCCTGCCAGCCCCAGCCCTGGGCAGACCAGTGGATCCTGAGCTCAGCAACAGCTGCAGTCACTGCCAGAGGCTGGGAAGTCTGTTCGTGCAGCCATGGTCTGTCTTGTCTTTTGTCCCTGAGCTACAGAGGGGCAGAGACCATGGGGACAGAAGCAGCACATAGCTAGAGGCAGTAGCATCTATCCTAGAACCTGTAGCTCGAGATCCAGTCCTTCATTCAGCCTTTGCCTCTTCCCTCTTCTTGTGCTTACCTTAAAATAAGGAGTTGGGAATTTGGGGGGGTTATTACATCCCTGATAGTCTCAATACAACCCATATTGTAAATATACTCAAATACTGTTTTTTCTCATTTGACATATGTACTTATTCACCAAAGAAAACTGAAATGTGTTAAAATCAACTCCATGGGCTTGTTCATGTGACATTTCTGTCTCATACAGTAAAAATTGATTAAAAGGGTTAACTAAGGAAAGTTTCCATGAAGTCTGCATGACTTTCTGAGTTGTCCCAAGCTGTTCTTGTTATAACTGCGTGCAAGAAAACAGATTAGGGAGCTGGGAAAAGCACACTAAGGAAAGAGAGGTAGAGAGAGAAATAATGATTTTTAAAACGTAGTTGGAAGAGGCAGCAGGAGATCATCCAGTTCTTTCTCTGCCTGAAGGCAGGATCAACTATAACTATGTCAGCCTTGACAGATGTTTGCCTAACTGGTTCTTGAAAGTTTCTAATGATGACAAATTCACAATCTCACCAGATGTTATACTCCAGTGTTTAATTATGTCTACAGTTTGAAAGAATTTCTTAAGCCTCATGCCATCTCTGCATGTTCTGTTTCTCATGAAAATAGGGGACAGATGCTTGTCTGCCTCTTGCAGTGTTTCTATGTGCACTTGCAGACATGTTTCCTTGGTATTCTCTGCTTTATATTCAGCATATCCCATTCATTAAACTTTTCCTTAAAGGCCATGATCTCAAGAAATGAGAATAAATGGAGGTTGTTTCTGCACTATCTCCAATTCAACCACAATGAAACAAGTGGTACATCCCAAACTGTATCCAAACTGGACACAAGGCTCTTGTCCTACTGTGCATTGGGCATAACAGTCCTACTCAAAGAAAGCAGCAGTCTTGAGGGTACAACAAAACATGGCATTTCCATTTTTCATAGTGATGTGACCTATTATCACTCCCAGTTCTGCTTCACCAGAATGGTTATGTAGGTTATTTTTTTCTTATCTGTTTTATCTGCATTTATGCCAGTCTTTTTTTTTTTTTCCTTTTTGATCCTGTATGGAACAGTGATTTTTTTTTTTTTTTTTTTTTTTGCTGCTGAGTAACGCGTAATTATTTTCTAACAATTTCTTGAATTTCCAAGATCCCTTTGAATTTTAATCTTAATTTCAGCCCAGCACTTCCAGCATGCTTACAGTCCTGTCTCAGTTTGGTGTCATCTGCAGTTTGCATCCTGTGATCTGTAGAGTAAATACAAGAACTGGACAAAAGCCACAGGATCACGCCCCCATAAGATAAATTCTTCTATACTGACCACTCACTATTGGGCCATTAATCATTGCTGGAGTTTGATCTGGATTGTGTTTCTATGGCTAATGGGAATGCCATAAGATACCCCAAGTCATGGATCTGTCATAATGACACACTGCCAAAAGCCTTACTGAAGTCAACATAGAAAACATTTGCTGTTTTCTCCATATTCATGAGCCTTCCTACTCTGCCTCAAAACAATTTTGACATTGCACATTTTCCCAAATCCGTGCTGGCTGTTGCTCCCTGGGTGTGTGTGGGGGGCAGGGATGTGGGTGTGCATTAAGTGATTATAGCTTCTTGGCATTTTATTGGCATAACAGTTCTCTCTCATTAAACGTGTTTCAAGCTTGGTTGTGTCACAGCCCTGAAAATTATCTTTTGCTTTACAGTAAATATAAAATCTCACTACAGAGATAGGACAGGAAATTGTCATCCTTTCCCCAAATGTGTGAAGTTTTTACTGTGTGCAAATAGTTAAATAGAGCCTAGTAACAGTAATCCTTTCCTTCAAAGCTTATAATAATATGACAGTGTTGAATTAAATAGCAGTTAAAAAATGTCATGTAAATCCCAGCTTACCTGTGTGACCTTTCTAAGTCCTAAAGCTTTAAAGATAGCTTCTTAATGAGATTTTCAAGTTTGGAAACAAGAAGTTAAAAACATTTCTCAAATATCAAGATATGTTTTTAGGAATGAGGCTTATTTTCATTGAAGGCAAAATAAAATGAAACAAGGTATATTTGTTCCAATTACAGAAACAGACATGAAGGAAGGAACTCTGATCACTCTGATCCTAGGGGAGTGGAAGTGAACGTGTACACAATCTTTTTCTGTGTGCATTTACAAAAACCATTACTCCAACTTTTAAATATCAAGATTTGAAGTAACAAATTATAGTACTTTATAAAGAAACCTGGAAAAAGTATAAAAACAGCTCAAAGGATGATCTGAGTTTTTTCTCTTAGAAAAATAACTGCTCTACATCTTTTTAGGACCAGATGATTTTTTTAGCCAGTGCAGGCATGGATTCTTTTAGCATGCTATTTGCAGTAAAATGAGGGTTTATAATTTAAAAGAATGAATTAAACAGAAAGTGGTATAAAATAACACACAAATGTATCTAATGGAAGAATGTATATGCCTTGGTCCAGTTCCTTTGAGATTCAGAACAGTACACGACAAAACTCTGCCACTGCTCATGCACTAAAAACATGCCAATGAACAAATTTTATTTTCTTAAGGCCAAATACTGCTCTTGAAAGATACTATTTCAGAAGTCCAGTTCAGCCCTTCTCTCTCTCAAAAGTATCTGGGGAAAAATAGCTGCATCAGGTTTTATAAATACAGTTTGATAAAAAAAAAAAAACCCAAACAAACAACCAAAAAAAACCCTGTAAAAATCTTTGGTGAAAATATATATTTGCTCCTGTGTATTTATTTATACAAGCCCCATGACATTGTTTTGGTGAATTATGGGGACAGTAATATGAATGCTTTGGCCAAAGAACTTGAATTTTCTGTTCATTTTTACTCTGTCAGTTTCTGTACTATGAGACATCAAAAATGCAACAGTATAGAAGAGTTACAGCAATGTAGCCTGATAGAAGTAAGCAAAAACCTAAGTATGGAAGCACACAATGGAAATGTATTTGTTTCAATTGATTCAGAAGAACTAAAATACCTTTTGGCCTGTACTTTTGAGGTTATGCTTCTCTCAAAATTGTTCCTTTAAGCAATAAAGAGATTTCTCTCTGATTTGCAAACAATATGGGAGGTCTCAGCTGCAGGTGACAAACCAAAATCCTTGATAATGATGCATGTTCCCACAGTTCTGACACTTCTTTTTGTTCCAAAGGTCATATATTCAGCATGTCAAGCAAACCTGGTTCTGATGAAGCTGCATTTTTTTAAATGTTTTTAACTCCTTATGTATTGAATAAACAGCAGCGACTGTTGTCCTTTCTAGAATAATTTTCTGACTCAATACAGATTTGAAGTGCTCAGGACATTTAGGATGCCATTAAATCAGGGGTGTTGAGCAGATGGTGTCCATTAAATCAGGGGTATTGAGCAAATTGGGCAGCAAATGATGATCCACATGTTATCATGAATGGATTAAAGGATCTAAAGATAGCCTGCAGTCCTGTGGTGAACTCTGCATGGGTGATGTGCTGTGGGAGCAGAATGAAATGAGAAACTCTTCACTTGTCCCAGTGAAACTGGTGTTCCAGCCTTAGGCAGATTCATCCATTCAGCAGGTGCTTGTAAGTAATATTCACCTGAGAGTTAAAACAAAAGACCTCAGCAGAAGTATTATGGATGCATGGTTTCTGATAAGTCACAGCCTTTTGAGAGCTAGCCAGACCTTTGATTATGGTTAGCTTGATTTCTGAGAGAGCATTTGCCCAAATGAATGAAATGGCTAGCAAGCACAATGTCTGAAATTCTACACTCAAGTTTTTCTCTCTTGTTTCTTAATCAAACACATATAAACTCAAAAAAGAGCAACTAACTACTTTAAAGAAATAGAGAAAAATAAACTAAAATGTGTTTACTTTTTAACAAGTGAAACTACATATATACATATATAAATACACACACATATATATACATACACACATACATATATATGTAAATAAATGTATAAGTATATATCATAAACTCAATATTGAAATAACAGTACTGGAAATAAATTACCTCAAACAACCTCAGGTGAGAAAAAAGAAAAAATAGAAATGTTCTAGAGTGGTAGTAGAGTAGTAGAATGTTTCATGTTCCTAGAAAACATTAACCACAACAGACAGCTTTAAAGTATTTTCATACACACACAAAAAAATGGTACTGATATAAAGTAATTTCAATATAAAACTTCTTGTACAACAAAACCAGTCTTATTCTCTTATTCTTTCCCAAAGAGTGCTCTTTTTTATTGTTTGCTGAGTAGAAAAAAAATCCATGTCTATGCAATGGACAGTAAAAAGGAAAAGAATCCTTGGCTAAGAGAGAAGGGACATTTTCCACCTGAGGCTTACTCTGCCATCACTGTGCAGCTCACAAAACAAAGTAGTTTGGATATTCATTATTTAGGTATGGTGATGTTGCTACAGAAACATCATGTGCTACATACAACTCTAGTTGCTTTTTTTGGTGGGAGCTGAATTAGTTTTAACATTTTAATAGATTTTAAAATTTTGTTGGGTTTTTTTATTATTATTATTATTTAGAATCAGGTACAAACCCACTAGCATTTGACAACTGGTTTTGTTGCTCACAAAGCAGAAAAAATGTCCCCAGTCCTCTACAATATTTGGGGGCAAACCCCAACAGAGGTGCTTGTAAGGCTTTACCTGTCACAGACCCTGTCGATTTTACACCACAGTACAATTTCAGAGGTTCTCATGAGGTAGCTGAGGTAGACCTTCCCTTAATACAAAGCTGATGAAGTGACAGGGCACAAAAAGGGCACGAATCTAAGGAACAACAGTTGAAACAGGAGAAACTTGTCAGGAACTGCTGTAGACACATTTTGTCTTGGCTGATTATTTACTGGTGAACAACAATTTTAGTGCCTTGCCAACTTGTAAAATGTAACACAGAATGTGACTCTTTGTATCTCATCAGGTTTTAACTTGTATTATCAAACTCTTAAAACTGAATTTGCTTCTACTAAGAACAAGGCAAACTCAATTTGCATCAATTTCAAAATAAGTAATTTTAAATTGATATTTTTGTTTTCTTTGGCTTTTTTCAGTGTTCAGGCCATTATTATATTTCACTGATCTATAAACCTTCATAAAGTTCTCTGAAGGCGTACATACCATCTGGTATGCTCCTCTATCACTGGCATAGCAACAAAACTATGTCTTAAGTAAAAACAACTCAAATGTAACAGCTCGAATGTTGCATGTAAAGCAAATCTGTATATAAATAGATTCTTTTCAAATTTATGCTGCCATTCTTTAAAAAAAAATATCTCACAAATTAGCCTTCAAAACAATAGCAGACAGCAATCTGTCAGTTCTCCAGTAAGCATGAGCTGTCTAAGCAGTGTCATTAGCACCTCAAAAAAGACATTTTGCCTGCCTTGCTTGCCAGGAATTCACAATAGATTGTTAACAATATTAATACCTACCAATTACCCAGTCTTTCCAAGTTCAAAGCACTGTAAAAACTGAAGTAATCTGCTGCAGCATTTTCTAGGTTCATGCTAATTCCTGTAAACAAAATGCTTTTAAAACTGGCATGTTCTGGAGTGTTCTATTTAATCCCCTTAATTTCGCTGTTTTCTTATCTTGAACTTGCTTTTTCTCCCAGGTTCTGGAATTTATGGGTTTTTTTCTTATTACTTTTTCCCCAAGACTAATGTTCCTGACTGCCTTGTTGAGGCACAAACACAGACTGACCTGAGTGTATGCTCCCCTTTACACCTACTGTCTCCAGTTTCATCTTTCTTTTCTCAACTTTTCCAACATTACTTGTTCAGCTTTGCAGCCTCACAGCCCATTTTTCTCTGCACATTTAACAGCATTGTTTGGCTGTGTCCTCTAATGCAGTCAAACAACTTGGCTCAGCACAGTTTGTCATCCTTTCCTCATGGAAAAAGGGGTCAAAGTCTTGTCAGAGTCCTTAACCTTTAGATGCTGTACATGTTGTGATAAGTCAGTGTGAGGCAAGCACACCAGAGGTGCTAACAGCAGTATACTAATGCTTTGCAGAGAAGCTCATGAGCTTTGCCATGGTTATCAAATCCCAAGAAAGAGCCAAATTCTCTGAGCTAAAGTAAAAGGTTCCTCATGGACCATACTTTTTCCTCCTCTAACCCACACCCAGCTTTACTTCTGATGTACCTACAAGCTTCTTTACTCCCATTTTTTTGGGTAATTTGCCTTTTAAGTGGGTGGAATTTCAAGCTGGTAGGAGTCTGAGCCTGTGCTGACAGGCAAAACTCTCTTCCATTTTCACACTGACCTGCTCTGTGCATGAAAGCCCTTGATCTCTTGCCTTTTTATATGTCAACAGTGAGTCTAGCCCAGGAACTCTTTCTCCAGCACAATTTAGCCCTCCTCAGAGGATAACCTCAGGGGATAACCTCAGATGATCTCTGAACTGCACTGTTCAGACACCAGCCAGTCTGCAAATCCACCTGACTCTTGGCATCCACCTCTGGGGGCGAAATCACTCTTCTGCTCCATTTACACTGCCAGTTATTTGTATTTGGGATTAGCAGAAGGCAGTTTCCAACAAATTTAAACTCATCTATTATCCAAATTGTAGATTAATATTTGATGTAAAGGCAAGACATTGTCACTGAAGCTTGATTTCCTCCAAATCCTTTTGCTTCTCAGGTGTTTGACTACTGCAATTTAAAAGTCAAATAACTTTAAGGGTGAAGGAACATCCTGTGAGCCCAGAACTACAGAGCTGGCACAAAGGATGGGTAAGTGGCTTCTTTTTCTGGTTTTCTGTTAGCCACCCTAATCTCTCCAGAATGTCCTTATTAGCTGCTGCACCTGGCTCGCCAGTATAATGCTTATTCATTTCTACCAGGCTTTTAAGCACTTTATTTCATGGCTGGCTGGTATGTTAAAGAGGTAAAGGTAGTTTCAGTACCTCTTTGCCATTTAAGGTCACCATTTCATCCCTGGCAAGGTTCTATGTGCAATACCAGGTAACCTCAGGTGCCTTTGCACACCCGGCTGCTCGTGCTCTGTGACCACACATCCACTGAAACCCAGCATGGCAGCAGGGCCTGGCCCAAGACAGCAAAAGGAGGAGTTTTCCCACCTATTCTGCCAAAGGAACACATGGGGAGGAACCTAAGCTGAAAAGTGCCCTAAGTCCACACCTGAAGGATGGGGTACCATGTAGGCACATAAATTGTGGTAACTGGAGTGGGGCTTTGTCCAGCCTCATCCCCAATGGGTACAGCTGTGAGCAGCAGGTGAGCAGCACTGACAGCAATGAGCCATGGAGTGCCCAGGGGCACTGACCCATCACCAAAGGGAACAGAGTGCTCACAGGTGCATGGCATCAACAGGAGGGGTATAAAAGGTTGGGCGGAAGAACAACAAGAGCAGATGCTTGCAGCCTTCTGAAGTGGTATGTGTGGGTTGAAGCCTTCTGGAATTGTATGATCCTCTGTGTATCCTGGTTGTCTCAACCATGATGTGTGCTGTTACAGTGCTATCCAGAGGGACCTGGACAAGCTTGAGAAGGGGGTCAATGGGAACTACATGGAGTTTGACAAGGCCAAGTGCAAGGTGCTGCACCTGGGTCGGGGCAACCCTGGTATCAATATAGGCTGGAGGATGGACAGATTGAGAGCAGCCCTGCCCAGAAGGACTTGGGGATGCAGCTGGATGAGAGGCTGGATGTGATCTGGCAATGAGCATTCACAGCCCAGAAAGCCAAATGTGTCCTGGGCTCATCCAGAGCAGTGTGGGCAGCAGGGGAGGGAGGGGATTCTGCCTCTCTGCTCTGGTGAGACCCCACCTGCAGGGCTGCATCAGCTCTGGGGTCCCAGCACAGGAAGAACATGGACCTGATGGATGGGGGTGTCACCAAGATGACCACAGGGATAGAGCACCTCTCCTGTGAGGGAAGGCTGAGAAAGTTGGGATTGTTTGGTGTGGAAGAGAAAGCTTAGGGAAGACCTAATGGTGGCCTTCCAGTATCTGAAGGGAGCCTACAAGAAAGATGGAAAGAGTCTTTTACACGAGTGTGTAAGTGGACAGGGCAAGGGGGAATGGCTCCAAACTCAAAGGGAGTAGGATTAAATTAGACATTCGGAAGAAATTCATTACAGTGCTCCTGGTGAGGCACTGAAGCAGGTTGCCCAGAGGAGTCGTGAATGCCCCATCCCTGAAGTGCTCAAGGCCAGGTTGGATGGGTTTTTAGCCTGGTCTAGTGGGAGGTGTCCCTGCCCATGGCAGAGGCTCGGAACGAGGAGTCTTTAAGGACCCTTCCAACCCCAACTATTCTTCGATTGCATGACCCCGTATTTTAGGGCTCCAAATCTCCCATGATGGTCTTTCCCCGGTTCTCCGCCCAAACTTTTCAACTTGGAACTGTGGGGCGGGGTGTGACCACGCGATGATCTGGAATCACAAACGTCACTCGTAGGTGCGGTGTGTGGAGTTGGAACCCGCTCGGTCCCGGCGGCAGCCCCACAGCCGGCAGACGCGCCCGGGACCCCGCAATCCCTCCCGCCCCTCAGGGCAGCGCCTCCCGCCGCCCTCCACAGGAGAGGCGCACGCGCCCGCGCGCTCCGGCCTGGCGATTGGCGGGAGCGGCCGTGACGTCATCGCCGCGCGCCGGCAGCAGCCCCGCGCCCCGCTCCTGAGGGGAGCGCGCCGTGCTCGCGCCGCTGCCCGGGCCCCATCCCGTCGTGCCGCTGCCCCGGGGGCCGACTCGGGCCCGCCCTGCCCGCCGCTCCCGCTCCCTGCCCGCCGCTCCCGCTGCGCCACAGGTGCGTGTGGGGCCCGCCGCCCTGAGATGAGGAGGGAGGCCGGGGGAGCGCGGGGGAGAGGGAGAGAGGGTGGGTGGGCGGATGGATGGTTGGGCAGGAGCCTCCCCGCTGCCTGACAGCGCCCCTGGCCGCGCGTTCCTCTGGCAGCGTTTTACTGTCTGTATTAGACCGGCCCTGCCGGCTCTCTCCCCTTCCCTTGTGGCTCTTCCCGCAGGAAGGTTAGGAACATGAGCCTCTACAATTTGGACCGGTTCCGCTTCGAGAGGAAGGGGAAGGGCGCGGAGCAGGTGTCGGTGTCGCCGTCCCCGCCGGCGGCCTGCGCCGAGACACCTGGCGCTGCCGCTGCCGTGCGGGGCCCCGGAGCGGAGGAGGAGGAAGGTACGGATGGCAACAAGAGACCAGGCACTCCGGCTTCGGACGTGACAGAGAGAACTGGTGAGTCAGGTGTTTGGCATGAGGGGCAGTGGAAGTCCTTAATTTCTAGAAATGAAGTAATTGTCTTTTGTTTTGGTGTTTGTCATTTTGGGTTTTGCCCCTTTGCTTGTTTCACAAATGTGTTTTTCTGTGCAAACGTTTCACAACAATTTCCACAAAAGTATCCTCATTTGCAGCCGTGTATGCTCTAATTGAACATGTGCATTTACAGGCAAGTCGTTAACCTTCTGAAATAACTTGGTTTTTTTCAATTGATTAAGTTTCAGATTACATGTTGAAAGAGTGTTGTGTTTTCCTATTTGTAAATTCTGTTTACTGATACTTATTTTATGCTAGCGTTTCAGTGTTTTCAAGGAAGAAATGGCTTTTACTTTTAATTGCCTGATAAATGCAACACTGTAGACTTAATTTTCTCAGTAGAGGCCTTGTCTAATGTATCATGGAGCATTACAGATGGAATTGAAACGATAGGGAACAGTTTCTTTTCACTTGGGCCTGGTTTTCTAAAGAACTGAGAGACCTGGTACTGATTCTCAGAAGCTCACTGTGTTGGTGGTTTTGTTGCAGTGTTCGTCCTCTTTTGGGGCAGAAGCTTGGGGTTTTCATGGAAACGTCAAAACCTTGATTGTGTTGTAGTGTGTTAGTTTCCTTTGGTTGAGACAGTGGGGATGTGCTGTTCCTGTCTGGATTTGTTGGTTAGTATTAAGGACTGAAATTGCTGTTGGCTGTGTGATCACGTTCACCAGAGTGTTTTTCCTGTTACTTCGGCATTTGAGAAACAGTATCTGCTGCTGATTATTTTATTATTTCTCAGACATACCATATGACTGGTGGTATAGTTGTCAAATTACAGGTGTTACAGGAGAGATCAGACAGACTTTGAAAGTGCATTTATTCAAAAAATGAAACAACAATGTCTCTTGATGTTGTTTAACTACATTTTTTGGCACGTGACTTTCTCTTGGTGCAAGGCAGTTTTTCACAACACCTTATCTAAGTGATAATAGAGAACCATTCATGCACAAGGAGTTCCTCTTTTAAAACTGAGTGTAGTCAGAATTACAGGAGGTGGAAATTAAATTTTGCTTTAGTTCAGGTTGACTGTTGTCAGTTGATTGGAGTACTCTTGTGTTTACATTAGTAAATATCAAGCAGTGTTCTGCATTAAATATATAAAACATGTAAGTTGCCAGTCTGGAACCAGTAACCTGTTGCAGAGTTTTGGTGACAGGGAGGACTTTATAGAAGAGGTGAGCAGCTGTTAGTTCTGGTTCCTGCTGCAGTGTCTTTGTAGTGCTTGTGTGGCACAATGGGCACGCTGAGGAAGTGCACTTTGGAACAGGTGTTCCCTTCCTGAGGGTGGTAAATCATTGTCTGGTGCTGTGGAGGAGTTACTGAGTGCAGGGGCCCTTCTTGAGCTGTGAGTGTAGTTGTGCAGTAATGCATGATGCTGCTTGTTTTGTGGCTTAGTGGTTTGGGGATTTATTTTAGTGTTGTACTTCTTCCTTTAGTCTGCCTGTGGACTTTGTCAGTGTAAGCATGTAGCTAGACCAGCAGATTTCACTGCTTGTTTTTCAAAATGCTGGTTTCCCTTGACTTCAGTTCTGCAGGGGTAGGACTGTGGAGAAGGGATGTGACACCCAATTTAGAGGCATTAGTTTAGATACAAGGTAATGAAAAGAAAGGTGAAGGCCAGCCTAAAAGACATGGAATGCAAGGCTGAGTACTTGTGAGGAAAACTGGTGGGAGATGGTGGTAGCTAACAGTGAAACAGGGTGGAGTGCAAGAGCAGGCAGAACTACAGCAGGTGTTCAGCTGAAATAAGCATCCATGGACACAGATGCTGGTGGAGAGCTGGGGCACTAATGAACATTTAAAATTGAGGTGTAATTAGTAGTGTTCTGCAAATACATAATGCTTCATCTTTCACAGATATTGAGTGTTTAAAGAAGATCAAGTAATTTAGTGACTTTTTTCTCCTACTTATTTGCACATCAATGTTATGTAACGCCTTTAAAGAAGTAATAACCTTTTAAGAAATAAAATCATCTTTTCTACATCTACAGAAGTTAACAAAAAAATTAAACACTCAGATTTTGTCTGCATGATACGAGGCACTTAAATGTAATAGAGAAGACTAGATTTGATTCGCAGATGCCTGTCCTCCATGTTTCCTAATTAGTGTCATGAAGACAGAATTTTTCTTGGTTTGGGTCAAATAAAGCAGTCAGGGTTTTTTGTTGTGTTTGTTATTGCTGAGTGCTCATGGAAAGGCCCAAAGCTGAGTTTATGGCACTCTCTGCAGCTAACTGCACCAAGAAGTCAGGCTATGGAGTTGTTCTGTGTGAGAAGCAGTTTACATCAGGCTCACCAAAATAACTTGCCCTAATTTGCAGTGAATCATGTGAGGACAGCAATTACTCAAATTTCTTCTGAAGACAAAGTGATTGACAAAATGCTGGTACAAGAAACTGGGGAAAGAAGAGGAACGTGGTCTTTATTTCACTTACACAAACAAAAATGCTGTTAAATCCCTAACAACTTGGTTGGGTTTTCTTTTGCTAACAACTTTGACATAGTCCAACCTCTGTCTGGATCTAAAAAGAATTTAAAAATCTTTATCCTTTAGGAGCACAAATAGTTCAGTATAATTTCCAAGAGATTTCTTTGTATTTCTGTTTTATCAAGTGCCCTGAAATATGCATCTAACAAAATATAGGATTGTCTAAATGTCATCCATCTTCAAAAAGTACAGTCTGTTGTGTCATGAGCCACCATTATCTTTTTAGCTATTTTCTTTAGTTGTGTTTTCCCAGAACAAACTAACATTGGTAGATGGTTCTGTACCCCCTTTATGTCTGTGGGTCATGCTTCTCATTCCTTTGTGCTAAACATGCATCCCTTGTGCTTCAGTAAGCAATTTGTGGTGTGATGGCCACAAGAATTGGTCATTTTTGTACACTTGTCTGTGCTCAAAATTACTCAGACCTGCAGTGGCTTTGCAGCCAGGTTGTAGGGAATAATTCTGCACTGCATTTACTGAGGGATAGAAACCAATTCTGGGGACAGTCACCAAATTATATATGGTAGATATCTCTACAAAGAGTTGGAAAAATACACTGGAGTTGCTTATTACAGTTTTCATGCAAATGAGCATTATTTACTGAATAGTAATATTTACTGAATCTCTTAATCTGTTAAGGAAACAAGCATCTTAATTTACATTTAGATGTTTTTAATTATGTAAATAGCTCAGTATACTAAGATAATGAGATTAGTCTGCACTGTTGTAGAAATGGAGCAGAACTGTACCAGAAGTGCACAAATTAGAATAATTGCCAACATGAATTTCAAAACGAGGCCTTTACTCAGGTCTCAAAAAACCATGCTTACTAAGCTTCCAAAAAGAATTGAAATAAAAGTTGTAAAAGAAATTAAACTACAATATATAACCCCATTATTGATGGCTGATTTTGTTGGTATCTTCTCTCTACTGTTTGAATATGTATCCTAAATGACTGCACTTTGAGATTATAATGCTCAGAGCTCACTTGCACTGGCACTGCTCTTTTTTGTTCTATTGTCATTTTCTCTGGGGTCTGTGCAAGTCCTGTTTTTTGCTTATGTCTCAGTTCATAGAGTGTAATTCTATGTAGAGTGTTTCTGGGAAGAAGTGATGCCTGCAGTATCAAGTGAAGTTTTCTAAGGGTTCATAAGAAGATATGTTGAAGTAATCCTCGTTTTAAAAGGGCAGCTTTAAGAAGTACCTTAGAGTAATACTGACATTTAGGATTATTTTAGCCAGTGGAAAAGACTTTCCTTTGAAAAGGGAATTCTTGTTACCATGTAGACTTGAGCAGCATGTGCTTGATGCTGCTTTCCAAAACTAGGTGGAAGTTACTTTCTGTTTGACAATGCTTGTTGGACAATGTTAGTAAATGTGGTAAGCCTCTTAAGTATTGCCTCAGTTTTTGCTTTGGTTTTACCTTTGGTTTCACTTGGGAGAGAAGCTGGCTTTCTCAGAGTGAGGTGTATGATTTGTGTAGGAGGTTGTGTTTAGAGGTTGTGTTTAGAGTTACAGGGCGCAGTGTACCTCTTTTTGTGGTAGCAAAAATTGGTGGTTGTTGTTGGGTTTTGGTTTTGATGTTAATGTGTGCATATGGGGATATTTATCAGTGTTCCTATTTCTGGCCTCAGAGTCAAAAACTGGTCTTATGATTGCAGGCATTCATTAATAGTTCTTTTGAATTGCTTGTAATCAGAAAATTCTGCCTCCAGCAATTACATATTGTTGGTATAACGTTAATCTGTTACTACTCTACAAGGTTGCAGTTTGCTCGAAATATGAGGATTCCTTATTACATGTGTGATTTGTGCTTCCCCACCACTTAGCAGGGTACTCTGTTCAGTGGGATAGGTGGAGGAAGGGCAGAAGACTGGGCTTTTTTTGGAGAGGGAGAAGGCTTTTTTTTTTTCAGCAGGTAACTCAGCATTTTTTAAGTGTGGGAGTTAGGAGCTATCATGAAGACTGGACAGTAATTGCCAAATAAAATAAAAATAAAATGAGAAATCACTAAGTGAAACAGTAAATACTCTTTATTTAGATATTTAGATATAAATCTTGTCTAAGGTTTATACTGTAGAATAAAACTACTTTTAAGACTGTCATATTTTTGTAAAATTTCCTTGTGTTTTTCCTTTAAATTCAGTAAGGATGCCTCTTAGCAACGTTGTCATGAGCACCTGTCATTTCTGTGTCATGCTGCTTACAAGGAGAATTTGTTTGAAATTTAGTCTAATCTACAAGGCAAAGATCCATGAAAACTGCCTTGATCTGTTCTGTTAATTTAGTATAGATGTGAAATTCTCATGTTTCTTACAGGCCTGTTCTGATATTGAATCACATTTTTTAATGCATTTTTTTCTATCCTATTGTGGTAGCCTTTGCCCTGATAACCCAACTTCATAATGTTCCCAAAGGTCTCTTTTACTCCTCTCCTATATCCATCTAAAAACTTAATCAGTTTTTAGATGAAGCAACTGCATCAAGGACAGCACATCTCTTTCCTAAAATGGACAGATAGAAGAAGGTACTGCTCAGGAAGCTTCCACCACCAGCATGTTGTTCTTGGATGCAGGGAGGTTTGTCTTGGAACCGTGTACTACTACTTCAGAACTAATAATTTTTAGGCATTCCTAAATTTACATGTGTATAGGCTTTTCAAAATAAAATTAATTTGCCAAGTGCGACTTTTGCCTCTTCTAAAAATCATTGCCATAATCCTATGTTGTGTTTTGAAAGTGATAGCAAGGACTTGGATTTTGCTAACTCTACTAAAACTAGGTCTTTTATCCCAGATGATGGAATTAGACACCATGTAGCTCCTTTCTGCATTTGACTATCAGATTAATTTATTCTAGCTTCATCTGTGTCTACTGTCTGCTGGCAAATTAGCCTTGCAAACTGATGTTACATTCTAGTAATTTGACTCAGCAAGTTTCTGCATTACTGAATGGAGAGAGAAGAAACTACCTTTACTTCTAGCCAAAAGGGTGGTTCCAGATTTAGCAGCATCCCTGGTGCTTGGTTCACAAGCACATGAGTTTTAAAAAAGGATGGGTGTGTTTAGGGGGAGAGGAGGCCTGTGATCCTTTCTTTTTGTTATGAGAATTTAAGATCTTTGAGGACTTCCAGTGACAGTAGTATCACTAAAACACAAGTTTCCCAGAAGCTGGTGGCTGACTCTGCTGCCCCTTATCCTGGATTTTTCCTGCCTGTGGATAAGGTCACGTTGTTGAGGGACCCATTCAGTGCAGGTTGCTCAATGGGTGGGGAGAGCCCCAGGCAGGAGGCAGGGAATGCTGTCCCCTTGCACAGAGGTCCCAGGTGCCTGTGGCCCTGCCAGGGCACAGGACACTCAGGAGCTGATGGCTCCACACTTGCCTGCACTTGGGCTGTGAAGGTATAAAAGCCCAGGATTTTTTTGTTTTTGGGGTTTCTCCTCAGAGGCACCAGCTGGAGCTGTGGTTTTGTTACTGTACCGTGATTAAATGATATTGGGGATCTAGACATCTGAGGGTGCTCTGGGAAACTGGGTGTGACTCTGTGAATGTGGGATCTGTAGCTGCAAAGGGATCTTGGTCCCAGCTCAGATGCTGCTGCCAGAGTGGCTCCTGGATGCTTGGACAAGGAAGGTTTTTAACAACCTGAAGTCTTAAGCCTTCAATGATTGCTCTTTTGAACTGTCATTGAAACCTTGTTGATGTTTCCTTATAGACACTGGGTTACATTCACCTCCTTCCCTTTAACCACTATGAAGCTCCATTTTAAAGTTGTTTTCTTCTGTTTCTGTAGTGTACTCTGTAACATGTGGTACTATATTTTTTTAGTTTATTGGGTGCCTTTGCCTTTCAAAGCCTGTGCAGTTTCCTGTGTCAGCAGATATCTTGTACTTCTAGTATTTATCATTTTTCTCCTTTCATTCAGTGCTGCCACAGTGCATTATTTAAAATTTATTTTCCACAAGATTTCTTTCATACAGAAAATGTTCTCTGCAGCTGTCACGTTCTCTACTCTATGCATCAATTTTTCTCTTCATAGAGAAAAGAGAGAAATATGCTTTTGTTTCTGTCCATGTTCTGATAAGCCTGGAAGTAGTTCAGAGGACTTTGCTTATTATTCATTTATGTAAAAATAAGTGTTTATTTGTTCAATTATAAATAGTTATTTACCTAAGATACATGTTCTCTTGAATGCTGTAATATAACAATTGTTCAGTGTAAGAGGGCTGAAGATCCTTTGCCGGGTAAGTTCCAACTTTAAGGAATGCAGCTGACAGGGATTTTGTGTACGTGAGAAAGTGATTTCTGATTAACTGACTGTTGTGTCTGAAAAAAATCACAACTACCTGATGCTCTGAGTACAAATAAATATTTGAAGTTGTAAGTCACTGTCTTCTCCTTCTTCTCCCATTGCAATGTCTTGCACAGAATATTCCACCATCCCAGAAACTCCTGAAGCCCAGAGGACAAGGAAAGTGTCTTACTTCAAGCGGCAGCGCCAGCGCGGGGTGCAGTTCCTGGGTGGGTCTGACAGCGAGGATGAGGAGCCAAGAAGAAAAGGAAGCCAGGCCCCGAGGGCAAAGGTGGCCTTAATGTACGCTTTGAGCCACGTTTCTGTCCTGTCTCTGCGCCCTCAGGGGCTGTTCTCAGTTGAAACCCTGAATTGAAAGTCAGAGCCTAGGCTGGGTTCTTGTTTGCTCCTTTGGGATTCATCTACCCCTAACTAAACTTTACTGGTTTTCCAGGGAAGAAGTGTCCTGCTAAAACATTTTCTCAGAGGGAGGAGTTCTGTGATGTTCTGTGATGTTAGTTCATTTACACATTTGTGCCTTTGCCCTTCTGAAATCCTTTTAGTGCAGCTTGAAAACTTAACCATAAAACACTTGTTTTACTAATTTTCAACTGTTGGAAATTTTTTTCTTTTTTGTATATGCAGCTATATTTGACAGGGAAGCAAATAGAGCTTCAGTGTGTTGTATGAGTCCCAAGGTAAACTTAAGTTTGAGCTCTATGGTGTGTTTCCTATGCACAGTGAAAATTATTTCTTTCCTAAGTGATTTGGAAATTTGTATTTTTGAATGTGCTGGGAGGGAAGAGTCACTGTGCAGGAGTGGCTTGTGTGTGTGCTGAAAAGGCAGTGCTGAGAGAGCAGGTGAGACAAGATGTAGATAGGCATCTGCAGCCATTTGCAACAGTGTAAAGGAACCCCTACTAGTTATGTCTGTGTGGTAATTATGCCCTCTAGATGTTCTTGTGCTAAGCAGAACAAGATGGCTTTCCTGCTTTTTTGATAGTCTAGTTGAATTAATGGGCAGAAAACTTTTGTGGGAATTGCAGCCTTAACAGGTGTTGCTTCTTGTCAGGTTTTCAGTCCTACACAGAGCATGGAGTTATTGGGGGTTTACAGCAGAACTGAAATAATGCATTTTCCTACTGCTGATACCTGAAATTCTGACGTTGTCTTGTTTCTTTTTTTAGTGTTTGCCCCCCAAACTTTCAGCTTAAGGGAGCTATTTGAAAAGGAGAAAAATATTAGCAGTTACAAGTGAGCTCCTGCTTCTGCCTGTGATTTTAGTTGTAGATTGTGCAAGGAGATAGAGGTGGCCAGCTGGTTGCATGTATCAAATTGGCTTGTGTGCAGTGCTGTGTAAATGGAGTTACTCTGCTTCTGGGATCAATCCCACCTGGAAGCAGCTCAAGTGGTTTTGTATCATATGGAGCTGATGCTGATAAGCCACGCAGGATGCAACTTGCAGAGCCACTGCTTGCTGTTCCTGTACTGTGGTGCTGTTGCTGGGAGTGAGAGATGGACAGCAAGGTAACTCCCTGGTGGGGTTGATGACCATGAGACTACATCCTCTTGTGCTCCTCAGTATTCCTGAGTAGCCACCAGGCACCTCAGTGCCTGGCACTTTGTCCCGGTGTGCCAGCTCAGGTGCAGGTTGATGTGTACAGAGCCCATGGAGCTGTGGCACAAGTGGCTGTAAGCTAACAAACAAATGGAGAGTGGGGCAGGAGCTAGCTGGGATCTGTCCAGGCTTAGGAGCTCTGGCTCGTGCTGAATTCTGGCTTTGCATGGAATCACTCAATTCATTGTCTGCATTGTGCATTTTAGTGCATGTGTTACTTGGTTTGTGGGGTTTGTGGGTTTTTTGGGGATTTTACTTCCTTTTTGCAGAGTATCCTAGCTTCCCTTGTTCTGAACAAGGCACAGAACAGAAAGCAGAAAGCTTAGAGTAGAAAACACACCTTTCATAAAGAAAATGTGCCATGACTTTTGCTGCTAGAGGGTTGCTGTCTGGAAAAAAAAGCAGAATCAACACAGGAGTTGCTTAGCAGTTAAATGAGTGTTTCTTTATGCTTGATAAGAATGTGATTATGCACAGAAGACAAGATTTATGATGTATGCAACTCTGGCTTTGTTGAAAAGTGTCTAGATGTTATTCCCTGATAGGGAAGGATAGGATAATTGCAGTGTCACCATTTTCATTTGGATTGATTTTTCTTTTTTATATACACTTTTTACAAGAAACCTTCCTTATCAAGGTAAAAAGGTCAGAAAAATACTAATAGATTTTAAGATGATGCTTCATTAATTTTTTTTCTTAAGTGGAAAGAGGATTCATGTTTTGAGGCTTACAACTCAAAGCCTTAGTGGATCGAAGAATAATTTGGATTGTCTCTTGTTACTTCCTTACTCTTAAGAGTAACCAGAGAGTCCTAGTAGCTGTGTGTGCTTTTTGAAAAGGGAGGAAATAGTTCTGTGATGAACAGTTACCTGTGTATATCTTTTATGTAGGTGATACATATCAATTTTTTTTCCAGAATTCTAATATAATCTGCCTGTTGCAACTGCTAAAGAAAGATATAGTGAGGAAAACCAGGTTTATTTTTAGTCTTTTACCTATATTTATGTAGAGACACCTGCAGGCAAGCCTTTCTGATGGTGAAGTCCCTATTGAATGACAAACTCCATGTGATTCAATTAATTTTGCCTTTCCAAAAGGAGATTTTTGTGTCTATGGGAGACCCATGCTTGGGTTCAGTCTTATCTGTGCAACTCAATATCCTGAAAGATACATAGGGGTTGCTTTTCCTGCAAATTAGCCTTAATAATCAATATTTCAGTAAATTCAGAACACTGTCTTTTTTTGAGAAAGGCTCTTGCCACATTTATACATTTAAGATGCTGCACGAAGAGCTTTGAATTTTCTTTCTCAGTGAGCCAAGAGCTAGGACAGAGTTAATACTGCACCTGGAAAGTGTTTACAAAGAACCTAATCCACTTCTGTTTGTCTGTTGGGCAAATAAACACTAGCAAGGCTGTTTAAAATAAACTTGGGGTAGTCTGATGTAATTCAGGTAGCTGAAACTGTTCAAGTAGCTAAACTTTATTAAGGTGGTTGTTATTAAATTATCAATAACCTTTGATAATTTGAGGGTAAATAATGGTATTTTGCTAGTCCATTCTTCCCTTCTTATTTCCTTTGCCAAGTTGAAATTGTTTAGTGCAAAGAGGACACTGTACTTGATACATGCCTTTGTCCTGTGCAGAGGTATCCCTTTGCATACAAGTTGATTCAGTGTTACTGAATGCATCTCAGTGCATTTTGTGCAGTCCTGGTGGGTTAGTTTATGGTAATGTTCTGGTAGAGTAAAACATTCATAAACAAAAAGAATTTTCATTATTTTTTTCTTCCCCTGTACCTTGTAGCTCTGAACCATCTGATGATGATGACCGGCCTGAAGAGGAAATGGCCCAGCAGGCACTTGTAAATGGTGGGGAGCAGCAGCCAGCTCTGAAGGAGCATCTAGAGAAGGATACCAGGGGCTCAAAGCTGCAAACAATGAAGGAACGTTTTCCCCAAAGAAGTGACCAAGAATTATTAAAAGTAATAACGCTCAGTTATTTGATTTATTTTGATGATTATTTTATAGGCTTTTATAGGCAATTTTTCTAAGCTTCTGACTTCATTACAGGGTACAGTCTTGTGGTGAGTTAATGTTATCTGAGTGCTAGGTACCCAGTAAAGCTGCTCTGTCACTTTGCTTCTCAGCTGGACAGGGAAGACAACAGAATGAAAAACTCATGGATCGTGGTAAAGACATGGAGAGTTTGCTCACCAGTTACTGTCATGGGCAAAACAGACTCAACTTGTGGAAAAGATTTAATTTGTTGCTGATCAGATCAGAGTAGGGTAATGAGAAATGAACACAAATCTTACAACACCTTCCCCCCACCCCTCCCTTATTCTGGGGTTTAAGTGTATTTGTGGTTTTCTCTGCCTCCTTCCCCCTCACACCAGTGGTACCTGGGAATGGGATATGGGGACTGCAGTCAGTTCATCAGCCCTCCTCAGCAGGAGGACTGATCACACCCTTCCCTTGCTCCAGATTGGATCCCTTTCCATGGCATGCAGTTCTTCAGGAGCAAGCTGCTCACTTGTGGGTCCCTTCCACAGGGTCCCCAGTCCTGCCATCAAACCGGCTCCAGCATGAGCCCTTCTCTCCATGGGTCCTGCTGGGAGCCTGCTTTCCGGGGGCTTCCCATGTAGTCACAGCCTCCTTTGGATATGCACCTGCTCTGCTGCACTGTTCTCCATGGGCTGCAGGTGGATCTCTGCTCCACCTTGGCCTGCAGGGATGCAGCTGCCTCACCATGGGCATCACCACTGGCTGCAGGGCAATCTCTGCTCTTCCAGCCCCTCCTTCAATAATGTTGGTGCCTGCAGGGCCATTTCTCTCTCATGAATTTTCCTTTGTCTCTCCTGCTGAGGTGTGTTGATCCTTCCCATTTCCCTACCCCCCTTTCCTTCTTAACTATTACCTACTGGTGCTGCCACTGTCACTGATGGTTTTGGCCTTGGCCAGCAGTAGGACTGTCTTGGAGCTGACTGCCACTGGCTCTTTTGGATGTCAGAGAAGCTTCTGGTGGCTTCTCACAGAAGCCATCTGTGTAGCCCCTGCTGCTGTCAAGCCTGGCCAGTGAAACACAATGCAAATCTTGATTATTGTTTTGTTCATAGCAAAAGGGTGAAAGTAACATTTTAGAGGAAGTTCAGCTATGTATTAGTTCCACATACATGGGAACTTGGATATCTATAAAAATGAATATATAGACACACACTTCAAATAAACACCTTTAGGTAAGTTCAACAACAGTGAATTCTAGTGTATAAATTTTTTTCAAATATTTCTTTGTTGTGACGTTTAAGCTTAATTATGGCTATCTCAGTTGATAACTGTTGGTAGCTGCTATTGTTGGAATGAGCTAGCTGATGAAATGCAGAAGGAGTGGAATCACTGCCATCTTCCAGTAGATGAAACACTGTGCAAGCTTGTATTTATGGCATTTAACATGCAAAGATTTCAGTACTTCCAGCGAGGCAAACAATGGGTTTGAACCTAATGTATTCTGATACATTAGGTATCAGAAGCTGGTGTGGGAACTCTTGGCCGTTGTCCAGTGTACAATGCAAATCTACAGGTCACTCCTTGCAAGTGAGATATGGTAGCTCATTATAGTAAAATATCTTTAGTATCATACAAGGCTTTCACTAGCTTTTATTTATGAAGCTAAATGTGTTTAAATTAGTCTGTAAAGTTTCCTGGTTGTTGAAATGGCATTGAAGAAATACAGACATTTTACTGAAGCTCCTTGCTGGGTATTTTGTTTCCCAGCGAATCAAGCCTTATGTTTAGACTTCCTTTATTTTGGGAAGAACAAAAGGGTTGCAAGTAGGAGTTTCTGAATTTTTCCCCTGAACATTAGAGTTAAAATCTGTTGTGCATGTCCAGAATGTATCTTTTGCAGTTTTTGGCTGCATAGAATTCGTCTGATTCAAAGACTGATGAAAGTTCATTGTAGCTTAGTAACTTGCTAGAAATGCTATGTGGTGTGTCTCACTGCTGTTTTGTGACTTAGCTACTGAGCAGCATGTGAGGCTGATGGTGTTTGTCTTCAGGGGAACGCAAGATAGCTCCTGTATCAGCAGAACTTTGTAGAAAATGGAGACTGTGCAGATTTTTTTCCTACAGTTCCATGGGAGGAACTGTAGGAAAATTTTTAAGGAGGGCAGAGGAGTGTCAGGCAAATCTGTTGTTCCTTCATAGGATCTGGAGCAGGTTGTCCTGACACACTTGGCACAACTGATGAATGCTATTAAGGAAAAAAATCACAAGTCTTTTGAAAAGGAAATTGTGCCAATGTAGCAAAATTGTAAGATGCAGTTTCCAAACGTGGACTGATACTTGGAAATCAGGATTCCTCATATCTTCATTTTTTGTGGGTTTTTTTTTTCCATATTCATAACATTTAAGCCATTTGCTTTTGTTGCTGTTACCGCACCTGCAGAAAGCCTTCTGGAAGTCTCAACATGCACTTTGTAAAATTTGTAAGATTTGTGTTGAGATTACATGTGGATGGAGAAACAATCTAGGACTGCAAGGATGTATTGATAAACATTTCATGCATGCACTTACAGGAAATGGACCAGTGCATCACAATAGTATTCAAACACTTTATGAGTTAATAAATCAGAGGGTTTTATTATCTTGTTTTGTAATAGTAACTTTGAATAGTGTTTGTAAAAAAGCTTCTAGGTAAATATGTGGAATATGCTTGTGAAGTAGGGAAGAAAGTGGTAATAAGTTACATTGTGTTCAAAATGTTAATTTGATACCTCTTGGTTTTGCTCTCGGATTTTATAATACATATATATTAGTGGGGAGGGTTTGTGTAAAAGTGTTTTTCAGTCGCAGCTGATCCAGCATTGTCTTTCTCTGTTCAACTGGATTAAATTTCTCTACTTAGCAGTTGCCTTTTTTTTGTTTTGCAGCTGATAGAATCAGCATGCACAATGGATGAAGCAGTAGCTGCTGGTTTGAAGCTCAATGACAAAGGTATGTTTAACAAAAAAATCCCACAAAACAAAAACAAAACCCAAACTTCAGAAACCGTAGTTTAGAACCCCAACTTCAGAAACTAATTCAGTGAAATTGGTTGGGAAGTGTTTTAAAAGTGGTAAAGCTTCTGCTAAAAGTTACAGCATTGTTTGTTTATTGTAATAACACAAAACTGAATTTACAGGCTTTGTAGGGAGAAAGATGAGAAGAGAATGTGGACCAAAATCTGTAAATAAAACCAGAAAGGAGGATTTGTTCTGTGAAACTCAGCATTGCTTTGCTTGTGGTTTCTTAAGTGATTCTGTTCTTGCTGGTTCCTTCTTTGTCCAGAACTTGAGGCAAATAGTAAGGAGTTAGCAGAAGTAATTCTAAATGTTCTAGGTGAACAGTCTGGTAGTATGGAAAAAATACACTGGGTATGCTGTTACTAATAAGTAGATATTGTTTATATCAAGGTCCATTGCAGTTTTTTCTTCTGGTTGTTTTCAAGACCTGCTTGTAATTCTGAATAAGAACGCTTAGTCTTAAACATACATTAGACAGATCCCCCTGGTTCTCTAGCAATACATCACCCAAACCAAGTTTTTGGACCCTCAGAGCTTATTTAGGAGTGTCTGTTCTGCACCTCAATTTATGCAGTCTCATACTGTTACCAAAACAAAGAAACAAAGCTAGACAAAAACCCCAGCAGATTTTGTAGGAGTGTGCTGTGTTAGATGTGTTAAAGGGTCATAATTCTTGGGCTTCAGGTTTGTTTCTTCACATCACCCAAGTCCAGGGTTAAGTCTTGTCTTGTATTTTTGATTTGTTGGAGTTGGTCAGGAAAGAGTGGAATTCTGATACTATAGAAAGCAGATCAACCATCTGTTTACAGTTCAGCTGTCCAAGGTTTTTCTGAGGGATCTTCATTGAAATGATGGAAAAAGCTATTTCTGATCACTCTTGATGATTTAGTTGTTTTGAGTAGTTAATGTATCTTTTCATGCAGGAACCTGTGGATTTGGAGCAATATGTATAGGAGAAAGCATAGGCTGAGGGAGAACTGTTGTACTCCTATTTGTAGAGTACAAAATTTTTATTTAATTTCCCCTTTGTACTTACTGTATTTTCATTTTCTTATTTTCATATAAAAGTGCAAAGATTTCTAACAATTTCCAAAAAGTTTCAAGAACATCCAGACTGCTTTGAGTGAAAGGGATGCTTTTGTGTTTTGTGTTGTTTGATGGGGTTTTTTTCACTAACCACCAAACCACTTTGAATTTATCTCTGTGTGCATGGTCAGATTCTATAGATGGAACTTCTTGGATATTGGCAACAGGAAATAAGGCTGGCATATTTTGAGAAATACACTTAGTGCTGCTGTTCCTGGAAGACTGATTATTTTTCAAGGGTTTTCATTAATATTAAGCCAATTTAAGCTACTATCTATCCTTAAACTTTGTTGCAGTTCACAGTGTTTGAACTAAATCACTTTGATTTCTGGTATGTAGGCTCTGCCTTTTGGCCATTTTTGAGTTGATTTAAGAATGTTGTTTCACATCTTTTAAATATGAGCCACAGAAAAATCTTCTTGGCAGCAAGATTCTCACTAATCACAGCTGTTGTATGAAATATTTAGTTAGCAGTAAGCATGCCTGACAGTGGTGATGGTATAAATCACCTCATTTTGGACACATTTTTTAAATATGGAGACATTACTGAACATCTGCTTTAACTGTGTCAATTTCAGATATGCTTTACTTGTTGTGAAATGCTGGCTGTGTGAGAGGTCAAGGCAAGATACAGTTTTGCTAAGCATGGCTTTGTGAAAAAAAAATGTGACCATGATATCCTTGAATTTTTCTATCCTGCCAAAAGGACAAAAGGCTTGTATTTATAGCTTGAATTCAATAGTTGTGTAGAGCTAAAACAAGAAACAGTGCAGATTCTTTTTAAAGGTATGAAGATTAGATGTGACACACTGAAAAGATGTGTCTAAGATGTGAAGTTGTAGTAATACCTTTTGCTTGTGATTTGTTTCTGGTATTGTTTTCTTGAAAGCCTCAGAAGTGGGGAATGTGCTTCTGAGCTGAAGCCTGATGTAAATCTGTCTGGAATTCTCTGCTTTTTGACCAGTCAGAAATTACTGTTTTCTTTTATCAAGATGAGGGAAGTCACAGTAATAAAAGGGATTTTTTTTTTTTTTTTTTTTTTTTTTTTTGTTAGAGGTAGTAGCAAGTAACAGGGGAAATAATGACAGATGCTCCTCTAAAGTCTGAGACCTTGGAGCTGCTGCTTTTCTCATTGCTCATTAGTTACAAAATTTATGGGGAGAGGCAAGGATTCCTCTGGAAGGCTGTGCCTGCACTCTGAGGATGATTGCTATCAGTAAGAGTTTCTTTATCCCTATACTCCCTTAGCAAAGGAAGAAAAAGTTAGGTGTACTTTGCAAAGTGGATATCTTCAGAAAGTTGGCTCTTTTTTTTGTCATTTGCAAATGTGGTGGGTTTCCAAAGACCACAGGTTGATTTTTAAATAAATCTGCTTATAGATTCCTGAGACCATGGTTTTCCAGATCCTTTGTTTCAGTTCAATTGTCTCTCAAGTTGCTTATGAAGTGCACAGACCATGACCCAAAACCAGGAAAATCTTTGAAATACTCTTATATTTAGCCCATCTATTTTTTAGGGCAAAGGAGTTTGCAGGGTCACTGTTCACATTCAGAATTATCCATCCTGAATTGAGCTTAAGAAATAATAGCACAAGGCCTCCAATGCTTGGCCCAGCAGCAGCCTGACAGCTCCTAGTTTGGTTATCAAGACAACCACACATTCCTCAGACTTCAGCTAGTAGCAGGCATTTTCCTGGCAGTATGGTTTAAATTATTTAAATTATGCCTCATCTTTGGAAGTGTTCAAGGCCAGGGTGGATGGGGGTCTGTGCAACCTGATCTGGTGGAAGGTGTCTCTGACTAGAGCAGGGGTGTGGAATTAAGTGATCTTTAATGTCCCTTCCAACCCAAACATGTGATTCTATGATATTTTTATCTAAATATATATAAATACATAGACTTTTTATTAAAATCTTAACAGTGTTTTCTGGTATCTCTTACTAGATCCTTACTTTAAGGAAGAGTTTCTAGTACTTTGCTTTTTTTTGGGATGTTTTAATAAATTTTTGTAGTATTTTATGCCACTTCTCTGATGTCAGAGTGAATGACTATAGTAGAAAATTTATTTGGAAGTATTTCCACACAAAATGTCTTCTTGTATGGAGATTTGGCTACGTAATGTTGTAGAGGTAAAACTATTTTGATCATCCAGACAGGCTTCTGGATGGGAAAGCAAATGTGCTCTTTGTGAGTGTGTGTGTGTTCTTTTTCACTGATCTCCCAAGGCAGGCTGGGAGGGTGATGCTGGTATCAGACACCAAAGCTCTGCAGACACTTGCTGTTCCAGGGAAGATTTAACTTCCAGTACTATTTCAGATCGTGGACTAGGAATTTTCACAACAATTTGTTCTGGTAATGCTGTGTGCAGAAATACTGATAATGTCTTCTGGCCTTCATGAGCCATGCACAGCAGCAGTCTGGAAGTGCACCTGGCTGGGCAGGCCTTAATGCTGAGATGATAATCTCTTGATAATCACCAGGGCCTAAAGACAGTCAAAAAGTTATGGCTCATGTGGAGTGTTTGTAAGTGATAAGGTTATCACAGACTTAATATGCATAGTTTTCTTTGAGATGTCTAGATTTAATGTTGAAAAGCATTTGGTAACTGCTCTGGCGTGCACCTGAGCCAGAAATCAGTCACCAGTGATTCCAGATTGGCAGTGATGTACATACTGCAGCACACAGATGGGCTTCAGCCTGGAAGAAATACCAGCTTGAGTAAAACCAGACACAGATACACCTTTATGCAACTTGTGTGTAATAACATGTGGTAACTATTAAAAAAAAGAAGAAAGTGCTATTCCAGTTGTTGTATATGAGAAGTAATTACTTGATTAATTAATTGCCAGACAGCTGAAGATAACTTAGAGGTAAATAAACGTGTACCTTCAAGTTTCAGTGTATCTGTGCTCTGTAGTAGGAAACTTATGGAGACTGCTAAACATTGTGCAGGTAACAAGTAGCTACTGCATTGTTATAGTAAGTAAAATGTCCTTCTGTTTTGGAGTGAACTTAAGGAAAGGAACTAATTCTTTTTTTTTTCATCTCAATTCTTTTTGAAGCTGCCTCTGGTAAAAGGAAACAAAGAGATTCTCCCACAAATTGCAAAACCAAAAATGAGCGAGTTGCAAAAAAGTCAAAAGTTAGTTATGTAAGTACTGTGCTTTTCTCTTTGTGCATTGTAAAATAAATGGAATTACCTGACTTGGTCAGTGACAGTGGTGTGTTTTATCAGAAAATTAAGTCAAATTAGATCTTGCCATCTGGATGGGATTTTTGTATTTCTTTTATTGTTGACATTCTGGATGGAATGAACTGCTTTGTTCTTTAGTGCTTGTGGCTTTGTATCACACCAGCCAGTTCACTGCTTTTGGTGCAAGTAGTTGATGGCAGGTAGCAGTGTGGGAGGCTCTGAGCACCATTCAGTTTTTGGGAGCAGCAGTGGGAATTACAGGCTCTGGATCACTTTTCCTCCTCGGGTCATTCCTTGTATTTCTTCAAGCACATGAAGTTAACATATTTTGCTATATCTACTGCTATTCTTTGTTATAGATGTTGCTTATGTATTTGAAACTATGACTTGGGGAAATCTTTAAAAATAATGAATTGGTTTCATTTAAAGGAATGACTGCTTTGACCTCTGCTAATAAATGGGAGCTATGTCATGATCCTGGTGCATTCAGTATAGTATTTGGCACCTTTGCACAGTTCTGCAGTGCTGTCATGAGGTCATCTCCCAGGCATCCCAGGAGACATCCTTGAAAGTCACTTACATAGGAAAAGAGAATTATACATAAATACTGGAGGCTGGATGAGGGAGGATGACTGTGTTGAAATTTAAGCTACTGTTGTCCTCAGACAGAACCAATTAAAGAAAACATGGTTTTCTCTTAAAGCAAAAATATTACAACTCATTTGTAACTCCTTCTTCCTGAAAGAGAGATGTGAACTGGGTTTGTTCCTCCTCACCAATCCCCTGGGTTTGGATATGAAAGGAGGCTTTAGTTAATGATTAACCAGCCAGCCTGGCAAACAGTGCTCCACTGGACCTGGTTTTATATATCAACTTGATTTCTGTTCTTAACAGTTTCATTGCAATTAAAGGGGGAAGGTTTAGAAAAAAACAAATGTGGAATATGTATTTTTTGGAACTTATTCTAGGGAACTACAGTGAGAACTTGCATGTTTTTTTTCTTAGTTTTGCTTTTCCTTGTGGTTCCTAAGACCAGAGTGTACTTGGGCAGCTCTTCTGTGGACTGTAGCTGCTCTCTTAGTGACACTAACACTCACTGAGGACAGGAATAATGTCCTCTGTTATTCAGAGTGCCTCTGGGTGATGTGGTTTGTGCTCCTTCAGCCAAGTAAGTGTTGGTATCTCTGCTGTGGACAAGTAGCTCTGTAACCACCTTGCATTCAGAGCTCTACCAAGGAACTGGTGTAGTTCTTTGTGGTGAATACAAAGCAGAGCAGTTTGTGGCCCGTGGAAGTTTTGGCACTTGTTAACTTGCATTTTGCAGGCTGGTAGTAGCTGTTAGTGAAGCTATTGTTGATGAAAAGTTTTACCAGTTTTTGATGTGACTCCATGTGGAATTTTTTACCCATAAGTCTTTATATAAACACACCATTTGACATGTCTGTAGACTGTGGTGAGATAAACACCACATGCTTAGTAAGCTAATCTGATCACCAACCCTGACATCTTCTGCCTTAAGTATCATCCAAAATTGCTAATAACTTTTGATTTTAAACAAAATAAATTAGACAGTTCTGTATTATTTATGTTTTGGTACATGATTTTGCACTGTGTATGCTTATCAAGTAAAGAGTCCCAGTTTTTCATGACTGAAGACATTTTCTGTGTTCATGAAAGTTTTGGTCTTTGATAATTGACTGTTGACTAGGAATCACTTAAGCTTGAGTTTGTCTAAAGTGCTTTTGTCATTTAGAGTAGCTCTTTAAGGATAAACAATGCTGATGAGGTTTTCTTCTGTTTCTGTAGTTGTAATTAATATTAAACCTAATAGGTACCTTTTTTAACATAGCTGGATGACTCAGAACCCAAAAGACAATGGGAGAGGCAAGAGATGCTTGTGAAGAAGTTGCAAAGTACATTCCCTGGATTGGATAAGGAGGTGAGCTGATGTCTCCCTATGGCATATCAGGTTTTGAGCTCTTAAGAAAACTGCAGCTGTTGATAGTCCATATGAAACAGTTCTTTTACAACAGCACTTCCAGGAAGAGCCCAGGGTAGGAAGGTTTTTACTCTTCCTGCTTTTACAATATAACTTGTCCTGAGGTGAGAGCTATGGGATGTAGCTAGAACTACAGGAACCTTCTCTTCCTATGACAGGGCTAGCACAGTCAAATTTGGTGACTTACTGTAAAAATGCAAGAGGAAATTATCCCTCCCTCTCTCATTCTTCTCCCCCAGACTGCTAAATATATTTAGCACTTTGTATTACTTCAGTACCTGATGGTCCTCAGCAACTATTTGAGCCCTTTCAGTACTGTGCTTGAAATTGTTGGAAGCAAGCTTGTTCATGTGGGTTCTTACACTTTTGAAAAGTGGAGTGCAGCTCTGCCTAAACTGAGTGTACAAAGAAGCTGAAGGGTTTTCTCATTTTGATTTCCTTTTATTTTGAATCATCTGATTTACAAGGGTTTTCCTTGCCTGATGTTACTAGGCACAGAAATTCAGCTTGTGCTTATCTCACCATAATGCAAAATGTCCTTTTATTTTTTACTAGGAGCTGAGAGAGGTACTTGAGGAACATAACTGGGTGTTTCATGATGCACTGGAGGCCCTGAAAATATTTGCAGACGACGAGGAGGGTAAAGACAGATTTATAATTCATTTTATCCAAACACAAAACAGACTTGTGATGCAAATATTTTTGAATGTTCAGCAATGACAGTCCTGACAGCACCATGCCTAGAAACTTGCACTTATACTTGAAAGTATTGTTACAGGGAGGATAAAAGAAGGAGGCTCAATTTTTCTGTATATTTATTTTTGCTCTCTAAATAGGGATGAGTATCTTTGCCCTGCTAATACAGATAGGTATAAAAAGTTGTAATTGCCTAGGAGTATCTCTTAAAATACATTTTGTACATGTCAAAGCTGATACCTGCTCCCTTCCTACTTATTAAAAAAAAAAAACTTTGTTTTTTAACTACATGATTTGTAAATTACTGGTTTCCAAACCTGTAATTGCAAATAACTGCATAGGTAACAAATAATACATGCTATTTTGTCAATTTTAAAATGTGTTCTAGGAGAGGAACATCCTAGAAGCAGGCCTTGAATTACGCAACCCATCTGTAAATCCCACTACTTTAAATGTGGTAGGGAGCAAACCCAGTGATTCCAAGTAAATCTGCAAGTTATAACTTAAGTCCTATTTAATGAGCTGATTACTTTTCAGTGTGTTACACAGCTGTCAGATATGTACATGTTTTGCTGTATCAGCTGTTTAAGTGTTCTTGGGACAGGGTAGTGTTCTTGACTGGATGCTTTACAAGTGGAGAGAGCAGTGCTCAGGAAGTTGTGTCCTTGCTGCTGCTTCTGAGAAGGCAGATGTCAGGGTTGGAGTCAGTGTGCAGCAAGCTGGGATTGCAGAGAAGAGAAACTTCTGTGCTGCAAGTGCTCTCTTGCAATGAAGGAATCAAAACCCTTACAGAGCACTTCTGAAAATTACTTGCTTGTGTTCAGTTAAATACCTTCTGTCTTATTTTAAGGCAGCTGAGTTATTTTGATTGGAGATGTCTCATTATTTGAGGTTTTTTAGCATGTTTTCATTGTCCCACCCCAAATACTGTACTAGAGTGCATTAAAATGGAAAAAATGTATCATTTTCTTGGTGAAAGAGAGCTTGTTTTCTCAAGTCAGCAGAAGTAATATCTCTGCAGTCAGGTGCACTGGGACCAGTATCTCATCTTAAGGATACATCGGAGTTCTTAACTGTTTGCTCTGAATCAGAGCTGCTGCACCTCACAAATATTACATTATGTTGATCATCTGTATTTTAAGCTACTTAAAAGCTTCTGCTATCTGACCATTCTACAAATGAGCTTTACTTACCTTATACTCACAGTTAGAGCTGTTTGTATATTTTATACAGATTTGCTTTTCTGTTCTCTTAGGATCACCTACTTTGAGTTCTTGTGTAGTAAATGCTAGAACTGTGTTTTACAGATCTGTAGGTTTTATTTTGGAAGAACAACTTGTGTTTTCATCAGCCCCATACCAGTATGCACTGACTTGTTGCCTTCTGTGTTGCACGCATAGGTGTGGAATTTCCTCCCAAACGGAAAGTTGCTGACTGGACCGAAGCCTCCACTAAAACCCAGAGTGAGGAGAGTAAAGATAAGACGAAGCAGAAGGCTTCTGAGAAAGAGCAGAATGGCTTTCAGAAAAAGGACAAGGGCAAAAGGAGCATTTGGAGTGCTGAGAGAGAAGCAGAGCACACGGAGGACGAGTCCGCGTCCGAAGATGGCGGAAGCTCCCTGGATGAGGACTACAGCAGCGGCGACGAAGTGATGGAGGATGGCTACAAAGCCAAAATCCTCAGCTTCCTGCAGGATGCTTCCCTGAGTGAACTGACTCTGATTCCCCAGTGTTCTCAGAAAAAGGCTCAGAAGATAATAGCGCTCCGGCCCTTTAACAGCTGGGAGGCTCTGGTAGGTCTGCATTCTTCCTTTCCTATCCCCAGCCTGCCTAGAGTCAAGGTGGCTTCAGCCTAGGGAGGCTTAGATGGGTGGCCTTATCCTCATTAGGCTGAAATGCTATGTTCCTCCTAAGCCAATAGCATTTCAAATAGTGTCATATGACCTGATTTTGAATGAATTAAGGGGTGATTTTTCTGGAAAACTCAAGCTGATTGGCTGACATTACTGTCACTCACTCTGTAGCACAGAAAGTTGGTTGATTTCACTGCAGAAGGGGAAATTAGAGCCTTCACTTGAGAAGGAGGTGTTTGCTAGCGTGTTCTGAGCTCTTGTAGCTGAAAACCCATGCAGGAGGGAAGAATGTGGCAGGACCTTTACTGCAGACACTTGTGCAGCAGCAGCAGCAGCTTCCAGGCTAGCTCCATGATTGAAGAAGCCAGCATGGATATTTTCAATTTCAGGCAAGAAATGGTTGTTCTCTTCTTTTTTTGTTTTTCTTCTTTTGTGCCTTTATTCTACTGCAGCTTAGTGTCTAGCATGGTTTTGCTAGCTAAGCAATGCAGCCATTTTTAGTGGAATGAGCTGCTGTATTTTATTAATGAAAGATAAAGCATCAGAAGGCTAAGCCACAATCCACCACAGAAGGGAAAACAGTATTTGCTGGTAAGTACATTATCTACTGTCGCTCTGTTGTTACTTTCAGATGTTTACCATGGCTTGTTTTTAGAATTCACATTTCATACAGTTTCAGTTAGCTGCAAGACCTCAGACCTGCTAAGAGCAATGTCCCGGTAAGAAATTTGAATTCTTACAATCTGTTACAGCAGATTGTCTTGATTTAATTTATTGGTGCTTTGGATTTTAAAGCAGTAACTGTGCACAGGCCTTTTTACAGAGTAATTGATGTTTTTCATCAGTGTGCATTCTGAACCCCCCTGCTGATGTATGCAAGAACTTTTTCAATATGTGTAAAACAATAACATTTATTATTCAGTGTGTGAAATATATTACCGTGAAAGAATAAGAGATACTAAACAGAATTTTAAGGAAAACAAAGTGATCTTTGTGTGTTGTGTTGTAAGGGAAGGGGGTAGACAAAAGGACGATATGTGAAAAAAATGAGTTACTGGTATGCTGCAAAAGAAATCCGTTTTGCCCCAAGCCTTTGGCTTCTCACAGAACATCTGTCATACAGCTATTACTTTCTAAACTTGTTGGATTTTGTCTGAGCTTAATTCTTTGCACAACTATTTGCTACAGGGCTCTTCTCCTTTTCTGTGTTAAATATTTTACAGTAAAAAAAAACACTGCATGGGCCTGTTTGCATTCAGACTTTGTCTTTCATTAAGATTGCTGCTGTCAGCAGCCACATGTTTATGTAGTATTGTGAATACTTGCCCAAAGTACAAGTGGTTTGCAGCAGATTTTAGCAGATGTTTTGTATCAGTGTGGATTTAATTGTTTATAAAGATCCAGTAGCTCAGTAACCCAGTGTTTTCCCTACCAATTAATAAGGGTGGTTAGAATAATGGGGAGAGCTGATTCAGTTAGAGCATTAAAAAACTTGGCTTGGTTTTAATACCATTACATTTTTATTGTAATGGTATCTTGTCTAACACAATGTGAAGTACTACAAGTTGTTACCACTTGTTCATTGTTAGAATTGAGGAAGATATTAAGACTCTCAGTCCGAGATTAAAAATAAAGCCTACTTATTTGTAAATTGAATGTTTTATTCCAGGAAAACATAAATGAGAATGTCTTTTTTTTATTCTAGATGGTTTTTTTTTTTTAAGTTGGACTAAGCTATTTTGTTTCAAGGGGATTTGAATTAATTTCATAAGCTCATAAGATTAATAAGAGCACTTGGAAATACTTAGTCTTTTGAGTAGATATTTCAAGTGCTTAACTTGATCTAGTAATGCTTAAAACACATAGAAAAAGCTTAGGAGACATGGTTCTCAGAATAATGGGAGAGAGCTGAAATTGTCCTTGCTTACAAAGAATAATTCATTTAGAAATGCCTACACTGTAGGTCATGCACATTTTCCAGGAGGAAACCTGGAATCTTTTCCTAATATCCAACGTCAACTTTCCCTGACACAGATTCAGGCCATTTCCTCAGGTCCTGTCGCTATCACCACAGAGAGAAGATCTGTGTTGCATCTCTGGTTCCCCTTGTGAGGAAGTTGTAACTGCAGTGAGGTCTCCCCTCAGTCTCCTGGGTTGGCTTCTCACCTCTCTCTCCTGTTTGCTTTGAGATCCTGATGATACTCCCCTGGCACACATTGTGGGCCAGCAGACAGCATGGTTTCTTTCCTTGATGGAAGCACTTCTGGGCTCCAGTTGCCCTTCTTCCTCGTCAGAACTCCTTTATACAAGTTGTTGGTGCTTAATGTATTTTAATATATTCTCATTTCCCAGCTGTGGGATTGCCCAGTGTTGGAAATTCCGCACTCAGGGCCATTTCTCAGCAGAGAGGCTGTGAGCACAGTCATGTAAGGGCAGTACCTGTCTGCCTTCACTGCATGCCAAGAAACAAAAGCAGAGCCTAGACTGGCTCCCAGAGGAGCTCAGCTGAGGTTTTGGGGTCTGAGTTGGTGGTCTTGCAGTTTTCTGCTTCTTCTGGTAAATGTGGGAGAGGAACTTAATTAAGGGTTTAATGCTGTTCTGTTTCTTTTTTTTTTAACATGTATCTGTTACCTGTTTGGATTTCCTTTTAGTGTAAAAACATATGTATAAGTGTGAGACTTGTTGTATCCTCTCATTTTTGTCATTCACAGAATTATTCTATCACAAAATCAGCTGTTTTACTTAGCATTTAAAGACTTTTGTGGTCTATAGAAATTCTTAGAGAATACACACAAGTTAATGTGTGTATTCTGGAAATGTATGGGAAAGTGTTACATTGAAATGCTGACACAGTGCATCACTTTTAGGGGAATGGGAGAGCTGAGCTGTCAGAGGTTGCTGTACTTGTCCATCCTATTCTGTACACTGCAGCAGTATATGAGCTAGGAGGTACAGACTCAAAGGAGAGTAGCTCCACCTTTGTCATCTCATTTTGTTTGGCTGCACATGTACAAACTGCCCCAAAAACCCAACTCCAGAACCACACTGCACCAAAGCCAGCTGAAGGGAAGAAGCAAATGGATCAGATTAACTGCTTACAATGGAAGTGGTGTTTGTTGATTGAGGCTGGCTTTTACCCTTAGGCATTAAAGGGAAAGCCTTCATCATCTTGCAGGTGGAGTAGGCTCAGGCAGAGTGTGCTGGTGTGGCAATTCCAGGTGTGCTGGGAAAGCTCATGGGTTCAGTTTCCATGATGGCCTTACGTTTTTGGGCCTCATTTGAGAAAAGCTGAACTTGGGAGGGTGTCAGAACCTCTAGAAAGCAAAGGCCACCTGTGGATCAGGGTTTTGAGCAGGGTAACACCCTGTGTTTCACATGCAAACCAGTGGCTAAAGTATTTCTTGTTGCAACTTGGACCTGGATGTTAATGTGCTGACATGAAACAATACAATTTCTGTTAATAACAGATGGCTCAATTCTCCACACCTTTATTTATGGATTACAGGATTTCTATTCATGCCAACCAAAGCTTTAGTCATCAAAACAAATGTCAAAATTTTGTAGGCACCTATTAAAAACTGTGTTCTTTTTTATTTCTAAATAGATGTGTATATTTAGAAAATTTCTTTACAGGTATTGAAATGTGTACCTTAGCCTGGTGTAATCTAGGAGTGTTGGTAAACTTTCTGGAGTTTGTTTAAAATAAAAAAAAAAGCACAAGCAAAAACATACCCCTGGACTGTGATTGCCTCACTCTGGTTGTTTTTTAAATATGTTTATAATAAAAGCTGGTTTTTAAATTCTGTTTTTAATCTGGTCATAGTCTTCACCTTTAACAAAACTTGCTTTTACTCTGCAATGTGACAATATTGGTGAGTTACTTAACACATAATAGCTGGATCATATGACTCCTTTTTTATGGAAGGAATTCTTGGAAGATATGTACATATGAAGTCTTGTGCTTGTACCAGATGCCTGGTCTAAAATTCAGAAAAATCTGTGTGAAAACTACTTGTGTTTTAATTCAAGAATGCTGAATCCAAAGCATCTTGTATTCTTAAATTCTTTAAATCCATTATTAAAGAAAAAAAAAAGGCTGTTCTTTACAGTGAAATATGCATAACTACTTGAGAAAATACTGTCATTACAAATATGACTCCAGTTACTGCAGAAATGTTTTTAGTGGTAGGTTTTACATTTTCTGCAGGTGGCTCTACATGGAATTTAGGAGAAATTGATGGGCCTGAGGGGCCTGCTTTGATACAACTTGAGGCTGCTTGTCTCTGACATGTAAAATATTCATACTGTGATGAAGACCTGAAATGTAGAGGAAGGAAATACACTGTGTTTATAGTGTGGAATTGAAGAAGCAAGTGGAGGGAGTAAGGCTTCTTTGTACTGGCACTGCTTGGTGACCACAAAAACCCTGGCACAATGCCTAAGTCCCTTTGTCTACCTTTGTGGTAGAGTTAGAACTGGGGCCAAGTGATGCTGAGCCCCAGACAGACCCATAACCAAATGTAACAACCTTCATTATAGATTCATTTGTTTGCCTTGATGCCTACATTATGCTTCCATCTTCTACCTTTAGTGTCTAATAGGGTCTGTTTGAAAGGGCATCTTAATGAGAATCAGGGCTTTTTTTTTCTTCCCTTTGGGGTTTTGTTCTGTTAGTGTGCCTGGCCTTCAAAGCTGGCCTTTGCACTGTTTTGCCTCCTGTTGAGGATTTTGAGTTTAAAGCATTTGTATTTTATATTAGTAACTCTTCAGATAATTTTTATCACTTAAGATTTCAAGTTTCATAAAGTGAGGAGCTTCACTGGTGACCTTCAGTATGGATTCACACAGTTTGCAGCAGGCCAAATATAAGGAGTATTTGGAATTTTGAGAGAAGATGGGGGTGCTGTTGCTGCCTACCACTTGAATTACTGCCTGCAGCAGCTGTGGATTTTCACTGCAATTGCTATTACCAGTGTTCATAGATTTTTAATTATTATTGTTTTGCAGTTTACAAAAATGACGAAGACTGCTGGTTTGTCAGAGGATATAGTGTGGAACTGCAAGATACTGCTGAAGGAGAGGGATGTGGTTCTGAAGCTCATGAATAAATGTGAAGACATTTCCAATAAGCTGACAAAACAGGTAACCAGGATTACTAGAGATGGAGGATGTGGATGGAACATAGAGCAACCCTCCATTCTGAATCGCAGGTATCTCTCATTTTTATCCTTTGGAAGGGTGTTGGACAATAAGGTGTACTTGAAGACTGGGATTTTCCAGAACTGTAGTCTCTAAAAGTAGAGTTGCAGATTTTTGATACTTAGTAGCCTTCAGTGAGATAATCTAACATGTTTTTTAAGTGTATCAGGAAAGCTGGAGGGCAGGAAAAGAGCATTAAAAATTATAACAGTGTTTTATTTCCTCCAGTTTCTGGTGAATGTAACAGCTAACCTTAAGCAATGGAATCATGAGTTGTCAACTTATTTCAAATAAAAAACCCAAGCAAACCTGTGTCTATAACGGGGGACAGATTTCAAGTAGACTTAGATTTCAAAAATGCTTAGTTTGAACAAATCTGAGCAAACTGGGCAGGTTTATCAGCTGAATGAATGTCATTGGTCAGGAAGTGCAGGTGTACCAATCTGGAACTCTGTATCCAGTCAGAGTGGCAGCTGGGATGTGTTGTGGGGAAGGATTTCTTTCAGAGAGGTAAATCAGTAAGGATCTCCAAATAGATATTAGGAGGAATGGAAATGGATATGGACATGGTGGAGGGTACTATTCTAATGGCTAGGAAAGGTAGGGGTGTAGTGGGAAAAGCTAAAGTAGCAGCTTGAATTCCAGTTGGATGCTGTTGTAGAAGCAGAAGATTCTCAGCTTTGTGAAAATAAAGCCTGGGAGGAAGCAGAAAGTCTTAGGAGGAAGGATGTCAGTGATGCTTCTTCTTTGGAAAAAGTGCTGAACTGGGTGACTTGCTGTTGAGTGTGTTTGGGTTTTTCTTTGGTGCTGACACAAACAGTAATTGTACAACAGAGCAAAATTAGGGATGCAGCTGCAAAATGCTTCTTAATTAATTGTGTATTTTGGAAATGAGTAGTTCTGTAACTGCTTTTATCTGATTGTGTATCACTGATTGTAGAAGAGAAGTATTTCTTGTGTCATTCACTTTGATCATTTAAGGTCTGTGAAAATGGAGATAAGTAACTCAGTTTGTGTACAGGTGACTGATTAAGAAAGTTTGTGTTTTTCACTACACAAAGAGGTCAGGAGTACATTAAAATAAAGGCAGTGCTAAGTCTGCCAGTCTGTGATTAGCATAAGTGTAAAGTTGTGTTTCAAGGAGAAACACGTACAAGGTGGTAATAAGCTTGCTTGTTTTTAACAGTTTGGAACTGAAGCCATATCAGAAGATTGGTTTGAACTGGTTAGCACTGCTGTATAAGCACAGATTGAATGGCATCTTGGCTGATGAAATGGTAAGTGTAAAACTGCTTATTTAAGAATTGTTAAAATTTTGCAAAAAAGACTTTAAATCCCCACCTAGAAACCCTAAATTGCAAACAGTTCTACAAGGTCTTAGAAGCTGCTGAACTCATTTCCATTTGGAAATCAAAGGTAGCCTAAGATTGATGGACGCTTACAAATCACATAGTGTCTTCTGGTGCAATGGGACCAGTTTCTACCACAACAGTTCATTTCCAAACCAGTGAATTTAACAGCTCCTTGCCCAAAAATATAATTAATTCTACAGCATTTAGTGTAGTGACCCCCCTATTTTCTCCATTTCTTCACCAGTTTCAAAACAGGCAGATAACAATACAGGAAAACGAAGTGGGTAGAAACCTTCTCTGCTTCTCCAGAAGCAGCATTTCCACCATCTCTTGTCATGGCACTCCTCATCAATGTTGAACTAAGAGACACAAGCTTATGGGTTTGAGGTTTTGTTAAATGCTGACACCACCCATAGTTGTACAAAGGAAAAAACTTACTGATGCAGCTGCTGAATTTGTGGTCTGTTATTTTTAATCGTGGCTGTTGTTTCTCTTCTGATGAACCATGAATGAAAGCACTGCTTTGCTTTGCTGTTATTTAGGCAGTGTTTCTCAACTTCTCTATGTTTCATATTAGTAAAAATATGGGGGTTTTGTGGTAAATACACAAATTTTTTTAATTCATGATGCAGAAAACAGGAAAAGTGAGTGTTGGTGAAAATATAGGCTTATCTTTAATGTGATTAATTAATATTAATTAATATTAAATTCCACTTTAGAAGTAGCTGGAATAGCCAGTTGTACAACTGGCTCAAATGGAAATTAGCATTTAGTTTACCAATAATCATTTTTCTGCACCATTGGCTCAGGAAGGTAAGTTTTTGGAGGTAATTTGAGGGTTGAACTTGAAATAAGATGAAAGACTTCATTAATTGAAAAGATGAGTCTTTGTTCAAATATTGAGCTGAAATGATAATGAAATTTGACTGAGGTTGATCTTAACAAGGAATTGTCTTCTATAAAATTGGTTAGTCAGAACAAATTTTCTAATCAGATTTCTCATCTTTACTGGGCCATCACTACACTGTAATTGTTGTATGAGTTCAAAACAATTTTATGTCACGCAGATTGTAAATTTTGTTTAAATGGTTTTGTTTTCTCTTAGGGCTTAGGAAAAACAATTCAAGCTATTGCGTTTCTGGCTTATCTTTACCAAGAGGGCAATAAAGGTCCCCATTTGATAGTTGTGCCAGCTTCAACGTTAGGTAAGTTACAACCTTCAAAAAGGGTTTTGTTAGGGGAAAAAGAACCAAGCCAGTCATGGACATATGGTAAAGCAAAGATAATTTAATGAAAGAAAATTTGTTTTTCTTATGATGGTGCTCAGCTCCTTAAGTCATTTGAATTGGAATGCAGACCATACTGCAGGCATGCTTGTTCTGAATTAATTTGACTTAGCATGGAACTTTTTTAGACAATCTGTCTGCTTCAAAAAAATGAAGCCGTTTGTTACAATCTGAACTTGTTTAGCAAAGTAGTCTTTTTACTTATTGAATATTGACTGAACTTGCTAGTCTTCAGGCTGTGCTTAGGGTTAGGTTTCATGACATTTTAAATATTCACTGTTTTTTTTAGTCTTTGCTGCTCAGCATCTGTCAAAGCAGATGAAAATCCTGAAATGATGAAGCTGTCTTTTACTTGTGTGTTCTGATGGTTGTATGGCCTCAGTTGAAATTGGAGAGTGTGTGGTGGAATCAAATGTTAGCAAAGTGGATGAGGTTGAGCAGAAAATGGTTCTTGATGGAGTAAAATTTTGATTTATTGAACAATGAGGGAAGTAACAAGTTGTATTTAGAAAGTAAATGCTGCTTTTCATATAAAATACTTACCTGGGCTTCAAAAATTGCTCTTGATGCATCAGAAAAGTCCCCAGTTGTACAGCTTAAGTTTGAAATCCTCATTTTTAGTGTGCTTTCAAACTCCACTGGAACCTGCTTTTATAAGCATCTCTTAGTAATGCATATATCACTTAAAACCTGAGGTGTATGTGAACAAAGGTGTTTTTGTGAAGTCAGTCTGAGTCCCTGTTGTAGAGGCAGGTTGGAAATGCCTGGGCAGTGCAGTCGCCTGGCAGTTTTCCTGACACTATTCCAGAGGTGTCTTCTCAGCCCTGAGCTGGGTCACTCCCCTTCCCAAGTGGCATTTGGCAGAATCCCCTTTCTGCTGGGATTTGGGGTCAGCACTTGTGTTGGCTGTCAAGCAGCTTCCCCTTGGGCCCAGCAATGCTGCCTGTGGCTGCTGTGCTGCTGCACACCTGGAGCTGCACAGCAGGGATGTCAGGCCTCTGCCTGCCCCCAGAGGCACTGTCTCTCCTGGTGACATACTTCTGCAGGCAAGTACTGACAGATTAGGTGATTTGCTTTCTGGAGATTTAACTGTCTAGGGAAGAAACCAAACTGCAGAGTTACACATTGTATTTATTTCACACAGTGGTTACAGACCGTGCAGGGCCTGTTCCTGCAGGAGTTTAAAGTGCAAGCTGGTTGAGCTACTAAAGCCCAGTTGGGGTTGATTCAGCTTCTTACTTAGCAGATTCAGGTTCTTACTTAGCAGTTTTCCAGTTTTAAGGCAGAATGTCTCTTAACCTTCAGGAGAATTTAAAGGGATTTGCATTAAAATCAGATATTTGGGTTGATGCTGAGGTGTGAAACAGCAAGACATAATAAATTATAAATTACTTAGGTTTTGTTTTAATGTTGTCTTACAGATAACTGGATAAGAGAAGTTCATCTGTGGTGTCCTGAACTGAATGTCCTCTTTTACTATGGTGAGGAATCTAGTTAAGAACTTAATCCGGTAATGCAGTTGCTTGCATGGCCAGTCTAAGAAAAGATGAATTGCTCATGGCAGTGTTGTTTTGAGACAGTTGTTAAAGTACACTGATTTATTGATGAGTGATTTCTCTGCAGTGTTTTTAATTGTTACATATAACAATTAACATATATAAATATATTTAATTGGAATCATTTATGATTTGTCCTTCTTTAGGATCCCAAGAAGATAGGAAACATCTCAGGTTGGACATTCACAATAAAGTCGTTGATTTCAACGTGATAGTGACTACGTAAGTACAGTTAAAACACCACGAACAGGGAGCTTTAGTGAGGGCCTGCTGACCTCTAGTGGTATAGGAAACCAGACAATTTTAGGAGCTGGGTTTCGCACAATGATTAACTAGGGTTTTAGGATTATGTAAGAGATACTGTGTCATAGGTGCTTTAGATATGTCTGTCAGCATGTGTGTTACAGATAATATTACATTGTAATAGACTTGAGCAGACTTTTAGGAAATATTGCTGAGAGCATTGGCTCATCAAGTAAACCGAAATAATTTGCCAGTAATGAACTCTGTTGTGGTTGGTTACTTCCAGGCAGTTCTACTGCCCCTCATGTACTTTCTCCATAAGTCTTATCAATATTAGAGAATTTAATTTGATTGTGATAACAGTGCTTTCATTTTCAGAGAGAGACTAAGTGCAGGTGACATTTGTCTCTGACAGATACAACTCTGCAATCAGCAGCTCTGAAGATCGAGGACTGTTCCGCAGGCTGAAGCTTAACTATGCAATTTTTGATGAAGGTCACATGCTCAAGAACATGAGCTCCATCCGCTACCAGCACCTCATGACAATTAATGTAAGAGGTTTGGTTATGGCTGGGTCAGAGGGGACAGCTCCTGGCTTTTCTGTTTGGTAGTTACAAGCAGGGGGAAAATGGAATATTAACTGTCATGTTCAAATACACCTAACTTTAGAGGAACTACAGTATGCAAGTGGATTTAAGTGTTGGTGTGGTCTAAGGAGTAGATCCTGCACTGTGATCACTTCTGGGACATAAGCTCCCAAAGAAATGTAATGAATATCCTGTACCATCATTACAATGATGGTAGTGCTTGGGTTTCAGTATTAAGCAAATTCCCCGTTACATTCCATAGTAGTGAAGATTTTAAAGATGCTGTTCTGATGACTTGTGCTGAAACCTTGTAGTACTTAAGGACCTGCTCTGATAGGACTACTGCAACTTATTTTTCAAGTTCATGTTTTCATCAATAGCCTTTTTAAAAAGCTAATCTTTAAGCAATAAAACTTGCTTGTACTTGCAATTCAAAACTTGTGCTTAACTACTGTATGACATTAGAGAACTTGATATGGGAGCAGCAATTAGCACAGTCATCAGGAGGAAGAAAAAATACCCCAGACAACAAAAGAAACCCAACAACAATAACCAAAACAAAGCCCAAATAGAACAATCAAGAAGAAGCCTAACAGATCCAGGAATGCTTTTTAATTGTCTTTAATTGGTGCACAGTTCCCCACAGATCTGTAAGCAGTTTTGTTGACTTAACAAGGAAATTATTCCATGAGTTCCAAATGTATTAAAAGTTTAAATAGTTATCATTTAAACCAAGTTTATTTTCTCACTTCTCCATAGCTGAGGTTTTTTGCCAATAATATTTTCTAGCCCATTTGACAAATGTTTCTCCTTGCTCTTTGCACTTTGGACAAACAGGCCAAGAATCGCTTGCTGCTAACGGGGACTCCAGTTCAAAATAATCTGTTGGAATTGATGTCCCTCCTGAATTTTGTCATGCCCCATATGTTCAGCAGTAGCACAAGTGAAATTCGAAGAATGTTCTCTTCAAAAACAGTGAGTACCATGAATTCTCTTCTTGAAAATAACTCCTTTTTTGCTAGAAGGCTGCTATTGCTGCGTAGCTTCTGTTTCATTGGTATCTTATGGAAAAAGGTAATGTGGTTATGAAAATCTAGAAAATGAAATAATTGAGTAGACCTTTTAAATTAAAATATATTGCAACAAGATATCTTTGGGTATTAGTGGTCAGGTCAACTATGTCTGTTTTGGCTGGGGTTTTCATCAAGTTAGAGAAGTTAAGATGGTGGTGTTACAGCTGAAAACTTCACTCTGCAATTGAATTCTTTCAATGTTTTCCTTAGAAGAGTGCTGAAGAACAAAGCATATATGAGAAGGAGAGAATTGCACATGCAAAGCAGATAATAAAGCCATTCATCTTGAGAAGAGTAAAAGATGAGGTAACATTTTATCTTTAGAATGATGGGTTTGAGTTATCAAAAAGCCTGATATTCTCTGAGACCAAACACCATAATATGAGATGAAATTACTTACTGATCTTAGAAAATGTTAATGGGCACTTGCAGACTTCAGTGGTCTGAAGGGGGTAATGCTGATTAGCAGGGGAGTAGATCCCCAGTACTGCATATAATAAATATTATTTCATGCAGTTCTGGAGTGTGCAGACCATGTTACTTGATGGGGAGGTTCATGTATATCTAGGTCAAGACCTGGGTTGAATTGCTTCCTGATTTAATGAAGTTGCAAGCAGTGAAAGGAGCTGGGTTGAGGAGAATTACCAGAGTATCACAACAGCTACAAGAGAGTGCAGAATTACTGATGGTTCACAACAATGCAGGTTTTATCTGGTATCATTTTGTTTTGTCAGGTCCTTAAACAACTACCTCCCAAAAAAGATCTCATTGAACTGTGTGCCATGTCTGATAAACAGGAACAACTCTACTTGGCTCTTTTAAACAAGCTCAAGAAAACCATTAACAGTAATGGTATGTAAGGGCCTCATTTCCTTTTGGTGGATTTTGTCATGCTGAGACATATGTTGAACATGACTACAGTCTTTGCTTTGTAGAAATGTCTAATGCTTATAAACTGTCTGTATCTCTTCTAGGCATTTGTTTGAAGTTCAGTAATAGGTGAATTTTCAAACTGAGTTCTTGCAAACAAAGCTCTGCTGAGAAAAATAAGTATTTCAGATGGTTCTTTTCTATAGTAGTTCAAAGATGCCTTCTTTGTTTACAGAGAAAAACTCTGATATGGGAAATGCAATGATGCAACTTAGGAAAATGGCCAATCACCCCCTTTTGCATCGTCAGTACTACACAAATGAAAAGCTCAGGACAATGTCCACCCTCATGCTCAAGGTAAGGGGATGAGATTCAGAAGCAATCCTTCATTGCTCAGAATTTCTAGTGCACGCTGGTTTTTTTGTGTGTTTTGTTGTCAGGCTTCTGGTCAAAAATGTGTCTTTGCCATACTTCATTCATTGTTGCTGCTTTTTATTTCTCTGCATCTCTTCAGTGCTCTAATCAAGCTCTGTAGGTATTTAACACTGATTTTTGTATCATCAGAATGGAGAGAACAGTTGTGGGTCTGCAATTATCTCCTTTTCATAAACTCTGCCTTAGCACCTCTTCCCTCCACCCCAGAATTTAAACCCGAAGTGTTTATGGAAAAAATTTTAGGTGGGCACTTGAGTTTAGTAGCTTTCTAAGTAGCAAGAACTGAGTAGTACAGAAGTAAAATAGGGAAGGCCTAAGTTTGATCTGTTAAGGATTTTTTTTTTTAATTTGTATGGGGTTAATGGCTGAGGAGCTTGGGAAAATTGTTGGTAATGTCTAAAATACAAAAAAAAATCTCAGCATGCAGCAGGTGTTCTAAAAAAGTTGCAGCTAGCTTTGAATATTCTTCAGCTTTGTTTTAAAGTGAAGCCAGACAAGCTTGGGGAAGCAAGAAGTGACCCCTTGAAAGATTTTTATCCCTTTTTACTCCCATACCATCATACTGTCCAGATGTGGCTTTTTTTTCTTCTTTCTTCCAGGCATGACATCCCTCTACCCACCCTACCTCTTGGGCTGGGCTTTCCATGTCTTCTACCATCTATCCAAGGATTGGACCTCCCTTTTAGGGAATGTGTCTTCAGGGGAAGAGGTCTGATAAAAGGGGTAAAAGGTCATAGGGCTTGGGAAATAGGTAATTGTTATGAAGGTCTAGCATATCCTTCTTAAGTTTTTGGCAGTATAAGTGCTTGTGAGAGCTAAACTGTGAAGTAATTATCCTCTCCTATAAACCTGAAGTTGAGATTTCCTCTTTCATTGCTTGTATGAGCCAAGCTTTAGCATTTGTCCATGTCTAGGTGTGCTACATTTTTCTTGCAGAGATTATGGATGTTATTGTGTGGTGGTTTTGTTTTTAGTTCTCTGGTGAGGTTGTGTATTGCATTATTTCCCTTTGTTTTTGCTAATAGGAACCCACACATTGTGATGCTAACCCTGACCTTATCTTTGAAGATATGACAGTAATGACAGATTTTGAGCTGCATGTGCTTTGTAAGCAATATTCTCACATCAATGACTTCATGTTAGACGTGGATCAGATCCTGGACTCTGGAAAGTTTAGAGCATTGGAGCGCATTCTCTCTGACCTTAAAGAGAAGGTATTACAGATGGCTGAAGCTTTTTCCTGTCCAAAGAGTGCCTCTAAATAACTGGTTAAATTAATATCTGCCAGCTCTCTATGCAACCCAGTTGCTTTGCTGTGGAGTTTGACAATGTAACTTAGTGCATGTGCAGAATTGAGAAGCAACACTTAGAGCTTTTAATGTGCAGCCCTGTGTATGCACAGCACTTTAGAGACAGCTGAAATAAATTTTCCCAGTTTACCAGGTTTCAGAGTATTCATCCCAAGTTAACTATTCTGTTAATATATGGGTTCTTGCATCATTTTCACACCTCATGGATTTGGACATTCTCTTGGCAATTGAATAACTGTATTACATTAGAATAATCATGTGAGTGTTACGTGGAAAGGTAGGAGGAGGTCCCTGCTTGAAGCCCTGCCTACAGATTCAAACAGGTTTATTTTGCAAATAACCGTGTGCCCATATTGCTTCAGAGTATCCTGAATTTGAGCAGGGGGGTGCTGTAGATCTGACTATTTCAGACAAAATAGGGCTACTCTGTGTATTACATGAAATATTTAAATTTAAGTTTTGAATGAAAGTATTTTGGTGTTTATGTATGAAGTGATCTGTTGCTTATGCATTTGATATGTGATTTGTTTGAGCCACCTAAGTACAAAGTAATTAAAATGTTACTGCTATAGCAGACAGTGAATTAATGCAGACCTACTGGATATGGAATCTGCACTGCAAGTCAATCCTGATTTGATGATATTCAGCTTAGTCTTTTATTTTGGAAAGCAGGGATTCTGTGACAGTAAAATGACATATTTGCATCAATAAAGAATTCTTATGCTTCATAGTTGACACATTTCAAAATTTTTGCTTTGCTTTGTCCTTTTCAGGGTGACAGAGTTGTGTTGTTCAGCCAGTTCACTATGATGCTGGACATCTTGGAAGTTTTTCTAAAACACTGGCAACATAGATACATTAGGCTGGATGGAAAAACACAAATTTCAGAGAGGTATGTGATTCTTGCCAAAAATGAGAGAAAGTGAATGTGTTGGAGAGGGGGAGGTGACTTTGGACCCTTACCTTTGTTTTCCAGTACAGAAGTCTGTGCTCACTGGACACTGACCACAGAAGGTGTTTAATGTTGAGTTTCAGATCACCTTAGTAAGGGTGAGGCTTTAAGATGAGGTTTAGGTGGTGGGGTTAACAGTCTTAGCCATGGAAATGAAAAATATGTGTCTTCAGCAGTTCCTGTTGTATTTGATTTCTGTGTCAGCCTGTCATAACTCCTGTGGCTATTCCTTGGAAGTAGAGTATCTCTTTCACAATAGGCAGATACATTTCTTTGTTTCTCTAGGACAAACCATTCTGTCTGTCCCCGCAGCTGAAAATGTTTCAATGCTTTTCTTGTTTGAGCTGAACTGGTTTTCTTTCTTTTTAAAAGAAAGAATTTTTGAAGATTTTTTTTTTTTTTTGGGATGCTTTTTCCTTCATTTCAAAAAAACTGTCATTCTTGCTGTGGTGTAACTTCCCATGTCGAGCTGATACCTGCTTCTACCCTTGCATGTGCAGTTAGTACAGGAGATTGTAATGAAGCAAAATTCATTCCCTGCCTTCCCATTCGTAACGTTTGTTTCAGTCTTGCATTGTCCTCCAACTGACTCCAACTTTTGTGATCATCAAAAATCTTTTTCTAACCCTATTTTCACTCTTTGCTATCCATCTGTCACTCTGTATTTCTCTGGTCACTGCAGAGAACTGTTGGTACCCTTTTTCCTGCTGCATAACATCTGTACTTTGGAGCTGCTGTGCAGTGCCGCTGTCCTCTCTCCCAAAAGACCATCCCAACTTCTGTGTTCAGCTCTGGCATTTTCCAAGGGGTGATGCATGCTGTCTTGTGTTCTGCAGGATACATCTGATAGATGAGTTCAATACAGACATGGGTATATTTGTATTCCTTCTGTCCACCAAAGCTGGGGGCTTGGGCATTAATCTGACCTCGGCCAATGTTGTTATCCTTCACGACATAGACTGCAACCCTTACAACGATAAGCAGGCCGAAGACCGGTGCCACAGAGTGGGGCAGACACGGTAAGAGTTTGTCAAATTACAGTGCTTGGTTTTCCTTGGAGGAGAGCTTTCAAAGGAGGCTAAAAGGACAGTATTTATCATTAAAAGTTCTGAGCAGAGACTTGTGTAGAGCAGCTGTGGGTTGTGTGGGAGCTAGGAACTGTAATAGTCCATGTTGCTGGCAGAACAAACCTTTATTTACACTTTCCTCCTTTCCCTAGTTCACTGTAACTTTCGAACTGCGCATAATTCTTAAATTTCTGGTGCTGAGAACTATTCCAAGGTAGATCTGAATTCTTTAGGACTATCTGGCCAAGCTGTTTGTTCTCTTCAGGAGACTTCTAAGCTTTTAAGTGTCACCCTATCCTAGAGAGTGAAACCATAGAATGTATGGAATTTCAACTGTATTCAACAGTAAAAGGGAAAGAGGGGGAATTGGACTTGTTTATATTAATGGATGTTTTTGTGACTGTCCAGATATTTGCAGTGGCTGGGAGTGCAGGAGAAAACGTGTTTTCTGGCAATACAGAGCATAGTTATTCCAGAGAAAAATCTAGAAGCTCTTTATATTGCCCTCTGATTCATTTCCCCATCCTTGCTTTAAACCCCAGCCAGCTGGGCCAAGTCATAGCATCCTTCTCTTTTGCATTAATCCAAACCAGTCAAATGGATTTTTTTGTCGTTTTTCAGAGAAGTACAAGTCATAAAGCTCATCAGTAAGGGGACTATTGAAGAAACCATGCTCAAAATCAGCCAACAGAAATTGAAGTTAGAACAAGATATGACTGCAGCAGAATCAGGTGGGTGTCTTGCACATAATGATGACCACTTAAATAAATTAAAGCTGCAATATGTTACTCTGAAAAAAAGAATGTTCTTCATGCAGACAAGCCTTTTTCTGTTAGGGGTTTTTTATGTTGAACTAGAAAGATGTATTTTTGCTGTCTGTTTTTGATTTGACAGGAGGTGCCCTCTGAGTCTGATCCAGAAATCAGTGACCAAGTCCTACAAGCAGAGGAATCTTTTACTGTTCTGGGGATGTAGGCTTTTATTTGCTTATGCAAAATATTATAAGCTGTACTAATGCTTCTCTTTATTCCTCAGGAGAAGAAGGAACCATTCCAGCAGATATAGCCACACTATTAAAAGCTTCATTGGGTCTCTAAAATGTAAATATGTTGTGAAATTCAAGGAAGAAATGTGATGAGATACCCCAAGGACTTTTACATTACTGTTGACCAGGAGTTTTATGAATGTTTTTAACTTTTTGTAGTTTTTTTGTTTTATTGCTCATGGTATTGAAAATTTCTAACACCAATAGCATTCTTTTGATGCTTAAAAGCATAAATGGCCCGAATGTGCCAACCTCAGATGCTAAATAAAGGTTTTACAGATCAATTTTGAAAACGGGAACCGAAGTAGTAATTGTTTTAACAAATCTGCTACTGCTTAAGATTTGTCAGTATTTTTGTAATTATTTCTACCTCCAAATATATATATATATATATAAACTGTCTGTTTCACTGGATTCTGCGTGTAGATTTTTTTATATGTGCCTTATTTGACAATGCTCAAGTCCGTTTCTGCTTGTTTTGGTTCATTTGATGTACCGTACTGGTTTTGTATCAACTTGTTCCAATAAAATTCCATAGATTGACAAAATGTTTTTGTGGTTGCAGTGGTTTGGGGCAGGTGAGGGGATGATAATGTGCATGCTAAAAATCAATTAGCTCTCAAACCAGCTGGCATGTTCCAATTGAACTGACCTGGCTTTGTCCAGCAGTAGTTAATTACCAGTGTGTCATTATACTCTAATTACAGCAGTGTGAGGATATTGATTGTAAAAACAGAACTCCAGCCAAATGGTTTGGTCAAGTCTGCGGGTATTGTGGTCAACTGTACATGACTTCTGCAAATTCAGAATAGTGGGAAATTAAAGCTTTTCCAAAACTTGTTTTCCAAGTGTGGACTAAACTGCTGGGCTTTTCCTAGAAATGTTCTGGGGCTGTGCTGTCTGTTCCAAAATGCACAACTGAAACAAGGTGAAGATGTAGTCTATTGTTTGAGAAGGGATATGGGTAAGAATCAGTTTTCCATGCTTCTTTATTTCCACTGGTTCTGCTGAGCTAAATAGTGGGATTTAACAGAGAACCACTGGTGTTTAATGCTACAGCTAATTAGGTTGTGTGTTTCTGTTGAGCATGATGCTAACCCAAATCTTATCCAGTTGTACCTGCATGTTCTCACTTGCTTAGTTCAAGTGTGGATTGAAACAAGATCCCTGCCCTTCCAGGGTGGGTTGTGTGGTGTTCTGGATGTGTCTGGGCTTTTTGTTTTGAGCTCTGGAGGAGCAGTGGTTACCCTTGGGGTCAGTGTCTGTCAGGTGCTGTGGAACTCGTGTGTTTCTGCCTTTCCTCCTCATAACTGTTCCTACAGTTTGTAGCTGGGGGTCTCAGGAGATGGCAGGGCCACCATCCTTGGAGAGAGCCAAGAACTAACTGGATGCAGTCCTGGGCAGCTGGCTCTAGGTGGCCCTGTGTGAGCAGGGGCTTGGACCAGATGACCTCCAGAGGTCACTTCAACGATTCTGTGGTTCTGTTTTTCTGATTGGGAAAGATGTACAGAGGGAAAAGAACACAGAGCCACTCTCTGGAGTCAGTTGCTGAAGAAGAGAGGAGTTTTGGGAGCTAAAGAAGGAAAAGTGTATGAAGAACCAGAGCAAAGCACGCAAGGAGTTGCAAAGCAGGTAAAGATGGGAATGAGTAAAGGTTGTTTCTTTCTGTTCTGACAATACCTGAGTTGTCTCTTTGAGGGGTTGTTTGGCATCACTCATGATACAATGAAATTACACTTGAGGTGGGAGGGGAAAGTAAATGTGAAGGGAAATACTTTCCCAACAGTGTCGATTTCCAGCATGGAGTGTTGCCCAAGTTTGTTGTGGTTTCTCTGCTTACACCACACAATGGAGACCTCTCACAAGCACTTGTCTCCCCTTGAGTTTGTGTAAACCGCTTTCATCCACAGCAGTCCACATTGCCAAGATTTCCACCTGCCTTTTCTCCAGTCCTGGAAGAGCAAACCCTTCATTTGTTCTAAGCCTGGCTGCCACCACTGACCTCCAGTTTGTGTCTCCTACTTATTGGCATAGATACTGAATAGATACTGAGCTGCTAAATGTTTTTGCAGCTGGTGTGTTTATGGAGAACTGCTGCTGGTGTGGGCACCAGCTCAGCTGTGCATTTGCTTTTTGGCTTGTTTTGCAGGTTTTTATTTGGTTTTTTTTCAGGAGCACAGCATAAACCTCAAGCTTCTCAAGCACTTTTTTCAGGCCCTTGAATTTTACTGACTAAGTGGTCTTTTTACTTTTTTTTTTTTTTTTTTTAGTGTTCCACATATTTGCCCTCTCCTTTTAACTTGATTTCCTCTAGATTGGAAGACTGCAGTAGGCAAAATGCTGTTGAGATTGCACCTCTCCATGATGAAGGTGTATTAATATTTTTTCCCTTTTAAGAGTGCACAAAACATGATTTGCTTTGGTGAAGCACTGTGTTAGTAGAGGGAGAATGTGATTGCAACCACACTTTTGTGAATCAATATTTATTACTCTACTAAATCAGTATTTTAGATTCTCTTGCAAGTGGATAGATTTTGATTTGATACAGCACAGCCATCTGAAGTTAATTTAAATGATTTAGAAGTTAATAACTTAGGATGTTTGTCATATTGAAAACTAAACAAGCATTTGTTTCTCTGAGCAGCTGATCTACATTACACTCTTTGGCCTTTTCTGGATCCAGGCTGCAATAGCTGGCAGTGCTTGCACTCTCTCCCTGAGAGCCAAAAGCCTGGGGTATTTGTCTGCCAGGTCAGGCTTACAGGACAGAAGTGTTGTACTGCACACATCCCAGTAGAAATCAGCCCACGTTACCTAGTAGAAATGGGACAGAAAGCAGTAAGTTTTAGTTGGTAATCTCAAAAGCCAGGGCTACAAATATTCCCAAAAACTGAATTTATCTGTTTAAAGTTTTCATTTTGGGGTTGGGGTTTTTTTAAAGCTCATTATTACAGAGCTAGTAGTTAGGTTGCAAGGCAAGGCTTGACTTCAGTAAATATTGGTTCAAATCAAGTACAGGCCACAAATATTAGTTGTGATATAATATTAGTCTTTCCTGCTGACACTGCAACAGAAAAGAGTTTGGGGTAGAAAAGATACAATGTTTATATAGAGGGTTTTTTGTATTGCCTTATAAATAAGTCAGTGATGATAAACAGGGCTCTGTGTACTCATGAATTTGTGTTCACAACTGCAAAGGCATTTAAAATGTTTTGTGTCAACATACTTATGAAAATGCATTTTCTGCTTTAGCAAATACAGATCCTAGTCCTAGTTTGCCTCACTTTTCTAATATTTTCACTTTACAATTAAGTGACCAGCTGCATATTGGTAAGAATACAGGGCTCAAAGTGTGGGGAGAGTTCCTTCATGGCCTGACATGAAACCCAGAAATTCAGCAATAGGCCATTACTTGAGTTTTCTGGCAATCTGATGGGAATGGGAGAAACAAAAATTATACTTACAGAATTCCCCACCAGCCACTGCTTATCCCCTAGGAAAGTATCCAAATCTTTCAGTAGCTCAGGTGCTTTGTTGGTGAGGATATCATCAAACGCTTTTTTCTGGTGGAAGAGCAAAACAGAGATGCACAGCAGTCAGCAAAACTGAATTTTTGAGGTTTTATTATTTATGAAAAAGAAAGCTGAAATATGAAAAAGATGAAGGTTAGATACCAAAACATGGCATTCATGGCTTGCTGAGCCATGACTTAAAGCCAATTCCTTAATGAACACCTGAGTGCTCCTTGATGCTGACATGATATTTGTGGTGATGTGCTAACAGAAAAGCACACAGCCATGGCAAGGCAGGAGCTCAGCCATAGGTTTGGGAAGAATCCAGCTTCAAGACAGATTCCTAATGTCTCACAGCAATTTTTAAGGGACTCTTTTGAATGTCATCTTTTCTAGTGCGCAGACTCTCAGATTGCCAGAATCCCTTGTGCTCAGTCTTTCCATGCAGTCAGTCAGATGCTGGTCAGTTATCTTTGCTTATCAACCCTTCTTATGGAAGATGTGGAACTTGGGTTTTGAGCTTTTGGTGGGGTTGATTTATCTTTGAGCTTTAATGTTCATGTTATTTTGCTTTTTTGTCCCCAGAGCAGTAAGACTTGAAGTGGCTAAAACTAGTTTTTAAAGGATGATCGAAAGGCTCAGGCCTCAGTGTCTGTATGTTAATGGCTGAAGCATGAGGTTATGGTGGTGGTTCTCTACAGGCTGCTCCCCACAGCAGAAAGCCTTAAAGCTGCTTTTAAAAGGGCTAAGCTGTTTCCTTTGATGAGGAGAACTGCTTCTGGTTTTCTCTTCTCACCTGCATGGAAATAACTAAGACTGCAGACTGTTGTGATCATCTGGTCCCACATGCCATAGTTTTTGCAGTTATTGTGCTTGGCCTAATTTTGGAAGAATACGATCAGTCTTGGGTAAATAAAAGCACTGGTGTACAGGAATGGACTTATTTCTACAGCTTTAACTGAGGTTAATGTGAAAAAACAAAATTGGAAGAGGCAAAAACCTAAATGCAGGCTGAAATCGAATCAGTGTTTCTACAGGCATGATCGAAGATTTGACATAATTTTTTGCTTCGTTAAGAGCTTAGTAACTGGATGAGATGACTGCAAATATCAGCTGGGAGTTTGCAGTCCAGAAATCTCATATCTGTGCCCTGCGTTGTAGTATTTCCTTTCTTTTAGGTAACTGATCCCCTCCCCACCGTTTTACCCTGCAAAGAAAACCCCAATCTGTTGTGTGATTGTGATGGTAACAGCGTTCCCCAAGTACAGGAGTGCACAGCCAAGGTGTGAAGCTGGTGGGGACAACCAAGATCCCTCTTCTGGAGTGGCACAACCTGCTCGTCTCAACTCTGGAGCTCTGCAGTGGTGGGTGCAAAGCTTTGCAATGCCAGCTGTGTTCTGGGGAACGTGGAGTGAAGGGGGAGTCTGTGCCTGGCACGGAGGGAACTTCCACGGGCAGCTTCCAGCTCTGCTCCCCTGGTTTGCTTTGATTTCTCTCTTCTGCTGGCTAGATGGCGGTAGCACATCCTCTCACCATTCCCTCAGTGTGTGTTCCTGTGAGCACTGGTCAGGCCTGGTGTTTTGGCTTCAAACAAAAATCAAAACTTAAATCTGGCGTAGCGTGACCGTGAGATGCCGCTTCGACCACAAGGTGGTGGCAGTGGATCCGGGAGGAGAGAGGGAGGAAGGACAATGTTGGGAGCGTGGGAAAGTGAGATTCCCGACCATCCTTGGCTCCAGCACATAATTTAGCATGCATACGTGCGGATTGGCACATTTGGGTTGGCTGCCAGCTCTTCCCGTTTAAATTAATCACTGGTGACACGATCTGGGTCCTTTTTTGGAGAAGTGCTTGGGTACACGCAGGAGTTACAACAGGAGCTTCCCCATGGAAGGGCAGCAGTGCTGACTCTGCACCAGTACTTGTGGTGGAGTGTGGCTCTTCTGAAATGATTAAAACTCATGAGTCACCTTACCTTCCCCAAACAAGGAAACTTAAGGAAATCACTGGGACATGTAAGTAATTCACGCTTTTAAGTACTAAACCTCCAAATTTCAGATTTTTCTCTGCAAGATTTCAAAGCACTTTCATATTGTTTCTTTATTTATTATGGGTTTGGGGCACCATTTTTTACTGTGTGGTCTCTGCAATAAGATCCCCTAACGATGGGTATCTCATTACCTAATAATAAGATACCCTGATAATAATAACAATAATAAGATACCATAATAAGCATTTCAGAAAATGGTCTGAAATATTGCCTTTGAATAAATGGCAGGTGGCTGCACTGGCAGTTTACGGTGAGAGCTGTTGTTACACCTCCACTTCCCTAAGAGGGTCAGGTTGTCTGCTAGGGGCAGAGCTGTGCAGAGCCTTTGTAACGCTTGAGTGATATCTGTGTGCTTGCCTTTAGGATTCTGGTGAGAGGCACTGGCCTGATGCCAAAGGAGCCCCAAATGCTGTAGGACAAGCCTGTGACTGTGTGTTAAAGTAGCCATGGCACCATAGCCTGGTGTCAGAAGCACTGCAGAGGACCAAGGTGAGCTGTGACATCTGAAAAGCACAGTGAGGGCCGTGCTCCCTGCTCTGATTAGCAGTGCCTGCTGTCCTGACAAGCAGTCGTCCCTGGCAGTTGTTGTTATTGAACGTGGATACTTACTGAACACCTAGAAGAAATCAAAATGCAGAAACACTAAAGGATGGGGCTATTTATCTTATTGAGTTGGCAGAAAGATTTGAGCACAGGCTCCTTGTGACAAGAGAGAGGAATTCCACAGTACCAGCTGGGGTGGAAGTGTCCTGTGTTTGCCCTTTTGAAGAGCAGTTTGGTGTAGGCCCATCCTTGGTTCAAGCTGATGGCCTCAGAGTTGCTAACAAGGGTGAGAACAACCTGCTGAAGGCAGAGGTGGGATCAGCCTCCAGGAACAACCACAAAGCTCTACCAGCTCAGCATTGCTGAGCTGAGGTGATGAGGCCAGTGGCTGACCCCCATCAGTGTCTCCATAGCAGATGCTCAGACACAGGATCATGGCTTACAAGCTATCTTTGTTTAATTTAGTGATTGGCTTACTCTCACGTCCTGGTTTTTCTCTGCCCAAGGGAACAGGGTCATGAAATCATCGATGGTGTCCACAATGGCATCAGCTAAAGCCTGTTCCACAGGTGTCTGGCCTGCCACACCTGTGGGAAGCAAGCACATGAAGGGACATTAGAGACAGTAGCAGCAGGAATATTTGATGCCCCAAAGATAAATTGTGAATATTTTCATAAACATACATTTTCTCCAGGTCTTTTTGAAGCTAACAATGTGGATTTGACTCTTTGCATCCAGGTACAATTGTATCTACCTTTGCTTTTTTCCCAATTCTGGCCTTGTACAGCCACCCAAGGTAGTGAGGTGTTCCATCCATTACCTGAGCTCCCAGCCTGAACATTGTTTCTGTATCGTCTCTGCTTTCCACCACACATTCAGCAAGGGTCAGCACAAATTCCATTTCTTTATTCTTTGCCTATCCCAGTTTTCCACATCCTTCTCCATCTCATGATCTTTCCATTTTGGTCAACACATTCTCCAAAAGTGCACTTGTGAAAGTCTGCTTCTCTTTCCCTATATCCTGCCCACTCAGCCCCATGCTGAACATTTTCATGACATTCCACCTACTTTTTTATTCTTTCATTGTAATCAGGGACCTCAACCAAACTTTGTCTTGTTTACAAATCTGCTTTTCTCCCATGTAGCTCCTTGGCTTTACTGCAGTTCTCTTAATGCCTCTACTTTTTCTCCCTAGCTGTCACTTCACAGACCTTTGCTTTCACCTCCAGGCAGGTTCAGGTCACAGACTGCTTGCCCTACCTCTGTCAGGTCATCTCCCTTACTGAAACTTTGTGCTTTTGAAGGTGAGGGCTGTGCCTCTCCTCTTGGGCCTCAGGTTCTGTGATCCTTCAGCTATGAGCTCTTGGTGTCAGGCACCTAAAAATGCCATTTCTTAATTTTAAAGGATTAGTGATGTGTATGCAGCCTTAATGGCAGAACTAGCAAGTTTTCACTATGAAGTTGAAAAGACATCTTTTCCCTTCCATGAATGGCTTTTTTTCCTCCTGTAGCTGACACCATGACTAATTCTGGGAAGAGCCCATCATGGTCGGAATGTGCTCCAGATCCCAAGCCATTGTCACTGGTGCAAGTCAGTCGAAAAAAATCTGAACTTCAGACTGGAAAAAGGAGCATGGTTCCAGATCATCCTCCCTCAGGAGCCAGGGAGGCAGCAATCTTGGGTGGAAGGCAGGCTTTCCCACTGTTTTTCACCACCGGGGTACTTTCCTCATTCTCCTCTCTTGCAAGGAGTATGTTGTACCAAAGCTGAAGGAAATGGGCTGGGACAGAGTATTGCAGACACTCTTGAAATGTGTTGTGTTAGTGCCTTGAAGAATAATGCTATGAACTTCTGCTTCCTTCCTCAGTTAGAAAATGGGAGATATTATGAAAGGCAGGCTACATCCATTTGCTCACAGTGTAAAAAAAAGTAGAATGGTACTTGCTTCCCAGCCCCCCTTTTCAATTTGCTGATGCCCAGCATGCCATGGGCACATCTGCCTTCAGCCAGACCAGTTTTGCAGATGGTGTTGAATGACAGCTCTTTGACCTGAAGCAAAACCTGGCCACTCTCTTTGATTACTTGCATCACTAAGTCTCCTATCATTTCATCTAACTGGTTATGTACTTCCACAGCATGTAAGTATTTAAAGATGCAAGTGATGTCAACATCTCCTCTAATCTCTCTGCTAGCCCAGAATTCTTGTCTAAATCTGCTTCAGAGTTCTCTGCCTGCTGTGATAATCTCTAATGCTTCCAAAAACCTCCTGACTCCTGGTCATCTCTCTGGTTAGCCTGGCAGGGCAAAGTTGAGCTTTAATGCTGCCAGGGCAGTTTTCCCTAGGGAAAACCTAGGTATGTGCTTTCTGTCATGCAGGGACAGGTGGATAAAGTGTACTGGCTGGAGAAGTCAGCCCAAACCCCAGGCACTGGTTTCATTTTTGCCATGCTAGTGTTGATTTCTGCATGGTTAGGCTTGCCAGGCTGTTGGTTTGTTTCTGTTTTTACTGTGGATGTATTTTTACCTGAGCATTAAATGTGAGCTCAGAGGAGAGAAAGAAAATAATCAGAGATACATTACCTGCTTCTCTGGCAAGATATCTTGCCATGGCCAGGCTCTGGTGAATGATAACTCCATCTACTTCCAGAATAGGGAGTTTGCCAAATGGGATAGCTTGAAGGGGCAAGTAAAAAAGAAAAAAAACAACCAAAAGTTAAATCATAACCATTAACAGTGGGAGTCTGTGACAACTGTAGTTTTACCACTCAGAGGATATGCATTGTTAAAGCACTTAAAAGTTTCACACTGTTTCTGTGGAGAAATGCAAGGACTAAAAATAAAAAAGGGTAAGGAATTAATCAGATTGTACTGCATGAAGGCAGCTATAGCACAGAAACCAGGGATGCACTTCCTGTTTCCTGGCTTCATGCTAGAAGCTGAATGCACTCCTATATGTCCGGAATTCTTTCTACAGATAAACTTTTCAGGGGAATATTAGTTTTTCCTTCTCTATCCTACTTTTTCCTCCCCAGGAAAGTGACTGCCAAGGTTAAGTAAAGTACTGCTGAAGATTTTATACTGCAGGATGCAGCTGGGGCATGAAGCAAGAGACTGGGCAAATTCAGAAGCAGTGATTCATTTCAGAATCATGATAAGGCATCTCACTTGGTAGTCATCTCTGAGACAAATATATCTTTTACATTGCACTACAAATGCTAAAAAGATATTCAAATTCACCTGATGTGGCTTGCATTTAAAAAAAAAATCTGCCAGTTATGAGGAAGAAGCCTCCAGATTTTAAGTATAGGAGTAGACAAACTAAGCAGGTGTTGTGGATATCTGTAAGGGAGTTTGAGATAAGAAATCAGTCTTAGTTTTCTGTTGCTAATTTCGTAGTTACATAGAGGCTTGGACTGCTGTTTTTCTGTGTTTTGAAGAAGCTGCCTGCAGGGCATGAAATGGAACTGGAGCCTTGGAGCAAAGGCTGGATCTGGGGAAAACAATTGTGTTTAGGGCAGTGACAATCTGCTTGTGGGAACCTGGTGCTATAGACTGAGGCAACTGTACATCTCTGCATTCCCAAGGATACTGTTTCCAAGTACGTAACTGTAGGTGCTGACCATAGCTAAATGCTTTGTACCCAGTTTTCATCTGCATTACACTTTATATAATTAAGATTTATATCCATTTTAAGACTATCTTGTGATGTAAAAAGGTGGTAGTGGAAAAGTGAGAAGATTGGCCGTTGGAAGCATGCAAAGTGCTTTCAAATCCAGGAGAAATGTCTTTACAGGGCAGCTGGAATGGTACTTCCATTCCATAAGCATTTTTAGTTCTTAATGAAAAGGGGCCAATAGTGAAATCTTATGCAATCATAACTGTTCAGCAAGGCAGCTTCATAAAGGATGAACACTGCTCTGTGGTTTAGCATGCAGTATGTGAATCACATTAGGTACCAGGTCCTAGATGTTAAGTCCTGACCTGCAACGTGAATTTTGCAGTTGCACAAGACATCCAGGACTCCTCTGTGCCTTTTTTCGTTTTTTTGTTTTGTTTTGGTTTTTTTTTTTTCCCTGCATCTGAACATAGTACTCATGATACTGGTTTTATTTTTTCCTGAAGTTTTAGCACTCTGGGAATTCGGTATGAATTTGGATGCTGATGAACAGCAGAAGCAAGAGAGTTCAATGAGCATGAGCTGCTGTACCCCAGGAGAAAGCAGGCTCTGCTGGTTGTTATTGAAGCAATAATAGACTTATTGCACAAAAGACTTCCCATGTTCATTATCCAGAGAGCAGCAAGGTCCTGGCAAGTCCATGTTTTGTTCCATTGAGAATCACTGAGAGATGACAAGCTGTATCCCCTGAATGCTTCACAGGAAAGCTCTCTGGCTATGAAAATGAGAAGAGCCTTGGTTCTGTGCTCTGGGTTAGTGGTGCACAGGGCCCTGAGCATCACTGCTCCAAAGGTGCAGAGGTGTGTAACAATGTTTGCTTATGTGAAGCACATCTTTCAGGCCAGCACAAGCAGAGGGGATGACAGCAGGTGCGACTGCTGGATGTGCCAGCATGGTCAGCCTGCTCCATGTCCCCCAGACCACAGAGGGATGTACAACAATGCCTGACAACAGGAAACAGCAAAAGTGCAGCCAGAGCAGGGGTAATGGCTCCCCCCATGAAGGAGTTAAGCAGCCTCTTTTGGAGGCCCCAGTAGGAATGTTCTGGGGTGATGCAGCTCAGGCAGGGTCAATATGACTAAGGCAGTCTGTAGCAATAGCTGTCAAAACACACTGTCACTCACTGCTCAGGTTGGGAAACTGTGAGACTGGGATTGCTTCATCTAGAAACCCACAGATATTTCTGCTGCTGTGTTTACATACAGGAGAAGTCATCTGTAAATCCCAGCTTTGACTGATGTTTCACTTTGTGGGTCACTACAAGAAAAATTAAAGCCAGTTTGTTATTACGGGTTTTATTTTTTTTTTTTTTTTTTTTTTTTAAGAAACCCTTGATTACAACTAAAGGAGGGAAGCATCTTTCTGATGAGTTAAGGAACACGCATTATGTTGTCAAAGCCAACTTTGAGGCAGAGTGGTAGTCAGCTCTCATGTTCTGTTTCTCAGGAATCTGGTAATTTCTGAATTCAAGGGAATTGTTGTTCATTCCCTGAAAACATGAGTAATGTCTACAAAGATCATCCTCCTCGGTACTGAGCTAATTTCTTGAAGACCTGGTTATTCTTTTCTGAAAGAGAACTGAGTTTGCAATTTAAAATATACAAAGACAGCTTTGTTTTGTGTACCTACAGTTGCATGACTCTTAATACAATTATGAATTAATAAATGAGACCAGACTTTATTTTTTTATCCCATAATATCTAAAAGGATTTATGCTTTGATTTATGAGACTTGGGGGCAGCAAATCTATTGCTATCATTACTGAACAATGGACTCTTTAAAGGATAACAGATAGTAAATGGTAGATGTTCCTTCCTTTCTTGTATATTCAAAATGCTATTTGACTTTTTCTTAGCAAGAACAGGGAAAAATTTAGATTAATGTAAACACTGATTATTTTTTTACAGGTTATAGAGTGCACATATATATTTAGACACTGATTTTGTTGGTTATTGGGTTAATAAGCTACAAATGAGTGCAATTCTAAGAGGTTTGAAGAAACCACATGTGTTGTGCAGATAATTTTAAAAATCTGTTGTTTCTTCTTGGGTGCAGGGCAGGCTATTCTTGAGCACCAGAAAGTACAGTAAATATTCGGGCTGTTTTACAACAGAAGAAAATAACAAAGACTAGTCAGGAGGGAAGAAAATATTTATAGTACATCTCCTCCATATCTGAGGAGAAGGCACAATGGCTTACAAAGTTGTGTTTTCAGTCTGGAAAAAATTAGGAAAAAATAATCTTTGCCTTTGAAATGTTATTGTCTAAAATTCATGTAATGACCAAAATTTTTTGGAACCAGCTGTAAAGTATCTTTTTCTTTTTGTAATTTAGAATAACAGTTTTCCCCGAAGATTTGTTACTGTATGTCTGAGTTTGGCTGTTATGAAGAAGAAGGCATTTTCTGTGCAACTTGGGCGTCTTCCTTCTCCAGCTGGAAAAGAGAGGAGTGGATTTTTGTTACATAGCTCATCCTAGGGGAGGATGTGAGGAGCCTTCACCCTGGAAGGACACTGTTAGATTTCTGGAGGTAAGGTTGGGGTTTGACAAATGACCTCTATTTGGCCCCTAGAAACTTTGCCAGTTGCAGAAACCACACCCAGGCCATATTCTCAGGGGCTTCAAACAAAACAGAAACCTCTCTGCACATAGTTTTAAGCAGTCTTACCCTTAGTCTCAGGAATATGGGCTTCTGTGGATTGCTCTGACTTCCTGTGGTGCTTTTGGCCCGATTCTGCTCATTGACCTGCTGGAGAAGATGCCCAAAATCCCCATGTACATAAGTATGGTACTAAACCTGCTGAAGCTTTCTGAGTTTTGGTGAAAGGCATGGTTTGTGTGACTGCAGATGAGCAGAGCAGGTAGGGTGGCTCCTGCCAGGCCCCTACTTCAGATGAGCAAGTGAAAAGCTGCTGTGTGAGAGATGTTTGGGTAGAATCAAGGTCATAGGGGCAAGGCATGAAACACTATCCATTGGGGAGCACTTACAACACAGCAGCAAAGCCAAGGTAGTGCAGGCTGAAAGGATGTTAGTGTCACTTTGCTGGCTTTTCTCTCACCCTTGTTGCTTTTGGGGCTGCTTGGTACTTATGTCAGTTTAAACCCTTGTGTATCCATACAGATGTGCTCTCCATGTTTTTCAAAGCAATATTGTTTAACAACGTTTCCAACTCCCACTTGAGTAAATGCATTTTGAGAAGGACAAGCAGGAAAATCTATTGCTGTCACCATGCAAACAGTGTTGTTTCTCAGGCATGCACAGAAGATGACCTTTCCTGTTCGGTTCCCGCTTGCTTTGCTGCTCATCTGAAGTCCAAAGCTGGTGGATGCTGATGTTCCAAATTTAGATTGAAAGAGGAAAACGGTTTCCAAAAAGCATCCTTTTTGAATAACTAAACCTGTACTCCTCTTTAAATTGAACTTTTATCAACAGGTTCTTGCTTTTCAGATTATGTTGGTTATTTATTGGCTTTTTGCATTGCATGCTGGAGTGAAATCTGCACGTATACTTGCCACGAAGAGAACCTTGACAGGAGACAAGTCCTCAGGCTGATCTGCAGTCTCTCTTCTCATTTTAGGAAGATCTCACAAAAGTATCTGTACAGTGTTTATGAATTGGATTAATTCCTTTTCATACTACTTTAGTTTTCATTGGCTTTTATGACAAGAACTGTGGTGTTTATACCATCTGCTGGATGCTTAGTAGGGGAGATGGTGTGTATTAAAAGCAAGACCATTCCTTTAATTAATTTCCACTCCATCAAGCCCCTAAGGGCTGTGATGACTGCTGGCATCCTGCCATGCCTGTAGGCTCTCACTGGTGCTCAGGCCTTCCCTTTGAACACAAGCTCCTCACTCATCCTCCTGGCCATGACCCAGTGGAGGGTGCTCCTGTGGGGCTGTTCCTCTGTCAGGGACAGGGAGGGGAAACACAGCAGAGCTGAGCACAGTTTTGTCCAGTCCTGGCACCTAGGCTGGTCAGCTGCTGGTGCTGTGCTGTGCTTCTCATTGCTATCTCCCCTGTGCAGATACAGTTCTTAACTCTCTCCTTCCCTTACCTCTTTGTTCCATTTTCACTGATCTTAACTTCTCCATTATTCTTCTCCTCATTTCTGTCTGTCCTTCCAAAATGTTCCCCCATTTTTCCAGAGCTGACCTGTCCATGACTCATCCTGCCCATGTTGTAATTGTCTGTGGCTCTGATGCAATGCAGCCTGTATTTAAGTGCTTGATTATTGCTCAAAAGCTAAATAATTAATCATTTGGTAATCAAGCTTAGATTGGCTCCATAATAAGGCAGCTGGATTAGTTAAACGTGGGGGCAAATAGATGTCACAGACCTGCTTCTTACTGCAATATCTGTATGAAAAGAAGTTCTCTTTTGCCCTGAAAACTGACCATAACTGCTTTTCCTATCCATTCATATTTAAATTGGATCATGAAAAACAAATAGATACTTCGCATCTTCCAATAAGAAATATATGAAATACGTATTTTTTAAATGGTAGCAGAGGAGCAGGCACTTGGAAAATGGTAGGCCCAGAGCTGCAGGTACCTAGAATATGAATCTTCTAGAAAGGGACGATGAGGAGGATGCTGTGATTTAATCTCACCCCAGGTTTGGTTTCATTACAACTCACATTCTCTTTGGAAGTTCTTGCCAAGCCCTGCTTTTTACCCAGAGACAGCTATGTACACACTTTAGTGGAGCTACATAGCAGAAAGTCACTCAGGAAGCAAAGCAACTGCTCCCCTGAGGAATTTTTGTCTGGTGTCAGGTGCTTCTCAAGATTTATCTGTTATCTTGGGAGTATTTTTTGGGCCATTCTGTCAGGTTTCCTAAGGGCCTTCCAAGCACCATTCTACATATCCTAAACTGTTTATGGCATGTTTATGGCCATCGGTGCAGGAGAAGCATCCTTTGCTATGATGATAAAGTCTGTTATTGCCATTGCTTCAAACTGCTTTAGGAGCTACAGATCAGAAGCTGTTGCTGCCTGCCAGCCCAATACAGAAGGTGGTGGTAACTTATTTCACCATTACAGTGGATTTTCTGCTGTCAGTGCAAAGATGCTTTCTGTGAGCAGTCCACTGTGTGGGAGTACAGATCTTGTATGAGCCTGTTGCAGATCTTGAATTGACTGACCTTTAAATGGGGGCATTGTCAAGTCAGAGTTTGTTGAGATTGAGTTTGTTTACTTGTTAAAATAATTATTGACTTACATATGGTGAAGCGCTAGGGAAAGCTGCTGCTTGATATTTGTCTGATTTTTAAAATTCTGTGCTAAGACAGGACAATGCTAATGCTTGTACACTGGCTTTTTTTAAAATTTGTTTATATTCTAAACTGCAGTCCTTGCCCAAAATCATCAGCTGTAAAATTTGCCAAAGATTATCTGATTAGTGTCAGAAGGGAAAAAAACAAATGTTGGTTTATAGAAATGTTAATTTCAGAGTGTATAAGCCAAATAACAGAAGTTCTTGTCTTAGAATAGGCCATCCTTTCAAACACAACAAAAGCACCATTAGGTGTAAACAAAATCAAGTAGGACAGTATTTCCAGGAAGGACTTATTTGCCTGAAGGTACATTAGGATTGCAGCCTTTTGGTGGCAGCCACATGAAAAATGCCCAAAAAAAACCCAACAAAACCCACCACAGTCTTCAGTTCAGGTCAAAAATTAAACTTCCTACAGCTGCCAGTCTGCTGTCTCAATGGGCTTCCTTCACATTGATCTTTATGCACAGATTTTCTGTTTTCCCATCAGTTTTACAGAACTAAGTCTTTTCCTCAGAATAATATCAGTATTTCCTGGTTTATAGAGTATGATGCCTTGGATAGCTTGGTATTTCTTGCAAAACCTTATTTAAATTTTTAGAAAAATGCTGAAGCAAACCTATCCTGTCAGATCCCATTTAGATTCCTGACTCCTTGTGCTCTTGGACAAACTGGAATTCTTCGATTTTTTTTTTTTTCCTTATTAGCTCAAGAAACATGAAGTGTTCTCTTGTCCAAAAGACAAAGCGTAATTAGTCACTTAAAGGGGGCAGAGGCATTCACATTCTAGAACAAGATGTTCTAACAGCAGATCTGCCACACAAGGTAAAAGCCTTGCATCACTCTTGGAATATTGTTGATGATCCCGATGTCTGAGCAGCGCAAGAAACAATGCAGGAAAGTTCTTCCTGTGCTTTTCTTCAGTGCTCACTCCACAAACCTCCCACTGGAGCTTTATGTGTACAGGACATGTGTACAGTAAATGTGCAGCTGCAGCACCATCCCACAAAATCACTGGGAGTAGAGACACCCCAGAAATCCTAAACTACACACTTTGTAACTCTACCTGCTGCATTAACAAACGCTGGAGAAGTCATTAATCATTGGACACTTTGTTTCTCTTCCTGCACTGTGAAAAGTTTGCTGGCAGGCTTACCAAGGGTTAATTGGAGTTTTCCATTTTCTCTGCGTAATGGCTTTTCACAGCAGCCTTTATAACTGAGCCCTAGATGAAATTCCATGGCAGATAAGAAGTTTAGTAAAATTTGGGAGCTGCTGGTCTAAGATTTGTGAAGTCATCTGTGCAAAATTCATACTGGTCGAAGAGTTCTTTGAGTTTCAGGCATCTGTAGACATCCACTCACTCAGTAGATAGGAACAGGAATGTCTCTGCTAACTGACCAGGAAAACATACCCCTACACAGAAATCGCTGGGTGCCCATCTGAAAGTGCTGTTTATACCTTGTGGCAGCAGGCTAAACCTTTGCTCTTCCCATCTCCCTGAACCCTAGCTCTAGCACCAAAGTAATGGTGCCATCTGCCACCACTGACATGCACATTGCAGACAACAAGGAATTAAGAGGTTTGCTAATAAATAAAGAGTAAAAGGGTTTTTTTCATGCATAAAAATCTAATGCTGCTTAAGGAAATTGTCTGGAGATCACCTTATGACTATCTCCTCCTCCTTTGTGAGGCATTTCTCATGGTTACTCACAGTATTTCTAGACAAAATGTTCTCCCACAGGCAAATAATTCAGAAAAACACTGAATCAAAGGTAGCAACAAGGCTTTGGAACAAACAGCCTTAAGTGCTCAACAAGACCAATAGCCAGCACCCCAATTTGCCCTAGGGCACCCAAACCCTGACTTGGCAGGCTGTGGCTCAACACAAGAAATGGCTGTCTCCTGGAGAGGGAGTAGGTTTGTACAGGCTTTGTGTGCCCTCACACTGTAAGTATTGCATACAGCATCTGCCCTACGGAAAACAAGCCTTGCAATCTCTGCTATCCTCAGCTTTCAAAATGTGCCTCAGCTTCCTCCACAGAGACACAGATTGATGAGGAAAAAGCACCAGGTAACAGGATTCTTGCCCAAAGAAGTTAAACTACTGCTGTGTTCAAGGGTAAATGTGAAATGAGGAGATCCATCCAACCCACTGCATATACACAGGCATAGTTCACTCTCCTGAGAATTCTTCTGCACAACTCTCATTTGTAACACTCAGTTCCTTCATATGAAGTTTTTTTTCCTCTTTCCATTTTTTTCTGAACTGGGTCTACCTTAGAAAGCATAGAAATAAATTAGCAGATTCCAGTCAGTCTCATCCTGGTGAAAACCAAAGGGTGGTAAATGTTGAGTGATGGTAAAGGGAAATACAGCAGCATTTGATGTAACAGCAGTTAAAGTAAGGCAACTTAGTATGCAGTTTATTTTGTAGCCTTCAAAAAACAGTAAATTTGTCAAATTAATTGAACTAATTACATAATTACATATTGAGGTGAGATTAAGAAATACCAGACAAATTGCTGTGTACACTTGCATATATAAAGGCACATTTGCCTTTACCCACTTGCTTATGAAAGATCTGGAACCAGTTTTGACTGCAGTCTGCAAATACAACATGATGTCCCTTTTTTTAAAAGCTTCAAATATGATGAAAAAAGATAAATACTTAGGGAAGAAGAATACTTAGGTGCTGCAGCTGCACATTTATTGTACACACATCCTGTATAAATAAAGCTCCAGTGGGAGGTTTGTGGAGTGAGCACTGAAGAAAAGCACAGGAAGAACTTTCCTACATTGTTTCCTGCACTGTTCAGACATCGGGATTGTCAACAGTATTCTAAGAGTGATGCAATGCTTTTACCTTGTATGGTAAATCTGCTGTTAGAACATCTTGTTCTAGAATGTGAATGCCTCTGCACCCTTTAAGTGACTAATTATGCTTTGTCTTTTTAGTTTGTCTTAATTCATCAGTATAGAAAATGCCACATAAAAACATACTTTACTTATACTCTCAACTTTGTTTCAGGACAAAAGTGAGTGTGCATACGTGTGAATATGTGTGTAATTAAGTATGAAAAACCTTTGCAGAGCTTAAACCAGGTCATCTGAATTCTTAATCTCACCTTCAGTTTCTACCCTGCTTCCTGAGAACTGCAGTGAAAGAGAAATAAGCTATACCACGTGGTTAACTGGCTTAAGCTCTTATAACAAAAAGGTTTCCAAAGTCAGTCATCCCTAGCTGAAAGTGTCCCTGTTCCATTGCTTCCTATTCTTCTCTGTGGATCTTTGTCAGTGTTTTCTATACCTGACCACCACTGAAGGCTTCAACTGCCACTTGGATTACAGTTGTGTTTGAGTGTTTATTCTAGTCACTGCAAACAGGAAAGACCAAACCTACAAAATTTGCACCTCAGAAAAATCTCGTAGCTTGCAGGCTGAGCTTATTAAATGGTGTGAAAGCTTATCAAGAAACATTGCTTCATTAATAGAAGTCACCTTGTGAATTGGTTGTGTCTTTTCCCCAAACTAAAGCAGTGATTTTTCATTCTGGATGTGAAAAGTCATAGCCCATGTAGCCAAACACAAGCCTAATCCATGAAATGAAGACATTGAGTTCCTACCCCGAGTCTTGAAACACAGGATGTGTTTCTCTTGAGCTAAGGCTAATTTAATGAACAGAAATAACAAATACCTTTAAAAGCTGAAAAGAGGTTATTTAAACAAAAAGACATAAAATGAATGGGGTACAATAACCTGAAGGGTACTTCTGGAAGGGTTGGTAGGGCTAATTCTTAGGAACAATTATTTTTCTAGTACCTCTTTTGATCCTTTTGGTTTTTTTTCTTTGCTATAGCAACTGACTTGGTTTTCTCGTCACTTTTCCTTTCTGAAGACCTTTCAGGTTGCAAAGGAGTGTCTTTCCTGACCTTTCTCTCCAATTTGGCTTTCTAAACCTAGGGTGAAGTCTGAAGTGTGGTCTTTGAGATGAAATTACCCAGAGAAGCTGAGATTAGCACTCATTTGGTTATCTTTAGGTACACACAAGCTGTACTGAACTGAAAAGGAGTAAAAGCCCAGCTGGATGACAGCAGGTAAGGCATTTCAGACTGTCTGAGCATTTGGATTCAGTCTCCTGTGAGAGCATCAGCAATGACATTCTGGCTGTCTCACCTTAAAACTCGCACAAGTTAAACTAAAGCCAGAAGTTAAGTGTACTTAGGCTCACAAAACATACAGGTACCTCTTGAACAGCTTTTCTTTTTGCCAGCATTTCTAGTGGAGCTTTGGCTATAAGTGCTACTCACTTGGCTTGATTTTGGGCCAGTCTGCTGCTTCTATCCTGTGGTCTTCGTACTTCTTGCCCGAATAGGCAAAGAGGTAGCGGCTGATCTCCGCTCGTCCCCGCAGGTTGAAGTAGGTGAGCTTGTACTGAGGCATGCTGGACCCTGCTGGGAAGGGAGACAGAGCTGCTTTACACAGGGTTAAATCAACTCCCTTTTCTACAAAAACATTCTGTCTGCTTGGTTTTGACAGACATGCTTGTACAATGCAGAGGAAATATTACACCAAGCCCTGGTGCCCTGCACTTTGCAATTGCTGTGTTGCTCACACCTTTGTGTTCCCCATTTATCAGCCACAGCACCCACAGACGTGGACAAAGACAGCTGAACCTGCAGTTCCTCCTTGGGTGACTCCTGAAAGCTGACTTGATTTGTTTTTAATTCAGATGTAATAGCAACTTTTAGTTTTCATTTATTTCTCTTGTGACTCCAAACTCAGGCCATCTATAAAGTGATTTTTGATTTTTTTTTTTCCCCAGATATATTATTCTTCTGTATCAGAAGACAGTTGTTATCTCAAGGAGCAATTTTGTTCAGACCTGCCCTGCTCAGCCCCTACTGCTTATGGAGACCTTCATCCAAGACCAAATCATGGGAATTACCAAACCCTTGTGATTTTTTGCATCACTTAGTACCTAAGTTGTATAAGCACTCACCCAAAGTTATTTTAGAAGAAAAATTTGCTATGGAAACCAGGCTACAGTGTTGTTTTGAGGAAATCATCCTTGAATTTTGAGTTTTTGTACAGAAGCCAAAAGAAATCTTGAAATTACTTTATTAAGTTTTCATGTAATTTATTTTTTTCCTTTCAGTTCTAGTTCAGAGTCACTTTACAGGATTTGTTTCCCAGGGTAACAGGCAGCAAAAGATAGTATTTGAGGGTTTGATTGTGTAGCAAGGATGGTACAGGAAAGGTGAACAGATAAGACTGCTTTAAATCAAAGGTAAGAATTTACACATAGCACTTTAATAAGAGAGCTCAGCTGAGATTTGAATGTGCTGGGGAAAGGATAATAAAACAACCATCTGCCTCCCCACCCACAGCAAAGCTCTTTCTCATTTTTGCCTTGAAGTAGACATTGCATTTACCGTTCTTTTATATGTGTCACATTCAGAACGTTTGTAAGAAAGCCTGGAACACAGATCATCTGCACTAGAACAGAGAGGGAACTCTTTTTTTTTTTCTTTTTTTTCATGAGTAAGTGCTACCACATAATCTCACAATAGAACAACTCCCTGTTTAGTCATCTTGCCTTGAAAACATGTGCTTGAGGAAATACATTATGAGCTTTTCACTGTAGACAGAAGACAGAGAAGCTCTGAAAAGAGCAAACTGCTTTTGCCACTTGTTCCTCTAAAGTCAGAGCACGTACCTTCTGTCTTCAGAGCAGCAAAAGCAAAAAGAAAACACGAACAAAAAACCCAGCAAATCAGCACATTAGAGACTTAATTCATTGTAAAATTTATCTGCTGCCCTACAGCACGCAGCAGGCTCAGAAGTGAATTATTAGTGAATGGAGATTCACATTATTAGTGAATGGAAACTTATCATGTCAAATGGCCTAGCAGAAATGCAGGAATTTGCCGGAAAATTACCAATGGAGACATCTATAAGTGCTTCCAAACAGAGATTCCATTACAATTAAGTCAAGTGTGTTCTTTCGCACAGTATAAAAGAGAGAGGCTATAGGTGAAATGAGTTGCATCAGGATGTGATTAGTTTTTTAAATGTGTTAATTAAGGGAAAACATGTTTCTCTGCTGCTTGGCAAAAGCAGCTCACAGATGACAGGTGTAACCACTTCTTTCTCTAAGGAGAGAAATTTTGACAAACCCAGCATTTTCAAACAAGTTTTAGCTAAATGGCAGAGCTCGGCTATTCCATTTTCAAATTTTATACCCAGATTTATTACTTGGTATGCTCTATACATGATAATACAATATACTATTATATACTATGAATTTAGTTATGTGTCTAGAAAGTTAATGTAAAAAGAGAGAATGAGATCATAGCAGCATTTTCTTCCCTTTTCTCCCTAATCCTGATTTGGTGTTGTCATTCAAGAGCTAGCAATGGCATTTTTAAAAGAGCTTGTGTTATTTGAGATTCATGACAGCAATTCAGGAGCCAAAGGGGAAAAAAACCCCAAACCTTGAATCTTAATTTTCAGGTTTTTAGAGACAAGCAAATGCTTGATTTAGTGATTTAGTGTCTGTTTCCCCCCTTTAGGAGTGTCCATAGTTTTTTTTCCATAAGCACCCCAAGCAGTCCCAGTATCCTGGACTTGCTACACCACTCACACATGGCTCCTGTTTCCTGGCTGCCTCTGGCCCACTCAGCCCCCTGCTAGCAAATAGTTGCTGTCAGCTGGAAGGCATTAAAAGCATAAGAATAGTAGATTTTTAAAGTGCAGTCGTGAGGGAGGAGACAGCTACATAGAGAGAGGGCTGGAGATGGCTGAGGGTAGAACATTCTGGTAGGTGAGTGTGTTGGAAGAGCCTAATTCTTACTCTGAGAGCTCTCTGTACACAAAGGCAAGTCCAGTCAAGAGTAGTGAAGTGATGTAAAGAATTAGGGAATTTTGGCTGACGATTAGCAAGTCTCTCTGCCTGTTGTGATAGACAGTGGAATAGTTTGGTCTGTCAAGGAAGCAGCGGAAGCTATTGTTTGAGTTGTCTAAAGCAAAGCCAAACAAATTTCTAATGAACACATAAGAAGTAATCAAATATTTGTAGTGGTGATGCACTTCTAACCTTATGATTTTTTTTTCCATCCATAAGCAAAAATAAAAACAAAACTAAAACCAACTCTACAAGGAGTTTACCAAAAATGAGACGTCATGTTTTAAAAGCCTTTATAGGTTTACTGTAAACATGTTTTTGTAAATATTTGTAGGTTTTATTTTTTATTTATATTTACTGTGAAATGTCAGGAGTAGTGCTTCCTAAACAATTACAGATAAGTTTCTAAATGAAAGAAATGGTTGTGTTCATAATAGCTTTTTGCCAAACATACAAAGTAAGCTGTTGGGGTTTTAGGGTTTTTTTCCTTGTCCTCCTCTCCCTCACTTCCCCAGTGTGTTTTATAAAGAGGATCATGAGGACCAAATTAAAATCATTTAAAACATCCAGAATTACTGAATTATTGAAAAATGTCATTTCTAGGAGAAAAATATCTATTTGGTGTCTTTGAATTGGTTTTTGGGGTGAAGATGTTGGGGACTTATTTGGCAGTGGAGAGCAGGAAAATCTTGATCTAAAATTGTTTCTCTTTTTTTAGGTTAGTCATGGCTTAAAATACTGAAAGGTAGTGGTGATGGGTGGACTTCAGTGCCCAGACTTGCAGGCATTTAGCCATCTTCATAATGCTGTTAAATCTGTTCAGGTGAGTTCATTGCAAAGCCAGGTGTGTATAAAAGAGGAGGGGGTGACTTACTTTCCACCAATAAACTTGCCCCCTCAGCAGTATTTTTCCAATTTTTATTCTGATGAATACATGGCTGGGACAGCCCTGTACACCTGCCCTGTCCTACACTGACAGCACTTCTGAGAGGAAAGGTGATGTCTTTACAAACAATTTGATGAAGATGTGGGTGTTATAGTCTTTGAAATGGGTCTTAATGTGTCTACCTACTCTGGGCTGCAGGTTGGTTGCTGAGCCTAGACAGCTTGGCTGCTGAAACAGGGGTCTGCACAGCCTGAGTTTCTGAACTTTGGGGTAAAACAGTAGGCTCAAGGGGGAATATGTGGAAGGTGCTTCAGGAAGACTGTACCTTCCTAGTACCTCAACCAGTGAGGAAAGGAAGGGGGCAACATGTGGCCGGGAGTTTAGGATCAAAGGAGGCTGTGCCCTCCAATACCTCAAGAGAGAAAACCCCATGGGCATGCGCCTCAGTGGAATCTCTCCCTTCATTAGAATAAAGTTGCAGGACTCTTGTGTCTCCTTTTGGGACATAAACCTCTAGTTTTTGTAGATTTTCCTGACACTTCAGTCCCACTTTCACTGCATACAGCTTTCAAAGCCATGAACTCAACAGCTTTAAATTTACTAATAAATTAGCTTTAATACTTTAAAGTTGTTGACCTGCTTAGCTGATTTCCCAGCTTTCCTCTGTGACTTTCTGAAAGCCAGCTTAACTGGCTTTAACATACCTTTAAACAGAAGATTAATACATCTCATGATTAAATTAAACTTGGAGCCACTCAGTCACAAAATCAAACAGGAAATCTGAGAGAATGTCAAATATGTGTGAAGTTGGCATCTGCCATTATACTCATGGGTCAAAAAATCATGGTGGAGTTACAAGTGTCTAAAAATTTTATGACATTTCAAATTATTTAAAACTGTTTGTGGCTTTACGGAGATACTGTATTTCCCGATGAACTTGGGGGATGCTTTTATTGCAGTTGAAGCAGGACTGACCAATCGCTTTGAAAATTTCAAGCAAGATTAGAGTTTAAAAATGGCGCCCAGGAAGGAACCAGCATTTTCTGGGGACTGAAATACTGAGTTTCAGATAGCAGTAGTACAGAAGAGAAAAAGCACTGGCAGACTGGACCCTGCTCAGGCTGATTTTCATGTGTGTACCTGGAGCATTCAGCATCTGCTTGCCAGTGTTTGGTCCTGCGTGCCCAGCCTCAGCAAAATTAAGCACCAAAACTCTAGTGGAACAGTGTTTCATCTCTCTTTTGGAAAATACTGCCCTCAAGGGACAAGAAAATATTCTTCAGGTGGGCAACAGCCACCAAAACCTGGGTACATGTAGGGAACGTATTAACTTTTATTTATGCCTCAAGGGAGACCACCGCCATTTTAGAGTCTTTGAGTAGACAACGCCCTCAGAAAATGGTGGGAAGCTCTTGTGGGATTTGCCTGGCAGCATGCCTCAATATTGTCCAGCTTTTATGCGACAAATCCATTTTTTGACATGGGGTCAAAAATTACTACAGAGCTTTAATGCATGCTGTGTTCAGGAGGCAACGGGGACACGGGGGGGGGCAGAGGCCACCGCCATTTTAGGGTCTCTACGCGGACAAGGCCTTTAGAAAATGGCGGGAAGCTCTGGATGTGGGGAGACTTGGCCTGGCAGTCAGGGGAGGGAAAGCTCCCACCACTGGGCTGCAGGTGGTAAAACCCTGCTGCCTGGGAACAACTCTCCCTGAGTAGACCCTAATCCCAAAGTGCCCGATGGGATTACAGGAGGAGCCTTAGCCCATAAACACAGGTAACTGCGCCATAACCAGAGCCTGCTGGCTCCATTTCTAGGGGAGCAGGAAGCTTGTCTGGAGGTTTGGCTCATTCAGCCCCACTGTTCTTCTTGCCTTGCCTCAGCCATGTGGTCTTTCCTGCCTCTCTGTTCCCCTTTCTGTCCACCTTTGGTGATACAATATTTCTTTATTTACACCAAGAAATCTGTTCAAAAGAATCTCTCCATGATTGCTTTGCAGTGGAACGCGACAATGGCAGGTACTCAATGTGTGAATTCAGAGAAAATATTTTGAAATAAGGCAGCATGTTTTCCTGTATAGGGTTGTTAGTATTTGAGATGACAGCAGAGAGCTTTCCCTGAGTGAAAGAGGGGGAAAAAAAACAAACCAGAAGGGAGTGAAGAGGGGGGAAAACCAGCTAAGTTGAGCTATGGAGCTATGTGTTCATATGCATCCAAAGTCTGACAAAGGGCTTGTGGTGCAAAGTCCCCTTTAACTGTACTTTGTGCTGCAAGAAATTAAGGGTTTTCCAGCCTGAAGGTTGCATTAACACTAGGATTTAAAGAGGATGTAAAAGAGCCCAGCTGTTCCCTTCAAGAAGCAAGACCAGTAGGATTGAGGTTAGGCTCATCAGGGTGTTTCTAAAAGTTGGGACTTGAACTATGTGCTTGGAAAAGATGATGCATTGCACTGTATTTCTTTTCATTCAGCATGAGGGTTCTTCACTAATTAAGGAGTCACTTATGGAAACTGCCACAATTAGAGCCTGACATAATGCTGCCATAGAAGGGGAAGCTGCAGGTCTTTGTCTGCCAGGTGTCATTGTCCTCTCTTGAATTGCAACCAGAGCATGACAAAGATTCAGGAGAGATGATTCAGACAATGGATACCTGGATACCTCTTAATTTTATTAAAGATTAAGCTTTTATAACCATTCAGAGTGCTTTTATTGTAAGATTAAGCTTTTATAACGATTCAGAGTTGCTGAAGCTGATTATATATTCCATTTTCATTATTTTGCAGGATGAAAGTATAACAACAAATCAGCTTTCAGTCACGTAAGCCTACAGGTATCTCTCTGCCAAGAAGACTCTTACTTTATGAATTGAAGTTTGTGTCTTCCCTAAGCACTATCCAAAGGTGAGAAGCTTTGAGGACATTTTTCTTTTTTTTTTTTTTTT
>JAHXMQ010003319.1:30446250-30503899 GCA_020466415.1 Ammodramus savannarum pratensis | reverse complement strand
TTTTTTTTTTTTTGTTTTGTTTTTTAGTGCTGTTTTCAAAGCATTTGCTGTTTCTTTATGACATTTTTCTGCAAAGTTAGCCTGAAAATCAAATAAGTTTTGAAGCAGATGCAAACCGAACAACCTGACTTGGGTGTCCTACAGGGGTGGATGGGGCACTGCAATTTCACCCAATTCTCATATTTACTCATGTATTTCTGCCACATACACAGTCTGAAGTCTTAAAATTAGTGTCAGCCAAATGTCTTCCATTAATAGTAACACTGGGATTTCAGGGAAGACTCCTTCTTGTCTTCCTTACTCCCAGTGTGTAGGAGCATACAGTACAGGTAAATGCAGGTGGTATAGAGTGTAATCTTAGCCCCTAAAGAGTTGCAGCTGAGCCAATTATTACAGATTGGGAGCAGGCCTGATGTTAACAGGCCACAGCTGTAGCCAATAGTAAGAAGAGTGTTATAAAATAATGGATTGGTTGGTTGAGGGGAACTGGAGTCACTTGGCTGCTGTGAGAACAAGGAAGAGTCAGTGCCTAGAGGAGCTGCCTACAAGAAACATCAAGGAGGTATGGAACTCTAGCAATATGGAACCCTTGCAATGTAATGACAATAGAACTCTTGTAATATAAGATAACACCACTGACAGGGCCAGGGGCACAAGTAGTGCTAATGTCAGCTAGGATACTCAAATTAGAAAATGAAAGGTGAGAAGCTGGCTGGGTCTCTGCATGTACAGACAAAAGAATCTTTGCACATTAAAGGAGCAATCTTTCTTAGGCTGTCATCTCAGGAGTGACTTGACTTCTCCAAATACAAAGCGTAGATTTTTGCTTCTGTTCCTTAGGGGTTGAGGAGAGTTGTGTTACGTATGGAGTACAAAGAAAAATCTTTAACCAGGAAAGAGATTTAGTCTGTCTTGTTTCACCTGAGAAACATTAAGAATAGTAAGTTTTGCCCGTATTTGCTTATTGTCCTTGTCATATAGGTGAATTCCTCGTCCCTGTGACTGGAGAGCTGAGCATTAAAGTACCTTTCCTCAGTTTTAAAATGATGTTTTAGCTGTCCAAGTGAGCCTTTCTGCCTTCATTTGTTTAAATTTTCACATTTCAGAGGAAGGAACCAGAGAGACAAGATTAAAATAGTTACTGTAGAAGGCAAGTAAAGCAAAACTTCCACAGCTCTAACTTTATAAACTGCACAATGTAGGAAAGATAAAACTATCCACGAGCAGTATTTCTTCCTTTTTTATTTAACCAACATAACAGTCAGAAAGTTTTGGGGAAAAGCATAATTGTCTACATTATCCCATTTGAGCAATGCTGAAAAGGCAGAAACCATGTGAGGAGCAGCCTTGCCCTGCCAGAGGGTGTGGTGCTGCACTCCTCCTGATTACTGATCAAATTAGATGCCACAGGAATGTCTTCAATTTTTTTATCTTGAGTGAAAAGATATTAGAGAATTAAGAGATATTTTCAGCCTTTGAAAACCAAGAATAATACTGACTTAATAGTTATGGTGGTTTGGGTTTTTTTTCCCTGCAAAAGATGTTTTTATTTGTTCTTTTTTTAAGCAAAGAGAACAAGAAATTTTCTGTCCGTCCTTTTGGGGAGAAGGATTAGAGGATATTGGCACATTGATGGAAGACTTCCACAGCAGTCTGTTTTGACAGAAAATAAAATTAAGAACTCTAAGTAATTCTATTTGCTGTCAGCTTTCAGTCTGACATAGGTTCTCTTTCTGAAAACTGACCGTCTCTTTTTCCACTCTGGTCCAGTTATAGAAAATAAACATATGGAATTGATATCTCATATTTCTAAGCCAGATAGCAATCTGGACCTTGGAAAGAAAAGAGAAAAAAAATCTGTGCACCCTTTTCTGTTTAATACACAAATCATCTGAAGTAAATGTTTATGGAATTTTATGTAGAGTCGAGTTTTGAAATAAAAAATTCCAACTGTAATGGATATTTCTTAGCATGTTTTTCAAGGTTAGATTCATGGATCACATAGAGCATAATATACATTTAAATTCTTTTTTGGAAGGATTTTGCATGTGCATGCACCTGCTGTGCTGCTTATTTGTGATGTGTGGGGGAAATCAACATACTAAAATGAGAAACGGTTTTAAGGTACCAATGTGAGAGTATTGAGTAGCCCTAAGTATTAGCCCTGGTTATAAGTATTTCAAGTGACCTGATGAGTAAAACTCTACTGTCTGAGCAAAGCCTGATCTATCAATATGTGGGCTTTGAAAAAAAAAAAAGAGCTGTAGGAGACCTTAAAGCAATTATCTCTCTGAGAAAGCTTTAGGCTTGATTTGCTGATGTGGAAAATCAGAACTCAAAAAAATCTTTCAAGAACACAGGAAAAAAAACCCACTTGCTTTTTGGTGACTATTTTTAGAAAAATAACCACAATGTATCAGTGAAAGAGGAAGATAAGAAAGATATGAAAAGTTGTGTTTTTTTTTTTTTAAAGAGGGAGTCCAGTGTGAATGGGTGTCCACTGTCAAGACTTGTTGAAGGAGAATGCCAGACCCCAGTGGGTTTCCCTGAGCTGAGTTTGTGATTGCCCCTCAGGCAACTGCAATCAAACTGATCATAATTAATTCAGATATCTGAAGTTCACCCTGTTTGAACTGAAGTGAATGAGGGAACTCTCACATGTCAGCAAGATTAAGGAGGCAGGGAAGTGGTGATGGACAGGGCTTTACTCAGCCACTTCAGCAGCATGTCCTCAGTCTGCCTGGCTTGCCACACCCTTCCCTTTAGGGCCTGAGCATCTGTGGTGACTTTGCTTTCTGTCTGATCCTCAAACTTTGGATTTGCATCTACTTGGTCCCAGTTTTATGTAGACAACTTTTGAAGTTGTTTTGTGCAGCCTCTTTTAGATTAATAAATTTCACACCCAAGACTGTGAAATACTGGTAAATAAAATTGCAAGAGATCTCAGGAAAGATGCAGACAAAGGAGTGGTTAGGATCCTTTCTCAGGAAAAACTGCTTAAGTCTTTTATATCCACATCCGATGTTCCAAGAATTCCCAGAAGCATTTTGTGGTAGAACAAAAGCCTAAATATCTTAATGCTTGCCAACCCCATGTCATTGCTGTAAAATTCAGGCCTTACATCTTTCTCTGCACTCTTCAGATGAATCAGCATGACCTAATAATATTCCTACAAAGCTCAGAGCTCAGTTGTGAGCACCATAGCTCTGTGTTTTTTAGCTGGCTCTCCAAAGCCAGCTGCTTTCTGCCAGGATGAATTATGTCCATTTTTGACCTCATAAGCCTGTCCAGCACAAAAATTTTATAACTGTCTTGGCCACCTAACATCTTTCCTTGGATGTGGAAAAGTGGGCTTTTTTTCTATCCCAGTCATGTGTGGGGGTGTGTGTGTAAGTGGAAGGGGGAGTACAAGCACCAAATTCTTCTCCCTGCTTGTCTAAACTACTTTGCTCTTGACCTGTTGTATATCATGAACCTACTGTATAATTTGCTAGAAACACCCCAAAATTATAGGCATGAAAGACTTAGATAGGCTTCTAAGCATCCCTGTAGCAGGCACAGGTTTGACTGGGAAAGGTTTTTATTCACTTTGCAGAGTTCTCCAGTACCCCAACTATATGTCCTGGTCACAGATTCTTGGTATCCTCCTGCTCTGCCCTGCAGTACATGGCACACACACCACTGTGCCCAGGAGGCATCAGTACAGTGGGCTGGGACACAGATCTTAGGTATTTTCAAATATTTTGAAATTCTTTTCTTAGCCAGAGTGAGCCTGAGGAGTCCCAGAACCTTGCTGAAGTGCTCTTCAGGCATTGCCAGTCTCCTTGAGAGCACCAGCAGTACCAGATGTGGTCCTACAGCTCTGAGTAACACCCTGCCAGAAGCCTGGGGACCACCCAAATTTAGCCATAAGTGAGACATGTGCAGGACCCCTGAGTTACAGTCAAAAACTGCTCACTATGTAAAACCCTAACCTGTGTGTTCCTACACTTAAGTAGAAAATAGTTTCTGAGAGGCAGCTTGCTGCCAGTTTCTCATGGAAATCACAGCTAGTCTGGCTCTGGGGCAGTCCCAACTGCTGTGTGCCTGGCACAGAAAAATGGCCCTTTGGCTGAGGCATGCAATTACACATCACACATTCTCTTCTGTCACACATCAACTAAACTAAGCTTGTGAGACAGCATAAAGCTTTGTTTGCCTTCCCTCTGTACTATGCTTTGTATTGGTAGCAGATGCAAAATTTGCCTGGTATCACTGAACGTCCTTGTTTTCTCTCTTTTTCCATCTCATGCTTATTCTTTACTAAGTCATTCCAGCAGTATTTTTAGTTACTTCCAAAGAGATTCAAAAGCAGGTGTTTCAGTTTTTCTCAGTTCCTTGTTGTGGCTTGTTTTCTGGGCGTTTTAGCAGATTGCCTTGAGATCAGACAAGATTCTTCAAAGTGGTGGCACTTTGAAATGTATATGTGGAATTTGGCTAATTTTTTCCCCCTCCTTTCTTTTTTCTCATGCTTCTTGAACTAACTGTAAAGCGGTTTAAAAAAAAAAATCACCTGTTTGAAATTTGCAGCATATATTTCTCCAGCAGGTGTGAATGAGCATAGCTTTTTGTGCTCCCTGCCAGCCCAAGGCCAATCCCATCAGTGGTTCCTGGGCAGTGTAATTCCCTTTTGGTGAGATTTTGATCAAGGATCTTTTGAAAATGAGCCCCAACTTCAGCTGGTCCTTCTGCTTTGCAGCTGCTCAGGAGAAGGTGGGATAGACAGCAAGGAGAAATGAGCAAACCCTTAGGGCAGCAGAGCATGTTGGGCAGAGGCACAGGAGCATGCTGCGCTGGCTATCATGCTTGCTCGTGCAGGAACCCAGAATTCTTTAAAGAATTAGTTTGTGTATATTTTCAGTTTAAAGTTTGGAGAGCTTCCGTCTTATTTCTATACAAATAGATTTGATTGTGTTCCTGGGCATGTGTGTGTCACAGCACAGTCATTTACACAACGTGCACATTTTTAGGGAGAGGTGGATTCTATTTTGGATTAAAGAAAACAGAAGAATGAACAAAAGTAAACTTAAAAAAGACCGTTGTGTCTTTGTTTCTTTGCAAACGTTGCAAGTTTTGAGTATAAAAGTACTTGTGTTTACAAATAGTTGTGAGGAGTACAGAAGCCCAGGAAAGATACTTTTATAGCTTTGGTTTGTTTGCTTGGATAGTCTGAAATGAACAGGGAACAAGAGACTGCTTTTAACAGAGGAAATGTGTGTGGGAGGGTTATGTATATAGGAAAACGACCGCAGTTAGAAGGAAAGAAAAAAATCCTCAATGGCTAAAAGAAAAGTAACAAGAAAACCTTTGACTTTGATAAGGAGAAAAATTGAATGAGTGGAGTCAGATGCAGGAGATTTTTACTCTATAGAATGACTGTGGGAATTAGGACCAAAGTATGTTAATCCGCTGGCTTAGAACACAGGAATTTGAAAAATTAACAGAACAGTGCACAAAAATGACCTGCAATAATTGGTCGGTGCTGCTTAAAATCCATCTAATTTCTCTGACGTTAGCCTAGATTTAGCTTGGTTATGTAAGGGAAGGCATTTTAGTCAGCCTTTACATCTAATTGATGGTTTGAAATGGGTTTTCACTTACTAAAAACTCCCTGCAGAACTCCTAGAGCCTCCTCACACTGATTTCTTGGCTGATGAGGCTGTCTTTTCTTGGCAAGTACCCTGACACACAGCCTGGTTATCCAAGTAGCTCAGCACTGACTGAGCGAGGCACTGATGAGGAGCAGCGGCTCGGTTCCACAACATGCCAGTGATCTGCCTGTTTGCCGCTGGAAAGCAGCTCACAGTTTTGAGCAAAGTCTGGTTTTAGCGGTGCACGTGGTCGCTCACATGTCCTAAGTGCAGCAGGCACAGTGTAAGGATGCCTGGAAGCAGCAGAGAAGGTGCATAGATGTGGTGCTTGGGTTAAACTCGCAGCCACCGCATGGAGCTGCTTTCTGCCGACAGCACCACTCAGAGAGCCAGGCTGAATACACCGAACAAATCTCTACAAATTAAACACTCTCAGGACGTGCTCTACACGCAGCATAATTTGACAGCCTGACCTCGCACGCAGCCACTGTCGCGGTAGCCTAGGGAGGGCAGAGTAGGATCAGAAGCAGCAAGGGGAAAGAGCGGAGCTGGAACACAACTCACTCCGGTGCGGTGTACGCCGTCCCCTCCTCGGTGCTCGGGAGTCCCTCGCAGCGCCGACCCCGAAAAGGCTGCGGCGCTCGGGCACGGGCTGTTAAATATGCAAACCACCCCCTTCCCATGACCGCCTGCATGACTCTCCTCCTCCCCCGTCTCACACACACGGTATCTGCATCGTTCCTGATAACGAGCAAGTTTGCTGACTTGGGGCTAGCAGAGCGTACTGACTGCTGGAATTTCTTGGATTTCGTTCAAAGCAAATTTAAAGTGATAAAGTGCCATTTGATATTATATAATGGTAATAATAATAATAAAGACAGGCTCTGAAGAGTTGAGTCAGATGATAGATGTTTTTTCTAAATGTAAAATGTGTGGAACAAGTCAAGTAATGTCTTTTGTAGATTATTTCTAACTAATGTGAAGCCCACACTGTTTGATCTAATTATAGAGGAATGCCTCAAACAGCCGCAAATGGAGACACTCCAAAACACTCCATCACCAGCACAAAAAAAAAAAAAGCCAGAACAAAAACACTCCACAATGCTCCACCACCAGCACCAAAAAAAGCTAGCTCCTAAACCTTTTACACAAAGAACCAAGTGTGATTTAAGTTGGTGGTTTTGGTGGGTGGGGTTTTTGTTATCTTTGAAGAAGGATTTGTGGTGCAAACTGTGTCCATGAATAATGCACGTTTGTAGTTACGGCTGTCACGTTGCTCCTCAGGTGTAGCGAACATTGTGCTTTTCTGTCTGTTTTTCTTTCTCTTTGTCATTGTACTTCGGCCTTAGCAAAGTCCATTCGATGTTGCTCTGCTTTGCTCTCCTCTGAGCAGGGGACCAGAATGCAGCAGAATTAGAGCAAAGTTTTCTGGTAGTACAGTGCAAAGTGTACCACAAAAATCTGCTCTGAGGCTTTGTTTGTGTCGATAAAAAGTTGTGTGTGTTCCCTGCAGGTGCAGGGAGTGGTGCTAACCAAAGTACTCTCTCCTGGCATGAGGTGATAGATCACACTCTTAATCATTTGCTGCAGGTCCACTCATTTTCATGTAATACATGTTTTTCCCTGATGTAAACAGCTGAGTTTTCACAAACCAACAGCCTTTACAGCTAAGAAAAAGTTTACAAAAAGAACCCCAAAGTGTCTTCTTATTGGGACTGATGTAAACTGAGATAAGCCGAATTGCTGAGGCTTACCTTGCTAGTGGCACTTCCATGCTTTCAGATTTGCTTGGCTGCAGGTTTAGGCTTTAAGATTCCTTTTCTTCAGAATGTCACTTTGGAGGCAGTGGTTCTGAGGGCATCCCAAAAAGTAAAGTTTCAAGTGTTCTGATACTGTATTTCATCAGTTTTTAATTGTTGACTTTTGATAAAGCAGGCTCTATGGGGTAAAACAGTTCCTTCAGTTGCAGAGAAGCAGTCTGAGACTTTTTCCTCATTTAATTTGCAGAAAACTGAAGGAATTTTTAGGGTTCTAAGCAAAAGGAATTTGAAACAAACTTATTTTATAAACATTCACAAATTTTGAGCAACTAGGAACTTTTTTTTATTTCAATTTGGAGCAGAGAGTGAAACAAAGCAGCATGTTATGGGATCTGGTTCTCAGCCTTCTCGGAGGAAAGCAGAAGTTGTTATTCTCCAGGAATTGTTTTCAACAGACAGCAGACTGGTAAGGTTACCAGTAAAAACATGGTAAAGCATTAGTAAGCACACTGATAATCTAACATTTGCTTTCTCTGTGAGCCATTTAAGGAGTTAAAACTGTACCTTCACTGCAAGAGTTCCATTCATTGAGTTGGTATGAAACACAAGTACTCCTTTGTGCTACAATTGTACCTTCAATGACTGACAAAGCACTGAAACCCTCTTTTTCCCTTTGCTTTTCCAAACTGTGACAGGAGTGTGCTGGGACCACATTTTTCACTTCCTGTTTTGAATGGGTAACTGAGTCCCTGTCCAGTGGAAGTTGCCCTCAGGGGCAGGCATTATTCCCTCCCCTCACTGCTGCTCTGAGCACCTTAGGGTCAGACAGTGGGATTTACAGGGGCACCTATCACTCAAGTTAAGTATAACTCTTTACGTGATCAGGAAGTAGGCTCTCCAAAGAAAAAGTAATTCTTCCTTTCTGCCAGATTTGGCTCAATGCATGTGGATTGTCAAATTAATTCCTCTGGTTTCTAAAATGGGAAGTCATTTGTGCATACAATTTCAAAATAATGAAGTTAGTAGTGCACTGCCCTGATTTAACATTGTTTTCATTTGCTGATGATTTCTTACAGATTAAGCTCTCCTTTTCTGTTGCCCTTTTGGCCTGCAACTGCTGATGACAGCATGAAAAATTGGCTGAACTGCTTGATGAAGCAGCCAGGCTGGGACTGTGTATCCATCTGTTACATGAGGCTCCTTGCCTAAAGCATCTTTCACCTCTCACCAACTTCTGGAAACTTCAAGGATGGACGAGCAGACCAGTCAAGATCATGATGTGATAAATGAAGCATGGATAAAACCTGGGTGTGGAGACATCCATTCCTGTCTAACACCGTTCCCGGGAATGGCAGCAGGGGCACTTTAGTGGCAGGAGCTGCAGTCAGCGGTCTCAGGACTCAGCAGCTGACCTCTTGCCCATTTGTCTTTTGGTCATGGAGCAACATAAAGGTTTCTCATGGTCACCTGAGCCCCATGGACAGCTCTGTAAGCGTATACCTGCCAATTGTGTGGAGTCGCCAGTCAGTGAAAGGATGTTTTCTGTGTGTTTTATACAGGGAAGTAAGGACATTTAAGTCAATGACACATTTCCTTTCTTGGTCAGCGTGGGGGCTCTCCTTGTGGTTTGAAAGCCTTAGATAAATGAGAGGAACTCACATGGATTACATTTAAATCCAAGATTTAGTTCAGCAGATGTCCCTTTCAGGGCATTGACAGGCTATTAGAGGATCAGTACACTCCAGGCAGGTCTCCTTCGCAGTGACTCTGAAGTGTTGAGGAATCCCTCTCCCTATTGACTTATGGCCAGAACTTCCCCACCTCTTCTGTCCCAGCTGCTGCTCCACCTTGTGCCTGGGAACTGATAGTTAAGCAGAAGGTTTGAAACAAAATGTAGCCTCCTGAAGTTGCCTGTGTTCTGTTGCAGGTCTCTGTGGTGAGATTGCTTGCTTACTGCATGTGCCAGGAGAAACAGCCATGATTGCTGCAAAGCCAAATCTTGCTTTGGGAACAGTAAGAGGCCAGCTCCCCAGAGCTGAAATGGGAGTTAGCACATTGCCACAGTGCAGCTTTTTTCCCTGCTGGGAAGGAAATTCCAACCGTTTTTTATGGTGAGTGGACTTTTGCACTGCACAAAACAACGGCCATCTTATCAAGACTGGTAACCTGCTGTTAGTGCACCTACTTGTGTGTTCAAGAGAATAAATCCACTCAAGTCAGAAGTTTCACTGTAAACTTAGATATAGTCATCACATTCACTTCCTTAGTAATTTCCTCACCAACCTTTGCCTTGTTTGGTTGTTTGTTTTTTTTTTTTAATTACAGTACTATGCTGCTACCAGAGACTCGAGCAAACTAGCATTTAGTATATGATATGGGAAGTGAATAATTACAAGTTTCATCATTTTTAAGCCACTTAAGGAGGGATATTAGGCCTGCAAAATGCTAGACCCACAAATGCAGCAAAGGCACTTGCTCCTTTATGTTTATTCCTAGTAGAGCTCAGCAATTTGCTGAGCTTGCTACTCTCTTTTAGCAAGCAGTAAATTCAGCCAGAAAAGTACACCTTCAGAAACACCTAATGCAGGAATTTTGCAGCTTAAGTTTGCAAACACCTTTGAACAAAGAAATACTGGGGGAAATATTGAAAGTACCAGGTATTTAATTTTTGAAAAGTTGACACATTTAAAGTTTATTGGGAATTAATGTTTTTGTTGCCTTTTTTTCCCTAATTTGAAATATTTAACAAAAGGTTAATGTATTTGAAAACACCATCTATGTCAATATAAGCGTGTTTCTACATGTGCAGTTTGCTCTGCTCGTGCATAGTCCATTACATTTTTATGGTATTTTGTTAAAAATATACAGAAGAGGCACAAATGCTTTTGAAAGAAATTATCCATTCTTAATCAAATATCCTTCCAGTGTTACTATAACTCTAGTAAAAGGCCATGCTTAATGATCAATGAGATCATAACATTAGCAATAATGAGAACTAATCAACTACAGACAAGCCTGCAATTTTGGGGTTTTAAGTTTAGCTGGTAACTTTCTTTTTCCTCTGCTCCTGCCAGCAGGGAGCTTTTTTATGTACAATGAAAAGCATCATCTGAAAGACTCATCTTCAAGTTACTGCATGGAGAACCATAAGGAGCTGTCTGTTAGACACACTTCCTCATGTTCAGAAGTGGTCTCTTGTCTTTATTCCTAAGTAGGAAGGTTCATAGCTACAGGTGGTTTTTTAACATGAAAGACCCTGATCCAAAGTCCAGTAAAGCTGGCCTAAGGACTTGTGAGCTTTCATCTCGGGGGCTGGTTTTGCCATTGGTAATTTGGGCAGGATCGTAATAACTCATTTAGTTGGAGAATTTGGAATTGCCTTTCCTAGTGTGTTTGCCTAAGTCCTGAGCTAGCTGGCAGACTATTTGCTTGATCTTAGCACTTCTATTTATGAGAAACTGGCCAAGGCTTAAAAAGCCACTTACCCAATAGAATGCATTTATCCCAGCAGCTTTTCTGCCTTAGCACAGGACACTCTTCCCATCTCATAGGGAGTTACATACATACCTGACAATTAAATAAAAATTCTTGATGAATAGCTAGAGAACTCATCTATTCAGAAGATGCAGTTCAGCACAGAGACACTGAATGGAGATATGTCAGCTGATGCCTGACCCCTACCCATTTGAGGTCTCTATACTGAAGCTTTGTTTCCTATTACATCCTGCAGAAATTTGTCATGGAAGTGAAAAACCACATGGCCAGGTCAGAGCCGATCAGCTGCTTTTCTAATTTCAATTAAGGTTTTGTTATCTCTGTCTAAAAGGGAAGGAAAAGTTAAGAAATAAATAACTGTACAAGTTGCAGAAGATAAGAGAGCTTTGTTCCTCATTTTGTTCATGTGGTCCAAGTATTGATGAAAGCTGGGGATGCTATCTGCTTACTTGGATAGATAAATCATGAGATTTTACCCCCTTGTGGGTCCTTGCAATTGTATCACATTGCATGAACAACTACGTAAAGGAATCAGATGTGCTTTGTGAGCAGCAGAATAATCTGTGATTCACAGAAGTAGGTCAATGCAATTAGTGAAATGTTAAGACTCATAATGTAATCTAACATGTGCTGTCTGCCTGATTCCATCCACATCAGTTTCAGCAGGGATAACATTAGACAAATGTGTTACTTAACAAGCAAATGAAAGCTTTTAAAGGGAAGCCTTCTTAAAAACATCAAGTCCCTTCATCTTATGTACAAGTACTGGACGGTCCTACTCAGAAGTCCCCAGGGAGCCCTGAGTAGGCACAGGACCTGTTTACAGATACACACTTGGAGGGATGAAGGAGGAGAAATTATTCGCTTCAACAATGTGAAATTTGAGACTTCTTTTAAAAAAAACCCTAATCCTTTCATGCTGTCCTTTGTGATTCCACAAAACGAATCATTACATATCACAATTGCTTTCAAGGAAACTGAAGTGGATTGAGAAGAACATGATTTTGAAACATGGTTGGATTTGGTTGTTGTTGGTTGGTTGGTTTGGATCTGTTTGTGATTTTTTTTTTTTTTTGGGGGGGGGGGAATCTTTGGGAGGAGTTTATTGCTTTGGTTGTTTTTCTTTTTCTTTTCTGAATTATTGGTGTAGGAGAAGTCCTCTGTTCCCAGAAATATGTGAGGCTGATCTGTCAAAGTGAGTAGGACAAAAGGATCAATGTCTAAGCCTTAATGCTGTTGCCCTATGTCTCCAGCAGTGACCTTGCGGCACCAACAGCTCTAATCACAATGGAAACCAGTACTGGTAAATCCAACATAAATTCACTAAAAGAATGCTTGTATTTTTTGTCCAGATGACAGAACATAGCCAGTTCCACAGCCAGCCCACCTCACTGTGTCCCCAGTCTATTGGTATGGTGAAGGAGGTTAGAGGAAGTATAATAGATATTTTTAAAAACTATTTAAAATACCAGATGATAAATCAACTTGTCTAGCTAAAACACCGGATTCTGTACATTAAGGAGAAATTTTTGGGAAGAATCAGTGCCACTAGACTGAGGTAGTTCTCTATTGCAGAGACAAGAGGAAGAAAGGGTAAATCTTTGTGCACCAGAAACAAATTTGAACTCAAAAACAGGGAAGCTGGAGTGTACAAGTCATTAAAAGATTATTGGAATAGAAAATTGCCATGAATTTATGATCAAGAAAATTATTTACTTTTGCTTTTGTGCTTAAGGAGAAAGGAACTTTGCATGTTCAGCTTCTCAAAATAAAAATAATCTCACATTTGGATTGCTAGCTCTTCTTCCTACTCCCTGAATTAAGCAATAGTCTGAGGTGCTTAAGCAGAAGTTACTTAGATGTTCTTTGTCTGAATTTCTACTGGCAATGGAAAAAGTAAACAAGGTGGGTAAGAGCGGTTTAGTGTCCTCTGTTCTTTGCTCCTGTCATCTCTCTGGTGGTTTCTGGAACTCTTACACAAGTGCAGCTCCACCCCTGTGCTGCCAGAGGATGTGACTGTGCTGTGCATGAGCCACACGCAGCATGAGGTGACACTTCTGTCTGGCTGGAGCTCTCAGGGACTTCAGATGACGTGTGCTGCCCTGCCCCACAGCGCCATCCTTGAGGTGACAGTGCAAGCCTTGGCCTCAGCCTTTCCTTCACATCCTTTTCCAGGGGATGCTGTGTTCAGACCTGCAGGCATGTCTTTAATGGTGCTTGTTTCCAGTGTCTTGAGGCTCAGGGTACAGTCCCCAGGTAACTGTGCGTGGTAGGCAGCTGCAGTCCTAGTTTGCCCATAGAATGCAAAGAAGCACAAAGTTAGGGGCAGAGACCTGAAGACCATTTCTAGTTATACATATTTTACATTTTTATCTCTGTCTTGTACTTCTCCACAGAGAAGTAGTTGCAGGTCCAGAGAACAAAGCAATGTCTTTTGTTTAGTGGTCTGAAGTACAACAATTGGGAGCTAATATTTGGTTGATGTTAGACAGATGTAAACTATGAAATTCATTAAAAATTAACAACAACTGGGCACAATTAGAATAAGAATCAGTTGGGGTAAGTTCTTCAGGGAGAGAAACAGGGATTGCCTTAGGCTTTTTCTCAGGTGCCAGAGTGCCTAAAATAGCCATGGCAGCATGTTCTGGAAGGGTGATCTGGATCAAAATGCAGTTCTCAGCAGCAGTTGTGCTCCATGTTCCAACTCTGATAACTAGACATGGTGGTCAATATGAAAGAGCAGAGCAAAAGTGTGCTGTCTCTTCACATTGCTTCTGTAGAGGCAAAATGAAAAAAAAATACTGTATTTTCTATTAATGTGCTCGTTTTAGCTTTGGGGAGATATTTGGAGGTATTATTAAGTGCCTGATACATTGGGTAGACAAGATGTGTCCATCAGCAATGAGAAACAGAGGCATTTACTCAAATTGGTGCAGTTTCCAAAGTGGCAGAGATGGCACTGAGCAAAGTGTCATAGCTAGAGGAAGTCTCTTCAGTGTAAAACGAACTAATATAAAACTAGTTGAATTTGTGTTTTCTACCAGAGCAAAATTATTCATCAACTTCAGTGATTTAATTCAAATGGAGACCAGAGCTTACTCTGTCAGGATTTCTGGATTTACCTTCTTTTCTTTTCAGCATATGAGAAAATAATGTGAAATGTCTCCAGCTTTCCAGAGATGGGATTTTCAAGGTCAATATCAGTAGTTTTATTGCCTCGTAAAGGGAAGCCTGAAATGATCAAGATTCCTGTCTGGTGAGTTGTTCTAAAGAGGTTTCTGGTTTTGAGTTCTTGGTTCTCTGTCAATCATGATACTGTGAAAACATTTCTTTCTGCCCGCCCTTCTCTTTCCAATGTACTTTTCAGCAGATAGAGATGGCAAAACAGTCTCTGAGAGATATTAAGGCTTTCAAACAGCCACTGTTCCTTCAAGTATATGTTCTTGTCCTTTTCTGCAGACTTTCAGGAGTTAAAATTAGTAGAGAGCCTCCAGCTTTTGGCAGATGCTGCCATATAACTGTCTTAATCCATGCAGCAAATGCTGACTGTGAAAGGTCTACGTATATTTTGACACTACATTTATAGAACTTTTTGTTGTTGATTTCAAAATACAGAAAGTCTTAGTGATAAACTGAGTAGTATTTACAGAGCAGTTCCCTCTTCCTGTTTGCTGTAAGTAGCCTTAAATGACTTAGAAGATGAGAGAAGTACAATTGCATTTCAACAGAAAAGTTTCTCTGTTTGGGTGCAAGTGCTTTGCTAGCAGAATGAAAAACAGAACAAAAATTGGAAGTGCACTGAGTAAAAAGACCAAGCTCTGTCCTGTTGTAGGCTTTGATATTTTTATCATTGTCTAATGCAGAAAGGAAAAAATCTTTAGATGCTAAAAGTAAAATACTTATTTTGAACATACTTTGGACTATTCTGTTTATCCTCAAAAATTGTAGGAAGACTAAGTTGCTTGAACTAGAAGTTTTTTTGGTGTTTATACAAAATACTTGCTGTAATCTTAAGGCTTTTGCAACATTATCTTTATCAGTAAGTGTTTTTCTCAGTAAATATAGATATGTTTTTCCCAAGAGTTTTAAGTACCCATGTAAGTTGTTATTTTCTCCATGACGATTTTTTATTTTACAGTTTTGATAAATAAGATTATTTCTTACCTGCAAACTGTTCCAATTCCATGACCTATGTAGAGATATTTTACTGCTGGCACATCATTTGACACACTTTATGCCAAGCATCAAAATTGTGAGTGTACAGCAGCCCATGAGCAATAGAGAGTTTCCCCCAGTAGATACTGTTAAATAATCACTGCACTTCTGCAAGGGTGCAATGAGAACCTGATAAGAGGTAAGCTGAGCCAAGAAAGTGAGACAAGATGATGTATCCATAGATTTTCTGTTCCATTGTGGAGCTTTTCTGGGAGTCATCGTGAAATGACTCACTTGTCCAGACGCTGCTCCCTTTTGTTTCCACTGATTCAGAGTGCAGGAAGAGAGGAGCAGCCTGAAGGATCTGGCTGGGTTGTTGGAGTGGGGTTGAATGTCAGATGTAGGTCTGCATCAGCCTGGTTTTGTACCTAAAGATAAAGCAGAGGTATTAGTGCAACCTCAAACATTACAGTCTGACAGGTTGCCTGCAGGCAGCTTTCTCCCAGTCTCATGACCTGTCTGAATGAGTGATCAGGGAGGGTTTGCTCCTCCAGGTAGTCTCCTGAATTTCTCAGAAGTAACCCAAGCCAACCTTGTCTCACACACCCCTCTCGCTCTCCCTGCTGATCTACACATAGCAAGGGCTGCTGCCTTCACCTCACTCAGCAATGGCGGCAGCTCAGACAGATCCCTGCTGGAAGGGTGGTTGGAGTTGCAGTTACAGTCTGCATCTGAGGCTAAGTGAAAGCTCAGGCATTTGGGAGATGACCCTGGCATGTGTGCAGGCAGGGTTGTAGGCTTGGTGTATGCCTGAGAGGCCCAGAGCTCAGGCACTGCTGTCTCCTTTCAGATGACATTTCCCCCTTATCCTGTTCTCCGCATTGCTGTGTTTCCCAACAGGAGAGGATGCTGTCACACTTCCTTCTGTGCCTTTTGTGAAAAGTGCGGAGTCTCCTCAAGTGGTGAACACTCTCTCTTTATCATTGCAAAATATGTGCAGAAAACATTGCATAATGTCTTCACCACACTGTACATCTCCTCCTCTGTATTAAAATACTCCCTGCTGAGTATTGTCTGTTTTGAACTCTCTACTTTTGCTAAGATTTTGTTAAACTTACTAAGTTCCTTTACCTTTTAAACTCTACCTGTGTACAGGCTTCCAGTAATACACTGCTGTTTTTCCTCTAAAGAAATAGCAAAATCACTGGACAGTTCTGACTTTTTTACCACAATAGTAAAGAAATTAAAGTAGCTTTGTGTTCTTAATGTATCGTACTTAGCAAATTTTTGAAAGGTGATGAGTTAGTAGCTGAAGTAGAGGAAGTAGCTGAAATTAAAGAAATAAATTCATTTCAGAATGTTGCTATAAAAGCAAGAGGAACTCTGTTGTCTGCCTACACCTTGTACTGCTGTACTATAATCAAACATTAGTCTGATGACAAAGGAGGTGAGAAGAGTCCACAGATTATGAAATCCAGCTAGTGAGGTAAGGATCCCTCTTTTCTGGGTTATCTGTGGAGGTTTCTATCCCATTATAAGGTAAAAAGTGACATTTCTCTTTCCAGCCTGAGATGGATCAGTTAACTTCTGATAAAAACGCCTTCAAGGACCCAACTTGAGACACAGTGCAGTGCTCTGGAGTAGAAGTACAGCAAGAGTTTACCTGGAAGTAGCATGTTAGTGTTTGAAAGCAAGGTAAAATTTTTGTCACCTTCAGAAATTCATTTGTTGATTTGGTTACTCAGTGGCTCAGGAATGCATTTATTTGCATTCTTAGGGGGAAGAATTAAGGTAATGGATTTTAGTTCACATTCTCAAAGTGTAGTGCAGTTTACACTTTCTCACAAGATTTATTTTGCATAGATACTTCTATTTCTAAGCAGAGAAATGAACTGAAAGCAGTCACAAGGCAATGCAAGGATTATCTCTTTTAGCATAGCAAGTTACTGGAAAGAGGATTTGCCCTTTGTATGACTTTGGTTGCAAACTCTTTGGCTGACCACTAAAGCAGATGACATGTTTGTTCCATTGCTGAAGCTATCTTTGACCTCATTTTCTTATGTTATCCCCAACTAGAGGCTAATCAATTGGAACTCTTTGAAGTTACTTGTACCCAATGAAAACTACAGACTGTCCAAAAATGGTGTTGCTTGTGCAGGAACATAGCAGTAATAAAATGCCTTTAAAGTGTTGCTGCTGCAGGTTATGGTGTTGATGGTAGAGTAGTTTAGGTTGGAAGGGATCTCTTGAGATCTACTAGCCAAGCCAGTCTGCTTAAGCAGGGGCAGCTCAAGCCTGTGTCCAGTTGGATTTTTAATAGGTTCACAGCCTGTTTCTGTGTTTTACCACCTTTAGAGTTTAAATGGTGTATCCTTGATGGAATACTGAAGATGGAATTTAATGTGCTTTGCTGTCTATCCAGCTGTTTCTTCTCCAGGCTGACCAGTCCCAGCTCTTTCATCCTCTCCACACATGACAGATGTTCCAGTCCCTGAGATGCTTTTGCAACCTTGGGCTGGTCCCACTCCAGTAACTCCACGTCTTTTTTAGACTGGGTTGCCCAGAACTGTGACTGGAGCTGGTGAAGGTACACTCACACTCACTGGAAACAACCATCTTAAACTGTTTGGGGACTTGTGCTGTTCTCTGGGCAAAGTTGGAATACCTAAGTAAATTATGCAAATGTGGGACTTATTCCAGGAAGGTGTTGTGCAATCTCCTTTTCTGTAGCGCTTGATATGAGCACTCAGCAAAAGCTTTTCAAATACTGCACAACAGAAATATGGAAACAGTATGGCCCCATCATGATGAAGTTGGATTTAACCCACTTATTCTTACATTACATCCTTGCAGTGCCAAATGGTGATGTTAATTTTTCATAAATTAAATAGAGAAGACAGTTCATCAATGTTAAAATCACTGGCGTTATGACTCATAGCTTTTTTCTCCTCTTCCCTATTGAGGTGCAGTCCTGATAGTGGCCTTTTTTCTTGGTTTGAAATTGGTGACTTTCTTCCCAGTCACAGGATGGGAGAGTTATTTAGTGAGTCCTGAATCACTCTTTGATTCCAAAATAGTGAGGGCAGGAGCCTGCAAACAAAGTTTCACATTGATATGGATGATACACATGAGGAAATGTGATTGTCAGCTTATGAGAGAATCTCATATATATATATATATATATATATATATATATATATATTCAGCCTGATGAAAGTTCATTAAAGTAGTGTCGTAAATAGATTTACCAGAAGAAACATTTTAACTTATTTCTAGAGATAACTATTGATCAAGCAAAGAGATCAAAGAGTGCTGAGTAAGTAACCCAGCTATGTTAGACCTCTGTGCCTCAGAGAAATATTGGAAATTGATATTTAAATAAAAAATCCTTCTAATAGCACATAAATTAAAAAAAAAAAAAAGAAACTTTAAAAATCCCTTCTAACTCAATGGAAGCTATCAGTAATTTGGTGAGTCCAAATGTTTACTTATCCTCATTCCAGAAGAATAGTTTTCCTCTTGCAGAAGCTAAGGACCCGCCAAATTGCCTTATCTAGCCTCAGGTGTTCAGAGTAAGACCAATTCTTTCAGACCTTGTTTTCCAGTGCATCCCATCTGGCATTTACTACACTGTTCCTGCCTCTCACTACTGACATACCACTCCTACATGGTAGGTAGGGCTCTAGTCAACATGCCAAACTTGCCAGGCCCCTTAGAGAGTCAGGACAGAGGCTGGATGTGAGCTGGTGTCCCTTGAAGTCAGGCTGGCAGCACTCAGGCACTGCAGTGTGCTCCTCTCATGGACAGGGACATACCTGCTGCAAGAGGCTTTCCTCCTCATGACCTCAGCTTACACACTTGGGGTTTTCAGTGGTCTGACAGGTTGGACTAAGGCAATTTCTCTCAGGCAAGCAGTGCAGGTAAATGCAGCTTCTGGAGCCTTGTGCTGGCACTGGATAACAGGGTAGTGGGGAAGAAGCTACAAGAAATGGAGCATTTATGTCAGGACCACTTTCCAGGAATGAATAGAAATGAGACCCTGACTAAGAGACACAGGAAGGATGTGAAACACTGTGGAATTCAGCTGATTCTGTGTAAAAGACAGAGGAACACCTAAAACATAAGACACTGTGAGCTGATTTGAGACTAATATTTCTGCCTTGAATACTTGTGTTCTGGGTAAATATTACTTGGCTTGTTGAAAACCAGCCAGTCACTTGTAGTTCCAGCCATTCCTCTGATTGTCAGGAGAGTACTTGCCAGACTAAAGCCAGGTCTGTGGGGCTGGTCAGATTGACTGGCAGGAGATGTCCAGCCTGACAAAGGCAGTGGGATGCCTTTGGGAGTGCTTAGGTGTGGTTGGGCATACCCTGTACACAGACTTGGCTTTAGGACTCCAAAAAAAACTGTTTAAATGTTTAGAAATAATTCAACCATCAAAAGCTGACATCATATCAAGTAAACAAGATCATAATGTGAGAGGAGATGTAAATCTACTCTGAATTAAAAGGGGGAAAATGTCATTCTGTAGGCAGCAAGCTATTCCATATCTGCCTCTTTTAAGTTAATGTTCTTCGAAAGAGTTATTGGCAGTCAGCATCAAGAATGGGATACTGCGCTCTGGGTGAAGCTCAGCTCTGAGTCCAGCTTCTACAGCTTGGATGTGAATAAAGAATGGTTTCAAAAGAGCTTCAAGACAGGCTTCTGTCAATTATTGACACCTTTGTCACCAATTATTGACAAAAGTAGGGCAAGTGTAATGTCATTGGGCCACTGCCAAATAATATTTACAAATCACAGAAGAAGAGAACATGACAGGTTATCAAGGAACGAGTATAAGGAATATTGGATAAACCTATACATAACTAAATCCAAGATAAAAAACTATATAGTTGTTATTAAGAGCACTTAATCAGGAAGGCTAAGGCAAATTACTCTTTGGAATATGTCATGGCAACTGGGACAAAAGTTAATATAAAAAGAGAAATCAGTTTTCCAGCCCACATCTCTTGCAAATACTCTCTGCAGGGGAAGGATATATGCATAGTTTTGTAGGGTTGAATCTTAACAACTTCTTTCCCTCATTGCTAATGTTATAATTCCATTTGTCTGAAATGAATGTTTTTAATTTTAGATTCGTGGAGTTGCATCTCAAATTCATAATGGCTAAGTGCTTTACTGAATCTAGATGTAAATGAAAAGCTTGATAGATTGAAGTATAAATAACTTTGTTAAAAATCACCCTCATTAGGAAACTCATTTGAGTGAATGAAGTGAGTGAATGATTCCATTTTCCGTAAACATCCACTCACATTTATGAGTTGCATGGAAATTTAAATCATTATTGTACAGCCACCAAAGAACCTCATTGTGGCCTAACTTTTCCAGCATGCTGTAATGTTTGCCCTCGTTTATTTGGTGTTGCATGCTTCATTTCAGTTTCCAGAATATCTCACTGCACTAAAGATGCTTCTGTTTTCAGCTCTCTGGAGACTGAGCTCTTGTGCTGGGAAGTGCTTGTGCACTGGCAAAAGGTAATGCTGAGGATGGATTTGTGGATGGCACTTGTCTCCTTGTCACAGGTTGTGAAGGCCCTGTGAAAGCAGGGCTTTTAGGCACTCAGCAAAGGCCCCTGGCTGGTACAATTGATCACCCTGCTTTGGATGGTCTGGTGAACTCATTCATGGCATTGGTTTGCATGTGCTGTATCTCTTAAAAATAATGCTGTTTTCCATTCTTACTGTGAGTGGCTAATACAAAGTATCCTGAGTGCCTGCTATCTTTTGAATATCAACACAATATATTCCGTAAGAAGCACATAAAATAACTAGGCAATGAAACAATTAATTGATTTTATAATGAAGCATGAAATCAAATAGACTTTGAGATAGAGTTGAGAGAAGCTGGTGTCTGATCTGATTAAGATCAATGTTATTTTCCGCTGGTTAGAGCCCAGGGGCCACTGGTGAAGTCATTTGGTCTTAGCTTAGTGGTCATAGAGCAGTTTGACAGGTTTGACTTAGTGGTACATGAGCGACAGCTCAGTCTTAGTAGGGTCATCAGTGCAACAGGGATATGGTTGCTTTGATGTGGCCAGATTTATATCGTGGGGAGGAAAATGGGACCACAAATAATTCAATGGGTTCTGTATCTTTGGATCACATAAGAAGTTTTTCCTCAGCTGGAATGGGGAATTCATTGTCCCTTTGAGGTTAAACCAATGAGTGTACTTTGCAGAAATGTTAGACATCAGAATCACAAATTTCTTGGGTTTAAATCCTTACCATGAACAGCAGGTCCAAAGAAATTCAAGATGCTCAGCTGCTTTTGCTCTGTGGCGTGGCTTGGTTTTGTTTTTCTCCATGGTGCTTTCCATGCAATCACCAGCCTGGGAAAAATGAATTTAAGAGGACAGGACTTCTCTGTCAGGGAGATGTTTTGCATCCACCTGATTCCCCATGGACTTATATTTGCACAATCAGGGTGTAGTTGATAAATATCTTTAAAAGACTTCTTTAATTTGTAGCCCAATAGGGGCATCTCAGCACCAGAAAACTGCAGTTGTGTAATTGAGTGGCTTGGGTAAGGAAATGTTCTTTACCTTAAAGTACAAGTAGAAAACGTTAATAGAAGAATTTCTGGGAGAGCAATAATTACACTGATCTGATGCATGCTACAGAAATCTCTCAGATTGAAGGGGACTATTATGAGAGCTTAGCAGGATTTGGAATTTACCCCTGTACAAGAAAGTCCAGTATTTGCACACAGAGCTTTGCTGATGTAAAATCCTCATGTTTCAAGGCTTTTTCCTGGGAATCCAAGTTCTGAAAGACCAGGAATTTACCAATGTAGAAGAATTTTCAACATCAACAAGATTATTTTCATACTTCAAAGTTTGTAAAACACACATGACTTGAATTACTGAAAGGTACTTTTTAACTTCTCTACTCGCCCAGATTTTCCCATTTTCAGTGCCTTGGAGGGGTGGCCAAGGGGAAAAGGTAGTTTTCTGGTTTGTTAACTGCTAGAAATTAAGCCATGTCAGAAGCTCAGGAAAATGAATTGCACTAATTTCTGTACAAGCCAACCTGAAATAAAATAGGGGGTTTGGTTTGTTTTAAATATTCTAGTCTACTACAGTAAACTTCCCATAAAATCTGTGCTTCCATGGAAAATCAAGAGCTCTTTGTTAGTTCTGTGTGATACATTGAAGGTGTATTCAGTCCTTTGCTCAGTTCTTGATTTTAGCAAAGTTTTGAATGTTGATTATATTAATACATCTCTGCAATATCACACTGATTTTTTTTCATTGCATTGCTAACTAAGATATAACTAAGAAGCAGAACAAAATGTTTTAATTTTTTTTTTGCCAGGATAGGAAATGTGAAAATGAGCAACAGGTTAAGTAAAGGAAATATCTGTCAGTACATTTAGAAGACTGCTTGAGGGAGTTCTTAAGTAGGGAAGTCAAAGCAAAATAGGTTTCACACAATCAAATATGGTTGCAAAAATTAATCAATTTAAATAATTTCTAGCATGTTAATATCTGTGTAGATATACTAAACTTATGATGATCCTATCCTTGATTTACCAGCAGTATTTTAATGTGAGGCTGGATGGCATTTTGACAGTGGGGGACAAGACTGTGACACTGACAGTGGAATGTAAACTACTGCAGGAGCCCCTCTGCTAAGGGAGGATATCTGTTAGCTAGCTAAATATCAGTTCTGAAGGGGGGACCATAGGGTGAGGAAGGTGTCAATCCTGTTGTGAAATGCCCCTCTGGAATAGTGGCACTATTTTAAGAACAAAATGTGGCAGACACTTTACTATGGGAGAAGCCAGCCCTCCATAACTCATTGTCTCTTCACTTTTCACAGGTTTATCAAATTTCAGCAGTTCTCCGTAGCCCAGTGAAATCATCACAGATCCATTTTATTCAGCTGAGTCTTGATGCTCTTTGTTCTTGTTTTGAGCTATGGGTGAGTGCAAAGCAGGTGAGTGTAACATCATTTCATGAATATAAAACCATTTCATGCTAGACCTGACAAACAAACAGCACTAGCTTTGTTAGCAGACTTTCCTCGTTCTTTATACTAAGCAAGAATCCTGAGGGTTTGAAGCCTCATGTAAATCTGTTAGCTAATATAGGGTAGCAGCTTTTGAGAAATCTGACTTACTACAAGTTTACAAGGCTGTTCCAGTTGCTGAGAAGTCAGAAGTCTTGGTTATAAAGACTCTTAGGAAACTGATCCATCAGTTTTACAAGTTTACAGTGCTGCTGGAAAAGGGCCAGCACTGTAACACTGGACCCTGGAAATGAATGAAACATTTCTCTATCAGCTCATATAGCTTGCAACACCGTGGTAGCTGAGTAACTTGTAGGTGTTACTGCATTCATCCTTGCAGTATCTGAATAATCCAGGGAAATGAAAGTACAAGAAGCTATAAAAATATTTCCACCTCTCCTTTGCGGGCAAGGGCCCAGCAGGGGAAAGTCCCGAAAAGCTTCCCAAAAAACTTTACCGAAAGTTTTAAGCAATTTTTTTTGTTTAGTTAACATTAAAATTTTATGTATGGATACTTTTTGGTTTAATCAAACTTACTTTCATTCTGCAAAAGGTACAAAATAAATCTATATGATAAACTTACAGATTCCATAAATTTATGGAGACTATTGGTTGCTTTTTAGGAATACTTTGCTTTCTATAAAATGTGAAGGACATGCGCTAGCTAGCATGCTCACCCTCAGAAATTCTGCTTTTATACTTCTCTCTAAAATCTACCAGATATCCTTTTCTCCAGACCAGCAAAGGTTTAGTAGAGTGTTTTTTAATTTCAATTAACTGTAACCAAGAAATTTATCTCTCAGTATAAGCATCCAAAAACCATAGTTTCAGGAACTAAATCAAAATCTCAGGCTAAGTTTCATGTACAAATTTCTCATACCTTGGAGCCAAAAGTTTTTTGGAAGATGTTTTTGGAGCAGCATTTGTAAAACTAGAATTAGGAGTTTGCTGACACCCTGTTGTAAAGGGTGCTGAGCCACCTCTTTTAAACAAAAATAATTATGAATCATCACAATTTTCTAAATCAAAAAGCAGTTCTACATATTCAGAGTTTTGACTGTTGTGAATCTTATAATGAGACAACTATTAAATTAGATCAATGGCTTTAATTGTTGCACCACAAAGGAAATAAAAAAATGCCTTCAACTCCTCTTCTTTGACTTGAATTCTTCTTTTCAATTCTCCCTGAGATGCATCCTCCCTGCATGATGAGATGTATGACATGACTCAGAATTACCATGTTCAGAAGAATATGATATCAATTCAACTTTGTTTCCTGTCCAGAAGTGACTGCTTCAATTAGGTGGTTGTAGAGGAGCTGTGGGATCAGATAAGAGGTTACAAAATTCTCTGGAGAAAGCACGAGGCTCTCTAGGTAACGCAAAGTCAGTGGTGATCAGGAAGCAGGGAAAGAGTAATGCCAGGAAGTGGATGTAGAAATCATTATACGTGCCAAAACTGTTAAGACTAATAATTAGTATTAGCAATAAGTTATGCAACTATCATCAGATCACAAGGAAATAGTGACAGCAAATTTAACAAGATGTTTATGTAGTTAATTCTTTGATTGATGTTTTGTTTATGAAGTGCTACAGTGGTAATGAACATGTTGTGCCTTTAGTGGGGCCTCTTAAGTGAAATAAAAACAAGTTGGTGCATGGCTAAAATGGAGGCTGCACAGTTTTGCCCAGTGCCGCCCTGTGCATCACGCCGTGTTCCCGTTACACCACATCAGGGTCAGGGAGGTCTGAAGCAAGAAGTGCTGAAAGAAACAAGAAAAGGAGAAGATGCAGCCGCCTCAATTGCAGGGGGCAGGCAGACTTTGGCCTATTCAGGGTGCTGATTTGTGTGCCCAGATGACCTAGAAAACTGATGGCATCCTGGCCTGTACCAGGAACGATGAGCAGGACCAGCGGAGTGATTCCTCCTCTGCTGTTGGCACTGATGAGGTCTCATGTCCTGTGTCCAGTTCAAGGTGCCTCTGTTCAGGAAGGACATTGAGGTGCTGGAGCATCTCCCAGGAAGGGCAACAAAGCTGGTGAAGAGTCTGGAGCACAAGTCCTATCAGGAATGGCTGAGGCAGCTGGGGGTCTTTAGCCTGGAGAAGAAGAGGCTCAAAGGTGACCCTATCACTCTCTACAGCTCCCTGGAAGGAGGGTGTAGCCAGGTGGCCATTGGTCTCTTCTCCCAGACAACCAGTGACAGGACAAGTGGGCACAGTCTTCAGCTATGCCAGGCGATGTTTGGGTTAGATATAAGAAATTGTTAACAGAAAGGGCGATTAGACATTGGAATAGACTGCCCAGGGAGACGAAGGAGTCACCATCCCTGGAGGTGTTTAAGGAATGATTGGATGTGGTGCTTAGTGCCATGGTCTAATTCACAAGGTGGTGTTTGTTGGACTTCACAATCTCAAAGTTTTTTTCCAATCTACCTGGTTCTGTGAGTTGCAGAGCACAGCTTTGTGTTGGGCAGACTTTCAAAAAGTGAACTGAATGAAGGATATAGAACAAGAAGGGCCAAGTCTCTCAAAGTAAGGGCCAAATCCTGGTGATTTGTGCCCAGAAATAGCTCTGCTTAGAAAATGCAATAAAGGTGTTTTTTTAATGCATATATGAGGATCAACTTCTGTTCTCACTATCCTAATGCAAATAGATAAGCCAAATGGAAGCTTGTGATATAACAGCAGAAGTTGGTTCCATGACTTAAGTGATTTATTACTCAGGACCAAGGGCTGAAAGGGAAGCTGACAAGAGGAATAATAAAACTCTATTTGTATCAACAGCTTTTGCTGAAAAGCAACTTAATATTTTTCCTGCTTATTATATCAAATCCAAATTTGCTGACATTCAGCTCTACAAGTCTGAGATGGATGAAGTGACTTCTGGATTTAATTTTTTAATTTAATAATAACAAAACAACTATGGCAAATCTTGCCATTTGAGCACAGAAATTTTTCCCTCCTTGACTTGTAAAGCTATACTGTGACTGTGATGCTGAATGACATGTCTCATTTTTTTCCTCAGCATTAGCTGCTGATTCCTGACAGAGCTGCAACACTGAATTTATTGGTGTAGTTGGACTGCAATTCTAAACATACCTGAAAGCTCACAAACCTACGCTCTCTACCAGACAGAATTTGCTATAGGCTGCTTTGATTCCTGAAGCAAGTTGGCTTACTTCTTGTTTCCAGTTGAATGGTTCCAATGATTCCTTGAATGGTAATATGCCATTCTGACTAATGGAGATAGCAAGAGAGAATGGATGGTCTAACTAGATTTTTTTTCTGTTTCTGAATTTTTGGTTTCTCCCTGGTCTTCCCTTAATTTTCATCTATAAATATAAAAGCGTAGCTGTTGCTAAAGTGTTTAAGCCTCAAAGTAATATTTCTTGTTACCAGAATGTAGCTCTGACAAAGAAACATTAGCTCCTATTCTTTGTGTCATTTGGCATAAAGGTGGGGAGAATACTTGGGACTCTTGGGAAAAGCTTAACAAGAATAAGGAAACTCAAGAATTTATTTAATACTGTTTATCTGTTGTAATATGCAACTATATTTCATGAGTCTAACTGTGGCAAAGCTTACTTTACAATCTAACACCCCTTTATGCTTCTGAAAGAATGAAAAAGTGGGTTTTTTTCTGTAGGCCAGCCTTCCCCTGAGCTGAGAAGTTGGATGGAGAGTTCAAAATTGTAGCTGCCATAATAAATTATCAGTAACGGTACAGTTAACTTCAGCAGTGAGAACTGTTCCCTATATTAGGAAATATTTTTTGACTTAAATCAATTTTTTATCAAAGTGTGTGCATGGGAATTAAGCTACTTGTGGGAGTACCTGTTGCAAAGGGGAAGGGGGACACCAGGTGGTTGAAGAAGCCCAGACTCCTGAGTGCCTGTTCAGCTTCTTCTGTGGTGCTTATCAAGTCTCCTCATTTGTATGCCCTGCTCTCAGGCAAAGGGGTTTTGTCTGAAATGTTTCATTTTAGTGAAGTAGCGAGGTTTTTTTAATAATACTTGTTTTGATGAGGAATGTAAGTGCCTCCTGATGACTTCTGTACCAGATGGGAGAGGGATTACAGGAACTCATGTGGCATTAGACCAGGAAAGCTGAGAAATTATCTCAGTCTGAAAGAGAGGGAATTTTAGACCAGAGAATGTTTGGTAAAGGGAAGAACATGGTTTTTATTAACAGGTTTTTCTGTTCTTTCTTCTGGAGAAAAAGCCAGTGAAGGTAAGTATGAAATCTTTTTCTGAAGTACTGCTTTCAAATAGCGTTTCCTTCTTTTTTTCTGGAACAGAATTGATATTTTTGAAGATAAAAAGTCAGAGAAGATCCCATTTGAAAGAAAGATTAGACAATTTGTATTTATTTTCCTTAGCACCTGCATTTGAAAACCAGTCTCAGATTCAAATGTGAGATTATCATCCAGAAGGTATTAGTGATGGCTTCTTTTTCTAGCAGAGATGAAATTCAAGTTTCTTCTCACCTCAGGATGAATGTATACTACACATCTAATTCAGTTACTGGAATTGCTTCTGTTTTCTGAGGTAAGAATCAGCAATGGTTTTGCTATTTGTCTGAGTCTTGAGGATATTCAAGTCAAGACTCAAGCAAAATTTTTAAACAAGTTTGTAGTTTAAATTTAATTTTTTTTTCTGGTTCAGCCAGTGCTTTAGGGCAATGTCATCTGAGGAGCAATTCAAGCCACAGGATTATTTGGCCTGAAATGGCTGAAGAAATTATGGGGTTTTTTGCATCACAGATGCAAGAAAGATCCTGAGAAGTTTCTGAGATCTGAAACACATTGCTATCTCATTTCAATGGAACCTGGATTTTAATTCTCCTGGTTTAGGAGATGGCTGGTGGGAATGGGTCACCCTGAAGGTTCCTGCAGAGCTGGAACTGGTGTCTGATCACTGAAAGGGTGAGGGCAGGGCTGAGCTCAGGAAGGTCACACCACACGTGCTTCCCTCACCGTGCTCTGCAAAGTGCCATGGCTGGAACAGGGCAGAGCATCACCCAGAGCACACACAGAGTCCCTGTCACTGTGTCAGCAGGGACCATCAGAGCCGTGTCAGGGGCTGGGCTGGAGCCCCTGGAGCCAGCACTTAACAGGGCACAGCACTTTCTGCTAAGTGTTCAGGGCAGTAGCACAGCCACTGCCTAACGTGTATTCCTTCTGGGTTGGAACAGTTGTCCCTCTCGCTCTTCAAGGACATGTGGGTCATAGCTGCTTTACATCCAGGTATATTCTTCCATCCTTTCTCATGTAGGAACTGAAGGCCTATAAGCGCTTCTTATTTTGGTGTTTTTTAAAAAGAATGTCTGAAATAGGGAGCCAATACCAAATTTGGGGTTCTTTTTTTAACCTCATTATTTGTCTAAGCATTGATAGGACTGATTCATTCAGTTGCCAGGTTGAAATCCTCCAGGCTGGCTTTTTACACAAAAGGATTTTGTTTTAAGCATTTAAAGTGTGAAAATGTTTCTATTTATAGGAAAAAGTCACCTTTGACCAGAAATGGGAAAACTTCAGTATAGAAGATAACAGAACAACAACAAAATCTGTGTGACTGTCACTGCCATGACTTTGACAACAAAAGTTGTGACTTTTAGGGTTTTTCCATGAGCTGTTGGAGAAAATTCTGTGATTGAATGAGGTCAGAGAAAAAACTTGTGAGTTAGTAAAAAATCAGAATGTCTTTTCTGTGGAAAACACTGGTATAATGAAAAATGTTTTTAAACTGAGTGTTGAAAGTAAAAGAGATTGTATTTTGAGTAAGTTTACAGTATTGGTGGTGTAGCAAAATGTTAATCTGAGATCCCAGTTTTAGGACAGGCCCATTTCCATTCCAGTTCAAACAGCCTTCAAGAGGGCACACAGCAGTGCTAGGAGTGGTAAATAAGAGCTCAGATCTCTGTGCCCAAGGTGAGTGTCTCCCCAGAGCATTATCAAGTTGAATTTTTCCCTCAGGTAATTGGACAGTTGCATTTCTTCCCCTGCCATTTTGTGTCTCCAGCAGAGATAACATTCCTTGGCTGTGCCTTGATGCCGAGGACCCTCTCCTAGCAGGAGCTTCAAAGGCTGTGAAAATGATAAGCCATGGCCAAAAATCCTTTGCTGTACCTGAGAAAATGGATGTCTTCAACTGAGGAATGAGGTTGGATGTGGATCTCGACTGGGTTGTTCTTTCCATGGGAAGGACCCTGGAAAAGGGTAAGCCTGGGATGAAAAGTTGTGTCTGAGTCCTGGTAACTCATTGCTGCTGGTGGAAAAAGGCGATAGGAGAGATATCAGCCTCAGAGAGGGAAGGGGCTTGGAGAAGGGGATAATAATTATGCTGAAGCCCCTGTTCATACAGGGACCACCACCTCAGGTACCTTCAGCTTCTCACTCTCGGAATGAAAGCAAGTAAAACTTCTCTAGGCTTGGCAGAGGTGAAGGAGAAAGAAAAGAGAAATGCCCAATTAATCACTGCCATTGGCATATGCTCTGTTAGTGGGGGAGGAGAAGTGAAGAGTCAAGCTTGTACAGGTTTACATTTTTGCTAGGGAGTGACCTGTGCAAAAGATGTGCCCTAGATAAGCATTGTTGGGTCTTCTTTGTCCCTCAAAAACTGCAACTGAGAGATTTGCATTCTAATTCTGTGATTAAGACTAACCTATACCTTGATGTTAACTGACGGCATTCATATCCTAAAGCTTAGATTATACTGTAGAAGTTCAGTATTTGAAAAACTGATAGCCCTACCTGAGAAGCACTTGACCAAGGAGATTGAGTTTTTCCAAGCCTTAAAGTTTCTACAGTTGATTCATTCACACTCAGCTGGCCTGATCCATGCTAACTCTTTGTTTTTCTTTGCAATTAAAATATTTCAGCTGCCATGTGAAATATGTGAGACTTTTTAGACTTGTCAGAAGCTCAGCAGGATGGCATTGAGTGTTTGCACAGCAGCTTATAACAGTCTCAAGAATAATTCCTGGATCAACTTTCTGGCTATTTTTAAACCAGTGAAAAATATGAACTGCTGAATAAATCAATTTTGCTCCTTGGCATATGATTATTTTCCCACTTTTTATTTCACTGTTGGTTACTTGACAGCTCAAAACACATTTCCAAACATGCCTCTCTTCCATTCCAAAATGAACATGTGACTGTGGATTACCCATCAGACTTTGACAGTCTTTTTGTCTGACAGCACATCTGGAAAGGGATTTCTATGTTATTTCTTTTCTTTTTAAAGCTAGAATGTACAGGTTCACTGGCCACGTGTTTAGTTTTCATTGAACTTTTTTCTTTCTTACAGTTTTTGTTCTTTTGTTTGTAGTTTTTTAATAATCATGCTGTACTCGCCTTGTTTTTTGCTCTTCAGTGATCATAGCATCAGTAGCCATAAGTGTATCATCAGTAGCCATTAGTGAACAGGAGGATGAGTGAGATCCCTGATGTGACTGTGAGACAAGAGGAATGTGAAGCTCACTCCCATCCCACTGAATCTGAAGCCTAGAGGAGCTTTTCAGTGCAATTCTGCTCCTTTTGCCATTATACATAGTAGTCTGTAACTGAATTTAACCTGTGTTGCTAATCTCAATGTTCAGAGATTTCCAAGGAGCTGGTCAGGCTGTTGTCATTCCCATGTGTCTTAGGAAGCAGCATATATGAGCAGTCTGTTGTATGTGAAACACCTTTGACACTTTGTGTGTTTCCAGAAATACAGCTGCAGTGAAGGAAAGATGACTTTGGTGAAGGCTTAGATCAAAATTGACTGTTTAAATCAATTAAAAGGTTTAGATCACATATAAGAAAAAAGTTTTTTGTGATGAGAGTTGGTAAAGCACTGGAACAGGTTTCCCAGAGAGGTGATGAATCACCTGGAAACATTCAAGGGGCTCTCTCTGATCTAGTTGAAGATGTCCTTGCTGATGGCATGTCTAAATGTCCCTTCAAACCTGAACTATGCTATGATTCTGCATTTCTCAGTGTGCAGCATCTCTTGATTGACCACTGGGTCTGTTTTCGTGCCTGGATGTTTACAGTCCCTCTCTGCTCTCACTCTGTCTGGTGAATATAACACCCAAATGTTGCAAGGAGAGGGACTGTGGCATGTGAAGGCACCTCATGCTGAGGCAGGTGCTCAGAGGAGCTGGGTCATGAGACAGCCTGCCCTGGGCATGGCAGCTCTGCAAGATCTGTGGTAAAGTCATCATCACCAGTGGTAACTGGAGAAATACTAGTAGACTTCTTCTAACAACTGATTAATCCAGGATTCAGCACTAATTCCAGCTGTTGACAATTATCCTCTCCCTGTGGCTTTGCTGAGGTGTGGTGTTTGTCACAATAGATCTAACCTGTTAAACAAATACTGCTTTTTGCTCCACCAGGGATGCCTTTGGTGACAGATAAAATGATTCCAGTGTACAGAGGACAAGGTCCTTCAATTTGTTAAATTTGCCAACTGCATTGGAAGCCTGAGGGATGAAAGGTGTCATAGAAATGTAAAGTGCTATTACTCATCCAAAGTGACTCTACTCTGTTTTCCTAAAAAAACCCCCAAACAACCACGGATACTTCTTTCCTGCATTTTGTTCAATGTTTGGTTGGTTCCTTTAAATCTGCACAGAACTGCTACCACTTAGCACCTGGATCTTGAGTGTGTCTCCGGCATTTTATCTGACCTTTTGTTTGGCAGTTATTTCCCTTACCTGTTTCTCCAGTTACTTGAGCAATCTGTTTTCTGTGACTAGTTTTAAGACACTGATTTTTAATTTTAAGTGCTTTTATTTAAACACACAATGAGTTTGGGCATGCAAGTGAAGTTTATAAAGCCCAGTGAGTCCAAACACGTTGTCTGGTTGTACTCACTTGCTTGGTTTGCTGTATTTTCCCATGTCCTAGCATTAATTACAAACAGTTGAACTAGAAAGGCCTAATGAAGTACTAATCTTGATGTGAGAGCAGGAAAGAGAGATGTCTGGGACAGGAATTCAGTAATCCCCTGGCTGGAGGTTTAGTTGTACCTAAACACTGTCATTCATGGAGCCAACTTAAATTGTCAATCAAGAATCTGTCAGTCTAAACAAATCTGAAATGTGAAGAAGTTTGCTTTAGTTGGCATTTAACTTTTCCCTTGGCGTCCAATTCTTAGCTTTAATCAGAATGTCTCACAGAAGATAGGGTTCAGTTTGATCCAACTATGTGAGGTATTGTATGTAGTTGGCTTGTCCTCAGAGAAGTTTCAGCTCTGGCTTGCAGACATGGGAGTGAACAAAATGAGCAAAGAAAGCAGTTCCTCAGAAAGGACATCTGAGCAGTTTTTCAGGTCTCAGGTTTCAGAGAGTGGCATTTCTAGTATTTTACTTACTTCTGTAAGGAAAGGAAAAAAGGGAACCCTCCTGTGCATGTTAGAAGGCATGATAATAGATATATGGGAATAGATAATATAGATAGTAGGGTTAGATAGATAATAGGGTTAGATAATTTCTTGTGTGATCTCTGTTGCCTTACAGAAAATTTAAACCACATTGGAGATAAGAAACAATATTAGCCAACAAATTATAAATCATCAGTTTCTAAAACTATCACTAATGTATATAGTAGCTCCAATATTGTGTATAGATTTTCCTCTGAAAGGCAATATTTATGGAAAATGTTGTAAGGTAACCAAATATTGAATGTATGTGTCACTTGGTGCATTTGAACTTGGAGCATATAAAGTTTTGGAAAGAAGTGAAGTTCACTCCCAAACAGATCTACAGCCAGCAGATCACAGGGATCAGGTCAAGAGGTGCATCTAAAAGGTAAAGCATCAAGATGCCAATGTACAACTGACTGAAAGACAATAGCTAACAACTGGGCATCTTCAGAGCAGGGAAGGAGAACCTCTCAGATCAAATTATTGAATGGAAGCAAGGTGGTTCAGTAGGGAATGAAACCCAAGGATGAAGTAATAATGACCAACAAACAGTACTGGTGTCTAAATTATGCATGACAATGACACCATAATTTTATAATGCAATAATTTAATGCATAACACTATACTGTGTTTTCACCAAATAGATTTGGGTTTTTTTCTGGCTGACTGTCCATTATGGTCTAACATATTCATCTTGTCTTTGGGCTATTAAATGCCAAAGTAAACTTTGTTTTGAAATCTAGGCCTCCAGTCTAGGGATTTCAGCAGAATTCTCCAGCATTTGCAGATTATCCATATGTTCACCATTCTTGTAAGTTTTATATTTGTAGTTCAGTTTCTGCTATCTTTAAAATCATGATTTAAAAGGGTTAATCTGTGGATAGAAATAGTTTTAAGATTCTCTTGAGGAGCTATGACCACTGTCATGCCCTAAATGGAGGGGGCATGTAAGTTTTTTGAACTTTGTTTTAATTGTAGTTTCTACCTCCTTTCTCTGCTACTTTGGATCTTTTCTTCTTCAGACAAAACTCATTCTCACACATCCTTTCCATTCCCCTTTTAAAAGGTGAACACTGAAACCAAGTATGTGGAAAATATTAATACATTGAAAATAAAAATTATATAGGGATAGAAATATAACTACTTTTCTGATCTCTTTCTGGCCAGAGTGTGAGGGGTTCTCAAAGAGCATGCCTGACATCAGATCCCTGCTCTTTCCATCATGTTCCAGTGCTTCTGAAATGCTCAGCTTTACCACCATGACACCAACAAGTTCATGTGAGGTAAGAAATTCCTGTGACCCATTCACTGCTGCTCAGTAAACTTTCTGTGGCTATTCAAGCACCTCTGTGACAGAAAATGCTTGAACGTTAAGGCATAATTCTGCAAATGAAGCTTTGGTAACTGCAGGCTGAGTTGCTGGGAGGTGGTTCTGTTTTATACCTTGTGTGTTGACATCCCTGCAAGAAACCCAGCTATGGCTTAGGCATGTTGCTGCTCACTTGTGCAGCGGGGCAGAGCCACCCTAAGCTGGCCAAGGGGGCTCATGGGCCATGGGGATGGAGCACAGGGAAAGCTTTGCAAAGGGAAAGCTGGAGCCAGGTTTGGCCAGCCCGTAGAGGCTGCGGGAAGGGGGGTGATGAGGGGTGCCCAGCTGCTGTTTCCAGCCACCTAAAGAGGGGTTCCAGGGAAGGCAAAGCCAGGCTCCTTCCAGCATAACCATAAGAGGCCAGGGGCATGAGTTGGCACAAGAGAAATCCCAGGCAGTTCCCTCCACCCCAGGCTGCCTGCTCGAGACTGCAGGGCAGCAGGCACAATCTCAGGGACTGACTCTCAAAGGGTGCCCAGCCTCGGTGGTGGCACCACAGGGGCTGCAGTGCTGCCAGGATGGGCTGGGCAGGGACAGCCAGCTGGGCTGCCCCAGAAACGAGCTCTTCTGGGTGCCCATCCTTTCTAGAAAAATATAGATATAGATACATACATATACACACACACACATATATGTATGTGTGTATGTGATATGTATATGTGTGTGTATATATAATGTATTCTTTTTTAAATTGTGAGGTATTTGGGTGTGGATGGGGTTTGTTTATTTGTTTGTTTCAAGTCATCTGTTTGCACTTGGAGCAGCGGTGGTGTGGCCAGTGAGGGTGACTGACGGGTCGTGTGGCTTGCTGGGGGCGATGCTGTGCTTCGATCGCTGCCGGAGCTGGCAGCCTGGCAGCCCAGGAGGGGCTTGCGAGCGGCTTTTTAAAGCCTGGGATTTCCAGCGCTCCTCAGGATGAGTCGCAGCTCGGCACAGAGCAGATGTGCGGAGGGGAGGGAAATGCTTTCGGCTGAACCCAAAAAGTACGTGCCAGGAGGAAAGCTTCAGGAAGGGGGAGCTGGGCAGGGAGGAGGGAACGGGGCAGTTCTCTTCTGCTTCGTTTTCTAAGGAATGGTTTAAATGGATTGCTTCTTCGTTAATAGGAAAATCTCACTGAAGTTCTTTTAATATGAATTTTGATGTTTATTTTCTGTGTGTGTATGTGTATCTATTTTCTTTGAGCTGTTTTGTTTAGATTTTTAGGACTGATTTGTAGTCTTGGCTGATGGGAGAAGTGGCTGTGCAAGGGGTTGGTGTAGCAGGAGGTTGCTTACATGGTATTTGTTGCATCATCAAGAGCTGACTGATTAAATCTTATTGGATCTGATCCATAATAGCAGGAACATTTTTACGAAAAAGGAAATATGAATGAAGTCCTAAAGCAGATTTCAGAGCTGTTATCCTTTTGTGGAACATATTTATAGAATGTAAAGTGACCTAAATAAAGTGCTGTATAAAGGCTTGTCAATAGTTTATACATTAAGCTAGGATTATTTGAACACATTCATAATGAAAAGAGGATTTTGTTGTGCATTAAAAATTAGTTATGATTATTTCAGGCAGAAGACTGAGATAAGTCAGCAAGCTAAATATAAAGAATTTGTGTAGCTCTGTCCTCATACAGCCCTATGCCAGTATACCCTGACCTTATGTCATTGCAATATTTTGTAGAGATTTTAGTACAGAAGATTCACTGCTAAATCTTTGCTAACTTGTGTGGACTTAGTTTTATTAGCCAGCCCAGCCCTGGCACTCAAAGAAGTTTATGAAGAATATTTGTTTCTAGTCTGAAGAGCGGAAGAGAAAAGCTTATGAGAATGCTGCAGGACAAACTCCAGCTGGGAGGGAAGCTGTGGATTTTGTTTCATTGCAACAGGTCCTGGAATAAGTAAGACAAAAAGTTGAAGCAAGCTTTTTACAGAGTCATTTAAAGTAATAAATAAGTGGCAAATGAAAAGGAATTTGAGTATGTAACTCATAACTCCAAATTATTTACCGATATTATGGTCTGGCACTGCTAAAGGTCTTAATTTTCCGTCGGTCTTTTTAATCCCTTCTTTTCTGCAGTGACCCTTTTTGCTGTTAAATTTTCTCCAAAGTTTCTGAGGAAATCCAAGTTTTGTTCCCTGTCATTATATACTCACCAAATGTTCAACTAATTCACATCCTGTATTGCTTTCTCTTGCCACAAACTTAGCTGTGCAAAATCATGTGTATATGCAACTAAGTTGATCAAGGGATGTGAAGTTGAAATTTGGTTGACTTTGTTTGGCTACCTTGAGAGGCTGCAAATTATCCTCTCTTCTGTGTTTCCAATGCCCTGAGGTGCCAGCTGGAGAGAGAGGTGGTTGCTGAAGATGATCTGCTTAGTCCAGCAGGCCCTGGCCAAGCAATTGGGAAGCAGAATTCAGTGCACAAACAGGACCCAGGGTAGAGACGTGTGTCTGCATATTGTTACAGGTGGTTAATTGAGGCTGGTCACACTCCTAAACCCCCAGGGCATGACAAAGCACTGTTGCTGCATGAGATGATTCAGCCTTTGGTATCAATGTACCCAAGAGAATTTCAAAGTTATTCAAACTTAATAGAAGCATGGAGTTGCAAGACATTGCAGCTGCAATACAAGTCAAACTCTCTCAGTCCTGAAAAGCAGGAAATCTCAGTATATAGGTGCAAAGGAATTTAAGTAGCTGCTCATTATGCAGCTGAGAGGAAGCACCAGGCTGACTTGCATAAATTGGTTGCAGGCTGCTAGACACTCTTTATAAATTATGTGGTGAGGACAGCCACCCTAGGAAAGGTTTAAATAAAAAAATATTGCTCAGACTTCACACGCAGCTTTGGTAGGCACTGGGACTTGAAAACGTGCTTGGCAGGTAAATAAGTCAGCAGTCAGAAGTGCCTGGTGCAGATGGCAGTCAGTGCCTGAACATGTGATGGGGCACATGCAGAATGCAGGGCACGGTTCAAGGATGCAGCCTGGGGCTGCTGTGCAGCTGGATCACCCTGTGTGCCTGGGCCAGCCTGTTAGAGTGAGGGCTGAGCTGGGAGTCAGCAGCTGATCCTGCTGACAATAGCCCAGGCACACGGGGTGATGGTATCAGCAGCTTCAGTTGACAGCATTTGCAAAGTTTAAACATATCCTAAGCAGAATGCCCAAGAAATAGGGAGATGGAGTGTTCTAATTTTTGCTGATCCCTCTGGACTGACTACCATCAGCACAGCTGTGCTGCCAGTGAAATGACTGAGTAGGTGAAACCAAGTCCTTGCTGGCTGCATTATATAAAGGGCAACATTTAAACAGTTCCAGTTAATCTAAACCTCCTAAAGCAACAGGAAAGACCTTACTTTGTGCTTTGCAAAGTTAGCAATGTCTAAAAAAGAACTTGATCTCAAGTAAAAAGGTAATTTGTTTGGGTTTGAATTAAAAAAAGGACAAAGTACTTTAATTGAACTTTCTGCAACCAATAATGTAGTGCTCAATAAATTACTTGCCTTTTGTTGAGAAAGAAAAATGTGCATAGTTTCTTATATACTGATATCTTTTGCTACAATTTCTGTACTGAAACTCGTGCAAGTACTCAAATGATGTAATTGACTTTACTATGAAAGGGTCAGCATGGCTTAGAAATGTGCAGTGTTGTTGTCACCATGCTGTCGTTAGAGGTCCCACCCTCCATGGTGCTGCAGAGACCATTGCACCCCAGCTGAGTGATAGCGAATGAAGGTGACTTCAGGAGCACCAGGGAGACTCTTAGTGAGTCAGTGCTGGCACTTTGGAAAGCTCCAGTGGTGCTGCTGTAGGTAAGTGCCAGTCAGTTATTCTTCAAGCAGTTGGTGAGGGAAGGCAGCATGGCTCAAATACTGGAGGGTTGCAAGATCTGCAGTGTTTGCCATCCCTCCTCCACAGGATGTAGCAGTCTGATGATGTCCTGGGTAATGCTTAAAAAATTTAAATAACCCATTTGTAGCAGAATTATTTTGTATTTAGAATCAGTAGTTGTCAAATTGCTTTGCACTCTGACATTAGCTCAGTGTTTGATACCACAAAACTAATAGCAACAAACTTTTGCTGAAGTTCAATGCAATTTTGCCACTAATAGTAACTATTTGTGTTCAGTGGGCTTTTACTCCTGGAGTAAAACTTGAATATCTTACTCCTGCAACTGTTATGGGCAAATTGTTCCTTTAGCTGTTTTTCCATTGAGAGATGCTCTTTGATACAATGCTTTTCCAGAGTTGGGTTGACAAAGGAAGGTCCAGTGTGAACTCAAATCTAGTATGGACATGTCTTGAGGCAGACACAGTGCTTTGTTAGACTTCTGTTTGTTTTTTGAGATTCTCTGATGCATATTACTTTGCTTGCATTTTTATATGCTTTATAGCATAAAAATTTTTTATATGTTTTTTAACTTTTTTTTTTTTTTCTGTAAATGGCACTTCTTAAATCAGAAATGGGAGCTGCATGTGCTGAGATTTTCCCTTCTGGTACTTCAACCTGATTCCAAGCTGATGTTGCAGAGGCAATGTAGGAGATGCTTGAAATCTACCCCATATCCAGAGATTATCATGAGGGTGAGAGGAAGATGACATTTCCTAACATAGATGTGCTAAAATTTTTGTTAGTTTTTGTAGAGTCAAGAAAAGTGGCCTGTAGAATTAAAACAAGGGACTACATTACAATAACTGCATCATCCCTTTTTTCAGTGGGTTACACAGTACAGTGGAGAGAGAAAGGATGAATCATCCTTCACTGTTGAATCAAAATTGTCTTGATGCTTCTCCAAACCAAAGTTGCTTGCTTCTGTGTAAGATATTGTTTCTTCTCCCAGGATAAGCAACGCCATGAGATAATTTTCTAAGAGATACAGACATTACTTATATTACACACACCTATTTCCATCAAATGTGTCAATTTATGCTTTGTTAGTTTAGTGCTTTAGAAATCCAAAAGTCTTTTGATTACTGTAATTTATCTATAATTATGTTCATATTTCAGTTTTGTATTAGTTTGCAAGTGTTTCTACAATCTTTGAAGTGTCATCAGTGCTGCAGTAGATTTCAAATTGTAAGTGGAGCAGCCAGTTTCACTTGTTCATTTGGAGACATTGGTCTCTCTTCCTTTAGCAATGCTAAATCCACAAGAAATGTGTAAGTTCTTAAATCTCCATAGGACTTGAGGAGCAATGACCTCCTTCCTGGATGAGAGTTTGTTTTACTCTTGTTTTAGAGAGTTAAGGGTAGTTGTACTGCTGCCAGAAGTTTTCGTGTGGGAATAAAGATTTGCCTTTTGATGCTGAGATCGGTCTCAAACATATTTCACCCAGTAGCAACTCTCTCTTCTCAGTCATCTTGATGATCTCCATTACCTGTGGCTAGATGCTTTATGCTGAGTGTCTAGTGGGAATTTGTCAGACTAAAATGCATTAGGCTATTGGACTTAAGATTGTCTCAGTGATCCAGTTAGATTCTCTAAAATTAATCATAAAACACCTTAAAAGTGGATTTTTGTGATGCTTAGGCACCTAACAGTGCAGATAAACACCAGGGAGTGTTTTCAGCACCTCAGGAAAGCAGTAGGTGTTTTGCCAGCAGTGCAATCAATAGGTGTGAAGTGCCTAAGACCTCTGGAAATCATTCTTTTAATGTGGGATTTAAAGGCACAGTAGCAAAAAGAGTTGCAAATGAAGTGGAGCACTTAACTGTAGCCTCCCCATGCAAGAAATATTGTCTTTGCAGAGATTATCAATTGAATGCATCTAAAGTCTCTGGGTATAAAACAGCATTTAGGTTCACTTGGCTCTTTATGTCCCCAGTTTGCTGTGAAAGTAACAGAAGGTAGGTAGGAAGATCTTCAACTGAGACAGAATGCATGTCTCAAGTAATTGAAATCATATTTCATTTCACTTATGGCTTTAACCCTTATTTATTAACTGTGAATTTTGAAGGTTTTATTGCTGACATTATGGAATATTTTATGTTGGAAGGGTGGTTGGAGCAGGTGGAAGGACTTGACAAGCACAGGTCACTTCAACATTTTGACATTCTTTATGTTCTTTCCCTGTGGACCTCTGGGAAGTGTCTGGCTCTGCCTTCTGCACACTCCACCTTCCATGCACAGAGGAATATTAAACAGACACAAGCAGATATAATATGGAATAATCCTCAGCTTAGAGTGATCAGACAATTCTTTGATCTAAACAGGAACTGAATGCTACAGTGTTTGTACTAATATAATACATATGCTTCAAGTTAGCAGATTGAGTGTTCACTTGCTCTATTCCCCATGTTCTTCCTCTTAAAAGCATCTGTTGCCAGACTGCCAGGTGTGAGACACAGGAGATGTGGGGCTCTGATCTGACTACTTTTAGCAGTTTTCATGTTCTCAAATGTACATGATAGAATGACCAAATGGCATCAGGAAGTTGGGTTGCCCTCCACTCTCACCCATGCCACCCATGACCAAAATTTCTTTTTGAAGTATAAAAATTACCCTGGTTGGTGAAGAATGTCTCTGGTTTCAGACCTTCAGCTAAGAATATTTTCTGCAGAAGAAGAAGTGGGTTTTTTACAAATAGTAAAAAGTAGAGAGGGAAATCTACAGTTCTCTATGCATAGCTAGTAAAAATTGTAAAAAAGCTTCATTATAATGTAGCTAAAGAAGTGGAATTCTACTATTATTATAGTACTTTATTTCCTTCATCAGTCACCACAGTTCTTCATAGGTGATAGAAGAATTCTAGAGAAGAGAATCCAACAGGAGCCAAATGACCACATTGGTGAAAATTATTAGCAGTTTGTATTTTTAACAAGTAGCATTAGAAACACCATACAGGATTAGTAAAAGTTGTTAACATCATGCCTTAGCTGATTTATTGGGATGTGCTTTCATTTTGTAATCAGCCTTTGAAAAGTCAATGTCAGCTGATGGGATATTTTTTCCACGGTCCTTAAAAATAAGCACAGTGTTTCATTGGAACTTTTTAAACTGCAGGGCACTTCTCTCAGAGCAGTTTCCATGCACAAATCTTCCAGTAGCAGTTGAGAGGGTCTCCTCAAGAACCTGAACAGTGGAATGAAGAGACTGCTAACATCTAGACAAGGTGCATAAGGCCAGAGGTGGCTGGTGAAGGATGTGCTTTCAGCTGTCAATAGTAAGGAAGAAATTTTATTTTTTTAAATTAAAATATAAAAATTCAGCTGTCCAAAAGCCAGAGTTCATGTTGAAACCTCAGAGCAGAGCTCAGAAACCACTGGCAGAGATCAGAATTTCAGTGTGTTGCCAACAGCTGTGGACAGGCAGACGTTTCACCATGTACTTCTGTTAAATCCAGTAACGTGAGCCTCACGTGGGAGCTGAGCTTGCACTGCTGGAGCTCATGGAGTGGGAGAGGGATTGTGTCAGGCTGACCATTGGTGCTGTGGCATTGCCTTGTCAGCTGTGACAGCTGATCAAATGGCTTTTGACACATAGTGGGCAGGCTGCAGCAGCAGCATCCTGGTACGAGGCATCTGTGGCTGATGAAATGGGAACAGCAATCATCTGTTGATGCTGAGATAGGATGGGATGAAACAGAGCAGGATGAGGTACAAGAACTCAAAAGAGGCAGAGGAGGGAGATAAGCTCAGGTGAACAGCCCAAGTTATCCCCAAGGGTTACAGAGCCAGGTGAGGTCAAAACACTCTCACCCCCAGGTGGCAAGCATAGAACAATGAGATTTCTTTTTTAGGTGAACTTTGTGTGATTATTAAAGAACTCCAGTTAGCAGCAGGATGCTCAGAAGGAGAAAAATAATGTATGAAAATATGCTACATAATAAGATTAAAACAAATATTTGCTGTAGCTTCTCCCTGATGATGACTGCTAAATTTCTTATATTGAAGGACTTGACCAGCATATCATGTTCTGACCACCCATGTTTTTAACTAACATGCTCCAAGGCTATATAATATACATATGTACTGAGGTTTCTGCTGGCTGCTTTGTTGTTGCACTGTGCTAACAGTCATCTGTTCCCTGGTGGCCAAACAAGTATGCACTGAACTGTGATAGTCCAGCTAATTTTGATGCAGTGTCAGCATTGATCAGATTTGTTCAGTGTGCTGCCTGCCCGAGCGTGTACAGCTTGGGTTGGGATTTGAGGTGCATTTGGACAGAGCATCAGATAGTTTTGATGTCATTTATGACAATACGGTGAGTGTCTCAGGGGTCACATTAAGGAACTGTCTGTGCTGGCATGCAAGCCTGTGAGAGATGACAGGGGAAAGATGGTCTGAGCCCCCAACTCAATTGAGTGTGAGCAGCTTCTGGTAGTGGGTTTCTATTTGCTCATTTTTCAAAATTTTGTAGCTCATGGTAGAATTTGGTTCTTTTATGTTTAAGACTGGAACTGGATGCTTTTAAATAGAACATAAAATTTCTGTAGAAGAAAATGTTGTGAAGGCCTCATTAATGTTACCTGTCTGGATTATACAAGTGCACTAATACTGGGACAGAAATGTTCTCAGGAAACATGCCTTTGGTACCTTGGCTTAAAATTTTCAAGTCTTGAAATTTAAGTCCATTGCCTCAAGGTTTGATTCTAGTGGCATGGATTCAGGAGAGGAAACCAAGTGCTAATTATTTGCCAGGTCTTTCCCACAAAGTAAGGCTGGCTGTGCAGGCATGCTCCATAAAAAAGCTTGTAGAGCATTGGGTAGTCCCTCATGTTTGCCAATCCCTGCCCAAGCCATGCAGAGAGCACACGAGCTGGAACACAAGTTCGTTTTTCAGCTGGGCTGATATTTGGGGTTGGATTTTTTTTTCTTTTGTGCTCTGATAAACCAATGTGTCTTTTGTTACTGATTTCAGCAATGATTTCAGTGAAGATGTACATAGAAAGCAATGTCTCTGTGCTTTCCAGAAAGGGCTTTACATTTTAAAGTTCTTTTAGTCAGTCTCCAGAGAGATGAAAATATGTTCTTTGAGAGCTTTGCAGCTAGCAGACATATATTAAAACTAAAATTATTTTTAGTCTCATTATTTGCTACTGATTGCTCTGTTATCATTTTAAGATATTAATTTAGAAAACGTCTGAATTATTAATATCTATTGCTTTTACTGACTCATTAGGCTGGACATGTAAAAATCTGAGTGTGCCTGCTTTAAGTATCTATCTGATTTATTCTTGTATTGAGAACTTGATGAGGTTTTGATGGTTTTCTCTTTGGAGTTTTTTGCGGGAGGTCAATGTTTATTGCTGCCATCCCCAGCCATGCCTCATTAGATTGCTTACAAGAAGTTTAAGTACAGATATTAGGGGCCTGAAAGAAAGCATCTCATCAAAGCAGAGGCTGTGCTCAACATGAGATCTTAAGGATACAAATGAGTCCTGAAATCCAGTGTTTTGTTTCAACTGGCCAGAAGTCCAGAAGCAAAATGCTGGAATGGAATCAACTAGATACGTACTTTATTGTAGGAAAAAAATTCTCAAGGTTTTCCCAAAAATTTACAATGACAGTCTGCATGAACACTTGCCTGGTCTGGGGCAGATGCCTGACTTTGCTCCTTGCCCTATTATACACAGGCAGTTCCTGTTCTTCTTTTTGACTTTTGAATGGACTGCATGGAAATCACACACATTGAAGTCCATTTGCTAAACCAGTTTTCATTTTGATGAAGTGCACGTTGTAAATATGTGTTTGAGTGCTCCTGGCTTTGGCATGTGAACTGACTGGAACAAGTGTGGAAGAGGACTGTCACCCAGAGGCTGATAAGGAAAGCAACTTCTCCACATGTGGGTGATCACAATTTGACTTGACTTTCTAAAGGCCAAATTAATCTGACCTTACTGTATGGTATTGGAACGCAGTACTGTCATCCAGAACAAGCAAAGTTGTTGTCTTGATTTTGTTTGGGGCTTTTTTAAAAGCCCAAAGTTATTAACAATATTTTCCAAAAATCTTCATTTTAAATATGCCATCTTTTGTAAAATGTCTGAGGATCACTAGTTCTGCTATAGTCTCTGCACAGCTTTGACCTTCTGTTTGTTGTTCAAGAGTTCCTAGTACAAGATATTTCATTAAGCACCAAGTTTTGTTGTAATTTCAAACCAGATGGTGCTTCATACTGAAATTGCCTGGATTATATGGACTATCAGTGAAATTATAAGGAACTTGGCAAGTACTATCTGCTAGCTAGCATGCTTGGATTTCTCCCATCTCAGCTGACATAGCTAATGTTTAGTATTTTTCTTTAAAATTTTCAAGTGTAATGGTATAGACAAGATTTTAAACAGCAATTCAAACTTCTATGCTGTGAATCCATATAGCAGTTCAACGCAGGGAGGCTGCTATGTTAATTTATTCCCTTGTTAGTGCACATTAATCCCCCATGTAAGCAAGGCCTTCCTTAAGCTCATTTCAGTGTAAATCATTTCCACATGATGAGCTTGCACCCAGAGCAAAACCAGAGGGTGAATAAAGCTTTGGATAATCTTACATCCACCTAATGCCAATCATACAACTATTTCAGTCCATTTTCTACCCCTACCCATTGAGGGGGACTTGCCCTTGCCCTCCTTTTTTAACAAGAATTTTTTTTTTCTTCTGCATATAATTAATTTTGTCTTATTTATTCATCTTAGCATCTGAAAAGCAGAAACAGATGGCTGTAATTATTTAGCCATCATTTTATCATTAAACATCAAATTACAAAAGCTTTCTTAGAATGACTTTCCTCATCTGTTTCATGTTTTCCATCTTTATTTTGGGAGAACTATGGGAGAAAGTTTATTTGTCTATCTGGTGCCTGCTTCCTTTGCCAGATGTTGAGGGACAACTGTTAATTGTTTACTGTCCATTTGCCTGAAGATCTATTAGCTACGCTCCCAGGAAAGCCCTCCAAGCAGCCATGTAGGTGACAGTGTTTTGATGTTATAGTCACTTCATATGTGAGGGTAAGGCCACATCATAATTTATTTTAGTTGTCAGGTCCTCCAACAGCTCATAGAGTCAAAATGCAAATGATTGTAGCTTGACTCGGAGTCAGAGTGAGGACAGGGTTGGCAAGTATGCCAGGAGCTGGCCCTGATGCAATTGCTGGCATCTTCATGGGCTGCTTGTTTACATTTGGGGTTTTGACCTGAACAATCAGGTCATTCTGGATGGTGCCTTTGAAATGCTCACTCAGGAAATGGATGTGTCTTCAGCAGAGTGCTCAGGATTCTGTCCCAGGACCAAAATATGGAGGGAGGCAAAGCGAGTCTGGGGGAAAAATGAACTGGTGGACTCATTTCAAATAAGCACTTGAAAATTTGGTTCATCCATTAAATATTCAATATATTGAGTAAAATGGAATGCCTTCCTTCATTATCATTATGTTAAGTCACATCCTTAAAGAGAAGGAGCCACTCTACATTGCATGGCTGTGATGATACTGAGCACCCATAAATACAGTTGAGATAGGTGTGTTGAACCCAGGTCAGCTGTATATCACCATAGCCATGCAAAACAGCTGAAGGGGAACTTCTCCCAATGTATCTTTTAATTTTTTAAAGTTTTTTTCTGTTGCACTCTCAAGAGGTCTAAATTTGGGGTTAATAAAATGGAAGTGATCAGGCTGAAGTATAAAGTCAAAGTATTGCACAGTATACCTCGGTGACACAAGATGGATACAAAATCTGTGCTTTACCAAGCCTAAAAGGCAGGACCTTCCCCACAATACAAACTAATCTTTTGCAGATTCATGGCAGCTGTCACTGACCATTTGACACATAATTTTGGTGCTAAGAGAGGCTAATATGGACATAACACAGTAAGACTCATCAGTGTCTATAGTGAGTGCAACCTGCTATTTGTAGCTGCCATCCTGCTTACCAATTTGTCTGGAAAGATTTGTAATAATTATTCAAGTTTTTTTGGGTTTAAATACTCATAGTAATCTGGAATATTCTCCTATAATTTCATTTTATTCTTACTAGTTGTGGAAAACTAAAAGTATAAAAAGAAATGCATAGAGTAGTAACAGCTTTTGAGAAGATATGCAAAAACCAGCTTCTCCTCAAAGCTCATCACTAAGCTTGTAATTTCTTTTTTATATTTCTAGCTCTCATCTTTATATGGTAAAATATTTATATTGGCAAGTATTTATCTTGTTAACTAAAACTGCTAAAAGGCCAGTTTCTCAGAGTTGACACTGTAGGAAAAGAGAAACAGCCTAAATTTAATTAATATCCTAAAACCTTGATCATAGTGCTACTTGCCTCCAGCTGGATCTTATGCTGTATAGAAGATGGCCCTGTATTAGAAAAGCAGCATTTGTTCACCATAGTAGATTTTAAATTCTCAACCTTAAGAGTTTTTGAATCTTTAAATTTAAATTTTTCTGTTGTAAAAATATGCCAAATTGGTGAAATACATTATGTGAAGAAAATGAGGTCTATATTCTCCTTGACTATTTTGTACTAGTTTATTTAGAAATTTTCCACCAATTTAATGAAATTATTTTTCATCCAAGTTGAGGTTTTCTGTTGAAATATATCTATGCACACACACACATAGATGTGCACATTTTCCCTCTCAGATTCAAAGGACAGTGTTATAAATGGCTCTTGGTCTTTGTCAGCTTGTCCCATTTCATTCAGCTTGGATGCCTGCCACATCCCTCCTCTCAGCAGAGGGAATGAATAGCTGTCTTTCCATTCAGATCTGAAAGTTATGTGACTGCTATTAACATTGGAGCAGAAGTGGCCATGGTATTTCATGGGCGCCCCTGGGGGCAAGATCCAAAGTTTGTGTAATCTAAACATCTCCCACTTTAACTTCTCACTGAGATGGAAGGCTCTGTGTAATCACTGCTATTTATTGCTTTCCAGATTCCACTCTGTAAGCATCAATAGTTTATATTTCATCCAGTATTGCCAGCAAACTGTAAGCTGAGTTGACAAATGTGTCGTGTGAGATATTTTTCAGCTTTTGACACAGCTCACCGCCCGCAAATGACTAAACGAGGCCAAAATGTTCAAGTCAGCTTCTCTTCAGCACAGAGATAAGGTGAGACACCTTTGGGTGTGAAATTCGTAGTCCATTTCCCAAATGAATTTCTGCAACAGTGAATTCCCATATGTTGAAGTAAAACATAAATCATATGACAGGCAAGTACTACTTGCCCTGAATTACATTTATATAATGTCCCTCTATATAATAAACCTCCAGGTAGAATCAAATCCTTGGCATGCCTAATAAATAAGCTGGAAGGGAAGAAAAAAATGAAGCCTTTTCCTTTCTCCCCAGTTTAGCTTCTTTCATATGCATTGCCAGAAATGTGGCAGGGTTGCAATTCAGTGCACACACCCTGCTAAGATTAATAGGTTTGAGAGAGAAGGAGAGGCATTGCCATGCTTAACTTGCATGCCCAGGCAGCCCTGCTCTGAGAGCATGGTGCTGGCTCTGCCTGGTGCCACCAAACAGCCTGCTTTCTTTGCTGGGCCACCTCACTGTGCCTTGCCTGCTTTTACACGACCTTTCTCAAGGGTAAATCCTACACATGGTGGCATTTTTTATTGCTGCCTAAGCACTGGAAATAACAGTCATGGCCCCCAGTGCAACCAGCACCAGCAGATGCTCTCTTCCATTTCTTCCTACTTTTATAGTGATGTGATCTCTATATGATGAAGTGCCATATAGGCAGTAGCCATCCTGTCAAGGGAAGAGTCTGTCAGATGACTGAGAAGGCTTGAAAGCACATTCCTGCTTTGAAGCCATAGCTTTTGTGCTTTTTACTACATCACTTCAGTCCAGGGAGCTGTGCTGCCAGTATTTCTGCCCCAGACCTGCTGCTGGTGCTCAGGGTGTGCAGTGCACTTCACTCTGCCCTCCCTATTGCCAAATGCAGCCTCTCCAGGGCATGCCCCAGGAGGGTGGCAGAGTTGGGGGGATAATGCCCTCAGCTGGGACTGTTGTACAGGGAGGGAGCTGTACTGTATGCACTTTAGAGATGAGTGAGGAATATAAGGCAGAAAGGAGAAGCAGCAATATGGGAGATTAGGAGGTAGCAATGGGAAAGAAAGGGTGTACTCATCATTTTAAAAATGGCTTCTTAAATACTACAAGTGGTTATCATCACACAGTTATCATATTAACCTGTTCTGTCACCCAGCTTCTCTCTCACTGGCCAAAATCAGCCTGATCACACACTTTACACATTGCTGGGCTGTGCAGTGGAGAAAGGGGGTGAAGGGAAGCAGGTGCCCAGCTGTGGCAAGGTGTCACACCTTCGACTCAGCTCTCCAGATCTGATGGCAAGTGTGAAGCTATAGCTGCTTGTAACTTGGTAAATAAGAATCTCCATGAGGCAATTTGGACTCTTCTCATTGCTAATGTGAGCTGAGTGAATTAGCTGTAGGCTGCCTTGCTGCTGAATGTAGCCAGTGATAAATCTGAATTTGATTTAAAAAAAAAATACAGAGGGAGCCTATTCATGTCCTGAAGATACAGGGCAGTGAAAGAGATGTCAAGACTATTTAATGTATGTTTTCTTGCACAGGCAGTGCTAGTGCTGCTATTATACCTCTCATCTCCTCTCTTTTGCATGGAGAATTCCCAGGTTTTGTAGCACGGAGTTAGTGTACAGTGAACCTGGGGAGACCAGGAGATATAATGTTTGTAAGTGTGGGATTTGTTATTATTGTTCCTGAAAAAACCAACCTGTGACAAGTTATTTCTTGCTGCCAGTCTGTTTTGTCAGCTAGCTCTGTGCCCCACAGTGCAGCAGTTTCCCAGAACTAGTTTTATGCTCATGCTTCTTTGCCTTTTTCACATCATCATCATCACTTTCTTAGTTGTCTTTTCCAGTCTGCTTTCTCTGTTGCTCTTTTCTTAAGATAAATGTCTGCTGTCAAAATTATGAAAGTTACCTGAGGGAAACTTGATTACAAGGGATGTGAAAAGAACTCAGAAGCGTGCATTTCATTTGCATGAACTATGGAAGTGAATGCCAACAGCCTGAGCCTATGTTCCATGGACTAAGGGTCCCAAATGGGCTAACCTTTCCTTTTCCTCTGTTTTCCATTCAGGGTTTGACCATGAGTACCCAGGCACACACTGTGACCAAGGCAGAGATCCCTGGCCATGTTCTTTACACCGTAGGAACGTGTGTGCTCATTATTGGCTCCATTGGCATCATTGGAAACCTCCTAGTCCTCTATGCATTTTACAGGTACAAAAATTCCTTTTGTGGTTGATCTGAGTGGTCTTGAGTTTCACCTGTGCCCATGTGCAGATTTCTGCATTGCTTTCCACTTGGGTTACATCTAATGGCAACAAATAAGAGGGGAAAGAGAGGAGAAGGCAACCCTACACGGATGAAAACATATCCATGTGCATCATTGACAACCTCAGTGTAAATTCCTGATGGTTTAAAGAGTCAAATAAAATGAGAAAAAAATTGTTCTCTAAACAATTTCCAATCAAAAGTTTAAAGAATGGTTTAATACTTCTAATGATAGAAATGACAGTCTTGCAGCTGTAGACTTGTTCACTTCCCTGTAGCATTTGCACGAATACTTGTCAAACAGTGACACTCTTCCCAGGTGCCTAGTGGTCCTGAAAGGACCAAGAAGGCAATCTGCTACATGAAATGAGCTCATGCCACCAGTGTATTTCCTCCTTCAGGCAGATCATAGGATTTCTGTCAGTTTGTGTGCTCTCTTGGCAGAGAAATATGCAGCCAACGCTACTGCAGCTAGAGTATACAAAAATCTCATGGAAAAGGGAAACGTTTGCCCTCTGTCCCACAATGCGATGATGGATTTCAAAATCCTCTGCATTCACTGCTTGCTGTCATTCTGCATGGTGATGCAGCAGGGCCTCACAATGCTAGAGACACCAGTGGGGTTATGAACCAAGCATTAATTTCCTATTCTGAAATGTTTAAGACAAATAAATTAGTTATTTTGAATAACCAGCTTCTAATGTGATTTAGAAAAAATTAATTCCCACAACTGTAGATACCTTCATGACATTTTAAAATGCAGCACCAGCTCTGTATTTTTCTTGAAATGTATGCGGTTCATCTGGTGTAATAAAAGCATTAAATTGTCAAAGTAGGAATATCTGCATGGGCAGATTAGCACCTGGGAATGTATGAACTCTGCACTCTCTCTTACCTTGTTTTTGCAGACAGTTATGAGACCCAAGAATTTAACAGAATTGCAGCAGCACTGAGATGGCTTTCTCACTTTTTTTTTAAGTATTTATCAGCATGAGGAAAGAAATTATTGGTAGCTGCAAATATCGATATTGCAAAGCACATCAGAAAGGTCTCGGTTGTTTTCCTTGGATAAGATTTTCTTGGAGACCTCTGCTTCCACACTCCTTGTTGTGGTGTTTAATGTTGCCTGTTCATCTGCAACTGATAGGTTTCATTCTCTCTTATGAGATGTATATAAGCAAAAGCACTTTCTCCAAATCTCTGTGTGTGCTCTGCTCATGCTGTTGCACTTTGCAAAAGGTCATTTAGCTAGTGGTGAGTCAACCACTTCAGGCCAACTGTGTCAACACACCACCTCAGATCAGCAGGTTTTGAAGTATCACCAGAAGCAGATCCTTTGGCTCTGTAACTTTCTTCAGATGTTCCTCATGTACAGTACAAGACACAATCAATATCACAGCACTCCTAGGGAACTGCTCTTCTGAACAAATCTATATTTATCAAGACAGCTGAAACTCTCCTTAACTTGAAGAGGAAACAATCTATTTTATGGCTCCTGGTCTTTTCAATCATTTTGAAATGACTACAGCTGTAGCTGCAGTAATTGACTGATGATTATCAATTGATTCACTGCAAGTAACCATTGATTTCAACCTGGACAGTATTTGTTTTTGCTAGTAAGCAAAGTTAACTTTATAACTTTCCACTTTGTCTTTTTAAAACTATGTATTTCTCATGTTTTTAAGCAACAAGAAGCTGAGGACTCCCCAAAACTACTTTATAATGAATTTAGCTGTGAGCGACTTCCTGATGTCGGCTACTCAGGCACCCATGTGCTTTGTCAACAGCTTGCACAGAGAATGGATACTTGGAGACATAGGTACTTTTCACCACTAATTCCCACCTCACCAGCTTTATGCTGCCTGCACCCTGTTTCAGCCACAGCAGCCTTGGCTCGTGCCATGGCTGGAGCAGCACAAATCTCTTGAGTCACAGCCCCAAACATTGTCAGTCAGTGTAATGTCACATGTTTTGTATTACAGCTGTGATTCCTTTATCTTACATGTTTTGGAAAGGAAGGAGTCAAGATCCACATGTAATCATGTCACCCTTTAGCTTGTAAGGGAGATATTATGACTGAAAATAGGTAGAAAAGTTTTAGAAAGTAGTAAGTATTTTTTCTGATAGTTAATACTTTTATTTAGAAATGTATGTTGATATACATTGGCATGCTTCTAGGAATCTCGTTTTTAATTAAGCGATCTAAATAACAGTATTAATTTGAGGACTCAGCAAATTCAAGCCTTTTTCTTTCCAACTGCAAGAAAGAAAAGGTGATCTATGCTGAAATTAATGCTTAAATGTGGGTATAGCAAGAACCTCAGAAGGCTCAATGCTGGTTGCTGCTCCTCATCATACTATGGATGAAAACTTGCACCCACTGGTGGCTGTACAGTGGTGGAGCAAGTCCAGAGACCATGTACTGTTCAGCAGCACAGAAGGGACTCTGCCTTAGTTTCAAGATGTTTTTAGTCTTGCTCATCTCCTTAGATAAAATCAGTGCAAATTACTATGCTGTCACAAATGAAGCATTTGATCTGGGTTGGGTAGGATTTGGTCCTTGGTTGCAAGTTACTTGTATAGACTTTAAAATTCTGCTATAAGGTTGTATCTAGTATTTTTGCTACCTGTCACTCCTGGTGAGGTCTTGTTTATAACCACATGGGGCAATGCAAGATTTCAAAAAATGGATAATCTTTCCACAGGTTGCTCCATTAAATTCAGTGTAACTTTTTCCATCTGGTAGTGCAGTGCCTGAATGCAGAGGGGTTTAAGAGACCTGTTTCATGTAAAAAATGTCAGTTCTTTTAAAAAGTACTGCCATTAAATATAGGAGTTAAAACTATGTTTTACAGTTGGTCTCTCAGTCATCAAATTCAAACCGTTTCTGCATTTTTATGCCACATAAACCAAAGTAATTTCTTGAACCACCCTTCCATCATTAACAGACAGATGTCTGCTGCAGCATGTTAAGATCGATATATTGGGCAACAGTCCAGGAAAATATAACTTTAATTAGATTGGATTTTCTTTGAGGCAGTTTTCCATTGACAAAACATTCCCAGTTGTAGCCTGCAGTGAAGTAGGACTTGTTTAAATACATATATTTGTATTTTATGTATATTTATGCTTTTCTAATAAACAATAACTATGAAAATGTGAAGCTAAGAAAATGCTTCTATTGAGAGAGAAGACCTGAGCAAGGGAAAAAAACAGGGAGATTTATTACGATGAGCTCTGAGAGAAAGCATGGCTCTTTTCAAGAAAGCCCCTGACGTTACCATTTCCTTGTCCAGGCTGTAACCTGTATGCTTTCTGCGGGGCTCTCTTTGGGATAACCTCGATGATGACTCTGCTGGCCATCTCTGTGGACCGCTACCTGGTGATCACAAAGCCCCTGCAGTCCATCCAGTGGACTTCCAAGAGACGCACCGTGCAGATCATCGCCCTGGTGTGGCTCTACTCGCTGGGATGGAGCGTGGCTCCGCTCCTCGGCTGGAGTATGTTGTCTGCTCTCTCTCTCCAGGCATTCCCTGTGTGCTCTTTTTAGTCTTGCTTGGGCTGTAAAAAAATGAGTTATCAGTCATCATGAGGATGCCCTGCCACTACCTGATGGTTTGTTGTTGAAGCACACATCTGCACCTACTGCACAAACCTCTGCCCCCTACACCTAGGGTGTGTTAAAGCAGAACAACCTGCAGATGGAGTATTAGGTGTGTACCTTCCTTAGAGTTCTGTAGTCAGGCCTCCTCTCCATGTGGGCACTCACATCTCAGACCTCATATATGATGTGTACTTTGGCTGGCACATGAAGACCACAGATAAACCCACAGACAGGGTTTATTTCCATCACTTAGTGGCTGGATCAGCACCTGCTCTAACTTTGGCTGCGTGTGTGAATAATGTGTTCCATGTATTCCATAGGTTCCTATGTGCCTGAGGGCTTGATGATATCCTGCACATGGGACTATGTAACCTACTCCCCTGCAAACAGAAGCTACACCATGATTTTATGCTGCTGTGTGTTTTTTATCCCCCTGGTAATAATTTTCCACTGCTATTTATCGATGTTCCTGGCCATAAGGCGTACTGGCAGGTAAGCAATCTAGCTGAAAGAAGTACATATCCCTTTTTGTGTAACAAGAGATTTTCTCAGTTTCTTTAGCTGCAGAAAAATCTGAATTAAAAATTAGTCTGAATTGGAATTGACAGCTGTAACAGGACAACTATTTTTTGCCAATTTAAAACTGGAATGGATGTATGAATTTCAGAGAAAAAGAAGTCTCTGGTGGTTCTAATTTTATTCCACTGTAGTAATTAATAGTACGTCAGACACTTGGATTGAGTTATTTGCATTTCAGATTTGCTCTACAAGAAACAATGTCCTTGTGTATTCCAGCAGTTTTCAGCCTCAAGGGATAATAAAAAACATGTAGCAATGGGAAGAATCATCTGTCTTTGAGCAGCTCTGTAAACAAAACAGTCCTCATATTTTTTGACAGTTTTATTTAAAGCAAGCATCCCAAAAACCATTGTGCTTCACTCAAGCATCACAACTACATGCACAATATTTGGTTATGCTTGCTAATATATTTTTCCCAAAAAATTTTTGGCCTGTATTTGAAATGAAAAATCAGCAGGGTGTTAGATCTGTAAACTAACATCATTCTTTCAGTTATTTTTGTGCTAATGAGCACATGGCTTATCTTTGTTCCAGTCCAACACCAGCTGGTGCTGTGAGTCCTTCCTGCTGCTCAACTGTGTCATCAGTTCTGATGGCTTTTCTCTGCTCCTGTGTGCAGGCACTTACTGAAATCATTTGGCTTCATAAGCCTAAATTCCACTTTTATAAGTACATTTAAATATGTCTAAAATGAAGTTCTTTCTGAACTCTATTTTTGGGCCTTTGTCTTGATTTTTATTGTGCTTTGTGTATGTATACTTGATAGCAAGAGAAAAAATGCATCCTTAAAATAATGGTGCTTTGTATACCCATGGAGCACAGTGGACATAAGGTTTTTCTGTGCCTTTTGCAAGGCCAGGCTGGATGGAGCTTTGAGTACCCTGGTCTAACTGAAGGTGTCCCTGGTCATGGCAGGCATTGGGACTAGATGATCTTTATGCTCCCTTCCAACCCAGGCCATTCTGTGTTTGTTTGATTCTGTTCTATATTTATAGTGTGCCAGCAGGGACTTTGTTACCCTTCTGGCTATTAATGTCTTCAGCCTGAAATACATCTCCATTTAACAACACTAATATGTAAAATTTGTTATTTCTAAGCTAAAGAATATAAAATGCCTACCTATATAAAACATTTCAAATAAAATGTAGAGTGTTTGGTGTGAGAAGAGAATTTGATTTTTCATGACAAAAATATTAGGACTGCCTGTTGTACCTCCCACTGAAAATACTCTTGAATAAATAAATCTGGAGGTAAGTAAAAATGTCCTTGCAAGTGTTTGGGACAGGTTTCTCAAAGCTGTCAGGGTATTCCAGCATGTGTGACCTCATGAATTGGAATTTCTGCAAGCTGTTCCTACCTTGAAAAGGAAAAGACATAAGAGTTGATTTTGCCATCCAGCTGTCCCTTTTCTTGCTCCACCTCTAAAAGCAACACTAGGCAAGAGATACCAATTTCTGTATCTTTGCAACCTGAAACCCTCCTTGTGGTAAGAATAAGGACACAGCAGTCCTGTCCCAGGGATTCTGGCTCAGTCTCACAGGCAAACACAACACTTGCAACCACATTAATTACCTTCTAGGGTTTTTAAATATCAGAAGAGAAAAAAACCATTAGAGAGGTGAAATAAGAAATTTTCTTCATTTTGCATATTGCTGAGAACATATTAGAGGTATTGCTTTTTTCATTGTCCTGCTGAAATATCTGTATTTTTCCCCCCTTACAGAGATGTTGAAAAGCTGGGGTCCTGCAGCCGGAAATCCTACCTCTCTCAGTCCATGAAGAATGAGTGGAAGCTGGCAAAAATTGCTTTTGTGGTCATCATTGTGTTTGTCTTGTCCTGGTCTCCATATGCTTGTGTCACCTTAATTGCCTGGGCAGGGTAAGTGGAAGAACAATCCAAGCAGCAGGGGTTAAGCAAATAAGATTAGTACCATCATCCACATGAGGCAAATCTCCTTTTTGAATGGGTCTTAATTAATTACTACGTTAGAGGTGGTATTTATTCGTTATATATCCTTATGAATAAAGCAGAAAAGGGATTATTTGTCTATGCATTTTGCAACTATTATGACTTTTTAGTCTTAATATTTGGTACACAATGTTTTCTCTACCACATGATGCTTTCTTTGTGTAAACTGGAGGAGTTACCTCCTTTATCTCCTAGTACCCTCCTTCCTTCCATACGCTGTTGTCTCCTCCACCCATTTTCTGCTCCAAAGGGACCTGGTGTTTTGTCAATGCATGTTCTGCTCTTCAAGGCCAGGTTGGATGGGGCCTTGAGCAAGCTCATCTAGTGAAAGATGTCCTTGCCCATGGCAGAGAGGTTGGGCTGGATGATCTTTAAGGTGTCTTCCAACCCAAACCATTCTGTGATACCATGATATTAACTGTGCTTATGCTGCACTGACATTGGTCACACCTGACTGACTGTGGGAGCTTAAAGTCTAATGGGGAATATTGGTTTCAAACCACTTCCAGTCCTCTCTTGCTTCTGCAGTGTTCAGAACTGAATCACTGACACACATTATTGTGCAGCACACATGCTGCTGCTGAAGGATTTTTTTAGGTTTGATTCTGTTTTCTTTTCTATCACCATTCACTTTTCCCAGATAGCCACACTGGGAGTTCTTTTGTTGGGGTTTTGGGTTTCTTCATTTTTGTCTACTGCAGAAACAGGGAAGGTGATTATTTTGTTCCTAGTCATCCCAAAATTACTTGCTGTATGTCTTTGGTCTTCTTTAAAAGAATGAAACCAAGTACATGCTGTCAAATTCAAACCTTTCCTCTGAGCAAAGAAATCACTGGAATGAGTCAACTTTACAGGTGTATTTCCTATAAAAAGATAATAGTACAAAACCAATTTTAAAGAGTAATATGTTTTAGTAATGTAGTATCTATGTAATCCATGGCATACCTGTGTGTAATGTTTTTGCTTTGTTTTAGTCGAGGCAGCAGCCTAACACCATATTCCAAATCTGTGCCAGCAGTTATTGCCAAAGCTTCTGCAATCTACAACCCCATCATTTATGCAATAATTCACCCAAGATACAGGTACAGTAAATATATAGGTATGTGTATAACTGTACATGCAAATGTGGATTTTTTACACAGAACAAACTACTCTCGTTCCTTCAGCCTCACCCTATGCACTGCATGTTCCATGTTTCTGTGCTGACCAGGCCATGATGGGCTCACAGTGGTCAGACCCAGCTGGTACACGGCAGCTCCAGATATGGCCTGGGAAGTGGCCAAAAGAGAACAGTCCCTCCCTTCACCTTTCCTCTCCCTCAAGAGTCCTGCTCTGCCCTGTGGGGCTGCACAACATCATGACTGACAGGAGAAGATGATGCTCAGGTCATCTTTCATCATACAAGAGGCAGCCAATACAGAGAACTGTCTAGAGAAAAAATTCCAACCAGCCAGGCTCCAAAAATCATATCCTTACCAATTTAAGCAGCTCTATATGCATATGAGCAAGGTTTGGTTTTCTGAAGCATTTTTTCACAAAAAATTTTGGGACACTGGCAGCAAAAAATACTTTATTATACCAAGAGGATATACTTGTTACAGAACTGCTATCCTGCATACCTGTAGAATTTTTTGCAAGTCCTTCAAAGCATAGCTACCACAAAGTGATGCTGTGTTGGAAGTTCTGAGAAAACACAGGGATGCCATAGTGGTAAAAGTGATAACTGTATAAATACCACTAGATGGCAGGGTTAGTCATTGGTGTGAGGCTTGTTTCACCCAAGAAGTGGAAAAGCTGGTAAATTCCTTTGCCTGACAACTCAGGACTTGGGATCTGGAAATTGAATTCATTGTTTAGGATGTCTGATGCATGACAGTGTGGTTGTAAGAAAAGTGAAGGTTTCTCAGAAGGCTGGTTGAAACACACCGAAAAAGGGTGAAAACCTTTCACCCTATGATTCTATAGAATCATAGAATGGTTTGGGCTGGAAGGCACCTTAAGTATCATCAAGTTCTCACCACCTGCCACACCTTCCAGAAGACCAGGTTGTGCAAAACCCCATCCAACCTGGCCTTGAACATTTCCAGGGATGGTATATCCATAGCTTCTTTAGGCAGCCTGTTCATGATCCTCACCAGCATCACAGTAAATTTCTTCCTAATATCCAGTCTAAACCTTCCCTCTTTCAGTTTAAAGCCATTCTCCTTTGTCCTATCCCTACATGCCCTTGTGAGAAATACTTCAGCTTTCCTGTAGCCGTCATTCAGGTACTGGAAAGTGCTGTTAGGTGTATCTAGAGCCTTCTCTTCTCCTGGCTGAACAGCCCAACTCCCTCAGCCTATCTGCAGAGGAGAG
>JAHXMQ010003319.1:30414860-30446150 GCA_020466415.1 Ammodramus savannarum pratensis | reverse complement strand
ACTCTCACTGAGCTCCACCTGGACACTGAGCCACTGACCACAGTGTGTGACCACCCAGACAGCTCCTTTTCCACCAAGTGGTTCATCTGTCAAATCCCTATTTCTCCATTTTGGAGACATATTTTGTTTGAAAATGTCTGCTGTCATAACTAACGCCTTTTTGCATCCTCCAAAAACCATCTGAGTTTTTTGAAGTCTGCAGAGCATTTTAGTTTAGAGTTGGAGAATGCCCAGTTTGGTTGCAGAAGTTCAATGAGAAGTTCTGATGGCTGCCTGCTATGTTTGGGACCCATTATTTGTTTCTGTACCAAAGTTACTGTGTTCAGATTATTATTTTTGAAAGTAACAGGTTGCCCAGAGAAGCTTTGGATGGTTCTCTGGAAGTATTCAAGGCCAGGTTGGATAGGGCTTTGAACAATCTGGTCTAGTGGAAGATGTCCCTCCCCATGGCATCAGGCTTGGAACTGGATGGTCTTTGAGGTTCCTTCAAGATCCCTTCCAACCCACAGCATCCTATGGTTCTGTGACAGTTAACTGCTTCAGTCAGACTTTTTCCTATCAGCAGTGGCTTCTTAAGACTGTCAAGGAAAAGACAGGAGTCCACAACAAGCTTTCAGACATTTTCTTTTCAAGTATCTTGTTTTTATCTTGTTATATTTTTTCCCTGCTTTCTAATCTGTATTTCAAGGCACATCAACAAGAGAAATTTTTATGGATTTGTGAAGACATTTCATGCACTTGGGAGCAATCCAGTCAGGAAAAGAAGTAATGTTGGGTCCCTTGTGATGAATCAAGAATGCAGTTTCAAAACTGAAAAAACCCTACAGTACACTAATAAGTCAATTGGTAAAAATATGTTGGCAGGACCAATTTTGCTTCAACAGTGAATAATGAATATATATATGTTAAGGTTATTGTTTCTGGATAATTTCCAAATCTTCTAATTATTCACATTATGCCTTGAAAGTAATTTATTCAAGCACAGATAAATGGGCCAGTCTGTTCAGGCCAAAGGGTTAAGGGTTTGAGCAGGGAATAATTTGTCATTTTATATTGGAACTACTGAACCAAATTACATCTAAGTTATTTCCCAAATTCTTCTAGAAAGAGGCATCCAGAAATCAGGATCAAGAGTGTTCAAATCTAGTTTAATCCAATAGCAAAACAAGATGCTTTTTTGCACAGAGAATTCCTAACGCTGCACATCTTAAAATCCCAACAAAACCAAGCCTTTTTGTGGGGTTTCCTTACTTTAAACAACGGAGAAAAAAAAAGTACATTATAGTGAATGTAACTGAAAATGTAACAGGGATCTTTGTGCTAGCCCTTGGCTTCTAAGAACTGGTTTGAGAGTTTGTTATATTCCTCCTCATCCACCCACCCCCCTGCCCACTCATTCCCTACCCACAGAAAGGAGAATAACACCTCTCCTTAACAGGACTCACAGGAGCAAACAAATGTAAGTGAGGAATGTACTCAAAGTTTTAATTTGTGAAATGCTCTTTGTGGGGAAAAAAGCTTTCACATCTTGAACAACTTGTGTGTTGTCTCTATGCTCCACAATAACTCTAACACATTGCTGTGTTAGAGTTATTGCAGAAACTCCCTTACATTTTGGAAGTTTTAGGTTTTGGAATCATTCTTTCATAGCAAACAGGAAATTCTGCAACTCCAAGTTTCCAGCTGGCTCCCAGGCAAAGCAGAATTACACAAAAAATATTGGTTCAAAACTCCTACATCATAAATAATGAATAATCACAAATAACTTTGAGTTGCAGTATTTTTTTTTAAGTTGCTTGCAATTACTATATTACTCTTATTATTTAAGAGTCACTTTAGGTGACTCTTTTATTACAGATTATAGGAATATCATTAAATAAGTACCTCAGTTTATGCCTTTTTTTTCACACTTACAATATTAAAACTCCCTTCAAAATCTGTACTTTTATCCCAACCAGCAAAATGTCCCTCAATACTCCTCCCAAATATTAGTGAAATAGAAATTCTGGTCCCTCAAGACCCTCAGAAATGTTCATATGTTTTCCTTGAAAATTCACCATCAGACATCTATTTCCTGCATCTCCATCATTAGACCTCTGTGCCGAACCCCATTTAATAAATGGGATGGTGTGTTTTACAATAAATTTGAATTTGTCAAAGGGAAGTAGTTCAGCTTAGCTGGGGATAAAAGCTGGCAGCTGCTTTTCAGCACCAGACTGACATCTTCAGCCTGAAAGGAAATTCATGGGGGCTTGACATTTTCTCGTGTCCTGTAAACCATTTCTCAGGGCCCTTTATTTTGTGCACAGCATTAACCATCTTTTTTTACCCAGCACCATGTCAGCAGCTTTCTGCCCCAAGCAGTTCAGTGAGCCCTGCCTGGTCACCAACAGGCATCTGGGCAGGATCAGGAATGATGGTGCAGACAGCTTTTTTCAGTCCTCATCTCCAGAGCAGACACAGAGCTGCTGTTCACTTGCCTTTGAAACTACAGGGGAAAGAGAGGCAGAACTATTCAGAGCATGGTGATGATGCCAAATATTGAAGTTTGGTGGTGGTGGGTTTCTTTTTTTCATCACAAACAAGTGACCTCATTTCATGATGCCAGAATCATATCTCTTAAATTTTAACATGAGTCATCTTTTGTGAGGATAGAAATGATGATGTAAAATGTCCTGGTTATACAACAAAACTGGTAACTATAGAAGCAAAAGACTTTGCAGTACATCTGCTTGACTTGCATCTCAGTATAAAGTCAATGTACTGACATCCCTCATCCATGGTTCCCTGCATCAGTTCTTTGCCATATGCCTTGTTGCTGCCTCACTTCTTGACCCGTTCATTTTTTTGTTGTCCCCATTAGCATCATCTGTTTGGCTTAAATAATGGATTGGGAAGTGCTGAGGAGGTGTTACAGCAAATGAAGCGTTCTGACTAGCATTGCCCTGTGAAGAGAAAGGCCAGCTGGCATTGCCCAGGGGAGGCTCTTGGACACTTCTGCTCCATGTAGGGGCACAGTTGGGGTCAGGAGAAATAGATTCACACAATCATGACTGAGATTATTATTTAATGAATAAGGCAGATTTGGAGTCTAGACCATTCTTCTCCTCAATGCTCGTACAGTGTTAATTTTCAATAGGAGTTTACAGTAGCTGTCGTGATACAAATAATTAACAACATCTGATTCTTCTGACCCTCTTCCTCTTCCCTCGTTTCCCCTCATTCTGTGCTTTTGCACAGTAAAGACCTTTGTACCAACTAGCCTGAAATTTTCTAGGTTAACATTTTAAATAAACCATATGCAATCATGCTCTTCAAGATATCTTCAATTCTTATCAATTACCTCTGCAGCTCTTCTATGTGTGTTTTGACACAAGGCCCAGAAGGACCTGTTATTTTCTTTTCAGCCTGTTGAGTTGTTTGCACCAGCTACCGTGCTGTTTGCATGTAATCTTTGAGACCCCTTAATCAAAACAGAAGCTGTGTTGATGTGATGGAAAGAGACAGCATTTTCACCCCGCTAATTTCAAAGCCATGTCTTCACTGTGACAGGTTTGGCTTTTTTTTTCTTCTCACATTTTCCCTCAGGAAAACCATCCACAAAGCTGTTCCCTGCTTGAGGTTCCTGATACGAATATCGAAGAATGACCTCCTGAGGGGATCCATAAATGAGTCATCCTTCAGGACCTCTCTCTGCAGCCACCACTCTCTTGCTGGCAGGACCAAGAGCACTTGTGTTTCCTCTGTTTCTACTGGAGAAGCTGTAAGTCTTTTCTTGTTTCCATGAAAGTAAAAGCGTATAACATTTCTCAGACTCTAAATAAGCAGCACTATAAATACATATTCAAAATTAGAGAACAGAAGAAGGGAAGGGGGAGAGTGTAGCTAAATTTTTTGGTCATGTATGGTAATTTCTGCAAAGCTGGAAGTTCATGGATGATGATTTACAATCATAGAAAGCATTCAGGCCAGCATATCTGTGTGGTTCTGATGCCTGCTGGGACCAAGGATGTTCAGATTAAGTCTTTAATGTGAACTAAAAAGAGCCATTGTCAGGCACTGCCTGTGTCACCAACCACTGGCTATGTTTAGGTATCTAGATGGCCTGGAGGACAAGAAAGCAATCTTCCATCCAAAGTCTTATAACTTATCCAAAAGCTCCCTTATTATTTTAGAATAAGTCCATTTTCTGTAGCATGGGAAATTTTTTACTTCTTTACCTGGATTTTAACCATGAGGAGTGAAAGGCTCCTGCCCCTAGAGCATGGTGGGGTGTTTTGTAGGAACATACCTCAGGCATCAGTAAGGATGGTGACAAGTGAGATATAAACAAAAGAATCCCTTGACACTCTTCACAGCCTCTCAGTCACAAGAACCTTTCTGCCTGCAGAGATGCTGGGAAAGTGGCTCATCAGGGGGATGGCAGCCATAGCAAAGTCTGGGCTGGGGCTGGCCCTCCTGGGGACCTGTGCTGCTCCCCCTCAGTTTGGGCATCAGAAACTTCTCAGAACTGCCACCAGTAACCTCTCACCAAATTATAAATTCTAGGTATAGCTTTTATACCTTTATAAATACCTTTATGTATAAAAACCTAATTTTTCTCCCATTGCTCCTTTGTTTGATGCCAAATGAAGTAATTTCAGCTGCATCATCCTGATCCAAGAAGCTTTCTGTTCCTCACTGTTGGTCACTACTCGGCTTTCGTTTGTTCATGTTAGCAGGTCATTGCATGTATTTTGATGTGGGTGCTGCTTAAAAAGACAGGATAATGAGGGTAAGAGGCTTCAGCTTTTGGCACAGCTTTGGCTTAGGAGTCTCTTTTAAAACCTCTGCTGGTAGCAGTGTACAGCACTGTGCTGTGCTGAGTTGATGCAGCCAAAGGCAATTGTCCTTTGGGGCAACTGACAGCTCAGTGCAGCTGTAGAGGTTTTAGCTGAAACAGCAGCTGCTGAAATAAAAGCTAAACTTGATGACTTTGGCGTGATAGCAGGACTGACTGAAATTTTGGAATGCTCCTATAAAACATTGATGGTCAAGAAATGACAGCAGGAACACTGTAAAAGATGCAGCTGTTGCCACCAACATTTTCTTCTGTGTGTTGTGTACATGTTAGTGAAGGGAATGAACATATTTGTGATTCATGTCAAGGAACGTTTCATCCGAGGAGTTTTATTCGACAGGTAAGGGGAAATAAACAGGTGGCCACACATAGATGTATGAGCAAGGCGATGCAGAGGAATTATGCACTATCTTCCCATTTGTGTGGAACCCTGTCTGTCTGCCTGTCTAGGCTCTGTCTGTCCGTATCTAAAAGCTGGTGTTGGAGTGGAATGATTTCATCATTGATACTCAATCAAAAAGTCACTACAAAGTAAGGGATGACAGACAGCCTCACCCCAAGCCTGTAAAGGGAACAACACTTTTGCATTTGTGCTTCATTACTGGCATGCTCTTAGAAAACTAGAGCAAAGCCCACCCACAGTCTCCCATCTACCAATGAGGGTTTGTAGAATCAGCAAGCTCATGCAGATTGAGAAGCCCTTGGTGTTCTGGATATTCTGCTGGGATGTATGCAGACATGGTTTTGGATCTGTCTGTGTCCAGGGTTTTGTATCAGCTGGTGGTCACACAGAATGCCACAAGACATATTAAACAGATTGATTGTATCGGCTCCCATCTTTAGAATTCAGATGCTCTGCAGGTGTAAGTGTAGCATAAGCAATGAGATTAAAAAGGGTGAAAAACATTCTGGTGTTTAAATAAACTTTCATTATTTCCAAGTTAGTTTTATTTTTGGTCAGCAAGCAAAATAGTCCAGGGTAAGTGACAAGACTGAAAATAAAGCCTCTCCATAGGGGATTTGTGAGTGTGAGACCTATGTTAGAATGGCTTTACTTTTCTGTGAATGTGCATGGGTTTTGCTAGAGTTTGAGAACTTACAAGAATTTCAGAAAGGATGCAACTGTCTGAAATCCTTTATCAATTTGTGATTAGACCTGGAGCAATGTAGAGCTCGACCCTGTGGAGCTGCCAGCTCAAGAGAAACTGAGGCCTCGCCGAAGTCATTCTTTCTCCACAGGTGTGAGACAAGAGAAAAGAGACCTGCTCCCAAAGACCTGCAGCTGTGATGCAGCCACTGCCCCAAAGGTATGGAAAAAAGTCTCAGCTGAGGACTCTCCATTATAGTGCTAGTCTTGCTGCAGGACATCATCTCTGGAATGATAATTCAGCCTTTGCCCATCTATTTCATCTACGGGCCTTATTTATAGTGATTCCAACATCCTCCTTCTACTTGCTGGGGGGTTTTTTGTGGGTTTTTTTTTTTTTTTTCATGTCTCAGTGTGACAAGTGAGAGTGCCAGTAATGCCTAATTAACTTTTTTCACTGATATTTGCCTGTTCTTGGAAAGCCAGCTGTGCTTATAGCTCTGAAGTTGCATTAAGGCATAGTCAATAGCATCAGATGGAAGAAGATTAGTTCTTTGCCTGTTTATCTACCCCAGCTTTGGTTCCTTCCATCATGGTCCTTGTGTCCATACTGTGGCAGTTTCCTTTTAGAGTAAAGACAAGTCTGCAAAACAGATTTTGACATGATAGAAGCCACCCTTTTCCTTCTTTTCAGTGTACATTAAAATGTTTTATTTTTGTTGAGGGGGAAGATGAGAAAGAAACTCCCATTTCTCCCTAAGAGTGGGAGAGTCTGGCAGCTGCCACCCTTCCCTCACTGAAAGAGCAGATGGTGAGTACTCAGTGCATCCTCTGTGGATGCATCACCCTCGTTGGCCAAACCACTGAGGTTTGGTGCCCTGTTGTTGAGGAGCACCCTATTCCCTGATGGGAGCAGGAGGTCACCCATGAGTCAGCTTCTGCCAAATTGTAACACCAGTTTCCAAATGAGTTTTTGTATGGATGTCACTGTGGCAGGCATACACCAGTGCTGTCTTCTCAGGGAAAGACTGATGTGGCTTACAATCCCCTGTATGTGCCTGGATTGAGTAGCACCCCGTTTTTTGAGGGGCACCCTTTCATGGGGTCACTCTAGTGCATGTAGACAAACACCCACACCTTGGGCAGCTACAGCATCTGCTTCTGTCCCCTGTGCTCCCTTGCAGATTTGATGGTAATTGTCTAGAGGCAGCATAGTTTAAAGCAGGAACTGCTCTGAAAATTTCCAGCCACCCCATGACCCAATTCCTGCATGCCTCTGTCCTGTCTTCTTTCATGTGTGTCATTAAGATCAAGTCCTGAGAAACCTTGTTCTTTTCCTGTAACTGTTGTGAACAGTATTGGAGGAAAAAACCATCAGCTTCAAATGTGGAGTCAGACAACATGGGCTCAAATCTCTTACTTAGTTTTGCTGCCTTCTGTCAGCAGCCAAATGTGTCCAAGGTTGTCGGCAAGTGGCAAAGGATATTGTCTCCAGGTTCTGGAGAATCACTGGCTTTCTGTCTCACAAGGAAGGGGAAGGGAAGTAAATCTCAGGTGGTCTGCATGAACAGGTCAGCAATAAAAGAAATAAATCTGTATCTGGAATTTAGCAATTGTGTAGCCTACAAGAAGGCTCATGTGCTATACTTTGCTTTTGAAAGACATTTCTTGAATTACTTTGATAAATAACCCTTTAGACTTTCAGTGGCATTCACTGAGCTATGAGTTTATTTACACTGAATGTTTGCATTGAATGTTCAAAGCCTCATTTGCTTTTCTTACTGTTTTCAGCAGAGACTCCTGTGTGTTGTGTAGATCCTTTGTGTGTTCATTGTAGCTCAATGCAATGCATCGCTATTCATACTATCAGAGTAAATATTTATTTGTCAAGCTCAGTCAGTGTTTCACAATAAGACCACCCATTTATCCTTAAAAAAAAAAAAACCTCCAACAAACACTAAAGGAGCACCAATGCATTTTTTTTAATATTTATTTTAGGGTTTTAATAGCATTACTGGATTGTCTTTGACTGAATTCCAATTAGAATGCTTCCAAAACCACTCAGTTGTGGACAAGCCAGTCAGTGTCCCAGGTTTGGTGCATTCCTGAGCATAAAAATGCATGTGACTGTTTTCTGTGCTGCCACAAAGATATGATCCAGCCCCATGACTTATTTCAGTTATGATAGTAACAAACTTGATGAAGGCTAACACCTGGAAATTTAACATGGCAGTGAAGAGCCTTTTCTGGAAGTATTAAAATGGGAGTTTGGATACTTGATTTCAAAGAAGAGAGATCAAATGTCTCCTCTGCAATCAGGTTTTGTTTCAAGGGGATTACCCGATGTGAAAGCTATTAAAAAATCTTGTAAGTGGATGTTGTGCCTACCCAAGTCACATCCAAAAGAAACATGTCCTTCTGTTGCAGTGTAAACAGCACTTGAAACAGGAAGGAGCGGTTTTGGAGTTTGGATTTTTTCATTCTATTATTATCTTTCATATGGAAGAATGGACTTTTCTTCTCTGTCACACTGATTTAAACCACTTTTTTAGCCCAGAGTGCTTCCCTCCACTTGGTAGATACAGCAGCTGGAGAAATCATTATCGATGGGGATTTGTGAATGATTCCTGCTTGTGGAGTAGAATGACACAGAACTATGGGAATTCACATGGAAATGAAGTAAAACCTGCACTTTACTTTAAATATTGGTTTTCCCTAGAAAGTAGGGACTTCCAGTTTATCTCTCCATCTGACACAGTGGTTTTATCACCTTGACTGTCATTTTTTTAAAAAAGCCAAAACTAATTACTTATGCCTTCCCTTGCCTGTGTATTTGAATATTAACTGACTCTTTCAAAGCTTACTTAATTGACCCTGAATTGCATACTATGCACAAGACTTATGGAAAGAACACAGAGCCCTTGCCATCAGAGCCAAGTTAGAAATCGGAATTCTCTCAAAATAGATAAGAAATTGTTTGCAAAGAAAGTCTTAATTGCTTACTTCTTGGAGGAAGCACTTTCCAATGTGTGAATGCAAGGTCACCAACTTCCCTGAGGCAGTATCAGGAGCCTTGGGGAGAAACAGAGATTGTCACTAGGTTGACAAAACTTTAGGAAAATAAACGATGAAGTGTACTTGAGTCTTATCTGAGATCTCTTCCACAAGAAGAGAGAGAAGTGCAATAATCCAGTACCCTGATACCATAAGATCTGTTAAAAATGAAGTAATACCATTTCATTAATGACTAAATAAGTCAGATACAACCATGAGCTTTTGTTTTCTTCTTCTTTCTTCTTCTTTTTGGCCTCTGCTGATATTTGAGTACATCTTATTTTGTTCTGTTTAATGTTCTGCTTTCCAAGCAGTATGTGTTAGCACATCATGATTTTTCTTCACGTTAATGATTCAAGTATTTAGAAAATTTGGCTTGTGGCTCAAATATTGACTAGTGGCAGTGAATATTCCAAATACTGTTTTCCACAGCCCCATGGTGTCTGACAATGCTAAATCTTATGTCTTTGCTCCAGGTTTCACTCTCCTCCAGTTCTTTGGAGAAGTTGCTTGGGCAGCCTGTCCTACCCAGTCCCTCTGCAGCACTCATGACCAGCTCCCTGAGAGCAACTTCTCTGCCTGTCAGATTGAACAGCAGCAGTGTTACCAGTGGAGACTCAAGTACTTCCCATATGGCAGCTCAAGGAAGTCAAGTGAATGGAGTTGTGGATTCTCTGACTAGCAATGCAGTCCCTCGCATCATCATCATTCCTACCTCAGAGACCAATCTGTTTCAGGAAGAACTGGAAGAGGAAGAGACTGAATTATTCCACTTTCATGACAAAAAGAGCAATCTGCTGGACTTGGAAGGGCTTAGCTCATCCATGGGGTTCCTTGAAGCTGTTGAGAAATTTCTATCCTAAGTTTGTCAAAAGAAAACTTTCCGGTAATTATTTTCTTGGCATCTTCTCCACTTAATTATACCAAATAACTGAAGCCTTGTAGGTTAGATCATCAGATTTTTTTCTTGTATTTTTATACAGTAGTCACTAGGCAGCCTTCAGATTTATCTTTGTCCAAACCAGCTCAGGCATGGAAACAGGCTTTCTTTCAGATTGTGCTGCAGGAAATGAGCAGTGGAAGATCTGGCAGCACGATCGAGTGGCATTGGTCAAGGAGGCTGCCTGATCTGGTGGCACTGATGGTGACACGGTGGGGTTGCAACTGATGGGGGTGCCAGCAGAAGGGAAAATGACTGACTGAGAGCAGGGTCAGCTGGTGAATGCTTCTGCTGTCTGCACGTGGAGCAGCATTCCTGTTTTGGCAGCTCTGCTCTGGACAGCGATGGAAAGCACTGTGAGACCACAGCTTCCACCAGCCCCAGCAGTAAGACAGATGGCTACATGACCTCAACTAGAGTTTAATCAGATAATTCTCAGCATTGTTTTTGCTGTGTTTTATTTTTTAAATAGGCAGCATGCTAAACATAAGGAAAGAAACTGGTGGTTTTTCACTGGGAAGTGACCGATTCCCAGCTTCCAATCCTCTGAAGTTTAGTGGTAGAAATCTGGATTTTACCTCAGCATTAGCATGGTCACCTAAATGTCAAAATGCAAGGTGCTATATGCTAAAACATACAGTACTGTAGAAGCATTCAGAGGACCTTCAGAGTTACAGTCCTGATTAAATATGTATGTATCCTAATGAGTCTGTGATTGAAAGGGTGAATGTTCACAGCTGGCTTGACAAGTCATTGACAAAAATAAGCCTTGGCTGCTGTATATCACTTGTCTGTTCGGAGGAGGTTCTCATCTCCTCCAAAACAAACCAGCAGATGTCTTTTACAGGTCACTTACCAGAGGCCTTCAAAGTGGGTAAAACATCATCTTGGGAAGAGAACCACACAGTACTGTGGTGTTTGCTACAGGATCTGCACTTAGATCATTATCTGTGGTTACTCATTGTGCTCATTTTATCTGTGCTTCACGTTATGGCTCAGGCTCACAGGACTCTCCTAGCATTTTATTCCTAACTGCACTCTTCCTTTTTTTACTCATCTGCCCATTTCTCCATGTCTTCCCTTTCAGTTTCTGATTTTCAAACATAGACAACAAGTTGAACTACGTTGTTCTTCACATAATATCAATATATATTAGTAGAAATCAGGTGCTTCTCTGGATATAATAGTGCAAATATTTGGTCCAGGGAGACTAATAGCATTCAGAAATTCAACAAGAGAGTGAAAGTTTATGTTCATAGTCTCAGTTTATTTCCTTGGCTGTATCCTAGATTGTGTAGAGAACAGCGAGAGAACTTCCAGGTTTTGTGTATTGCACTGCCTGATCTCGGGAAGTAATTTCTGTTGGCCCGTTTTCCTGAAGCAAAAACCAGATGGGAAGCATAAAAGTGCTTTTAATTACTTTTTTTCATTACTAAAAAAGGTAGCACAAATCTTGTTTTCAATGAGCTAGACAGGACCACCACTAAAGAACAAATTAAAACCCAGAGCAGCACAAGAGAGTGAAGAATGCCTCCAAACTTGCACATCTGAGGCTCTGCATGGTGCCAGATAGTTGAGAGAACTGAGACACTTCCTTTTGATATAGGCTGTACAATTTTTAGAAAAGGAAAACAAAACAAAAAATGGCACTGGTGGGTTACAGAGGCGGATGGCTGTGACAGGCTGCCTCATGCAGTTCTGATTCTCTTAATGCTGCCATTCTCTGAGGTGCTCTGCTGGCTAGAGACCCTCATACTTCCTTACTGTGGAAAGCAGGGAGGAAATGGAGGATGGAGCCCCATCATGCAAAGACTGCCTGTGTGTATCCCTGGTGTGTGGTGCTGGGGACAAAGGCTCAGCTGGGGCAGCACCAGGCTGTGGTTCCTGCAGCCAGACTGCCAAAGCCTGTGTCCATTGTGTGCTGAGTTTTCTAACAGGGACAGGAATCATGCCAAGGTCATCTGCAATGAGCTCAGCAATTCCAAGGGCAATTCCTCCATCTGAAGACTGGCACAGTGAGCAGACAGTGCAGGACAGCTGACGGGGACTGGGACAGGGACGTGCTCACTTGCAGTTCCACAGCGTCAGGTTTTCATCCACTGCATAATTTTGGCCACAATGAGTAATCATATGCTAATTATGTATTATGTTCATGGGAAATGGGGCAGGCTTAGCCCTAGACTAAACATACTGCCTTGCCATCTTGGATTCTTGTCCTTTTTGTTTTGCTGAATCTGCCCTTTCTGATTTTTTTTCCTATACCAACTGTGCAGTCAGTGACCTTACTTCTTGCATTTAATATCCTCAGCTACTGCATCTCTTTTATTCTTGATCCAGATATTAAGAAGCAAGTGTTCTTTCAAGGCTTCCAAGCCTTAGACCTGACTTGTACTGTTGTAATTACTCCAAATAACAATAGAAAATGCATTTGGTGTTCCATGTTATAAAAACATACTGGGAAGGATGTAGGCAGTGTATTGCCATAGATTTTGGCAGGATGTAGAATGGAAGACCTGAAGTCATAGCCAACAGGTTCCTCCATATCTGAAGTTTTGCATTCTACCTGTTAACCTACAAGAAAGCTCTCCAGTGATCTCTTGTATGTGTTTGGTACTATTACTGTGCTGGTACTGTGAATGTGTCTCAGAATATTAGCAGGCTTGAGGTATGTGCAAACAATGTTTCACTTTAATGCTGCTAGCATCATATACTGTTAGTACCATTGCTTCAGGAGCTGCTATCAAGATTACTGCTTGTCTAAACTGATGCAGGCTAAAATACTAAATGGTATAATGGTAGAGAGATAAAACCCAAAGTTGTAAGAAATACCAGATAGATGTACTGCACTTACTGTGAGACTTGTGCAGAAACATCAGTCACAGAGTAAATTAGTCTCAAATTGAATTATACAATGCAGGAGAATTTTGCAAGCTTCTCTGTTGCCACAGTAGAATAGATGGCACGTAAAAATGTACACTAATTTATGTTGCTTCCCGTTTCACAAAGGAATGTATTGGTTCACTTAAATGGAATAAAGCATTCTTAGGAGTTCAACTGAATTATCCACTGTTTGTTTTTCTTATTTAATCATTATTTTTGGAGGCAGGATGAGGAATGAAAAAGTTGAGTCAGAGCTTTTGAAACCTGTGCTCTGATCCAGTTAATAGTAAGATAGTATATATATATGACTTTATTTTCTAGTCAATTAGACTGCTCAGATGCAAGCACTCACCTGCTTGAGTGCATAACATCTAAATTTAGAGTTCACTGGCTGGGTAAAACCTGAAGTTGCACAGCTACTTTTGAAATACAATGATTTCAGCTGGGATGGCATGTATCAAGTGAACAAAATTGAAAAAAATTAGTCAAAGTCAATACGTCAAAACTGTGATAGCAGACTTTGATCTTTGACCTAAATCTGAATGAAAGTTAATGAATAATTGTTTTTTCCTGCTAAAACTCTGTATAGCACAATTATAGGATGTGTTCCAATTTTCATGAATAACAGAAAATCCAGACCACAAGTGTAAACACTTTATTTTTTCAAGGGCAATGGTACTTTTTAATAGTTAAATCAATGGTTAGATAAAGTTTTCAAATAAGAAAATTTACTTACTTGAATCTTAATGGATCTTGCAGCTTAGGGCTGGTATGAAACATGACCTAATACTACATTCTTCCAGAAAGCTCACTCATTTCCCAGACATCCACCCATTTCCCTCCTTTCAGGAGGCATACCTGAACAAGAAATTTTTGGCACCAACATCTAACCTTATTTGGTTTTAGTCACATTTTTTGGGTGTATTTTGAACCTTTCTGGGTTTGATCCACTTTATTCGCCGAGATCTTATTTCCTCTGCTCTTCTGTGTTTAAACCAGACTTTAATTTTTCTCCCTAGTTTAAAATAAAAAAAACCCAGCAGTAGAAAGTTGCACTGCCCTAAGGATGTCATTTTCACCCTGGTGGCAGCACAGGAGCAGCAGCAGGAGCAATCATCACACCAGGCCAGCAGCAGAGCCCTCACAGGAGGACAAGAGCACCCCAAAAAGGTAGGGATGGCACGTGCAGGCTGCAGTGACAGGCAGGGCTTGGGGGCTGAGGTTACACACCAGGGGCTGGGGTTACAGCACACAGCAGCAGGTCTGGGTACAGGCAGGGCAGATAGTTAGGGACCAGGCTCCAGAGCCAGGGGTCAAAAGCCAGGGGCCAAGGGTCTTCCCAGGGCTCAAGGGTCAGGACATCAGGGATCAGAGAGCAAAGAAAGTACTGCACAGTAAATACCTTCTTTTTAAATTTGCTTACTTTCCCCCCAGCCCTCAGAGGGTTTTTTGTTGTTGTTATTTTGATTTTTTGTTTGGTTTTTGTTGCTTTGGATTTTTTTTTAATTGTTGTTATTGTTGTTGTTACATTTGCTCTTCACTGCTTCTCTGTGCAGGTTATCCTTGGTATTTTTTGCCTGGTTCTTTCACAAGTACATGAAAGCAAAGTAAGTTAGTGGGAAGATGAAAACTTGGGTAAATATTATGCAGCAGACTCCTTTCTCTCACAGGAGTAATCAAAACTGCCCACAGTGCTTGGTTCAGCAAGTGCATGGACCAGATGACTGCAGGGTGAAGCTTGGCAAGGTGGAAGCAGCCAAAATGCATCTCCTGGTACATCTCAACACAAGCTGATGATCAGTTCTTGCTCTGCACCTCATCCAGAGCCTCAGTCTATAATCACTGTTCTGTCTGCACCTTGAATGGACAAGTATTTAGTGAAAAGGCTGGGATGCCTTTGTTGTACCTGTCACTTCTCCTCATGTATTAACATACACTAGGGCTTACTAAGAGTTCAAATGCCTGTCCATGTATTTTAGTTGCTTTATGGTGTGTCTGCATTGCACTCTGGTTGTACTTGTTAGTGCTACAGGTTGTAGCAGGACATGAAAAGCTAACTGCAAAATGTCAAAGCCAGGTGTAAATCCACTGTTACTGATTCTCCCCTCTGCCAGCACAAGGAGATGACTGTGTGCCAGCAATCCTGGTGCCAATATTTCATGGTAAAATCCCCTGAGAGAAAATTTCTGTAGGGATGATTGTCTTATACAATATATTGACTTTTTTACTCTGAAGCATTTTAACTCTGTATTCCTAGTTATGTATCATGTTGGCATTTTTATTTAAAAGGTCAGGTGCATTCTTCACCTTAAAGCAAAACACCAGAAGACCCTTGTCATCTTCAGGACCTTGTTCTGGACTGAATCAGTTAAAGGCTAATTAGGCAATAGGAGGTGAGGAGATGGGCTGCTGCTGTTATCGGTGGTGCATGGTCCTGAGGGTGAGGCATCCCAGCCCTTTCCCTCCATGCCAAGGAGCAGGTCTGTTCTCCTGGAACAGCCAGACATGTGCTAGTGGGTGCCACATGAAATTGGTATTTTCCAGACATTTATAGGGAGCTCAGTGTGAGTAGATTTTCATAGGGACAGCAGAAGATGCTTCCCTAGAGTTTCTCCTTGCCAAATTTCTGGTTCCTTTCCACAGCAAGCAGGTGGCAAATTTCTTCAAAGGAACAGATGAATGTATTTAACATTAACAACTAATTTTCCACAGGAATGTTCTTGGAAATAAATGATCCCTATTTCCTGAGATGGAAGGGAAAAAAAACAAGCCCAGAGCAGACTGCAAGTGTGGAAAATGTGAAACTGAACACACTGGAGTTTGGTAAATGCAAAGCAAATGAAAACAGCAGCTTAGAGTGGAAACTGTTGATCCACCAGAAGCAGCAGAAGGGCCAATTTTGTCTTTATAGAAGATACAAAAAAGGTCTATCCAGAAAAGCAATTAATACAGCCAGGTCTTTTTGCCTAAGCCCATCTATGGACAATCCAACAGAAGCGAGCTCAGAGTCAGCAGCAACTTTTTCATTCCTGGGTCGCTGTGACCATCTGGGCACCAGCATGTGGAGAAATTGGGATGAAAAGTTTCTCTTACAGGACCAAACTTCATTCACCTTGTTAAATGCAGCAGAAAAAGACCAAGGGGGATGTGACTACTCTTTTTACACATCTGGGATGAAAAATATTCAAGTGAAGTGTCAGTGACAGACATCAGAGGCCAGACACTGATTGCTCCAGCAGAATAATAATAAATTCCTTAAAAGTGCAAATTCTCACAGAAACAAATCGTGCTATTAAAAATATGTCTTGAGATGGTTTTAAACAGGCTGATGTTGTTTTGAGTCTCAGTGCTTGTGTGACTGTCAGGAGAGTGCACAAATGCACTGCTGAAGAAACGCAGTAACTTTCCTGACAATGCACAGCCATTGAACAAGGAACTGCTTCTGATTTGCTGAGAAGGAAAACTGCCAAGAGACCAGTAGGATCTCTGTTCTCCTTTTTGTAAACTTTAGTGGAAAAATTGCATGTCCCCTAAGGTATTTTGTAATGTGGAAATAACTTGAACTTCAGCTGCCTGGCCAGGCTGAGTCCACGTTGTGCTATATTTTCTTCCTCACTGTCATGCTACCTAAAAGCCACACACTTTTCTGGGGCTGGGAATTGAGGTGGTGTGGCCTTTTCCTCCTGGCACCAAATTGTCTTTCCATCACAGTATAGCTTAAAACTTTATTTAGCTGCATCAGAGCCCAGCAGCAAGTGTTGAACTCCCTGACAAGCCCCTAGGGCTCTCTCCTATTTGCCTTGTCCCCACAGACTTCAGTCTGCCAGATGTGCTGGTTTGAGAGGCCAAGAGAAATGGGCAAGTGAAAAAAAGACTTCTATGCTTTTTCAAGGTTTTACTAACTTGCCTATTTTGGGAGTGACTGAAGCTCCCCTTTCCCTTTCCCTTTCCCTTTCCCTTTCCCTTTCCCTTTCCCTTTCCCTTTCCCTTTCCCTTTCCCTTTCCCTTTCCCTTTCCCTTCCCTTCCCCTTCCCCTTCCCCTTCCCTTTCCCCTTCCCTTTCCCCTTTCCTTTCCTTTCTCCTTTTTTTTTTCACATGGATGCTTTGGCATACATCCCTACTGACATAGGATGCTTACTCAGAAAGCATTTGGTTTTCTGCTGGTCTGATTTATTTTTCTCTGTGATGATTCTTCCTGGAGCAGCTTCTGAGCAGTGCTGAGGATGCCTGGCAGATGATCCTTCACAATTGGGTTGTTCTGCCATATTCTGGTGCTGCTGATGCACCAAGCCATTTGCTTTTGGGTGAAGCTCTTCCTCTTGTGCAAGAATTAACTAAACTTTCCAGAGGAGAAACTCCCATGGCATTTTTCTGTTTTGGCTGATGTGCTGTTTCCAAACTTACGTAAGAGTAGGTTTTAACTCTCCTGCGAAGTCTGATGGTTTGAGTCTCTCTTCTTCACATGCCTCTGTTTCAGAAGAGACTCTTGTGCACTCTTGGAACATCACTGCTGTTAAAACACTGAAAACTCCCATACCACAGGCTACAGAAAAATCAGCAGTTTCAGTAACCCAGGCTTAAAAAAGGGAGAAAATCAATCTGTAGGTGGGAATCAATGGAGATATCAAGGTAAAAGGAGGCAGGTGGTAAGGAAATCCCTTCCATTTGTGCTCCTAATATCTGGGCTGGACTCCAGCGGACATGGTAAGGCTCAGGAAAAGTGATCACAAACAAACAAGACAGACTCTTAACATTATCATCAAACTGGATAAAAACCAGAGGACTACCACAGTGAATTTTCATGAGTCTTAACCTTTTTTCAAGCTTGTTTCTCCAGCCTGAATGGATAGAAACAAGACTTTTTTTGCACAGATAAATGGAAGCCCACCCCCCATCATACATACTCAGACCAAGGGTTCATGGAGTCAATATCTTGTCTCCAACAGTGACCAGCAATAAGTAACCACAAAGAGAAGCAAAAAAAGGCACCAATACTTTCCTGCTCTGCTCTCCCAGAACTTCTGGTGATTCTATGCCAGAAATGGTATTTAATAAGAGTTCACAGACCTCTTTGCTTCCATGGATATATGAAATCACTCCTGGGACTCATGTGAAAGCCTAATTATGAAAACATCCCACAGGCTCTGCAGTTCAGTTGTGATTTATACCAAACAGAGCCTCCCTTTGCTTGCAATTTCATTCAGTGCCCTCCAGATCTTGTGAGGTGGGGGAGAACGGATGATCATTTCTTCATGGGCACCTTCCTTATAGCCCCCCTGAGTCTGCACCACCTCCACTCATCATCTTCTCTCCCAGCTGAGTGTCCCACTCTGTCCACCTGAACCCAGGAGCTCCATCCCCTTGGCACAGAAGCACAGGGAAACCACTGCACACCTTGGGTGAACTGCAAAGCTGCTCTGGCTGCTCATTCCAGGAGGACATCCTGTGTCATTTGTCGTTGTCCTTGCCCCAGACACCCTGCTCTGGGCCCTAGCCTCCTCCTCTCCCACCCCAGAGTATCCCTGCTCTTATGACAGCACTCCTTTGAAGCTGTGCAAAAGTCTGAAAGACTTGGAGTAGAGACGTGACGCATTTGCGGTTACAGTGTTCACAAAATATTTACAGACTTTATTTAAGCAGCTGGCAAGCACTGTGAGGAGCAACTTATCAACAGGCTATCTCTTAGGTCTTCTGAAAGGCAAGAAAATGTTAATTATCCTCATTTAACATAGGCATAGGCTGGGATAAAATGTGAGCAGTGTTGCCTCCTCTCTCCAGCCCAAACCCACATACTTCACACTCCCTGAATGCAGGATGTGGTCAATATCACTGAAATATCTGGATTTCAACTGTATGCATTACATCAGAAATACAAAGCAATCCTCTAGATCTGAGCAATGCAACAACTGGAATTTTGGATCCCAACTGCGATCAAAATTTTGCCACTTAATATTTCTATCTGTATAATACGTTGAATTTCAATGACAGATTCAAATGCAAAAGCTGTAATTGTCACCAAAACATATGCCTGGGACCTTCTCCAGGAATAATGAACAAATAACAGGCACTAAATTAATATTATCCTCACACCTTAATCTGGCATGCCTTATGGAAGTAACCAGAAATTAATATAAACATTGTTTTTCTAAGGGCAGGGCTTCCAAGTCTTCTGTCTCAAAGACTATAACTTTTTTAATAAGCAATTTGGAAGAAGTGTTGCCCACATTTCTATTCCAGCCTACAAGATGTTTCCTTTTATGTTCAGTAAGTGAAGAGTCTCATCTCAGTATTATCAAGCACTGGCAATGACAGTGAAAGTCCCAGCATCTTGTGAGTGTACCACATGGAAAAAGAAACATAATAAAAATAGTCTTAGGAAATAAATATTATTCTTGTATTGCCTTTGAAGGGAAAGCCCATGGGAGCTCAGAGGGCTGTCCCAAACACAAGTGAGTCAGGTCTTCCCTCACACAGGCTGGAAGGAGAGAAAGGCAGGGGGAAGCTGCTCTATTTTTAGCTGCCTGAGACATGCAGACCTCATGGTGATGGGGAGCTGATAATTACATAAGAAGTCATACCAAGCTTTGCTATTTAGGTCTCTCTGGCCTCTTCCTTATCTCAAGTGCCGTACTCGCAGTTCCCGCTGCGAGTATCCGTAACCAAAATACAATGTGTTTTCCTGGAATCCGTGCCATGAAGTAATGGGCTATTTTACAGCAGCTCTTTTCCACAGCCTGCTCTTTCTGGCTAATGATTACGGCTAGGCTCTGCTGCCGTGGCTATATTGGTATCACAGCATCTGCTCTAGCCCCACCAGAAAGCTGTGAGGTGACTAAAACAGAGTAATTTACCTTTACTGAGGAGAAGGATCTGTGTTTGAACAGACTTCCAAACACTGTGGTCATGCCCTCCACCCTGCTGCTGCCACCTCTATTGAGGAAAAGTGTTTAACACAGAAAACCTTCCAGTCACTAACTCCAGCTCCTGTAGCTGGATGCATCCTGGGTGCTTTCACACTGCTGTGGCCCAAAATGCACCCACCCATGGATCAGGGGCTGTCTGCAAAGGCAGGCAAGGAGGAACTAGAGTTTAGTCACTTCTTTTCCACATCAAGGGTCTTTCAGGTATTTCTTCAATTCCTTGTGATTAATTTAGGGATTTTTGTGTCATGCCTGAATACCTATGTCCCACTGGGCCCCTCTTTATGTCTCCATGCCTGGTCCATGGGTTTTTTTCCCAGTAAAAATGTTTTTTTCCCAGTTCCACCAGCAGCCAAAGAGGCAGGCAGTGAAAGCAAGGTTTATAGGTAATGGGCAAGGGAAGCTGTAAAGCCCTTTAGTGGCAATGTATCAGGAAAAGCCACATATGCTAGTGCAATTTGAAGCAGTGATGGTTTTTACAAATATAACCTCTTATTCTCCTGCTACTCCAAAGCACTGAGAGGAAATAAGGCCATTAAAAAGGAGGCTGTGGCCTGCAGCTCCTGGAATGTCCTGTGCCACATGCCACAAGGGTGTTCTTGGATTTCAGGTGTGCAGAGGCCATATCCAGCTCCCGGGCACCAGGGTGAGTGGAACCACTTCTCCTCACATTATTAACACAGGGCTAGATTCCAGCTGTCTAAATGCAAACAATTGGTGGACAGTTTGGGGAGAAACTAGAAATGCTGGCAGCAAAGGTTTCTGTCGTATTACACATGAACAGTGCTAGAATTCAAAAAAAAAAAAAAAAAAAGGGATGAAAGGTCTCTCTATTTTTATATAGCAGAGTGAAAGTATTGGGTATCTGTGGCAATATTTAGTGTGAAGGAAAGTGTAATTGAATCCAAGTGACATAATGAGAAAGTGTCTGGCAAAGCCTGGTCCAGGGGAAAAGTAACAGGGATCATTGCCATCTAAAATTTAATTTTCTAGATGAATATGCAATGGAACTGAAAGCTCTGCTATAGCTAAAAGCTATTGTATAGTAGGAGTACACTGTTTTGTGGGCAAAGACAGAGGTGTTGGCATTTTAAAGCAGGAAATGTGTGGACTAAGAAGTGAGAGAGAACATTTTAGTGTTGTGGCTGAAAGTTGGAAGATTTGCTCAGAACAGGGCAGCAAGCAGGAACACAGCAGGGAAAAAGCAAGTGCAGGTTGACAGGAGGCAGGATGAAAACTCCCTAAAACTGGCACAGCAGGATAACTTGGAAAATAACACACAGTTTCTTTCAGTCTTTCAGACACCCCTTCTTCTCAGCTGTGCTACCATGGCAGGTGTCTCAAGTTAACATCAGGCACCACCTGAGTGCTTTTGCTTCCCCTTATAAATTGGGACTGTGAGGGGACTCCTGTGAAGACATAGCCCTAGGCCTGGGAATGGTTTTCTTCCCTCTTTAAGATCCTGAAAGACATAAACAGTGGAATGCTTCAGTGTGAACAAAATAAAATGAGTGAAGCAAGAAATCCTTCAAATACACTGGAAAGAAGCATTCAAAAGAACAGGTATTTACCTGAGGGGGCAGATGATGTGATTGCAGCCATCATCTCTGCAGCAGTCTAAGAACGTGTCTGCAAATGTGGCCTTTAAATGCTGCACATTTATATCTATATGTCTGATGGATGCAAGGAGGGAGAATCTGTTGGAGGGACTGGTTTCTCCCTGGTGCTCTGTCTGGCTGAGAAGCCTGTTGTAGCTCATTTTACTGTGAGCTACTGGCTGCTACAGCCCCACTGGCCCTGCAAGTCCAGGCAGAAAATGTAACCATTAATTGTAGTTACTTGTTTTTCCACTAATTGCTTTCAGTGTCTTTTGTGGGAGAGAATGCAAGTTGGCATTGGTTGTGTTCAGAGACACACAGAAGTTTCTTAAGAGAAGAGCTATGTGCTAATTGAAGACCAATTGGGCTTCTAAAACCAGGCATTTTTGAAGTGGTGCTTGTCTCTCTATTTGTAGTTTCACGGGCTCTGACCTGCAGGAGAAAAGCAAAGTGAGCACAAGAAAGGAAAAGTGAAAATCAAATTGCTGGTAAGGCACTGGCCTCTTTCAAAATGTATCTCATTAAAAAAAAAAATAAAATATATATATATATATATATAAATGTATATACACATATACATATGAAAGCACATTGCCCATAGAGAAGCAATGCTTCCTTGGGGATTGCCAGAACCCCTTTTATTTTCCATTTCTAGCTGGTAAACATTGCTCCAAGACCTGACCTTCCCCTCCCAATCCCATCTATTACCTAAAGCTGAGAGATGGAAGGACTGGAGGTCAAAGTTTGAGTTCAGCTTCCTGTGAGAAAGCAGAGCTGAGATTCCTTAAACATGTTAAAGCTTTGCTTTAAATGATTGTCTGTCTCTCAGTTGTTATGAAATACTTCTAAAGGAAGTATTTACATCTTTAAATGCATTCTTTCTTGTTTTCCATGCTTCCTCACTGTAGGTAACATTTAACAGCATCTATGGCTTTAGGTTCTCCCTTTTTCATTTTTCCTTTTGCTGTTTTTCAGTGTTTTCCTCAACATAGCCAAATTTTGAAAAGCTGCAGCAGAACAAAGCAAACTGATGGAAAAGGATCTCTGAGTGTAGCAGAGTGAAAGGGGTGAGAGAATGAAAGGGTACAACAGGAAATCCAGGCTTCTCTACTTTAATGGAAAAGAAACCCCAAAGTTGAAAAATCTATTCAGAACAGTTTTCTGCGTTTAGGTGTTTTGTGAAAAAAATGAATAAAAGAAAAGAAATTAATTTTGTGGCCCATCTGTGTCCAACTCTGGTCCTGGTCCATGAAATCCTGGTTGTCTCAGAGTTTGACCATGACCAAATTGAGAGACAGTCTTAAAATGCTGATAGCCTTACATGATTTGAGCAGCTGAACTGAGCTGCTTGGTTATGTTTTAGCAATATTTATATGCAGCATTGAATACTCAATGGCTATTTGCCTAATGGAAAAGAAAATGGACTAGATTAATAGGGGGAAAAATGGACTTATTTTCCCTTTTTTTCCTACTGGCTTGCTTTCACCTACTTTGATGGAATTATTAATGATTTATGTTGCCATGAAATATATATAGCTAGTAGAATGATGCTTTAAGTAGGGCTAAAGTGAAAGAACAATGGGCATTTCAAGTGCATGGCAGTTGTGGCCAGGGAAGTGAGCTAAGGAAAAACAGTAGGGTGAAACAGTCACTAAAATTGTGCCTAAAGTTCATTTTTCTCTACAATAAGCAGTATAGTATCCCATTCTCCTTCCTCTGCTATCTGGGAGAAGAGATCCTGGAGCATCTCCCTTTAGGAGAAGGGCTTCAGGGCCTCTGGCTGCCAAAGGGGAGCTGTACATTGCAGGGAAAGGAGCTCTGGAGGGAGGCATTTCTTCATTTAAGTGGCAAAAGTAGAAAAGCTACACTGAACCTTTCAGCTTTTGTTTACTCAGCTATGGAAAGACAGAGCTTGACTCATGTGTTGTTAATTGCCATTGACAGATAAACCAGAAAGAACTCAACCTAGCTGAGTAATTTGTATTCTTTTTTCCAGTTCACTTGAACTGGAAATCAGTGAGATGCAATAAATAGAAAGCTGTGAGGTTATCATTCACAGAGCCACTTTCCCTAGCAGAACTGGGCTTTAAATCAGCAGGACTGTCAACCCCCTGACATAGCCAGGCTGTAAATACTCAGTCATCGCTTCATTTGGGGTGCAGGGGAGTGGTGAGAAAGGAATGACCAAAAGCTTTCCCAGAAATATGCTGCCCTGAGGATTCATTTGTCGAATAGAGGCTGTGCCAATGCATTACTCTGCCAGCCTTGCACCTCTATTGAATTGTCTCTGCTGATTTATTCTCACTCTCTGTGTTCCCATGTGTGACTGCTGTACCTTTCTCCATTTGGTTTCAGTATCTGTAGACTGAGGCTGAATTTTACAGGATTCTGTGTGCAACAGGGCATGGCAAATGCAACTTTGCCCTCTTCCCTTTTCAGTTAGTCTCAGTGTTGAGTGCTCTTCTCTTATGCTTTAAAAACATGTTAGTTTTTTTTATTTATTTTTTGCTTAAAGAAAATAATAAGGTTTTAAAACTTTATCCGCTGTCTGTAACTCTGCAGGAATTAGTCTGGATACTGGCCTTTTGCAATACATGTGACTGGTCCTGATTGTTTGGGTTGGTATCTGAGGATTAAGAGATTTGGGAAAACTCATTCACTCTTTCATTCTTTCATGATCCTCTCAGATGCTTTGGCCGATTTGCTGCCTGCCCAAAATGGGGAAATGGAAACAAAGACGTGGGACTCTTTACACCATGCCCCTCGCAGCCAGGAAAACCTTCCACTTGTCACTTGGCAGGAAACAACAGGATTCCTGTATGATGGATTTGCTCCCACTCCATATTTTTCCTAGCTGTGATTTTGGACTTCATATTGCATACATTGATGCTGAGCCCTTTATATCAGATGAGAAGTCTGACACCAATCTTTTCTCCCACTGTGCCATTGTACAGATGCTAAATAGGAATAGCTGTGTCAGGAAACACAGTTGTCTATCTGCTGCTAAAAGCATTCACTGTTAAATTCATTAGCACTGCTTTTTCAAACGGGTAAAAAGAGAAGTTTCTGTTCTTCGGATCATTATACACCCACAGCCAGGAGCCCATTTCTTCTACTGAAGATCAGTATAAACCACTTCTCGCACCTCCAGTGGTTTTCACGAGCAGAGCCCATGGGAGGCGAGGCCCCATGGGTGTCCCTCAGAGCGCCTTCTCTCCTGGTATATGGGAAAACACTAGGTGTCATCAGTGAGGTTTCCTCTCCCGGCAGGAGCACATCCATTCCAGAGCCTACAGCCACGGCTGGATAGGCTTTAGCTTCCCAGCATCCATCTCCCCAGGATCCTGATGCATTCTTATCGGAAAGCCAGGGAGAGTCTCTGAAATCCCTGTCTCAGACAAGTCTAGGCAAGGCTTCAGGTTGTCCAGTAAAAATCATGTCAGGATTAGGTTTGGTTTTTAGGGCTATTTTTTAAAGCCCACTTTTATGAAGACTGAAAACATTATTAAAATACCAAATGAAATAGCTTTTTTTTTTTTGTCTTTCACTTATCAGTTAGATCTTACTGAGGACTTTTTTTTCTCTTCACTGCTGCTTTTTCTCTTCCTTTTTGCACAAATATCTCCCCACAGTGCCCCTAAAATAAAATGGGAATCACTTTCTTGTTCAGAGAGGCTGTTTTCTGCTGTTGAGATATGAGCAGCAGTGTACCAGGTGCACAGGGAAACCTTCCCCAAAGAGGGTAGGGAAGTCACTAAAAATTATCTTTAAATTAAGCAAAAAAGTCCCCCAAACATAATAATTACAAGGAGAACAGAGAAAAATGTTAGAGGCTGAAACTGCTCCAACTTTTGAAGAAGTTCAAACTCCTCAGGCAGGAAAAGAACAATCTGCTTTTGCCTCTGCTATGACTTCATTGTCCTCTACTGAGTCTTCCAAGCCTTGGAGAATAAAGGGGTCTGTTCTGACCAAAAGGAGATAGAATCGTTGTCTAGAATAATAATAATAAAAAAAGTAGCCATCTCCTTTTCTCTCCCTCCTCGTCATTTTCAGTGCCAAGGCTACAAAGGTGGAGGTGGCAGCCAGAAAGAAGTAAACTCCAAAAACAGAGAATCCATTTTATCTACTTTCCACGTTTTTTCCTAGACATATGTGAATTATTAATGCTAAAGAGAAGAGTTTTTTCCCAACACATTTTAGGTAGCTAGACTTTTTATATTCTTTTTTGAGATCTACTCTTGGAGCTGGTAGGAATAAGGGAGTTTCATCTGTTTGTGTTTAGGGAATAAACTTGCCACAGATGCTCCAAATCTTCCATTCAGTTCTTGCAGGTGACAGCTGTAATGGCACCAGAGACTTGCAAATCCTGGCACCCACACAGTCTAGCCATAATTTTGGCTCATAAACCTCTACACAAACGAGTGTGCATTCTGGGCTGAAAGAAAACCCTTCTGCCTCCCTTGCCAGTTTTGGCAATACCTCAGACCCCTGCTATAAAAGAAGTGTGGCTCAAGTGGTAGCAGCTATAAAACTAAGATCTATATTTAAGATAAAATCTAATTTAGCATCTATGAAATTAAAGCAGACTCTTTTCACGAGTCTAAAAAGTAGACGTATGGCCAAATCCAGAGCCCCTTTGCTGACTGGTGTGAATCCTGGATTAGACAGAAAGAATACACTTATCCTTTGGAAAAGAAAAAAAAAATATGAAGACATTCAGGAAATTGTGGTGCTTAAGGAGTTAGCTGTAAGCAGAGAAGATGGCAGCATCTGTGGGAGAGAATGCTGCCAAAAATAGCTAAGTGTGGCTTAAAGAGTTGGAAATTATGAAATAGCTTTCTATTGCCATTAAGTGGAGAAAGAGTTTTTGAGTCAGCCCCATCAGGAGAAGAATCATCACGTGAAGAAGCAGTAGCAGACATGATCTTGAGTCATGCCCTGCAGTTACCATCCAGTTTCTGTGGCTACTTCCTAAACAAAATGAGTTCTAAACAGCAGTTTTTTCATTAAATCACAGAATCATCAAGGCTGGAAGAGACCTTTAGATCACCAAGCCCAACCATCCACCCAGCACTGCCACTGTAAGCCCATAACCAGTAAACCAGCTCCAGATGCCTCTCAAACACCTCCAGGGATGGTGACTCTACCACCTCCCTGGGCAAGGCAGCCTATTCCAATGGCTGACCATCCTAACAGTGAGAGAGTTTTATCTAATACCTCCCAACCTGAGGAAGAAATAGACTTTTCTCTGGGGTCTGCGTCACCTTTCCAGCCAGAATGGCTGTAGGTGGTAACTCTTAGCCACACACACTACTGAGGGCTGGCTGTGCCTCACAAAGATAGAGGGAAGGTGGGCACTGTGGTCCTCAAAATGACTGCATATAAACACTGAGCAAACCTAGAAAGAAGGTCAGTGCTTCTGGAGGTTGCATTGGAAAAAAATCAGACTTCACTCTTCATGCTTTGTCCTCTGTCAGAGCTGGTAATTTTTTCAGCTCTTTGTCTGTATCTCTGCCTCAGCTTCCAAAATAGTCCTTAAGTAACAATGGACCTTGCACATCTCTCTTAAACTAAGAGATGCACAAAAACTATTGTGGACCTATAGGATGCATTAGCTCAGCCTTTTCTCGGCTGCATTTTTCTCCTTTAAATTCAGCTGAAATTTTACTTATTCTTAACTGATTTATTTCCATTGTTCTCAACTCTCTATGTACAGGGATGGCAGGGCTGCCTCTCACTTAGCTGCCTCAGCTGGAGAACAACAGACAGTATGGAGTGAATCCAACAATTTCACCTGCAAGCCCCATGATGTCTTCTCCACACCCACATCTGGCACATGGGTAACAAGCTTCATTTCTCTGATCATTATCTGCTTCCCCATTTTCATTCTGTTTACCTTTCCCTCCATATGTTGTTTCCATCCTTGCAAAACTGTTCGCTTTAGCATCTAAGAACAAAAGAAAAAAGCTCAAAAGCCCTATGGCATGGTCCTTCTTCTTTCTTACCATTCTTCTAGTAAGCAATCCCTGCTTTTAAAGTGGGAAGTGTTTGTTTTCAGTCCTTTGCCATTGTTCCTCTGCTCCTGCTGAGATACTCTGGAGCTGTTCCTTTTGGAGTGCCTTTACTCATCTGCAGAGTAAAGAAAGCAGTTTGCTCGATTTAAAGGTGGTCAAGATCCATTTTTGAGGAAAGGGAAAAGGGAGGAATTCTTCAATCCTTTTTATCACCAGATGAGCTTTTTTCCACCTCTGTGGCTGGTGGCAAGACGTTGGGAAGAGAACGTGGTTCTCTGGAGGAGGGTTCATAACTTAATATCAGCAGAATAACTCCACCCTGTCCCCTCTACATCTTACAGAGAATACCATTCCTTGCTCTCACTCAAAGCCTTGGGGAATTTGTGGATGCACACATACATGGCCAAAACATAGTTTTGAGTGGAAGTGAAAGATGAGCACAAGCAAATAAATAGACACTCAGCGACTGTGAGATGCTTTTTAAAGCACAAAGGGTCTACAGCTATCTTTCCATTCAATCCCCTTCGTCACTGGGGGGGCTATTCTTAGAACAAGGGTACACAAAGTTTTCTGCATCCATTACATAAAGGCTGAGAGTAATTCTTGCTCAGTTCCTTGCTGACCAGTGCCACTTCTCACTAGAGCAGTTTGATTATTACCATGCTGGTTGTTGACTGGGTCTCTGAGAGTCTACAGCAGGAGTAAAACGCTGCCCTTCTGATGTGGCATCTTTTGGCTCTTGCTGCAGAGTTCTGTCCAAACGAACGTGCAGGCAGCAAATGGACACTCTGACCCCCTGCCTACGTGGGAGCTTAGATCAAGGAGCAGAACTCCCCCCAGTTTGTATATAAATAGAATTGTATGTAAAATCCCAACACCATTAGCTTACACAAATTGTGTATGCCAATCATTCTAAAAATTCTTTCCAAGCAAGCAAATCCTCTATAAATCTAAGAGATAATTGAATACATGTCTTGCAGTCACTTTACACCTTTGGTGATCTCATCAAAACATGCCAGTGCTCTGCCAAAATCCATGACTCTGTCTGTAAATTTTAGCTGTTCCAGGAAGTTTGTGCACCTGATGCAATGTTACTTTTATTAAACCTTCTTCTTGCTTTAGCTCTTTCTTTTAACTTAGCTAGGGTTAAGAGAGGTGTGTGGCCATTGGAATTTAACTGAATGTGAAGAATGATCACTACTGGAATGCTACATCCAATATCTTGTCCTTAGCTAGAGAAATGGATACTTTCCAAAGACTTGGGGAAGGGCAAAAGGCCATAAACTAGTCATTTATTCCTGCTATTTCAAAAATTTCAAGGATTAAAGATTGTATTCAATATCACATATTTTTAAGACAAAGTTATAACACAAAATTATTCATACATTTCCTTTATATTTGATTTCTTCTACAGCAAGGTGACTCGAGTTGCACAGCCTTGTTTGCTACTTTCCTATTCTACTCATATCATTCAGTCCTTTGTAAAGAGACTAAACACCATCCAGAAGCACCAGTGATGTTGCTTTGTCCCAGCTGCTCTGGAGTTTGCTCCAAGATTTCAGTCTTGCAAGGCTGCCAATATCCACCCTTAATTTATTCCACCCTCTCTCTGGGATAGGAAACCCCCCTAAGGTTATTTATCATCAAAAATAAGAAAACAGATTTTTGGCATTAGCACAGCCGATGGGACATCTAATACTTTCTGTTTCAAAATTTACTGTAACTCTGCAAGAAGCCCTCTTACAATCCTATGCATACCTTAACACTTTTACAGACATTAATTTCTTTTAAATCCCTAGTTTTTGGAGGGTTTTACCAACTTAATTTTTTTTTTTTTTAGCTGTGGAGTGAGTCTGACAGCACCTTTTTTTTTTTTTTTTTTTTTTTTTTTTTTTTTTTTTTTTTTTTTTTTTTTTTTTTTTTTTTTTCTAGTATGCTTCATTTTGTCCTGGTTTTCATTGATATCTGTATCCACCTCCATTATATTAACATCTTCTTCACAGTCCAGCACATTTCAGGGCTTGAAGTAACTATATCTGGCTCACTCTTTTCCCCACACATTTTCTCTAAAGTCAGACCTTACTTACAGGATCTGAAGCGACTGACTACAATCCCTGGCTGCTACAGATGTCCCCAGTTTTGGCAGTCACAGTTTGGTGTGCCCACCTTGCTGAATTCAGCCCCCCTAGCTGGCACTTGTGACGAGAGCTGTCCCTGGCAGCACAGGGACCTGCCCCAGCCCTTGGGCTTGCTGTGTGCCTACCCCGGGATCAGTTCATTCCTGACTTCCTAAGAAATCACTAGGAAGGTCAGACAGAGCACTCTGCAGATGAACTGCTCAAATTCTTGCAGAAAGATGAGTGAAACAGGGTGGAGGAAGTTATGCAAAACTCTGGCTAGACAGACCCCCAAAAAAGGAAAAACATAAGCCCACGCCCTCTGTCTGGTGATCCTGATGACTGAGCAACAGTGGAAATACGTTTATTTGCCAAAAAGAGCTTCCCTAGTGCTTAAAAGGAGTTCTGTACACTCATCTCTGTCTTTGTGGTCCTCTTAAGCACTTGCATCTCCAGTGCAAGGAATGAAAGGCTGGTCAAAATTCGTCACTGGAATGAAATGTGAATTTCCTGCCATCACTCATCCTCTCCCTCTTCCTTTCTCTACGAATAGATAAGGAGGTGGCTCTCTCCAGAAGGGCTTGTTTGCTTTGTGAGGCATTTCAATCGAGTGCCCGAGGCTGTAAGGTTAATGCTGCAGGACAGGGTGTATTGTTTCTCAAGTCAAGTTCTGATTTGTACAAGAAGGAAAAAAGTCATTTCTCATGCTGTTTTCCCTTCTTGTAAACAGAGGTGGTTAGAAGCAATTTTTTGCAAAGGTTTTGGTGAGACATGGAAAATGTACTCTGTTGTCTCTGTTTGCAATCAGCCCTTCTCATATTTTTTCCTTCTAACCAGCTATTTTGAAATAAGTCTGATTAGCCTACTCCTAGCACATATTTTGGATTATGGCATTGTAAAATGTTTTGTGGTGTGTATGTACTGCATACACGATGTATTATTTTCTTAAATCTATCATCAATTATTTTTTTTCCTTTGGCACTTCCTGTCAGATAAACAGAGATAACTGAATTTGGATGTGAATTTTATGGGTGGAGAGGGAAGGAAAAGAGGAGGTGGAGGGGGAAGGAGCAGCAAATTGTTTTGCAAAGAATCTCTGGGCTGGAGCCATGCTTTTGTTTGAAAACATAGATATATACCCAGTGACTGCTAATGTTAAGAATAGCATAATGGCAATAATTCTATGAGAAGGCCTGAATTATAGGTCATGTAGCTATTAATGAAAAGTACCTATGGCCCCCAAGTGTCACTTGCCACATGTTGGATTCATGTCTCAGTCCCAAAGGTTGTTTGTGGGATGAGGGAAACCAGCCCATAGAGGCTAATCTGTAATTCTTGTATGTGCCTCTGTCTCCACAGAAAATTGTCATAATCCCCTGACTAGTCCAGTGGGAAACAAACTGAGGTTAGGTGAGCATTGCTGCTCTGTTAGCAGAGGCCTGGGAGCAGTTTGGGCTGGGGGAAGGAACAGGGTCCATGCTTAGGATGTGGTTGTGCCCCATGGAGGGAGTTTTTTGAGATTTTCCCCTGCTGGGCTAGGAGTGGTGAAAACCTTGCCCACAAAAGAGAGGTGGAAATATTTTTATAGCTTCTTGTACTTGCATTTCCCTAGATTATTCAGATACTGCAAGGGTGAATGCAGTAATACTTGCAAGTTACTCAGCTACCAAGGTGTTGCAAGCTATATGAGGTAATAGAGAAATATTTCATTCATTTCCAGGGACCAGCTAACTGGCCCTTTTCCAGCAGCACTGTAAACTTGTAAAACTGATGGGTCAGTTTCCCAAGAGTCTTTATTACCAAGACTTCTGACTTCTCAGCAACTGGAACAGCCTTGTAA
>JAHXMQ010003319.1:30388354-30414760 GCA_020466415.1 Ammodramus savannarum pratensis | reverse complement strand
TATATATATATATATATATATATATATATATATAATATAGAATATTATATAAATACATTATGAGATAGATGACACAAGGCTATTCTGGTAACACTATTTTTCCCCTCTATAAAGCAAAAAAGAAAAAAATTGCCCATGCATACTTCTGGATGATGAAAGCCATGAGCTGTGCCCTTCCCCTTCAGTTTCAGGCAAATAAAAAGAAACAGGAGCAGAAGAACCATTTTGTTCCCCAGCCCTGCCCCCTGGGTGTATAAATAGCAGGCCAGGCGGTCCTGTGCTCGAGTGGCTGCTGGAGTTCCACTCATTCCAGGGATCTTTGGACACCCTCTTATCAAAACAGAGAGGCTGACTTCACTCCCGCTCTCCCCTGATTGATTTCATGTTGGGAACAGGTAACACGACAGCTTCCATTGTCCTTGAATTAGCCACCTACTTCCAGAGGTCAAACAAACAGGCTGAAGGTCCCGAAACTCACTTCAGCTAATTGCTGCCAAAATTCCTTCTCGGCAAAGTAAGCAGGGGCTGGAGCAGTCCCTGGTGACAAATGCTCTCCAGAGAGAGAGGGACACAAACCATCCCGAGCAGGCTAACGAGGGGTATCGTGCTACAGGGCTGGGGAGGAGGTGAAATGCAAGACAAAGCCCAGTGCCAATTTTAAACTCAGGAGCCAGAGCCACAGAAAGTTCCTTTTTTTGATTTTAATAGGCTTTGAAGTTTTGGTCAAGCTCAGGTGGAGCTGAGCAGTGGCATTAGGACATGGCTGTCAGATCGAATCCTGCAGCTCTGGAGGCTCAGTTTTACACTGGGCACCAGCATGGTCCTTTACTTGCTGAAAGCTTTCTGGCATCAACATTTCCTACCAATTTTCTGCTTTTGTATTTTTAGAAACAATGTTAGTTTAGACGCAATAGGTGGTGGCTGGAACTTTCTACTCTTCTCCCTCTCATTTTCACTGTTTTCTCCTTCAAGCTGTTTCTTTAGCTAGTCTCTAATATATTTTTCTGCCACTTAGCACAGACTCTGCAGGTACTGCTGTGCAACCTGTGTCACACATTTCAACAGGTACGCTGTGCCTAAAATGATTGATGTCATTGTTCTGCCACTCCCTTGTATTCTTTACAGTGAAAGCTTTGAGAGGGAGAGGATTGTTTCACTGTGCTTTGGAGGGTAGTTCTCATGCAAAGAGAGGGAAAATGCAGACGTGTGCCCAGCTAATAGCTTGCAGGCACTTCATGTTCCTCCAAAGTACTGTCAGCTCCTATTTAACCCCGGATTGATTGATGTGACTCCATGTCCCACCTGCAGGGGCACAGATGCTGTGGACAGGCAGCTCCTAGAGCCAATTGCATCAGGTCCTGCTTCACTTGCTGTTTATATATAGCCTGACCTCTACAGGAAGCGGCTGGTACTTTTTTCCATATGTGGGTATAGTAAATAAGCTCAGAGACCAACTGCGATATCCATAGGTTTGATTTATCCAGGTTAGGTGATCACCGTGCTCATAGGGAGCATGGAGGAGAAATACTTCAACAACAGCTTTTTCTTTCTTTTCCGCTTTCCTTAAATTGTCTAAGAGAGTATTTTACCCTTGCTTTAACAGCCTTAAACTCTAAAATACTGTTTCTCCATCTTTCTTTTGTTCTCTATCCTGTTTTGAAACAAACAGGGACTTTAGCAACCTGATTTAGTTGAAGATGTCCCTGTTCATTGCAAGAGGGATGGACTAGATGACCTTTTAAGATCCCTTCCAACCAAAACTGGTCTGTGACTCTGTGACACTGCTAAGTGCTCTGCTTCTGCTGCCTTGCAAGCATCAGCACAATGATGTTCTGCGTCTAAGACATCGTGAAAAGTAATTTAATACTGGCTCTCTCTGTTTCCATCTCTGCTCAGACCTCTTAGCAGTCTTTGACTTCTGTGGCTCTGATCTGAACATCTCTCCAGACAGCTCACAGCACTTCTGCACTTTCCTCCCAGCACAGCTTCTTGCTCTTGCCAAGGGCAGCCTGTGTCAGGCTAACCTCACAGCTGTCCTGTCACTGAGGTTATAAACAAAGTCAATGTGTCAGATTTCATTCATCTGGGTTTCAGGACAGCATCTGATGTTCTGCTTCAATCCTTACACTTCTCAAGCCATTCATTTTCCTGCCAGGTGACCAGGAAGACTGCAGCAGGGAAGACAGAAACAAGAAGTATGATGCAGAAAGGTAGCTATAGAGTTTGTTTACATATTTGTATATAATTATATAAATATATATGGTTATAAATTAAAGGGTCTTGAAAGCTTTCCTGCTTAATGTTTTCACAGTAAACTGGGCACAAAGACTGCAGGCTTGCTAATCACGTTTGTGGATAACAGAAGTTGGGAGGCCCTATCAGGAGGGAGGAAGATCTGAAAAATATTATGGGAAGAACACCAATGTAATGGAGTTGAATTCAGAAGCATAGATAAGAAAAGCTCGCATCTGGCTACAATTTACCAGTAAACTGAAAATGGAGGAAAATAGGAAAAAAAATAATCAACTGGGCAATTCTCCAGCACCTCTGGAGCACCATTATGGTTTCTTTGGAGAGGGAAATGTCATTCTGGGACATGTCAATCAAGATGTTTCCAGTGGAAACACTAAATCCATGGCAGAAAATGACATCAGTAAGGTGTACTTAGGACACTACATATGATTTTGATGTCTCATGCCCATGGAAAATACAAATCCAAACAGGTGTAAGGAAAGGCTACTGAGATCACCAGGAGTGCCACGATCTTTCCTTACACATGGAGGCTGAGGCAACCTCGGCTTGTTCAGCCCAGGAAAAATGAAGGTTGACAGGGGATATGGTTTCCCTCTAAAAATACCCAGGAGTCAAACAGCAGTGAGGGAGAACTATTTAAACCCATATGTGACTAAACTTAGTCTGGAAATAAGATGCAGGTTGCTGGCCATTAAAACAAACAGAGGCAAGAACAGCCTTCCGATGGGAACAGCTGGGACCAGAAAAGCACAAGCACTTCTGAGATGTAAATTCATTTGGGAAGAAATGCTGTAGCATTTCAGGAGGAAAAGGCTCAGGCTTGATGGCTCCTGGATCCACCCAGGGAGGGCACAACTGTTTCTGACAGTGAGAGGTGCTTCTCTGTACCTGTGGTCCCTTTTGTCCCTCCTGCTCATCTTGATTTATGCACAGAATTTGGACCAAAACTATCAGCACAACGCAGGTTTCAGTCTTCTGGGGGTGACACCCAGATCTATGTGGCAGCCAACCTTGCAAAGTCAACAAGGAACTGGTGTTTTCACAAATTATTCATCTCAAAACAATTCACACATAAATATGACACTGGTACAAATCTGGTTCCAATGCTTAAGATATATAAATATAAGCTTCTCTGGTGGCTGTTTGGTTTTTTCCTGCTGTTCTCCTCTGTCAGAAAAGTTTACCTGTATTTTATTTACTGTGGGAATAGCTATTAGTTGATATCATACTTTATGTGGGCAGCAGTTAAAATAAGATCTCCTGAACATGTTCTCTGATCTTACTGCTCTCATGCCTGTTTTGTATTTCTCTGGGGAAAAAACCCCAAACAACTCTAGAGGTGGTTACAGAGGCCTAGAGAGGTTTCTCTGTATGCACGGATTTTTGTATGGCTTTACCTAAGCAGTTATAAAATCCAGGGCAACTAAGTCAATCCAACAGGAAAGATAAGTTGATTTTTTTCCCCCTTAGTTTTCTTCCAAACACTTGTAAATGTATGATTAGAGCTGCTGGTACAGTGGGGTGTCACTGCTTTGGCCTATGTTCATTTTTGTACCAGTTCAGTTGTGTGAGCTGGCTGAAGGGCTTGGACTTGAGGATGATGTGGGGAGCCCCAAACCTGGGCATCTGATCTGCTGGGTGCCCAGGCTGAGCAGCAGAACAGACCCTATAGAAAGCCTGTGCTTTTGTCAGTGAGGGGTGCTGCTAGGAATAAAGCAGGGGAGCTGCCTGCTCCCCTGCTGTGCCCCTGTCCAAGCCCCTGTGCCAGGCTGCTCCCGCCCTGCCAGGCTCTTCCTGCTGCAGCTTGCACCCGCTGCCTCCCTCGCCAAGGCAATCGATCACACGCAAATCTACGGGCAAAGCTGCCCCTCCTCTCCCGTGGCATTAATTAATATAAATAACTGCAAGGATCACTCTGAGAGTTTGGCTGTATACCTGCCAAACCCTGCTTAATTGGTATTCGTGGTGGATCTCAAACATAGCTCAAAGACATCACTCAGCAAGCCCTTCCTGCACAGCTGATGGACTGTAATTAAAGCACACCAAGCCACAGGTTTCTGCATTAACCATTCCTTGCCATTAAGGAAAAGGAAATCAGGGAAGGCAGCTTGCTTCAAGAGGTAAGAACAGGGATAATTGAAGGCATTAGTCCCATAACTCTGTCAAAAATGGTAAATATGAACTCTGATTTTTTTTTTTTCCCCTCCTTTTTTCTTCCCATGAATTGCTCTATTTGAAGAAGCAGAAACGGCTGTGTCAGCCTGGGGTAGAGTAATCCAGTAGTTAGTTGTTAGTGGTAAAGGAATTTGGAAGAACTGGTTTCAATTCGTTGACAGTTGATTCCTTGCATGTATAACTGTTTATTGCCTCTGGTCACCATCTGTAAAATGAGGCTAATGCCTCACAGCAGGGCTGTGAGGATGAGGCTGTTCAGGCTGTGACGTTCTGAGAAGCTTCAGATTGATTTCAGTCCCTAAAGTGGGCCATGTTTAATGTGATAAGAAGATAACCTTAAGCTTCTGAAAAGGTTAATTGTGTTTCCCGGAATAAGGAGGTTTAGTTGCTGTTTCATTGGTTTGGACACACAAAGTAGAAATGTTTAACCTGTGGCATGGGCTGTGGCATCTACATAGGTGGTCCTTCTTTTACCTGAGGAGGAGGGAACAAAACAGGTATTCCTAACTTGGAACTAGGACTGACCAGGCTCCAATCTGTCTGCTCAGTCACTACAAAGGAGTCCAGTAATAAAACACATTTCCACTGTTTATGCAAATTACCAAGATTCTAGAGACACTGTAAACAAGAAAGTGTTTTATTAGTAAATATTAATTTCTCTTTGCAAAGAAAAGCGCCAATAAATAAAAACTAAAGAAGGCTTGATTAGCTAAAATAAAAAAGAAATCAGGGTATAAAAAATACTAATAAATCCATTTATAACATTAAGAGCTTAAAGGGCTAGAGTGGGAACACTAACACTTAACTTTTCAATCTGATGAAAACTGCGGGTTTAAAAGCTGTTGTGATCACCGAGATGGGGAGCAAACTGCTGTCAGAGAGACACAGCTCCAGCAGAACTAACACAAGCAAACATGCTTCTGAGAAAATGGGCTGATGGTGGGCTGACCATCTTCACCACCATGAAAGTGGTGAAGATGGTCAGCACAGCTGCGGGGAGAACAGGGCTCTAAGAGGTGAGAAAAAAAGGTGACAAGTAAGAGAAAACTTGACCATGAGGGTTTTTTTGTCTGACAAAACTGTCCCAAGGTGAATTGGCTGGATGCTGAACCTCCTGCCAGCCACTCTGCCCAACCACATGGCTCCTCCCACGCAAAGAAGTCTTTGGACTAACCGGACTTATTGTGGTAGAGAGGATGTATGAGAGAGGATGCAATTCAGCACAGGCTATCTTTCCAAAACAGGACAGGAAAAGAAAACCAGAACAAAACAAACAACACAACCACAAAACACCAAACAAACAGAAAAATAAAAGTTTTTCTGTGATACCAGTTCTAGGTGGTTTGGGCTTCGCTGTGACCAACGTGTAACAGCTTGCCCTGTCAAAAGCTGACAGCAGCCCCTGCTTCTCAGAAACACATAGAAATTATCTAATTTATTGTATTTTTTGGCCGCAGAGCTATCTTGGAACTGGAAGTAAGCTGTTATGCTCTAGATGATATTCACATTAACCTCATCAGAGAGAGGATTATTTTGTGCTGAACAGCAGTTATACGCTGAATGTAAATATTTACACTAGCTTTACCTTTGGAAGGAAAGCAAAAGTGAAAGTAGCAGTGCAGTAAAAGCACAGCTTGTAATTCAATGTTTTAGCACACGGAAAGGTAATGTTACATTAAGTGGTGTTTAATCAAAAATAATTCGACCGTGCATTGCTAATCTGTTCATAATTTATGGGCTACTTTTCCCATTTACAAATGCCTTTCTCTCCTTCACCACCGCAGGTGATATTCTCTGTCAGTTTTGCAGTGCCCATTACCAGGCACCTAAGGCACTTCATTAGCATTTAAAGGAGACTTGAGTGCCTGAGTAATTCTGACATAGGCTATATCTTCCTGGCTAGCTGACTACTGCATTTAATTAATTTCCAGATTCTTTCCTTCCTTGTTCTGAGGGGAAAATGCAAGCTCTGTCTAAAATCCGGTGGTGGTAGGAAGAACAGGCAGGCCAGAGTTCTAGCTGCTGCTGAGCTTTCTTGCTCGGCTTACTATCTCTAATTTTGCTATTCATCTTAATGAAAAGCTTTCTCTCAAAGAGGAAAATATTTGAAAAGCGACCAAGAATGGAGCGATCTGGAGCTAATGAGTTGCCTCTATTTCTGTGCCCTGTGTCGGGAGGCAAAGGAAAACAGATTCATTTGTTACAAACTGATCACGCCACAGAAAAGTGATGACGGACCTAAGGATGAGACTGCCAGTTCTGAGCTGGGAGTGGCACTGGCCTTGCTGCGATGGGTGGGTGTGGAGCACATTGCAGGCAGGCTTGCCGAGGCTGAAACCTGCTGCAACACCAAGCAGCAAAAGTCCCTCTGCACGTCCTTCTTCGGTAGTGATGAATTAATGTAATACTGTCCTGAGATGCTGCATGTGCAAGCTGCTTCTCCGACAGGAAAAGCGGAAGGCTTTGGGAGAACTGAAGTGGAAAAGGATGTTTTTCACTAACGTGGCAAAGTGCAAAATCAAGCCAGACCACAGGCTCTGTGCCACGGTGAGCTGAGAGCAGATTGCTACCCGAGCAGGCAGCACAGGGACATGCTGACACTGGAGATACAATGTGAGTCACACCGGGGCATGGGATCCTGGAGCTTCTTCTACTCTAATAAATGAAACAGCTTGAGAGTGACCTAGAGCCCTTGTGACACAATGAAAAATCCCTCTGTTGGGTAACTTTTACCTCCGTGAATTAAAATCATGTGAGAGTCTGTTTGCGTCACAGGGATTTTTAGTTTTGCCCGATTGGAGAGACTTAATAGGAAAAGAGCAGACGAAGGAAGATGTCTGAAACAGTGGTTTGGCTACAGTAGTGGGAGGTTTAGATGCTTTCCTTTTGAGACGCTGTTTAAGGTGCACTTGTCCTAGTTAAAGACACACAGCTCAGTGGGACACTGTTAAAATAAATCCCCTTGTTAAGGTTCACTGAGCCAGGGCTCAGAGGATGGGACAGGCCCCAGGTTCATGCACACCCAGTTACTTAGGGCACAGGTCTTCTAACCCAGCATCAGCTCCAGCCTAAGGGCTCCTGTTTTGGGTAGCCTGTGGGGACAAAGTGACAGTAAAAGCAAGGGACAGTGCTCTGGGGTTAGAGGGGTGAGGCAGGGCTGTCCATTATGAGGACTGAGTGTTGTGTTGGACGGTGATAAATAAGAATTTAAAGCTTTCTTCAGCACTCCTTCACAGTAAATGCATGTCTGAGGAGGGTACTGAAATCCATTGAATCGAACTGATAGTGGTACTGTCAACTAGATGCACAATTCTTTCACAGCCATTTTTACTTGTAGTGACTTCTTGTTGCATGTGAAGTTTGGCAGGAACCTCAAGGCTTGCCAAGGTAAGGTGCAGCTGAACGTGATTCCGAAGCGCCAGTGCTGTTTCATCTTCACCCCCTCCCAAGGCAGTGGCCGTGGCTGGCGCTGGCAGGCCCAGCAGTGCTGTCACAGCCAGCCTGCCCCGCTCCACCGATTCCTAGCTGCATTCCCAGCTGGACAGTCCTCGTATTAAAGAGTTAGTCCTGTAACAATCCGATCGAGCATCACCTTAGAACCTGGTTCATTTAATGGACCCACTCCTACAGCGAGGCTGTAGGAGTGAGACCTTGATTTCTGGCGGATCCCGTCCAATTTCGGAGCTGATCTTATGCATGGCTACTCTACACCTGTTTGTTCTTGTGCCAGCCTTCTGTCAGCTCCAACAGCTCTTCTGCCTCGCCGCGGTTCCCCCACTTTGATGTCCTCAGGGGGCAAGTACATCCCTGTCATTCCTCCCATTAAATCAGCCAAACTCCCTCTTTCCCCAGGCTCTCCTGCTCCGCTTCAGGCTGAGCTGCTTCCCCCCATCCCTGCCCGACTCCGCAGCCCTTCCCTCAGGACGGGCACACGGGGAGCGGCCCCCTGCGCCTCGCAGATGCGCCCGCAGCTGCGTCTGCGTAAATCACAGCGGGGCGAAAGGAAGCGCTCCCCTGTTCAAAACCAACCAAAACAACCCAAACCACACGGCAAACCTGGGCACCGCGCGGGCTTCCCAGCCCCTGCCGCGCTCCGCAGTCCCGTCCCGCGGCGGCCGGGCAGGGCTGGGCCGGGCCGGGCCGGGCCAGGGGAGGAGCGGCGGCAGACGGAAGTGAAAACAAGAGCGGGGGGACGGAGCTGCCGCCTCGCAGACGCGCTGCGCTGTCCTCGCCTCTCCGCGCCGTGCCGCACCGCCGGGTGAGTGCCGGGGCGGCAGAAAGCGAATGGAAAATAACCAGGGGGGGAAATCAGGCAAAAAGTCAGTCGGCTGGGCGCGGTTTGTAAAGTCCTCCGTGCTTATTTTCTTTTCATTTAACTTCTGAAAGCAGGGCGCGCAGCTTGCCGTGGTGGCGGAGCGCCCGGCCGGGGTGCCGGGGTGCGGCGGGGGCGCGGCCCGGCCCCGGGGCAGCGCCTCAGGGAGCCCGGAGCGGGACACCTGCGGGGCTCCTCGCTCTCAGCCGGGCGCTGCCGTGCCCGAAGGGCTGCTCGGGCACAGGGCTCCGGTGTGCCCCGCTGCCCGGTGTGCCCCGCTCGCCGGGCTTTGGGGCACCCGCGGGACTGCACGCCGGCTGCCTCTGGAGCGGCTGTGGCTGTGCGAGCGCATGGAGCCGAGACTGAGCGCTCCTGGAGGGAGTTCTGGTTCCCAGCCTGTGCTGCCCGTGGGGCTCCTCGTCCCGGGGAGGTGGGCAGAGCGGGCTGCTGGGGTGTTCGAGGGCTTGTGCCGTCCCTCCGGCACGGCTGCACCGGGGCAGGAGGGCCCCGCTGGTGCTGCGGGACCGGCGGCTCCGAGCCCGGGCCGGCTGCGGTGCGAGCCGGTGTTCGGCCGGGCATTTGAAATTCCCCCTGCCAGACGCACCGAGCGTTTGATGATTTACAGGAAAGTTGCACAGTTTTACCCTTAGCTGGTTTGTTTGCACAGTGCTCCGCACGTGAAGCGAGATTGGTAGTTCGCGGTGTTTTCCTTTAGCTGTTGCCCTGGCACATTTTAAGTAATTTGTTTAATGAAACTTAGAGCGGGTCTTCTTTGTTTGCCGTTCCTTCCTGGTGTATCTGTCGGGCTAGAGATGCAGATAAATGGGGTGAGAAAGGAAAGATGAGTGATGCTGAATGTGATGCACGGTATTTCAGCGAGCATTTCCCTCCTCTTTCTAGTTGCTACAAATGAAAAAGAGTGGTATCAATTCCTAACAGAATTAATTTTTTTTTCCCTAGGTCTGTAGCTGTAACTAGTTGATGCTCAGTTAAAAACAAAAATAGCTACACAGGTGCTTTATTTTCAATTGTCAGGTAAAGCTTGCTCACCTGTGTGAAACAACTGCACTGTATGATGGTCAGTCGATGTGTTTTGCTCTTCTGCAGTCTCATAATTTACAGTGACCTGTCACTGTAGTGGATTTCATTTAGTGGAAGTGAACTGAATGTGTATTTTTATGTAGAAAGAAATCTGTGACTAATTCAGATCCTCTTTTTAAAGGAATTCTGTGCGCACGGCAATTAACTTAGTTCTCGCTTTAGTGTTGAGCAAGCCTCCTAAGAATCCTAGCTCGAACTTGGCGGGTACTTTTCTTCCTCTTTAGCCTCAGGAGAGCTCAATCTTGTGTGCTTCTCCTTCTGTTCACTGGTGCTTGTCGAGGTTTTTAAGGGTGGGCTGAGTCAGAGCTGCCCCTTTGCTGGATGCCAGCAGGCAGTGGTGGCTTGGGAATGGCCCGGTTAACCTGGCACCTCTGGTACAAGCTCCAAATTCTGCTTCCTAATATATATATATGTCTATATAGTACTGTCTAATACCTGAGTAACCATAGTAACTTTTGTCGGTGTGAATATAAAAAAGTCTGAGTGGATCTGTGCTGCTTTGGGAGGTGAACCCAAAAACGCGCGTTGAGGGTGACTCTCTTGGGGAGTGACATCCTTGCATCGATGGGGGCTGTGCGACAGCCCTGCTCTCATGCTCCTGGTGGGTGGGCTGCATTTGGAAAGATCCACCGCCTCTGAGAAGCTAACGTTGCCCCCTGCAGTTCAGGAACAGCTAAACCCGGCCTTTTCAGGGTTTGGTGGGGTTTGCAGCCGCCTGCTGCTGCCTGGCTGAAGGTCCACCTTAAATGTCCCTATATGAATATGGAATCTGGCTGTGCCCCGGTGTAGTCTTACACCAGCCTGCCCTGGTGTGCTCCTGCTGGGCTTCAGCTATACAAAAATAGACGGCATTGTAACATTACTTATCTGAGGTGGAGCTGAAGCCCTTATCTTTGACGCTGAGCAGCGCTTAAATATCTCAGTTGCCTTTTAAAGGTAATTTGTTAGCCGCATTTGTGGAGAGGGAGATGTTTGGGTTTTGCTTCCTCAACATTGAACCGTGACTGTGGATATTTTGCTTTAGTTCACGGCTTTCATTTTGAGGGTTGGTTTTAATACCTGTCTCATCTGTGACATCGTTCTGCCACGATCAAGCTATGCTATAAAAATAAGAAAGTCACAGGGACTTTATTTCTGTCTGACTAACTGCAAAGTTGGGATGTTTTTGGCGTTGTTGTGTTTAGAAATAAGCTTTGAGCTGATGACAGCGCAGCATATGATACTAATTTTGTTAGAAATGAATGTGCTAGTAGTGCTAATGTCTTCCATACTTCAGTTTAAGGGACGCTATCAATTCATGCTTGTCTCAATATTGACTTTTTTTAAGCTGAGCTTTAATGCTGGATGGTTTTACCACCCCTGCCCCACACAATGTTTTGTTAGTGAAAAGTAGTTGTCAAACCTTTTGGCAGCGGCAGTTCTCCAAGTTTTGTTTCTTCCTAAGCTATGGAGGGAAACAACATATGGGGAATAAAAGCACAAGTCATGACAGACCTGGTGTGGGTTTTTTGGCTGTTTTGGGGGCAGGGGAATACAGCCAAAGAAAGAAGTTTTTCAAAATCGCAGACAGTGCCTTTTGTTTTTATCATCTTTAAATTAAAACTCTAATCCTCTTCTGCAGGCATCAGTCTTTGGATTTGGTCGGTGAATACTAAACATCATGAGCAACTACAGCGTGTCATTGGTCGGGCCGGCTCCCTGGGGTTTCAGGCTCCAAGGGGGCAAGGATTTCAATGTGCCTCTGTCTATCTCTCGAGTAAGTGCATTTGCTTTTTTTGCTGCATGTGGGTATCTGTTATGCTGTGGCCAGCCCACAACCTTCAGACAAAGCCATTAATTATAGGCACTGGGGCTCAGCTTGCCCTGTGGCAGAGGGATAGAAAAGGGAAAATAAATCTTTATTGTTTAAAGGCTCCAAGAAAACTAGCTTAGGAAGGACTTGTTCATTTGAAGTGGTTGTTTCATCTGCATTTGTTTATTCAAATAACAAAAGAAATTAGCCTCGAATTCCCTTCCCTGTTCCCATCCAGAAAATAGAGATGCAGAGGTTGAAGGCTGACAGGAAACAAGCAATTTACTTTGCTGGGCTGAGCCTGTGCATTTCAAATGGGAAGCACTGGGGAAAAATCACTCGTGTTACACTTGTTTATTCAGCAGCTCTTAGCTGCTCCAGGATCTTGTGGTGTCTGTTATTACAAATCCTACCATTTGTAATAAAAAAGTACTTAAATGACAGTAGTTGTAAATAGCAGTTCATCAGTATGTGCCCGAGTGAACGTGCCAGTTTCTCATGAGTGTTTTATAGAGTATGTGCTCTGAACTGGTATTCAAAGGATTTGAGGAACTAAGTCAAAACAAATATGATCTTTGTACCCAGCACTGTCTAACTAGTTTCCTACTTCAAAACTGTGTTTTCAGCAAGGCTTGTCTTGCAGTGTGGGCTAAGTTTCAAAGCCTCTTGCAGATGGCTGAAGCACTTTGCACATAAAATACAGGGACAAACTTTGCAGTATTGAATTTCTAGGATCACTGGAAATCTCTGTATGAAGGGACTGGCTTTTGATGGCTCTGTACCCTGACACCTTTAAATGTGATTAGCCAGATAGAATCATTTATATACAAATGGTCCCTCCTCTGTCATCAGCTCTCCTTTCCCTTCTGCATTTTCGTGGAGTTTAGTGACAAAGATGAATTATTTTTTACACCTGTTGGGATGGCAGAATTGACACTGCCCTGGGAGATGGAGCGGGTTTCTATTTGGGTTTATGCATCATGTTGATATTTTTAGCTAATCTTAACTAGTGTTTCAAACCCTTCCAGTTCGTTTAGTCTTGGCTTATTTTATCCACTGGTAGATTATGCTGGTGAAATTAAAGTACAGTTTGGCTCTGAAAAATTCTTTTTATATGGCTTAAATAGACTGGAGAGCTGTAGAAATGCCTGGGTACTGATTAGGACAGTTAATATCGGAGACAATAACGGGTTGAAAAGCAGTTTATTCCTGGACTGCAGGGACTTTAAAGCTGAATTGTAATTCAGTTTCTTGTTCAGTCACTGGTTACTTTTACACAATTGAGAAATATGAAGTGGGGATGTGGGTGGAGCTCTACTGATTTGGTGGTACAAGGGCTTTCATGACAGGGGTTTACAAAGGCACAGGAGCTTGCCTGCACAGGGTCCAGTGTGTGATACTGAGGAGCAGTTAAGCACTATAGGCAGTCAGCCATGTGAAACAACCAACTTTGGGAAAGGGTAATACTTTTTTGTACAGGCCTCTGTTATCCTGGAGATCTAGAGTGCAGTCCTGCCTGCCTGTAAGCAGGCTTCCCATCTAAAAGAGGAAACATATGTTGGAATTAGCCTAGACTACAACTTTATTGCAGGAATCAAATTCGCTGTCGCACGGAGTAGCCTGGAGGAATTGGCCTCAAGAGCTACCTATAAAAGCCTCAGTTATGGGGTCCCCTAATGACAAATGTCAGTGCCCACAAGAGCAGAACATAGTGAAACACAGGGTCTGATGTGATTTTGGAGGATTAATTTGTGCATGGGTGGGGAAGCACAATCTCTACCTCAGCACTGGTCCTGCACTGTCTTCCTACTTGCAGTTAAAAGCGTGCAAGTATTAGACTGCCTGGTGCCTTTTTTTTATTTCCTCCCCCCTCCTTTGGATCAAAAAAAAAGGCTTAGTTCTGGTATGCCAATCCAGCTTTGGCCCGATGGTTTTTACTGGAAGAATTCAACACCCATGTTCCTGGTATGCTAGGACACTGTGTACAATTCACCCCCCCCCAAGCCGTTCTTTTCCTGATGCAGCATAAATTCCTTCCTGTATCTGAAGGCTGCTAATTAAATTATTTCAGCAAAACAGTAATGAGACAGCATAATTATGTTCCTTGGCAAGGAGGACTCTTTGGTATTTAATTTGTCTTCTAGATGCTAGAGATGAATGCTGGGCTGCTGAGGGCTAATTTCCTACTTTAGTTTAAACTCCTTGAAATTAGGTTTAAATAAAGTGTAGTTTATCAAACACAGAGAATGCACTGGTTTCTAAAGATATTTATCTGAAAAGTTAATCTCTTCACTAATGATTTGAACAAATTAAGATCTCACAGTTCCTCAAAGAAAGTTTTTAGAAAGTCAATTGAGTTTGAACAGGATACAGTTTAAATGGGCGTATTGCTTGTTGCCTCTCAAGGGTAAAATGAGCCTGTCTTGTGTCCTTCAGTTCAAATTCTTATGGTCAGCTAAGATTAACATTAGTTCAGGGGTAGCATTTGACTTTTCATAAATTAGGATATTGCAGACTAGTCAGAACTTCTTAACCAATAGCAACTGTTATTGCAGGGTAATGTCAGTCACTTTATTTAGCTGAGTGCTGTAAAGTTGCTATGTTTAATTATACGGCTGTACACATTTCATGGGAAGCAATAAACGTGATGCTGGGGTTGCTGTGATGTGATGGTTATTCCATATGTGCACACAGTTATGAGCACATACATGACACGTATACATGTCCATGTAGCACAAATGCATGTGCCACTTGTTTTGTGAACTTGTATCTGGCTGGACTTCACCAGGGTGGCTTTTCCCAGTCCCCCTCCCTGCCTGGTGAAGGCTCTTGTGTGAGCCTGCAGAGTGCCCCTGCACAGGTCAGGAATTCAGCACCAGGAAGCTGCTGTGGGCGGTGGGAGTGTGATGGGCGGTATGGTTCCCATGGAGCAAGGGCCCCTGGGAAGGAAGCTGCTCTGAAAGTGAAAAGGGATAAAGGGTGGGTTGAGGTTTATTAACAGCCAAGTGTTGAAGTGGCTCAGGCTGCCACATGTAAGTGTACTGTGGGGCTTCCAGGTAGTGAATTCTGAGGTGGCATTAGTGTCATGAGAGATTGCAAACTGTGAGCAGCTGGCCTGCAGTGATGAATACAGAAATTACTAGAGCCTAGGTGTGCAACCTAGATTATTCTGAGTTGCTGTTCTGACTGTTTCCTCATGGTGGTTTACATTAATTAGAGAAGAGCAACTGTTGTCCTTATTCCTTCAAGACCTATGATGCAAAAATAAAAAAAAAAGGAAAGCTAGAGGAGATGGGAACAAGATTTGTTTGCTCAGGAGTTTATTCTCATTCAATAGAAGGAACCAAATACAGTTTTGGAAATAAAGTACTCCAGTATATTGAGTGCTAGGTAGGATTCATGATGTGGCTCTCAGGCATGCTAAATTCCATAATAACAGAATTTGAGGTTCTATCTACAACATCTATGTTATTTAAGTGCAACACAGTAGCTTTTAAAACTATCTGTGCTTCTTTCGACTTTAATTAATATTATATTTGCTTTACTTTTGGCAAGTTGATTAGCTCTCCATGCTTCTTTAACAAAGCCAGAATAATCTCAGTAATCATGACTAACATTAGAACTGTCAAAACTGCTGTCCTCTGCAGATTGAAATAAATGGTGTTTGGTATTGATGATGTATTCGTTATTTTGGGATGACCTCTGAGAAGTTTGGATACTTGTTCCAAATGTCTGCTTGACATGTTAGTAGCTTATCAAAATTTTTGTGATGTAGTCTCTAAAAGGTACTACTCTCTGTTTTATGGCAATATTTATGGCTAGAAACAAGGAAATACTCAAGCAAAGCTATAGTTTAGAGATTAATATAGTCTGTAGGCCATATATACCCTCCCATCTAATGCAAATACATCAGATGTTTTCCTATATTTAAGTTACTTTCTTGTTGAATCCTGGTGACAAGTTTAGCTATTGTCTTTCAGAAGATGTTTTTCTGTTTGTTTTTCTCTTGCTGTAGGAATTAAATGGAATACAGTGGTGTTGAAATGCTTGACCTGAATGACAGCTCTGTTTTTCTACTGCAGCTTCTTTCATTGTGTTTCCCACAGCTTCTTTCTGCTTCACTGATCACTTCTTCAAAATACCCAAAACAAACAAACACCACTCCTGCCCAAGAAATAACCACTTGGTTTTGCTGTTTTCTCAGTTTTCATTATTTCAGCTGTTTCAAGGATGTTTTTGTGTTGAAGTTGCAAGCTTATAGTTGACAAAATACTCATGATAATAAGTCTGTTGGCAGAAAGTACACTCAAGGAGTAGGTGGGAGAGCAGCCCACCTTGGGATGAAGTAGAGAATGTGCAAGTACAGCACATCAGCTGCTCAGTGTTCAACTCATGTGAGCATCCTGACGTTCTTTATGCTGATATTGGGAGGTCATTAATATGTATGAAAATAGTAAGCAGACAATAAAGGAAAATGATGTTTTGAGTGGACCTGGAGCATGTCAGCTTTGACTGACTAGAGCCTGGCTGAGCCTCTTGCCCTTGTGTTCGTGTGAATTATTTAATTAAGCTGTATGTGTCATTTCCAGTAAAATCAAGTTTTGTGTTAGTATGAAATAAGTTATTTTAATGGAGGGCTGGGGAAATAGTGTTTCAAGCAGGTATGTGAATAGGAGAGAAACATTAGAACTTCTGACGTGGCCAGTGATAATTGTGTCAGTAACTTTATGCTTCATCCTGGAAGCTGCTGAGAGCTCCTAACTAAACCCTAGCTGGCAGCTGCTGGCATTGGTGTGCTGGGTTGATTTGTTACTGAGTTGTGGTGATTTGCACAAAATGCAGCTGAAGATGCATTCCACTGCTGCAGCTGAGCTGGATTGGGAGCTGGCTGAATGGCAGAGCTCAGGGCTGTGATCAATGGCACAGAGTCTAATTGGAGGCCTGCAGCCAGTGGTGTTCCCCAAGAGTCAGTCCTGGGTCCAGTCCTGTTCAACTTACTCATCAGTGACCTGGATGAAGGGATGGAGTGTCCCCTCAGCAAGCTTGCTGATGGTAGAAAACTGGGAAGAGTGGCTGACACAGCAGTAGACTGTGCTGCCATTCAGTGCCATCTGGCCAGGCTGGAGCGTTGGGCAGAGAGGAACATAATGAAGTTCAACAGAGCACTGAAACAGGGTCCTGCCCCTGGGCAAGAACAGTCCTGTGCACCAGCACAGGCTGGGGGCTGATCTGCTGGAGAGCAGCTCTGCCAAGAAGGGCCTGGAGGTCCTGGAGGACAGCAAACTCCGTGAGCCAGCAGTGTGTCTTGGTGGCCAAGAAGGCCAGTGGTATCTTGGGATGTGTTAGGAAGAGCAATGTGGTTGTGCTCCTGTACTGAGACCTAGTGAGGCTGCATCTGGAGTGCTGTGCCCAGTTCTGGGCTCCTCAGTACAAGAAAGACAAGTAAATGTTGCAGGGGTCCCAACAAAGGGCTGTGAAGATGAGTAGGGGACTGGAGCATCACTTTTTGAGGGAAGTTCAAGAGAGTTGAACCTGGAGAAGATGTAGTCTGTGCTCAGAACAAGGGACAACAGACACAAAGTGAAACACAGGAGGCTCCATCTCAATATGAGGAAAAACTTCTTTATTTCAAGTGTAGCAGAGCACTGGAACAGGCTGATGAGACAGGCTGTGGAGTCTCCTTCTCTGGAAATACTCAAACCCCACCTGGACACAATCCTGTGCTAGCTGTCACAAGTTGGCCTGCTTTAGCAACAGGATTGAACCAGATGCTCTCCAGACACCCCTTCTAATCCCAACCTTTCTGTAATTCTGTAACTTGCTGGCACAGGTCAGAGATGCTGTCAGACATCACAGCCTGTGCCTACTGATGCTACTCCTGGGGCAGCAAATGCTGTATTTTACAGGAGCTATCAGTACTTATGAAATGAATGGGTTTTGCCAAGATACCAAGAAAGAAGTGTTATTCTGTTCTGTATAATGTTGCTTACAAGATGTGGTTTACTGAAAAATATACTGATGATGACAAATGAGCTACCAGTGCCAAAGTCTACATCCTCTGTGCACCAAGTCCTGAAGGAGCAGAGGTTTTCCTTTGGATAATTATGAAGTTCCCAGCTGCACAAGTGGTTTAATATGAGCAAGTGTTGAGAAAGTCCTAAGAGTGCTGGCTAGTGCTTCAGTGTTGGTGTAGTTGCAAGCAACTGTCTTCAGAGAGCTCCTCAGTTTAACCTAAAGATGCAAAGAGAGATCCATTGGTACGGATGTAATTTCCTGACTGCCTCTTGTCTCACTATGGTTTAACATCTTTGTGCTGGAAAAGGGCTATTTCCTCTGACCATTTGTTCTCCTTCCCTTGTCTGTTCTACTGTGGGGTTTAAAGAATGACAGACCAGCACTGGTGTGTGGGCTTGGGCAGAAGGGAGGGCGTGGGGGAGAAGAGGCGTAAGAAAAGTGTCTGCATCTTGTTCTGTTTGTGACCTTATTGGTTAGACAGCCTCTTCAGACTGAGTAGGAGGAAAATTAAAAAAAAAACTTCCTCTGGTGATGTCATTCCACCAAAGGTGAAGCTGGCTGTACTGGGAGAAAAAAGAACCAAAGAGTTTGTAGCTGAGGGATGTCTGTTATGTGTGAGCACATTCTTTTTACATTAAAAAATGCTGGTTCTTCTTTTTTCCCTTATAAGTGACGGTTTTGTTACAGTATGAGGAATATAAGCTAAATATTTCATGATGGAAAAACTAAAGTGTTTGTTTGCAGTGTCTACTTCTCAAAGATAGATGTAGTGAAAAAATAAACTCTGATTAGATGTTCAGAGCAGATGCAAAATTGGCAGTCTTTCCAGAGGCCAAAAGACAGGAGCATTTATTGAATAGTAACTGCAAAATATTAGGCATGTTTTCTTTGCAAGTATCTCGCCCTGGAGGCCTGACAGCTTCTGTCGACTTGCCCACCATTTGGAGATGCTATTTTTAGTGTAACTGTTTTTCTCATTATTCATTGGCCGATGGCTATCAAAAGGCATTGTGAGAAGAGACATGGTGTTGAAAGGTTTGTTTGTTTGGCTTTGGTATGGAGCCAGGAGATAACATTGTTGCCTTTTTTTCTTTTTAATTATTATTTGTTTTGACTTTTTAAGAATAGATTTCATATGTTACCAATATAAGGGTAAGTGTGAGAGAAAACTGTTTCTCATATGCCTAAGGCAGTGGAAATACGGGAAAGGTGATATTCTTCCTGCCAGTGGTCATAAAAAATGAAAATTGAGGCCAAGGTTGGTTTGAACAAATATGAGGAATAGAATCATTGAGTCATTTAGGTTGGAAAAGTCCTATAAGATCATCGAGTCCAACCACTAACTCAGCAGTGCCAAGTCCACCACTAAACCATGTCCTGAAGTGCCACATCTACACATCTTTCAAATGTCTCCAGGGATGGTGACTCAACCACTTTCTTAACCACTTTCTTGGACAGCCTGTTCCAATGCTTAATAATCCCTTTGGTGAAGAATTTTCTATATATCGGATGTAAACCTCCCTTGGGACAACGTTAGGCCGTTTCCTCTTGTCCTTGTTGTTTGTTGGGAGAAGCTGACTCTCACCTTCCTACAGCCTCCTTTCAGGTAGCTGTAGAGAGCAGTAGGGTCCCCCTGAGCTTCCTTTCCTCCAGGTTAAACACCCCTGGCTCCCCCCACTGCTCCCCATGACACCTGTGCTCCAGACTCTTCATCAGCTCCCTTGCCCTTTTCCGAACACTCTCTGACACCTCTGTGTCTTTCTTGTAATGAGAGGCCCAAAACTGGATGCAGGATTCAAGGTGTGTCCCCACCAGTCATGAGCACAGGGCTACAATCCCTTCCTTGGTCCTGCTGGCCACGCTGGTTTTGACACAAGCCAGGATGCCATTAGCCTTCCTGGCACACACTGGCTCTTGTTCAGCTGCTGTCACGTAGCACCTCTAGGTGCTTTTCCAGCCACTCTGCCCCAAGCCACACTTGATGGGGTTGTTGTGACCCCACTTGATGGGGTTGTTGTGACCCAAGCACGGGAACTTCTCCTTGTTGAACCTCATTCACGCCTCAGCCCATTGTTCTGTTGAGTTAGTTTGCTTCTACAGGTGGCTGTTACAGGGATGGAGGCCACTGCTAAGGCCAGTGCTCCATGAGTTTGAATAATTCAAGTCTTCAGGGCAGTGACAGCAGTGAAAATATGACAGAAGTACCTCTTCAGGTTCCCTTGCTATGTGAGGTCCTCAAGCTGAATTTGCAGAGGGGGAGGTACTGTCTTTTCTTAGAAGAGCAGATAAGGGTTGCCTCCCTTTTCCCATTTATTTGCTTCTTTCATTGCTCATCTTTCAAGACTGTCAGTTACTCGGGTGGTGTCCCTGGTGTTTCATCTTTTGTCACTTCAAGACACCAGTGCAGTTTTGTGTAGCTGCTTAGGTATGCTATCCTGAGTAGAGAGGTAGTATGGGGACAAAATGACATGCAGTAAGTTATCGTGATACACACCCTTAAAGCAGATTAATAAGCGGTGCACCAAAAACTGTACTTTACACCAAAACTACTGAGTAAGTAGCCACAGAGCACAGAGGCTTGCAGACCAGAAAATTTCAAGTGGAATAGTCCATAATATTTGACCACTATGGATTAGTATTGCATTTTTTTCTCATTTTGAGTTACTTTTTCATTTGAAACTTCAACTTAAACAGTTAAGCTTAGTAGATGTAAGAGATAGTTGAAAGTATTTGAACGAATGAACTCTTGCAACTGCTGTCAGCTGTGCCTGTAGCAAAGCCCTAAAGTAAAATGTAATGCCTTGAGTGAAGTCCCATAGGCTAAAAAGTAGGTCTTGCCAGGTCTCTAGTAGTCCTGTTGGAAAGGTCAAATGGTTTGCATGTTAACTGGATATGAAAGAAGTTTGACTTATCCTGGGCTATATTAAGGAATGATCTAACTCAGTATCTGGTTTTTTCCTGACAAGTAATAAAACAATATGAAGTACTTTCCCTGGGAAGGCAACAGAAAATTTTATTTTGTGCTAATTATTTCATAGTTTTATTGAAGACCTGACTAGTGATTTAGATGCTAAGCCTGGATTAATGTAGAATGCATCAATTTCAGGAGAGTAAAATTTCCTGTTTGTTTAGCTTTTGTGTTTATGAATGTAATTGGATTATGCTTAGTTATTCTTGCACCCAAAATTTATTCAGGCTGTGGAGAAAATGATCCTAAGTGTCTCTGAGTGTGATGCTGTATTGGTAGAAATGTCATTTGAGATTTTTTTAAAAGAAATTCTGTAGAGCCAAGGCAAAATGCTGTAAATACAAAAAATGCACGCAGAAAGGTAGTTTTTTGTTATTAAAAAGATTGTATCACTTTGGTGGAAACTCTAGCTATAGAACATTTTGTTCAGAACTCTTGAAAAACAAAAGCAGCTTTGCTGTGCAAAAGCTCCCTCTGCCAGGCAGAGCAGCTCAATCTCAAAGTTTATAGTGCATCTGCTATTAAAGATTTTTCTATTTAATGTCCATCTTTTACATTACAAGCCAGGTGTAGTTTTGAGTCCAGTGTTTTCTACCTCTTCTCTTTGTGGTTCTAGACTTTGCATTACATTGTGGAAGACACGGGCTGACAGGTTCATGGGATTGTTTGTCTACAATTTGCATGTGTATCTGAGCAATACCTTCTGTGCTGTTCTAATTTTCTTTACCTATTGCTTTTAAAAGGAGGGACAAAAGCAAACTAAAAGTCAGGGGAGATTTACAAACCACAGAGCTTGTGGAAGTAGGGTTGGGCTTGCTTTTAGTGGGCTGAAAGGGAAATGGAAGCCTTGTAGAGCTTTAAGCATCAAAGACGTCTTGATAAATTCATAGAATCACAGAATGGGTCAGATTGGAAAGGACTACAGTGTGTCAGCTGGTCCAGCCTCCCTGCTCAGGCAGTGTCATCCCAGAGCACATGGCCCAGGATTGGGTCCAGATGGTTCTTGGATATCTCCAGTGAGGGATACACCGCAACCTCTCTGGGCAACCTTTTCCGGTGCTTGGTCATCTGCACAGTGGAGGAGTTCTTCCTCACATTCATGTGGAACTTCTGTGCATCTGTTTTTGACATTGGTGAGGTCCCCTCTTGGTCATTTTTGCTTGAGGCTGAACAGGCCCAGCTCCCTCAGCCTTTCCTGGTTTGGGAGATGCTTCAGTCCCTTGATCATCTTTGTCACCCTCCACTGTACCTGCTCCAGGAGGTCCATGTCTCTCTTGTCCTGAGGAGCCCAGAACCGTACACAGCACTCCAGATGTACCTCATCAGGACTGAGTAGAGGGGTGGGATCACTCCCCTTGACCTGCTGTCCGTGCTGTTCCTAATGCAGCTCAGGATCCACTTGGCCCCCTTGGTACCCAGGGCACCCTACTGGCTCATGGACAGCTTGGTGTTCACCATGATTCCCAGGTCCTTCTCCACAGAACCACTCTTCAGCAGATCAGCTCCCAGTCTCTGTTGATGCATGGACCCTACAAAAGCCTTTGTTGAATTTCAGACAGTTCTTCTGTTGGCTTTCTGCAGCTGCCCATCAAATCAGTGTTTTGAAGCTAGACCAAATGAGAGTGTTCTTTGGGTAGTATGCTAGCAATTGTTTAGAAATGAAAAGTCTACCCCCAAAATATAGATTCAGGATATATTTAACCCTTGGGGGATGGTGCACTAGTTCTCTGTGGGGGACTGATTGTTGGAGTGGTGACTTGATCAGGTGTAATGTAAATAGTCATCAGGGGCCACAAACAGCCTTGCAGAGGAAGCAGTAATGGTTGGAGAGCCTTGCATCCCACCTGGCTGCCTGAGCTCCTGTCTTCTTTAAATCTTTTAATGCCGAGAGGTGTGAGGAAGGCACCCCTCCCCAAATAGTGGCAGTCTCAAAAGTGGGAATAGGCTTATGTAGTACCAAATAGTTCTCTTGGATGTGAACTGGCCCCCACCTGTCAGTGCTACTCACTGGCTGAAGAAGGTTGGTGGAAGAAAACCTGTGCTTGTGTTTTTGTGATGCAGCTTAAAGCCAAATCCACAGATGAAGTTCTTCCTCCATCAGTGCCCTAAGGAGGGATAGTAGATGGGACTGGTGCAGCAGAGGTTCTCTCAGCCCAACAGGGTTGGCAGTGGTGGCAGATACCTGGGGACAGTGCAGACTGGAAGTGCTGAAGCCAGACTTGCTAGGACATGTCTGTCAGCGTACTAAGCTGTGAAAACTGCCACTGAATGCTTATTAAATAACCACTTCTCTCAGCTATGAATACATTCTCTTCTCTCCACTTTACAGCTGTCATATTTTGGCAGCTGGCTAGAATCAAAAGTCTCTGTAGCTGGGGCATACATGAATCTCTTCTGAGAGCATAATTTGTAAATTAAATTAGTTTGGCATTGTGCAAATCGATTGTAATCCTGTAAATACTAATAACCCAGGCCTTGGCACTGGAAAAACACTCAAGGAAAAGTACAATTGTGGACATATAAGTTGTTACCATAAGATGACTCTTGCATAAGGCTCAGCCTGTGTCAATGTACATCACGGCCCAGCACCTTGCAGTTTTGGTTCTTCAGACTTGTTACCAGGAAGAAAGAAGCACAGATTTGCTTGGAGGAGACAGTTGACCTTTCCCAGACAACTTTGTCCTTTGTCTCAAAGATGCATGAGCTAGTGATTGTTAGCCTAAGAGAATTGACTAGCAGAGATGTTTGTGTGGCATCCAGAGAACTCAAATAGAAGCAGGCCTTTACCAGACAGCCAAATTCCATCAGTAAATCAAGTGCTTTAGTAGTGCTAACTCTTGCCCTGGAAATGTAGAGATGCTTCATCCCCTTTTCTCTTAGCAGTATGCAATTATTGTGTAAGTTATAATTTTTAAGCTAGAGATTACTACCCTCAGAGCATGTCCTTTTTTGGGTGGTTTTGTAAAACCTCTGAACGGCTGGTTAAATAATATAGCTTTCAACAAAATACAGATGAGTAGGTGTTTTTGACTGAAAGAACAAATTTTGTCTAAATGTCTAGAAATACAATTCACTTTGTGAAAACCTAAAGATGGCTTCCATGAAGTGTGCACTTAAAGCTTGGAGGCTTGAATTCTTGCACTATCTCTCTGGATAAAAGTATCACCATATGTCAGAGGGAATGTGATACTCACTGGGCAGTGGAGTAGCTCTTCTGTGGGAGTATTTTCCTCCATTGACACATCTCCACTTGAGCTTTAAAGTGTAGAAACTGCTGATCATTGAAACTTAAAATTTCATTAATTATTTATGATGTCTGAGCTGATGAAAACTGCTGCTGTTGCAGTTGACAGCCCAGATCAGTGCATACGTCTGTTCTGGATGGTGTGGGACGAAATAACTGGAAATTGCTCACAGGAAACTCTGATTACAGCAGTCAAAGGAAGGATTTAGGGCAAACCAGTTGGTGTTGATGCTTTACTTCGTAACCTCCTACCACTGTGGAAGGGCAGACTGCTGGGGTATTCTCCCACTGCTTCCTCCTTGCAAATGAATGTAAGGCATACTTTTGGCATTGGGATGGAGGCAGATGGGTGAAGTACAGGATTTTGGATGCCTCAGTCATTGACGTCAGCTGGTTCCTGACCTCATCCACGGGATGGAGTGCCTCCAGTGCTTCTGCTAGCTCTGAATGCCTGCTCTGTCACTCATTCACTCTGTACTTTTTTTTTCCTTCTTAATTGCATGCCCTAATTTTGTCATTCCTGCTTTCTACATTCCATTTCAGAATTCTGTTTCTTTAGCTAGGAACGTATTCCCAGGGCACAAAATGAGGTTTTGTAGAGATTTTCCTGTCCTGCGTTGCCCTGATGATGATTACCTAATCAGCCTCTATCCTGCAGCAGGGACTCGTTCCCTTGAGAGAAGTTTCTGTATGACTTGGAAGGGGCCTGGATATGGGAGATAAGGCCTCACAAGAGGGAATTCCTCATGAAGAAAAATATTACCCAGAGTGAGGGGACATAGTGGAATGTGTAACTGCTGTGCTTCTGGGAAAGCATAAGCTTGAGAGGGGTGGCATGCAAATAGTTTAGACTTAAGCACAATGACATTTAAGTAATGATAGTGTCAATTCTAGGAAACATCGTGCATAACAATGGGCATTATGCATTAGGAAATAACCTCACTTCAGTATTTAAGATAACTAACCACTCAAACTCAGAGTTGTTTTTCTAGTGCCATTTTTTTCAGTTTCTGCTAAATAGGTTTGAATACTTTAGTTTGTTGCCTGTTTTATCAGAAAGATGAAGGTAGTTTTGCAAGAACACTATTTGTACTGCCTTTAAGTTTTGTATTTCCTTTTCTTAGCCTGAAGATTTGTGCATTACTGCTGAAATAATTCTACCAGGAGTTTTTGCTCTTAGTTATCATTTAAGAGAAATGCTGTTCAGAATCCATTATTACCTGTGATGCTAACAGGGTTTAGGATTAATAAAGCAAATGAAGGGATAGGAATAAAAGAAATCAGAATTAGGAACAAAAAAATCACAAGCTGAAAAATGTACAAAACTAGTATATATAGTATGTTTGTCAGAGAGCTCCAAGTGACAAATGATAAGAGCTTTGGACTCTAAAGCAGGTGGAATAAGTGGCAATAGGCTAGCTTGTCTCTGTTTTGAATTGCATTAGTACTGCATTGCAAGTCTGTAACCATCCTTTTCCTTCCCATTGTTCTGAGCTGTGCCAGTCCTTGCAGAGTGTAATTTGTCCTGGGTCTGCTGTGCCCAGCACTGGGTTTCTGTTATCAGAAAAGCAGGGCTGGATACAGGCAGCTTTTGCTTTATGGGTATAGTTGCAGGAAATGCTTCAGCATCAAGAAACAAGCTGCTCTTTTATGAGCAACAGGGTGCCCCTGGATTCCTGAATAAATACTGCCAGCAGCATGTGCATGCTTTGGGTTTCCAACCCAAAAAGCACTGCAGGCTTCTAGGGAAAATTCTGTAGCTGGTGTTACGTGTGAGGTGGAGAGGTGGGTCTGGAGATTTATTGTGGCTTGTAGTTTCCTGACAGATTCTTGACCTTCCTGGGCATGACTCAACTATGTATTCCAGTTTCTTGCTGCCCACATGTGGGGCTGTCTTTTGGAGCCTGCCACAAGATCCCTTCTGCGCTCCCAACATCATGGCAATGCTAGTGGCTTCCTTCCTTCAGCTGCCTCAGGCCATTGTGATTCAGGAGAGCACAGGGGGTTTAGGTGTCATTTGCCCATGAGCCTGTTACAATGTGATAGCGTTAAATGACATAAGGAAGGTAGCAGCTTCATTGGCTTGATCTCTGTTTGTAATAAATGAAGTCTACAAGCAAAGTGTTGGTTAAAAAGCACACAGAGAATACCAGTTTGGCCATTCCCCCATCCCTTTAATTCACACTGGGAGGAGGAGTGAAGGTTGTTGTTGAAAGGCTTGAATAAAATGGGCCCAGAATCTGTGTCATCAGAGGGGCCTCAGTGCGGCACTCCAGATCTGAGTTAGTTTTGCCAGTTGTCCCATAAAGAGGAGGAAGTGCTTTGTGATATGCACCAGTAACCTCATCTGGATGTTAATCAGGACCACACATAGCTGTCTTCAACCTCTTGCTGTCTTCCTGCGTGCTGGAGAGATATTCCTAAAGCAGCTCTTCCAAAACTGCTGCAGTTAAGATTATAAAGGAAATCAGTTACTTTTGTTGCTGCTGTTCTGGAGTGTCAAAGTAACTGTGAATTTTTGCAAGGGGAACTTTGAGGGGGTGGGG
>JAHXMQ010003319.1:30360832-30388344 GCA_020466415.1 Ammodramus savannarum pratensis | reverse complement strand
AAGCTCCCAGTCCTTTGCATTGATGTATTTGTATCAAAATCTGAATTCAGTTTAAATCATCAAAATAATCCTTCGGTCTCACTTTGCAGATTTAAGAAAAGTAAGCTGGAAAACCCAGCAAAACCTCAGAGTGTATCTTGGCAATAAAACTATGAGATTAAAAAACACTACTTATTTCTAGGGCCTGACTCATGGTTTTTGAATGTGTGAGGGTGGCAGCGCTGGCTGGTCAAGTAGCATTATAAATATTTCAGGACTTTTGGGCACAGAGCTGTGCCAAATATTTTTCTCATGTTTGGTTTTTTTTCCTAATTCCCGAAACAAATTTTTGCAGATCTCTTATAATCTGGGTTGTGTGTGTAATTAAACAGACAACATGTCAAATCTCAAAACTTCTGAAAATGATGCATCAAATTCAAGTATTTAAATCAATTACATAGTGACCAAAGTATTGTTGACTGTCTACAAGCTGTTTTATTGGGACATGGTGTATGCAGTTACATGTATATATGGTACAGGAAAGTGAATTACAGACCAGCTGGCTTGCTAGAGGTCTTCAGAGCTAAACAGTGCATGGCCTGTGTGGTAGAATTTTACCCTGTTAGGAAAGTAAATCCGGCAAATTGACTGATTATTAATGGTGGCTCCAACTTCTGGTGTCAGCATATGCAAAGCAAAAGCCGTGCTAGTGGTAGTGTGTGGAATAATTGAATAAGTCTTCCTGCCTTCCAGGAAGCCCATGGTGCCCTGAAACTCGTTCAGTCAAGTCCTAAATGAATTATCCTCTGACAGATTGTTCTCTGGGGGAAGTATATTTCTATTAGTTTTTACAAGGCACTGCAGCAGGCACGGAATGTTGAGAGATGGAGAAGGCTTTCAGCGGATGTGTGTGGGCATTTCTTGCTCAGGACTTCATCTAACACTGGGATGTGAGGTGCTGCAGGCAGAGAGGCAGCATGTCCCCTACCATGCCACAGAGCCACTTGTGGCAGTGTGGGGAGGAGTGGGCAGAGCAAGCACTGGCCTGGTGAATTTCTTGGGTGTGACTTGGGTGTGACATTTTAAAGCTTTAAAATGGGAATTGAGCTGGTAATTGCTTTTCTCCAAGCACTGAATGTGCAAATGTGAACAAGCTGTTTGGTGCAGCACTGAAATAATGAGGTTTAGAGCTACGTGTGGGCAGCAGCGTGTGGAGGGTCTCTTCTGCTTGTGGTACTCTGGATGAAGAAGATGAATTAATGTATACACTTATTTCTGTAATTTGTCTGTCAGAAGGATGTTGAGTCCAAACTTCCATGCTATGTGGATAGGCCCTTTAATGAAGAAAGTTTTGAGCTTCCTTTGCCTTTCAAGGATTCGGAGTCACAGAATGGGTCAGGTTGGAAGGGACCACAGTGGGTTATCTGGTCCAACCTCCCTGCTCAGGCAGTTCTAGAGCACATGGCACGGGATTGCATCCTGTTCTTGAGTATCTGCAGTGAGAGAGACTCCACAGCCTCTCTGGGCAATCTCCAGTGTTCAATCCCCTGCACAGTAAAAAAGTTCTTTCTCATATTCAGGAGTTGGAACCCCCTGTGTTGCTTCTTGTCCTATCAGTTGGCACCACAGGGAAAATTCTGGCTCCATCCTCTTAGCACTCCTCTTTTAGATATTTAGATTGATGAGGTCCCCTCTCTTGGGCCAGATTCACTGGTTTCTTCTGGTTTGGGAGAGATGAGACTTTAGCTGGTGAAAATTCTGTATTACTCCACAAAGCTTCTTTGCTCCTTGTGTTTGCTGCTCTCTTAAGAAATATGTGTTATGTGGGGGAAGTCCTTGTTGACAGGGGATGGAGCATGGCAGGCAAGGGTGTGAGGGAATGTTGGAGTAAGTAAATAGTGGGTAATAGTAACCTGAATCTTTCTTGAATATATGTAGGAAATAAACTGCTCTATTTATAAATATGTGATACTTTTCAAAAGCACTTCATCATAAAGATGCTGGAAGTAGGTATGGGAAAGGTCTAGATGATGTTGCATACATATCTGGGCTGGGCCCAGTCATTGTAAACTGTGGGGATTGTAGTGTATGTAAACTCTCATGACTTCTCTTGCAGAGAGGAAAGAATGTTGCTTACAATATGTGCCTTATGTCTCCATATGCTATTGTTTAAAATGAGTAACTGAGAGCAGAACAATAAGAACGTAACAAATGTGTAAGCAAAGTACTCTGCACAGTTATTACAGGACATAATTTCAGTGCATTTACTTTGAAGCTGGATTTCAGTGCAAGACAGGGCTCTATATTGTAAGTTAGATTATCTCTCAGATTTTTAACCAACACATTGTGGGAAAAAAATTTAATTACTACAATCCCCTTAAGAGAAACTCCAGCATTAATATCTTTTCCTTTCTTTATTCTGTTCACTCTTAATACAGAGGAACATGACAGCTGGCATGATGCCTCCTTTTTGAATTGTGCCATTTAGCATTTCTGGCAGCTGGATATGTGTGGAAAGTTGTATAGCGACAAATCTGGTTTTCATACCTTTTGTAGTCTGTTTTTCATCAGATAGAAAAATGTTAATACCCCCTGAACATTCCTCCTTTGGCTCACCCATACAGTAATTTACTTGAGCATTTCCTGAATGCTGTCTCTGGGTATGGAGTTTGTGCTTTCCATCTCTGCTTCATTGCAGGTCCCCACCAGCATGGCGCCTCATTCCCTGGCTTCCTGGGGTACTTCCTAGGACAATCCAGACTTACATACTGCAGCACATTTGCAATGTGCAAACTTGTGGAAGGGAATTTGTCCTAGTCTGAAGTGAAACTTGGAAAAAAGAGACTCATAGAATGGGTTGGGTTGGAAGGGACCTTAAAGATTGTTTAGTTCCAATGGCTCTGCTGTAGGCAGTGACACCTTTTGCCAGACCAGGCTGCTCACAGCTCCATTCAACCTGGCCTTGAACATTTCCAAGGATGGGGCACTTCCAGCTTCTCTGGGCGACTTGTTTCAGTGTCTCACCACTGTCACAGTGAAGAATTTCTTCCTAGTATCTAATCTAAATATACCCTCTTGAATTTTAAATGCTTCACTTTGTGTGTTTGATGGAATACTGTTGGTATTTCCTATATCCCTTAGCAGAGTTTGATAAATTATCTGGTCAAAAGAAATCTGCCTACAAAGAGTTACTGCTTAGAAGAGAAAAGCCCAGACAATCCTGTTTCTTCCACGTGTTGAAATGTATTTTGATACTAGTAAATTAATATTTTCATAAATGATGAATAAAACCTTGGTTTTTCAAGAGATTTTTCCTTGCTCTTATTAGTGTGCTTTGGCTTTGGTAACTTGCAAACAAATGAAGAATACAGCATTGAGTTGATTTGGCTGTTGAGTGAATATTTTACGTTTCTTCAGAGTGCATGAGAAATTTTGTGTCGTTTGTGGGCAAATTCCATTCAACTCTGCCCACTGTGCTTTAGTATGTAAGCAGATGCTAAAATTTGGACACTCAAACGTGTGGGTATTGGGATTGACATCATTGGTCTGGAGTGGTCACCTCCTGCCAGCACTCTCCTTAATGACCTTACCTTCTATAACTTTTCCTCTCCACTGTTTTTTTTTTTTCCTTTTTTCCTTTACAGTGAACATGAAATAAGAAGGTGGTATTTTGCTTGCAAATATGCCTTGCTCTTCCACTTCACTGCTGGTCTTGAATGCTGATGAAACTGTAATTTGTTTCTCTTTTCCAGTTCTTTTAAGACTTACAGTTCTCCTGAGAACTCAAATATTTTTGCATTGGGGAAGAAAAAAATCTTAGATTATTTGAGGCTACCAAAAAAAACCCCAAACTTAAAAAATGCAGGAATCAAACACAAATAGTCACGCCTTTCAGGGGAGGATGAGATTATATCTGTCAACAACTTCTTCCTCATCAGCAGTTATGGAAAAATTTACTTTGGTGCTCCCTAGAAAATATTTTGAGTTATTAATGAACTTTGAAACTTGATTTAATGTTATTTTCTTTAGTCAAGAATGTCTCGAAGCTCTTGAAATGCCAACTTATAAATTCTTGCAAGGAGTAAACAGACTCATGTTGACATAAGTAGACTTTCATGTTTATTAGTTTTTAGTGCAGACAAAAAATGTGCATGCATACGTCTCTCTGCCTGGTTTGTTTTAGTGCTGCAGAACGGTGAGGAGGGATATGTTGCAACACTAAGGTTTTTGTTCAAAGTACAATCTGATCTGCTGCCAGCAGGCCCTGGAGAGCTGTCATGCCAGGCCCAGCTTTTTATTGATGCATACCAGCCCTGACACAGAGGTGGTAACAAATACCTGCAGGGGTCATGGCTTTAAACGTTTTTCAGCACAGCCCCATTACCAAACTCTTCAGGATCAGTATGTATTTATGCATTATAGCTGAGTGTTGCAGTTCAGTTTGGGGTAGGTTCAGTGTCTGCAGGCACCCACCACAACCCTCAATCCAGGATTAGGAACTGGCTCCCATGGAAAGCAGGATCTGCCCTGGCGCCTCCTGGGGAAGGTGTGGCTCGGGCTGTGTCCTGTGGGGCAGCTTCATACATGCAATAGTTTGATATGGCCTGACCATTCTGCTACTTGGCAGCACTGAAAAAAAAAAAAAAAAAAAGGCAATTGCTAAATTGTGTGTGAATTTGAAGTGAAAACCAACCTGATTTGTATGTTTTCAAGCCCCTTCCCTCGCTGAGGTCTCAAACAAGAAGGGATGAATATCACTGTCAAGATAGAGGAGTGGCAAAGGTCTCAAATTTTTTCCTGAGGAAAAGTTGCATTTCACACACCTCCTGGAAGCGTTTGTCACCCGCCCTGGGAAGGAGCAGAGGTCTGAAATGTTTCAGGGCTTTGTTCCATTTTTGCCTTGCCCTTTAATGGGAAGTTTGTGCGCAGGTAACGCCCCAGCTATGGCACAGGCTGTCCCCTGTCCCGCCTGACCTGTGTCCCAGAGCGTCACACCACGTGTGTGCTGCTGGGGCTGCTGCCCTGCCTGCCTCTGCTGACCTCTCTGCACTTGCTGCTGTTGCTGCCTGAGCCCAGCCCTGGGAAACCACCCAGGCCTTTCCCTTTGTGCTCAGCTGACTTCAGGTGCATACTTCTGAAGGCGTCTCTTATTTCTGCATTAAAACAAGGCCTTTGTTCACACTTAAGCAGTGAAGATTGGAGCTGTAAATCAGATCAGGAGACCAGAGATCATAGCTAAACTCAGTTGCAAACTCAGCTTGTTTCTCTCTGTTCAGTGCAAGACCCTTTTCCAAGAACCTATGGCATTTTTTCACTGCCTTTGGGATACTGCTGCACGTCTGGATTGGGCAGAAGCATTAACTGTCTCCTGTAATTCTTAAAACCCTAAAGCTATGGCACTGCTGTGCTTCACCAGAGAACTGGACATGAAGCCAAAGGTTCATTATAAAGCAGAGCAGTAACACAATCTATAGCAGAATATTAAAGTGACGTGCTGGCTGGATGTGCTGTGGTTTTAAATAACTTGCATTCATGTCCCCTGAGTGCCAGATGAAAGTTTAGACCCTTGCTGGGCAACCCTCACCACGCTTGGAGTACACTGTTCAACACGTACGCTCTGGGGCACCGCTGTCTCTTTTGGAGATCTTTCTCTGTCATTTGCTCTTCCATTTATTTTTTAATCGGACTTAGGTTTTTGGTAGGTTTTTGTTTGGGTGGTTTTTGTTTTGGTTTTTTTGGAGAGGGTGTTATATGTGTTTTGGATTGGGTTTTTTGTTGCCTTTTTATTTTTAAACCAAATTAAACACACAGCTCTGAAGACAAAACTCTCGCTTCCTAAGCCATATCTGTCTGGAGATAGATGGCTTAGTGCCATTTTATTTCTGTTCCTTACCACTCTCATGCCCTTAGTAGCACTAAATTAGATAAAGTGATTTTATTTATACTTACAGATGGTATATATGGGAGAAACAGCATTTGACCAAGATTACATTTTTGGGCAACTGTGCTAAAATGTATTAATTAGACCCTATTTAACATTTGAAACTACTTTTTAGAAATATTTAATTATGCAGAACTAAACCATCTGTCATTCCATCCATGAATCCAAAAAATTATATTTTTTTGGAAACGGAAATTGAAATGTTTTTCATTAAGGAGCAGGGTTGGTGAGCCCTGAGACTAGTACTATTTTCTTTATTTGATGTATCCCAGAAACTTGGAGGAGCATGCCTGGAATTGCCTTTGCAGTGATGTGTATTTATGTGGTTTACATCGTCACTGAAAATTCTTTTCCAGTCTTGGGGTGTTTCCTCTGGCACTACAAGTTGGGTCTTTATGGTTTGGGAGCTCCTCAGCTCTGTTTCCAGCAACCATGAGTAGGAAGGTGCAGCCTGAAGCACTGACATAAATCTGTGTTGCTTCAATCCTACTATTCCCCTGATCCCATGTACCACCCCCAGCCTCTGTGCTGCTGCCACTGCTCATCACTGCTAAAACAGCATAGAAATAGACTTTGTTTTCATTTTTGGTGGGTAATACCATCAGCTTTTCAATTAGGGATTATGTGCTCCTTAAAACTTGCTTTTCAGGAGAACTACCTGTAACTGCAGGGCATTATGTTATTGAAGTGTCATGTTTAATGATATAAATTGGAAGTTAGAGCACATTCTTCCTTTGTTTTGGGGAAGTTTGTGTAATCCTGCCCCAGGGACATGAGATTTCCTCGCCTGTGCTGAGAAATTAACCATCACTTGTTGCTGACCTGAGTTAGCTTCAGTGATATAAATCTAAATCTATGCATGTCTGACTAGTAATGCATCACAGATTATTTACTTCCAGTGCCTTCATTTTCTGTATCTTTTGAACACCTTTTTGTTCACAGGGCTCTGTGTTGCTGTCTCTCCTCTGGGCTGTAATAAGCACACTTTGATGTGTTTGAATGTGACAGATGATTTTGTTCTTAATCAGATTGTGCTTGATCACTGTTGTTTCAGTCTTCCTCTTCTGCTGCTAAGTTGCTACTTCAGCTTTGTACTCCTTAGGATGATGAAAACCAGCCTGCTTGTGTCTTCTCTGCAAAAGGGGGAGGAATGACAGCTATTTTATGTTCAGTGAGTGCTGTGGTTAGTGTTTAGGAAGTGCATGTGATGGTAACAGACAAGCAGGGAGGTCTGGTGTAACCTCAGGCAGGTTAATCACTCCACACATTGACATTTGAATACAAACTTTAAGCTGCAGCAGGATTTTTTTATGTCTGGTTGGCATTTCTTTTATTTTTTATTTGTATTAGTAGCTTGCACTAGCCTAGAAGAAGAAAGAAAGATAATGTTCTGTTTAAAGTTTTGCTTATGCAGGTAACTTGTACTGTTTTTTTTTCTCCTCCTCAGTTTAGTAGGAATGCAGAATAGATGTGCCTCTGCCCTGATACACATCTTGTGTTGCTGTCATTTTTATTTGAGTTTTGTATGCTTTCAAGTCTCAAACGTTTGAGTTTCCTCCTTCCAGTTAAGTGCAGTGGATTGAAGGAATGAACTGATTTGCTTGGGCATATGAAGGGCTTGGAATTTAATTTCTTCATCAATTGATTTAGTTTCATCGTGGTCTTCAATATGAATCTTGGCTACAAAATACAATGGTGCCAGTCATGGTCCTTCCATTGGCACTTTTGTTTAGTTAATTAGAAACAATGAAACACTTGGTGAAATTCATGTTAGTAAGAAGCTGCCATAAATAGGAGACAGGTCCTCTGGAGTGATGAAATATCCAGAGACCCTGGGAGTGGCTGGTCTCTTGGCTTCTGGGGATGAAGGAGGGCCTGTCCCCCTGGGATGGATGCTGTCATGGGGTTGCCAACCACATCTGGGAGCTAGCAGGATGAACACCTGGGACAGAGACTGTGGAGTCACCGAGTGACTGGTCCTAGTGGGAGATGGGAATTGTTTCTGTAGCTCTGACTCAAGGTGCAGTTGGCTGGTAACTCTGTCAGGCTAGCAATTTTCCTTTAATTACTGCACAAGTGATTCCTTGTGTTAGCAGTGATAGTGGGACACACAGACAAGAGGGTGTGGGACTGACCCTGTTACTGCTGCTGCAGTCAATTAGCATCCCAGTAGGAGTGCCCAAGTGCCCATATCCATCATCCTGTGTTCATGCATTCATTTGGAAACACTTGCAAGACACTGATTTTCCCCCTTCCCCTACCCACAAGTCCTGGTTTGGATGCTGCTGCTTCCCAGGCTTTGGGAACGTGTGTGACAACATGCTGCACTCAGTGTGTGGCCCTGGAGGAGAGCATGTTGACTTCTCCTTTGTTGGTGAGAACGCTGAGCCTTTGGTATTGAGTGTACTTGTTAAAGCAGTCCCTGTCCCGTGGTGATGGTGAGAGGTAGAAGGCTTTTGGAGAGGTCTTGCACTGAGGGAGGGTTAAAGCATGAGGTGAATTGGTTAGTATCAGATTTGTAAGGGGATGTTGTTACCCTTGCTGGTATCTGGCCCAAAGTTTGCATCAGCTGGAGTTCTCTGCAACAATCTGCAGTTTGGCACCATGGTCTCATCGAGGGTGCCCCAGCTCCCACCCTCTGTATTTCTGTAGTGACTTACTCCCTCAGATGGTTTCCTTGGAGCAGATGGCAGTTGCATGAATTTTTCTTGTGGTAAGGGAATGAATACTGTGTTTCAGCCATGAATGCTCTGTTGGTTTGTGCTCTTGAATAATACACATATTTTAAGAAGGAACTTCAGTGTCTCCATTTGACCTGTCAGGTTGCAGATGTCCATATGTGGATGGAGAAGAAAATATACAAAGTCACACTAACCTGCTATTCCCCTAACCTCATCCATAAGTGGGCTTATTTCTGAGAAGATATTTTGCTTCCAAGGTCTCCAACTTTATTTATGTTTCTGCTTATGTTATGCTTATTGTTCCCTCTTGCTAGCGTGGTTTCGCTTTTGTTCTGCATCTCTATACTCAAAAAGTGCTGCAAAACCTCACCTGAGAGAGGCTGTATTGTATTGTATCAAAGGTGAAATATTAGCCCTGTTGAACTTCTAAATAGTAACTTTGTTGATGTGTTATTCATTTTGGGTCAAGAAAAGGTTGTGCAAGATGCTCATCTCCTTCAATTCTCTCGTTTGTGTGGCTGTTGAGTTGGTGACTTATAGCAGAGTGTATGGAGATCAGAATACTATGGTGTGCCAAAAGTTACTATAACCTTCTCCAGTTAGTGCTCAAGAGGTTAAAGGACAATGTTACTGGAAAGCTGGAGGGAAGAGGAAAAAAGGCATCTCCTACTATGTTGCAAGCCTTTCTTGTAGAGGATTTTTTTTCTCAGTGTAACCAACTGCAAGACTCCTGCTGAAAGTAATACAAATTTAGCTTGCCTGTGATTGTTCCAGGTCAGCGTGAATTGCCTCATGTGAGTGAAACAAAACTTTAAAGTGAGAATTTAATAATATTAAAATAATTTCAGTATCAAATTCAGGTAGGGATAGGTCTTACGTTTTTGTAGCCATGTTGGTGCTAATTATGTAAAATTCTGATCACAGTGTGCTCTTGATTTTATTGAAGGCATGAAGATCCTTTATTCTCAGCATGCCTAAACATATTTTTGTGGCTATAATTGTGCTAAGTTGCTGCTTAAGTCTAGCAGCTTAGAAGACAGGGAAAACACCCCTGTGCTCCCTGGAAAATCAAACCTTTTTTTGGATTAGTGGTACGGAGTGTAACTGAACACTAGTGAGAAGCATGAAATGCTTCCAGACCATTCAGTGTCTGGAAGAGCCACTCAGGGACGTGTGCTGTAAATCCAGGACCTGCCTCTGGTGGGTTACGTAATTTTAGGATATGTGATGCCTTCTAATAGGTGGCCGGAGAGGAATGTCTGAAGCTGTTAATTTCAAGGAAGACGTGATGGATGGCTGTTTAAACAGCTCAGATCCTTCAGTGGCATTTTCATTGTTCCCTTGAACATTTACTTTTAGAAAAGGGTTGACTCAAAAATGATGTGTTTATGAGGAGAAAGCTTTCCCCTAGAATTGGTTTGTTAAATAGGCGGGAAATATGCACACAGTGCGTTTTCAGATCAGGCTGATGTGAATCCTTGATGTCACCAGCTCATATGACATGAGAACATTGCTCAGCAAAGGTCACTGGCTGCTCTCACTTTCTGCTTCCATGAGTGTTGTTATTACTGCCTTCCTCCTGCTGAAGCAGGACTGGAGGTGCTGTTGCTGTTTGGTGGTTGATAAAGCCTGCCTTGAATCGTGGTCGTGGGTGGGAAGCCACTGGACGCTTCTGGTTCTGGTGGCCAGCCTGACTCTGTGATGGCCTCAGCATAAGCCTTCTTATCCTGCCTGATGATGTCTGGGGAGAGAGAGAATGGGCAGGACTGTGGTATTTCTGCCTTTTTAAAAATAGTCCCACAAACTAAAGGTGGAGCCTCAGTGATTTTGGAAACTGTCTGCATTCCCTGTCTCACCTCAGTATATGGGGGTGGTTTTGCTTGGTTGGGTTCTTTTCCCCCCAGCCCAAATTTTGCAGCTGAAAGTTGATTTCTTTTGTCTTGAGGAGGTGTTTGGCAAATGTTAATGCAGTGCTGCTCAAGGTTTCTGTCTCACTGAAGTGAGTTATATGCTGGTGTGTTGAATTGTGTGTTTGAATGTTTGTCACAGCTGATGGATGCATCCTGCTGCGGGGAAGGAGCAGGTTCCTGCTTTGCTTGGATATTCCCACCTGCTGTTTTTAGTTGGTAGGTGAAGAGATATTCTTTGCTTTAGAGAGGCATAATTTTTGTTGGATTTGGACTGATTTGGAGAATCTCTTTTGAAGATAAGATTTCAGCAGTAAACATCCAGTGTTTATTCTGAATATCTTTTTGTTTTGAAATTGTCTTTCTTCTACCAAAGAATAAGTTGGCACTCACACTACCAGCTTTCAGCAGAGCCTTACTCGTGAGTGGCCTACACAAACTTGAGGTATACAAAATTGAGTAACAATCAGGGTAGTAAGGCAAGACAAAAAACCCAAATCATCATGACTGCAACCAAAATATTGGTCAAAAAGAGCACTATTTATAAGGACCAGAAACTTTTCTTTTGGTGTAGCTGATGCTGAATTCAAGAAAACAAGTTGGAAAAAAAAAGGATATACCCATTGTTATTTTTTTATAAAACACTTCCAAAGTCTTGCTTCCAGCAATTCTTTAAGTAATGTTTACTTTAAGAAATCACTTGAAATCTAGCAAGAGTCTTCCTACAGTAAAAGTTGTTGCTGTTGAATAGTTAGTGAAAAAAACCCTGAAATTACGTGCCTGTAAAATTTATTGGACTTGATGTGTGCACTGTATGATCATATGTTTTGAAAGCTTTCTCCTTGTAGTTGGTCAGCCTTTTACTCTTTAGCTTTGAAGGCATTCAGGAGGCTGTATCTGGATCTCAGAGGTCGAGAGGAGTTTAAATCACATGGAAACGTGTGGCTCCTGTGTGAAGGATCAATATTTTGTACAGTTGTCAGCAATAATAGTAACATAAAACATCCCCCCCAAACAAATAAAAACCCCACACACACCAAAAAACCCCACAAAAGAACCAACAAATCAAAAGATACACCCAAACCCACCAAACAAAAATAGCAGAAAAAGCCCCAAACAAAGCTGCAGGCTTTCCATACCATCTGTCTTGGCTCAAGTTGGATGAATGAATGTATACTGTGTTTTTGTGTTTTGCTGTTTTACTTGGAATTGTTTCCAAGCCTGTAACCACCAGTGTACATAGGATATTTTTTTTCAGAATGCTGGAGCAATCTTGGTTTTAGTCCCAAAATTTAAGACTCTAAATGATTTAAATGTTTGTTTCCTTAGATATGACAATATTGATTGTAAGCTCAGCTTTGGATAGGGAGGGTTTCTTTTTCTGTGTCTTAACTTTGAAATGTCTTCTGATTTTAGTTTGATAGTGTAGGGCTACATGCATGCAAATGGCGGGGGAGAGTAAAAAAGAAAGTGAAAATAAAAAAAAGAAAGTACACCAGAGAGCTGTCATGGCTAACAGGCTTAAGCTTACAGGAATCCTGTGCAAGCCCAGACTTTGAATGGCCGGACACATTCCAGTGCACAGTGTCAAGCTGAGAGCAAGGGGTAGACTGGTGCAGAAAGTACATTTGAAGGGTTGAGTTTTCTTCATTGTTTTTTCAGAGCTATTTGATAACCAGCTTTATTCATTGTTCAGCTGTATGTGTAATTTTCTGATGTCCAGGTGTCCAAGGAAGAAAAAAAACATGTTGCAGCATAACTCAATTTAGGTTACTATAATTAGAGTGCAACTCTCAGCAGCACAACTCAGAAGATGGCTAAAATATAGCAGCAAGAAATTTTGTCAAAGTTCTCAGCTGCAACAATTACACAAGCATTTTCCTCTCTGGAGCTTTAGTAAGGAGGTTTTGTATAGGTTTATGTTTAGTCTTGCATGTCTGTAATGCATTTGGCAATTGAATGGTGACAAAAATTTACTTAAAGTTAGGGTCTTAGTTTTGCAGTCAGGAAATTTGTCCTGAATAGCTCCCTGTTTGCTCTGGACAACTGCTTTTTGTTGTACACTGCCTAAAAAAACACTGATAATTTTCAAGTGGTCTTCTCACACAGGGCTCTAGCATAGAGGACAAATGCATTTTTATTTATATAGAGGTGTGTGTAAGAATAAACATTTATACACAAATATTTTCTTAAAGAATATATATGTATACCATGATCTATAGTAACATATTCAGTGTTTTACATCCATAAAAAAATGTGTACACAAACACCCACACCTGGAACTGTATAAAAAAATCACATAAAAGTAATGTTTAAAGTCAAGCAAACTAAAACAGTGTATTGCACGTGTATATATGTATATACATATAAAATGGAAAATTAAACTTGAAATTGTTATATGTTCTCATGAGCCTTATTAGCTGATGATAAAGATTTGTGTGTCTTAGCTAAAAACAGCTGTATGAATTTATTAAATAATAGGCAACTGCTTTAAAATGTGTTTCTTGTTTTCTGAGGGCTTTTTATTAGACTCTTTTTCTGCAATATTTCATACTTGGGGTTTTAGCCAGTACGTGACTGGCTTAAAAAAAATGACTGCTGTAATATTCCCTTGATGTATAAAAGGCAAGATACCCACAAGGACTTACTAATGTCTCCTATTTTTGTTTTATTTCATTGTGCTAGAAGTTTGCATTTGACTAATCCTAAGGAGTTCTCTCTCCATTGTATGAATGCACATACATACAGAACTGTGTTTTTGTGTATTTATGCTGTCAGCGTATTAGCCAAGATTGGTTTATTTGTTACTCCATGCACTTCAGAGCATGCTTATTTATATAAACTGAGTTGTCATCTTTCACATGTTTAAGATTGCCTTTTTCTTCCATGTTGCCAAAGGGAGGTGCCGTAAGGCTTAGCGCCTTAAAAAAATACTTAAACTATGATTCCCCTGTTGATGTAGCATGGAGGAGTTTCTGCACTCTGATGTGTTTTTTGTGTATTTCCTCCTTGGTGCTGAGCTTCATGCTCAGCAGAGAGCTGGCTTTAGTGCAGCTCAGTCTCCAGCCTCTTCTGCTAGTTCTGTGGGTGTGGGGGCTCTTTTTGCTGGGCTTGGGTTTCACCTTGAGAGGCACTTGTACAGTTTTTGCAGAGTGACACTTTGGGATGGCATTCAGGTGAGTTGTCCTCTCTGGACAAATGATTTGTGCCAATAACCAATGCTAAGAGTGTCTGAACTTGCCTTCATTTTCTCCTTACTTTATATGGTGCTGCTTGACATTATCTCAGTTCATTGAAGCAAGGATGTTGTTTTCTGCTTGTTTATACACGCCTGGATTCTGGATAGGTGGAAAGTGAAGCAATGGCTGGTGTATCACAAGGGATTTGATTTGTAGTAGCATTTTCTTGCCACTGGCTCCCCACTCTGCTTTGCTTTCATGTGTAGAATTGCATCATTAGCTGTGTTTCCTTCTTGTTGCTGCCATGTACAAGGCTCTTTGTCCTGGGAGAGGTACTGAAAAGAAAAAATAAATCTATCTTTAAATTACACAGTATAATATATTGAGCTATTTGTATTTCTAAATTGGATGTTCTGGCAAGCCTAGGGTGATTGCATCACATTTAATGCAGAAAAGGTATATCCCATTAAGAGGAGCTAAATCATAGACCTTGAAAGCCTTATAAAAACAAGATGACACATATTTGGCTACTAAGATTATTAAGGAGATGTATGTTCAGTTAGTTCAACTAATTTTATCATCTGTGAAAGAATAAACATAACACTGTCTGGGAAGGGAGGACATAGACCATTTTATGCTCTGCAGACATTGTCATATGTAAGGGCTTTACAGGTTGAGAATTGATTTCTTTGGAAGTAGCTGAGCTCAGTCCCTTTTGTTGCTTCATACTTAAGCTCCTTTAGAGAAAACTAACTCTGCTTTGCTTTGTGTTTGTTCGGGAGGCCCAGCAATAAAACTCAGTAAGCTTTCAAACTGTTTGCTCCAAATGAGAGAGGCTTGAAGCTTCTGTTCTGGTACAAATCAAGCGGCTCCTGAGGGGTTGCTTGTTCGGCAGTCCTAGGAAATCGTGCTTTAGTTGTGGAGTTAATTTGTGGTGGCTGTCCAAAAAAAACCCCAAACTCCCCAAAACTAACCACTACTGGAGGAGAGACATGCAGGTCCCAAAAGCTAAAGCAGCCATACAAAGTTCGTGTTGTGTTTCTAGCTACATTTTCTTTCCATTTTCTTTCTGTCTCTGAAAAATTAAGTAGACAGTATTTTTTACCCATTGGCATATAGTTTCCCAGGGAGGAACCTGGATCAGTTCTGTAAACGCTCTGAACAGAAGAATAATCATCAGAGAGAAGAGAGCCAGTTAAAATAAATAGGGCTCTTAAGGCATGCTGGCAGCATGAGAACACAACTGAGCTCCTTGAGAGAATGCTTAGTGAAAGCTAAGCATTCTCTCAAGGATGATAGGGTCTTAAATATCTTCAGACATTCTGGCACGTGACTGTAAATGGTTTTCCATCACTCAAGTGTTTCAAAAGTATTTTTGAAAGATTTTTTGGAATCACCCATGTGCTTCCTGCAAATATGATTCTAGTCACAATGTCTGAATTATTTTTCCTTAGTCCTTTTGTCAACTTGTTTTTTGTCATTGTGACATTATTTCTTCTCCAAATCAGAACATTAATTATGTCTTGTTAGTCAAGAAGTTATTGCCCATCCTATCTTGGTGGCAATCTTTTCATGTCTGATCTCCTGAATGCTAGCGGCTTGGAAAAGCAAGACCAGATGCTTAGTCTTGTTACATACCAACAGAGTTACACTTGAACAGAATCGGTTCTTTATCCCTCTTTGATGTGAGTGTGACTTTTCACTCATTTTAATAATCCTTTGAATTCCAGTTGGTGTTTCCCAGCACACAATTAATACACATTTTAACTTGTGTGTTAGTACCTGGATGAAATATTTAAGTTGCATGTCAAAGATGTGAGTTGTCCCAGAACTGATTACTGTATGTAATTAGCTACTTCCTTTTCACACCAGCAAGGTCAAAAGCAGGGATTGTACTTTCTAACAACTGCTACTGGACTTGCAGTAATCATGAGATAGTGGCATTCTATCAAATGTTAAATATCCTGTCCAATATACAAGGAACCTTTTCTTAAAGGTTGTTTCTGCTTCCTTACATCCTGCAGCAGTTGGATTGTCGTGAGGGAGGGAGGAGAGGTAGCAAAGGTTCTTGCTCACGGAAGAGCAGACCTGCGAGGAATCCATGATCAGTCAAGTCATGACAAGTGAGAGGTGGCACCAGTTAATAATCCTTCTGGCATTGGCGTGTGTAAACTGTTCCTGCTTATTGGCAACCTGTTCTGGGACAAGAGAGAGAAGCTGAGAGCTGCTACTGGCATTCAAGTTCATTTGTTTGGTGTTAAGTGATTGAAAAATAAAGGAGCACATATTCAAGAGCACATTTTCACCACTTAACACATGCTGTTAAGTGATTGAAAAACAAAGGAGTACATGGTGCAGTTACTCTTCTTCGTAAACCTAGTGTATATTTTCGGATCCTTTTCTGCATCAAGCCAATCGTGTGTAAGAGTGATCTAAGCTATGTGGTGCCTCTCCTGTTTTAAGTAGTCAATGTCCTCTCATCCTCCTCTGTAGATGCATAGCTCCACATTTAGTGCATGCATGGATAAATAGAATGAGTGATTTGTGCATGCAGCACATCATTTAAAGTGCCAAAACCAAATTAGTTGGGTTTTATTTGGTGGTTTTTTGGTCTATTTGTTTTTGTGGAAGACAGTAGAAAAATATTAAAGGTTGTAATACAGTAAGAGAAGAATTTCAAGGAAAAAAGACAGGATTGAAATCATTAATCTTTTTCGTAGAATATGAACCCACAGGTCTGCGCAGCCATGTTTGCTTAGAGGGAAATCTCAAACTGTGTTAATTTTTCTTTGACATAATTTCTGAATGTGGGACTATAGATATACGCAGCTCAATCATGTTAATATATATGTTGTTGTCAGGGTGACTGCTGTCAGAACTGAGAATGAAATGAGAGATGGTTTTGTGGTTCTTTGCTGGCAAAATGAATGGATGCTTGTGGGCTCTCCCTATTTTCCCCTGGGCTGTAATGAGTGAAAGGGCTGGCTTGGGTCTGCTTCAACCAAGTCACTGCTTCATCACAGCAGTGGAGCTGTGTATGGAGGGAAAGGGATGGAGCAGACCTGAGGAATGTGGGAGGACAGGCCAGGAGGCAAAGGCAGCCCTCTCACCAGGACTGGGATGCAGCCTGCTGTTGGGGTCTACAACCATTCAAAGAACAATGGTTTGTACTTGTCGTACACTTTTTTTTCTTTATACATTAATGGTTGTTTAATGGTTGTGCTGTGCATGCCTTAGGTTACAGCTTTATGAATCAATCTGAAAACACCTTTAAAGTTAACAGGGAGAAAAAGGAGGGAAATGAAAATGTAGCAAGTGGGAGTACAGCCACATGGAGCGAGGTGAGGGCAGGGTTTCATGGTGGTGGTACATAGCAAAGTACTCTGGTAATCAGACAGGTTTTCTGACCTAAGCTAACTTTGATCCTTGCTTTGTTTGGGGAAAAGCTTTAGCTTATTTAGAGGACTGCCTCATAACCCCTTTTTATAGCTGCTTGTGTCAGCGCTTTCCACAGCAAACCCTGCATTAGAGTTCTTATAACTCAGCTGTATAAATTTGATCTGGACTTTAAAACTGGCATGTGTGTTCTTGATTTGGAAGCGACTATCAAAGCTGGCTGGCTAATCTGTTGGCTATGTAAATAATATTGCTGTAGTAAAGGCTTGAGGAACACGATACAGCTCTCAGTTTCCATTGAGTGCAGAGGAAGCTTGTTTGTCACAAAGAGCAGGTGCTCTCTTTTTTTTTTTTTTCCCCTCATGCAGAAGTTTTAAGCTGGACCTCAAGTGTCCCAGACATTCCAGGAGTGTGGAGTGTAGGTTTTTGCTTCCTTCCCATCAGGGAGGCAGGTGAAGAAGGGCTTTTGTGAGCCATCCCATTTAGGTATATCATGCTGGAGCACTGCCTTACCCTATTTGTGCTTGTGGTGGTCAGTGTTGGCCCTGAGTGTTCCATGCTCAGGCTCTGTGGGTTGTGAGGTCCTGGGGGAGCAGGAGTCAGGTCAGATGTGCAATTTTTGTGATGGAGTTGGTGCTGCTGCAGAGCATTAGTGTGTCCCCCTTGTATTTTGGAGTGAGTGTCTGTTCCTCTCTTTCATTAATGCACCAAAGGGGCATTTCTAGCTTACTTTTAGCTCTACAAATGTTTATGAGTTTGCTGTTAAAATACTGATTATCATTGCAAGGTGATACTTTGGTCAGGTGAAACAAAGCTAGGGATAAACCAAGTAGTGGCAGATAATGAGTGTAAATATTAGCATGAAGTGTATTGTAGCAAGGAGATAAAGCCCTGTGGTTTGAAAAGGCAGGATGTTGTGTGATAAAAGAATTTACCCTTTTGCCTATGTTGTGATTCTGCGAAGTTATTCGGTAATGTTCTTTCTCTAAATGAGTATGTTGTGTTTTGGCTTTTTACTTATTTAAAATACTTTATTATAGGGAAAAATGTAGACTAAAAGAGAAGCTGGAATGGTGATGACACAAAGATCATTGTTTGCTTTCTGCTTTGATTATTCATGACTTTAAATTGAATTGCTACAGCCAACTATGGATCAAATGCTCGAGAGGTAAGAATCAAGCTGGAGGGATATCAGCTAGCCCAGGGAGTTTTAAATCAGGATCAATGAATTACATTCTCAGAGGAAGTTGCAGATGACATTGAAGGATGTTTGGGCAGTGGGAGAACATTATTTACTGTCTGAGTACAAAACAGCTTCTTTGGAAAGTCATTGTGATGTACCATCATACAATGTGGTTGCAACTAGCATGGATTCAAGGCAAGCAGTTTGTAAAACACAGAAGGCAGCCTCCATCTTTAGTCAGTGGACCTTTGTCTTATGAGTGACTGCAATTTAAGCAATTCATTTATTACTGTGAAAAAGCAAAATAATGACAACTCAAAGAAGAACTGCTTGTCAAGTTTTCTTCTTAATCATATGAGGGAGAAATAGGTGGTTATGTGTTAAGTAGAAATTAATTGGGTTGCAAATTGCATTGATTCAGAGATAGATGCATGTGTGTGTGCACACATTCAATTACCCTGGAAAGACTTGTTCAAAATATCTAATTGAAGCTTCTGAGTAAAGATAAAAAGGCTGTTGGTTAATGTAAAACAAAATAGTGTGCTGGCTAAAATTTAGCTCAATAAAACAGTTGTATTCCGGGTATTCTGGCCTGTTTGCATTTCAAAACCTGAGTTGTAGTACTGTGCTGAGATTACTTTTTATACCTTGATTTTCAAGTCCGTCCTGGATCAGGAACTGCTTTACTTTTGTTCTGTCTCCATTTGGAATGTGATTTTGGACAATATTTCTGGTTTTGGAATTGTGCTGTTGAGAACCACAAGAGCAACAAACTTTTCCTAATTTTTTCTTTTTTTTTTTTTTTTTTTTTCTGAACAAAAAAAAAAAATCTATCATTAGATTTCACTTGTGCTTGTTAAAAAGCATCCTGTGCATCCCTGCATGGCACTGGCTGGTTTTTGGCTTTCGTGCATGTCGCTGATGGCTGCGGAGGGGCAGAGGTTTCCTGCCGGAGGCTGCGGGAGTGAGTGGCCTCGGCAGGTGCCTGGTCATGAAATGTCTCCTGCTCGCCTCCCCTTCAGTCTCCAAATGAGTTTTCCAGAGTAGAGAGACGTGGAATTAAGTAGGAGGAAACATTCCTGGTTTGGCAATTTTGTAGCTTTCAAGTCTGTGGTGTAACATCAAGGGAAAAAAACTCTGGTTTTTTGTAGCTCTAATTCATGATTGACTTTAAAAACCTGCCTCGTACTATGAATACAGAATTAAAACAGATCCATCAAGGATTTGAAGAATATTTGTGGTGCTTAGAGGTTAGTTGGATTGTTGCATAGCCAGTTTTGTAATTTTATTACTATAGTCTTTTCCATATTTTACTGCTATACTCTTCTCCTGTTGCATTGTTTCCATATGGTGATACAGGCACAATTAATAAAGGTATGTTCCGGAACACCATTTTTTCCAGATAACTAGCTCTGTACTTTATGGATCACTGATGCAGGATAATGTTCCTAAGGTTAAATTTGCACACTAAGAAAAAACCACTTGTACAGGACCAAAAAAAAAAAAAAAAAACCAACCAAAAGAAAAGTTGTAAAAAAGAAGCAATGAGATAAATCTGTAGGTGATAATATATGATCTTCAAATGTTATTTACATGTCTTCTGTATTTGCTGAATATTTTTTAAATCTGTGTGGAAAAAAATAAAGTGAGTTTGTAACAAGAAATATGGGCCAAAAGGTAAAACACAGACCAGATTATGGGTGGAGTTCAGATTGGAGTTGGCTAATCAGGCTATCTATGTAGTTTTGGGTTGAATGTGTACACAGTTTGGTATATGTCTTCTTCGTTATGTATTCCAATCTTTTGTGGTGGTAAAGCATGGTTCAGCCTCTAAGAAGTGTCAAAAGGGAGCCTCCCAGAGTCTGCAGTCTGAAAAAGATCCTTAATTATTTCAAATGTTCTAATTCCTCTTGCTGTGTGCAGTGTAGATGTTTATTTTTATATAATTGTGATAATATTCCTATTGCACTGGGGTTAAAACTGCCCTTGTAGCTTCAGTCCCACTTCAATATAGATGCTTCAGAAGCCAGGGTTGCTGACTGATACGTGGTGGTCATGCATGTGAGACAGCCCACTTGGCAGACTTTGGTCATCAGCCAAACAGTATGGTGCTTTATTGTTCGGTGCTTAGTTTTATAGGCAATTGGAACCTCCTGGGTCTAGACAGCCACTGGTATAATCTGTGAGCCCCTTAGACTCTGAACCAGTGAAATGCTTGTACTTCAGGAGAGATGTTATTGGTTGAAACCTCTGTCAGTCAGCCCAGAGGCCGGTTTAGCAAACTGGGCTGGGTTTCTTATTTATAACCAGATTAATGCTCAGTAAAAATCAGCTTGTGCTGAAACAGCTGACCAGTACTTTCAGGGAATACTCACGCTCTGGCTGAGATTTCTTAGGAGTATCAACCTCACCTCTCCTGCTTAGTGACTCACATCTCTTATTCAGAATCAGTAGGTGTTACTTAGAAGTCTTATCCACTGTGTCTTGATAAGGAGATTACTACTCTGGCATCCCTCTGTGTGTGCAGTTCTTCACACTCTTGTCCAGTAATTTCCTTCAATACATCTCTGACAGCTCCACCTCTGAGGCATACATAACCAGTTCTCTCTGTACAGCAGGACCCATGGATATAGCTAGGGACCCATCACACTTCTTAGGACCTATTTTTAGGAAATTTTATCCTGAGATTTTACTGAAATGATTTTACAGCACTCTCCCACATGTGCTTGCAAAGAGTTTCATCCCCTTAGGCAACAGTTTAAGAATGATCTCTTGAAAGTCGGGTGGTTGGTTGTGGGTTGTTGTGCGTTGGTCACCAGAATTAAACAGAAATGTTAGGCTTTTTTTTTTTTTTTTTTTTAATTAAGAAATTTGTTTTCATTTACGTGTATGGGGATGGTAAGGCCACGCACCCTTCCATGAATTTAGTTATCCTGAAGCTGGCTTTTGAAATCCTGGGCAGTGTGTAGGTTGCTTTTTTTCTTTTTTCATCACAAATTGCAACATGTCAGCATGTGCATTTGCACACGTTCTGAGAAAGCTAAATTTTATTCACAAATCACAGCGATCCATTTGACCTTTAGCTTTTAGCACCCCTACGTTCCTTTCCCTTTTCCAGACCTTGCTGGCAAATGTCAGCATGCTATAACATGTCGGTTTATGGCAGGATCTGTTTATGGCAGGTCCCACCCCTCACCCAAAGGTTTGAGGATCTTTCCTATAAATAGCTATGTTGGTCATAGCTTTCTATATGCTTGTGAGCTTCCATGATTGGTGTTTTATAGTAATCAGGCCTCTTAACTCAAAATTTGGGTATGGACACCCTATTTTGGAGGACTTTTGGCTTTTTGGTTGAAGCCTTTTGTAAAAAGATTCACAATACAATTTGAAATTCTTATGACTTTGGCAAGTCAAATACTTTTTCTGAAATCAGTGCATCTCCTTTTTCCTTTGCCTCTTTACTTCCTTTCTCTGCTAACTTTGCCTTGTTAGCACCCTCTGGTTTCAACTCTGGCTAAAATAGCTATGTTGATTTGTAATGCTGAGGGCCTGACTGCTGTTTTGCATCTGAAGATATGACGAGTCTTCCTTGATTGCAGGCCTCTTCTTTCACCAGGCTAACATCAAATGGGAGAAGTTTTCTCATTTTTTTGATAATTTTCTCTGTTGTTTTTTTTCTGCTCAAGATTGTACTGCAATCATCAAGTGTGGAATTGATGTTGAAATTCAGTGATTCACTGAATGTGAAATTTCTTGGGTTTAGTCTAGATGTTGTCAAATGGTAATATTTTTGGAGTTTTGCATTTGCATATATCTTGCAACATGACACAATATTTTTTCTCAGTGAAAGTATTTGTCTTCAGATGCCATCCAATACATGTCACAGCTGTCATGTATTGCTACTTGCTTGGATTTTAGGAAAGCCTTAACCATATCAGGTCGGCTGATGGGACACCTTCCACAGGTTTACCCTACACAAACACAGAGACTGAGCCCCTTATATTTCATGCATTATTATCTCTTTACCAACAGACAGTTTTCAAGACATAACCTCACTTCTCCTGTTGAAGTGAATGAGCTGTAGACTGGTGGTTGCACTTTCTGAAGTAACAAGGAACCAAAACTTCTTGGTCCCTACTGCATGAACTAAAACAGGGACAGTTAAAAAACAGAGGAGATTAAAACCCTTCCTTTGGGTCACCTTTTAAAAGTCATAGAATCATAGAATTGGCAAGGTTGGAAAAGACATCTAGGGGTCACCAAGTCCAACTGTCAAGGTAGCAGCACCATCGTGTTAACCACTAAACCATGTCCTCAGGTGCCTTATCCATGCATATTTTGAGCACTTCTAGGGATGGTGATTCTAATATATTCCTGGGAAAGCCTCTTCCAGTGCTTGACAATGGTTTCCATGAAGAAATTTTCCCTAGTATCCAAACTAAACCTCCTATAGTATGACTTGAGTTTGCTCTCCTCCTGTCACTTGTTACCTGGGAGAAGAGACTGACGCCCATGTCACTACACCCTCTTTTCAGGCAGTTGTAGAGAGGGATGAGAGCCTAAGCCTCCTTTTCTCCTGGCCAAATACCACCAGCTCTCAAGTCATGTGCTAAAGTACCATTTTGGCTCAAGGTGAATTCTGTTTCTGGAAATGAAGATAAAGTAATTGTGTTGTTTGCAGCACTTCCCTAGAAGCAGTGATTTCTTCAAGGAACAGACTCATGCTTGCAGGCAGAGGACAGAGTTGGGAGGTTATGCATACGCAGCACCAGCAGCTACATCTCTGCTGTAAGAAGACTGCTTTTTCAAACTTCTCTGCTGTTGGAAACAGAGGGAATTTATACCATCCATGATGTTTTTTCAGCCTGCTATAAAATGATTAGAAGATTGAGGACCAGGGATATAAGTCAGTGCATAGATCTTATTACATGTTACTTTAATTTCTGTTTCTGTTCTTGGGAAGGAAGGTAGTTGAAATTCAGTTGCATCAGATGGAGAAGATTGATTTATTGTTCAATTGGGGCCAATAGTGTGAACTTTACAGAGGTTTCTGTTGCAATATTGTTTCATTCAAGTGGACCAAAGCAGTTGAACTGAACTTTGTCAGTGACCTTGATCAAAGAGTTAGACTTCTCAAGAGACTTTTCTTATCGTGATCTGAATATAGTGCAGGTCACTGGGGCCTGTAAACCTACTGAGAGAAAGGCAGAACAATGTCCTGTCTGTGATGTTGAACTTTTGACTTTCTGGTAGCTGTAGCTGGGGAAAAGTCGGCTTCACTATTAAGAGAGTCTTCCCTGCTCATGACCAGTTTTTTGACAAATAAATGAATGTTGAAGAGATTAAGTGGAAAATTTAGATTGGAAAAAGCTGGTTTACAGCCTTGCTCTCTCCTCAAAGTTTCATGTATGAAGAGAAAGGTGTCTGGAACTTGGAGTGCAAGAAGCTGTGAATGCTTGTCCCTGCTTGTGTCTCTTTGTGAATGTCCATAGCTTCCAGCCAGTAAAGCAGAAGTGGGGTTTGTTTTTGAAAAGCAGGCTATATGTGCAGTTCTTTCCTGTCACTGAAGCAAAATAAGAATGAATACCTATAAGTATTGCAGCAGTTTTCACAGGACTCACAAATGAGAAAAGATACCTTGTTTTTTCTCTTTGCATGAAACAGCACTGTGAGTAAAATACTGTGATTTTGTGTTCAATATAAACATAAACCGTCCAAGTTTCTCATTTACCATTCTTGTGACATTTCAGCTTAATGATGGTGGCAAGGCAGCCCAAGCACATGTGGGGATCGGTGATGTGGTTCTCACCATTGATGGGATAAGCACGGATGGCATGACTCATCTAGAAGCACAAAACAAGATCAAGGCATGCACAGGCAATTTGAACATGACTCTGCAAAGGTAAGATAGCTTCTTCTTTTTTTTAAAGAGAATTGATTATCATCCTAGGAGTGGCTTGGAGGATAAAAATGTGTAAGTGGTTTGGCAAAGTCTGTGGAGTTAAATGTCAGTGATTGAAAGATATGCTGCCATAGCCTGTAATCTGTCTTGATTTACAGCGTTTTAGAAAACTTATTAGATGTTAATTATGTGGCTTGACAAAGATTTTTTCCAGCTTTATGTCACCTATTCTATTTCCTCTTCCTTTGAGTTTCAGTTTTGTTTAATTAATCTGTTGAAAAGCAAGTCTTATTAATGCTTTTTTCCCTTCCCTCAAGTGACTAGGAACATTTTTGGGGTGAAGTCCTACAGCACCATTCTTACTGGCTAACAGAATGATGGATTTAAATAGTTAACCCTTGAGCTAAATGGATCAAAATACTTCTGCTCAGAGTCTGGGAGATGTTTCCACTATGGTGATAGCACTGTGTCACTAAGTAGTAGCCTCCCTTTGCTAATTGAAGTGCCTGCTGTAGAAGTTACAGCTTGGCCCAGTCTCATTACTAAATCATAGAGTTTATTGAATCCCTGCATGTCTCTGGTGTAGCCTGGGGCTGTTTTGGGAGTTGTTGCAGGAGGGGAGCAGGGTGCTCACATATGGGTTATTGAACCTGAAGTAGAGTGAGCAGCAGCACAAGCAATAAATTCCTCCAGTTCTCAAAAGCCTCTCAGGGCTAAAGGTTTTTAGTTAGAAGACTGCTATTCAGTGATGTGAGTGAACATATTGGAAGAGATTGGCCTGTGAATCCATCACATAGGGAAAAGCATCTCTTCTTGTTTTCAAAGAAAACAGCAGCAGTTGTAGGCCATGACTGCTGTTCAGGCCTGCCTTCAGCAGTGCAAAGTTCCTTGATGAGTGTTGATTGAGGTCTATACCATATCTCTTCACCAGTTACTGACTGCTTTTTGTGGCAAATTATCCTCCCCTTAATGAGAGGACTGCGTCTTTCAGCGAGTTAATCAGTATTTATTAGAATAAAAAGAGGTGACGTGGTTGCAGATCTGACAACCATCCATCTCCAGGGTGACAGTGCTTGTTCCCAGCCCTGAGTGCCATGTGTTTGAATGGTTGTGTGAGTGCTTTCTTCTGTAAGAGGCTGCAGTTCAGCACTGCTTGTTGTTTCTTGTTTTTCCTGTTGTCCTGTGCTGCGGTGCTTAGCTGCCCTGACTAAGGGATTCCCTTTGCTCAGTCTGAGGAAGGGAGTACCTTGTGGTATGGTTCATGCCTAGGGCATCTCCCTGAGTGAAACTTGTAAAGGTGGCATTAAAAGTTTCTTGATGAAAGACAGGTATTATACCAGCTCATTAGAAGAACTACATGTTGTATCTAGTGTGTCATTTGTTTTTCTGGCTCCCAGGGAGACGGGCAGGTGGCTCAGAAATGCACTTTCCAGGACTCACTGAGTCACAGGCAGGTGGGTTGGCCCACTTTCTCCTTTCACCATAACTCTATGGGCAGGGTTAATATTGGATATAGGAAAGGCATGGCAGGCGTGTCCCAGTCAGGTAAGAACTTGTCTGAGGCTGCTTCTGGTTAGGTACGGAGATGAATAGTTAGGAAATCAGATTAGTCATGAGTTAGCCTGATCCCCTGCTGTTCTCAGCCTTCCCACTTAGTGTAGCATCCGACTCACCACTGTTGCCTACCTGACAGCTGAAGGCTAAGTCAGGATCAGACTAACAGTGATCAAAGGAATAGCCTTGGTCCTTCCTGGCATCTGGGGGTGTGACAGATGTGTCTTGTGGCTCTGCTGCTTTGCAGTCTCATGGTCTAATCTGTTTTGAATTTTGCATGTATCCCAAGAAACCAAAGGTGTAGGCAGTGTTCTCCTGGTTCCTCTGCCTGTGAAAATTCCTTGGCCTGCTCTTTAACAGATATACTTTGGTTGTTTATTTGTTCTTTATAGCCTGGAAGAAGATGCTTCTTGGAGTCAGACTGACTTATGTTAACTGGGGATGATGGCTGCCCATGGGAAGGGACCTTGAGAGTATAAGCAGGGTGGCAAGATGAGCCATTTTAATATCAAGTGTTCTCCATAATTATATTCTTCTGTTCCTGCCTCTTCTCTCAAAATGAAACAGAAAGAAATAAAATATTTTAGGCTGTTACTCTTCACATGCAAGATTAAGGAGATACTGTCAATGTGAAGCAAAGCTGGCCTTCAAAATATGGGCTGGTGCCATAGAATAGGAAAATCTAAGACATATTTTATTTTGCTATTACTGCTTTTTATTTATCTTTCATTTTTACTTCTGAGATTTTATCTACTTTCACACAGTCTGCTGATAGTTTGGACTACAATACAAGGATGTTGAAATTATTTTTGAAAGAGTCCATCAGTTCTGAGATACTGCCCTGGTTTGCTGCTGCTTTAAAAGAACACAATGGTTGAATGGTTAGTGGTGTTACTTTGAGCATGTACTCCAGCACCCCAGTTTGCACAGTGGTCAGGGCATGGTGACACTTCACCTTTTAAAAGCTACAAAGGAAAATTCTGTAGTCTATGGCAAAGGCAGGAGAGGAAATTCTTTATAATCTTGGAGCTCAGTTGGGGCTGTATGGCTTGGCATATGTAAACAGACTGTATATTGGTAGTTCAAATGCCAGTCAAAGCTTATTATAAATATTTTAACTTGATAGTTAACCTATTTAGGTTTTCACTTGGCTTCCTCTCTTCTTCATGTGCAAAGTAGAAAAAATAAAATGAAGACAAACTAAACAAGGGGCAAGAAGTAGCTTGTCTGGGAGGTTGGAAGGGATAGTTAAAGTACTGCCTTGAAAACCTTTACTTACAGATTTAAAGCAGTATATTTATGTAGGCAAATATGCAAGTACCCCTTGTGGAAATCCAATTTAGATGTTTTGTAGCTTGTAATTTAATGTTGGCAAAATATTCAAAGGGCATATAAAAGCTTCCCTTTGTTCCATGTAAGGCAATATCGCAGCTAGGTTTTTTAAACATGGAATTGTTGTATGCCCTGGAAAGGAACTGGAGGTGCAGCTGACACAATTGCAAATTGACTTTGCTTAGAGGTTGCTCAAATACCAATGGACAAAATTGTGCTTTCCAAGCCCTGTGTGCAGTAGTAGGTGCCTAGCATTTGCATGTGTTGGCAAGTATTTTCAGGTGTATGTCTTTAAAATCAATATGTTCTGTAAACAAGTCTCATTATTCAGTACAGAAGTTATATCTTTTTTTCAGTTCTGAAATGAAATTTGAATTTAGGCATGTTATTTGCTCATTTTTCCTATTATATTGTAAGTACACACAGTTTGTGGTGATTGGGGTGGGTCTGTGTCCAGC